>WOAB01000491.1:0-630000 GCA_027886185.1 Rheum nobile | reverse complement strand
AACATTGTTAGGAATCTTATTTGTGTCTTTATTTTAATAGCTCTACATGCATGACTTATTGTTTTATCAAGTGCTACAAATTGTCAAATATAGAGTTGTCGGTGTACTAATAGCTCTATATACATGACTATTATTGTGTCGTCATGCTTGAATTTTAATATTTTCGGGTTGGTTTTCAAGCGATCAAAGGCACTTGGAATGGCTACTCTGAAAGCAATTGTTGCCATTGCTGCTATTATAGTCGGTAAGCTGTTGGTAAGTTTACTTAGTTTTTGCTCGCTACTTTGCTTATCAATTTACGTAGGAATAGTGCCTTAATATTTTAACGGAATTTTCGCGTGGTACCATTGAATTTTTGCAATTTTCGCGAGATACCCGAAAGTTTGAACTATTTCGCGTGGTACTGACTATCGCTACTTTGTAGGGTTTAACTAGGAGTTGTTACCGGTGTTTCGGGTACCATTTGGATGAGTTTAGAGCGTTATTGTGGAGTATGGAGTTGAGGAGAAGAAGTATGATTATGGTGGTTTGGAGAAACTTAAAAAAAGACATTAAGAAGATGAGAAGAAAACCACAAGAGAAGACGAAGGAAGACCTTTACAAGAAGTTTTCCGCGGTCGCGGAATTCACCGCCGCGGTCGCGGAAACAAGACGGAGTGAAGAGTACAAGAATCGAAGACCCACGGTCGCGGAGGCCAATGCCGCGATCACGACAAATGAAGACAACGAACTTTATAGAGATATTTCCGCGGTCGCGGAAAATCTTCCGCGGTCGCGGAAATCCCTTCATCAAACGCGCTGAAGAGTTTCGTCCGAAGATCTGCTTTATTTTATTTTCCTTTTATTTTATTCAGATTACTTTATTTTATTTCCTTTTAGATTAATTTTGTTATCTATAGTTTTAGGTTTTGGCTAGGTTATTTAACCTAGTTCCTAGCAGCCACTATTATTATCTTATCGTTCATTATTCAGCATATTTTTCCCTTGGAGTTTTTGTTTCAAGACTATGAAGAACTAAGCAACCTTTGCTTAGTCCGACAATTGAAGCCTTCATTTGATATATGATTGTGAGGTTATAATTCTAGTCCTATTCCTATTGATTATATCTTTTCTCTTGAGCTTTTTCCTATTGATTCTTATTGATTTGACTGGATTGATCACCTAGTTGATATTAGTAATTGTCTATTGCTAGGGTTTGGATATTTCGAGTTGAAATCCCTTATCTTGTGTAGCAAACATGATATTCTAGGACTAGTTGGACTAGTTTAGTGTGAAAGAGAATTGATTATGTGTTAAATGCTGCGAGTTGTGGTGTTGCATGTATCCTGGTTAATTCCTATGCTTCTTGCTGCTATTGTTCTAAATCTTGATAATTTCTCGTGCGTTCGATAGTTAGGATTGCCAAGACTAGTTGGACTGGTAACTATTTCAGAATAGGGACATGAGTATTCATAGGAAGGAATACAGATAATCTAGGATCAATCAATCAATCAAATGAATGGTGGATATTTGTCTGGCTAAGTACTTTTTTCCAATTGATTACAACCTTTGTTTTGATTTACTTTGTTTACTTGCAAACAACCAACAAACCCCCCTTTGTTACCTTTGACATACTACTTGCATAAAGAAAGATAACTCCTCCCTGTGGGATTCGACCCTTGCTTGCCTATTCTACTAGGTTAGGTTTTTAAGGATTTGTTTTGATTGGGCATCACGACTTTAGCACCTGTCAAATTGGCGCCGTTGCCGGGGATGCAAGTTTTGATTTTTCTTTGTGTGTGTTTGTGTGTCAACTTTTGTGTGGACCTATCTTATGGTCCACACCCGTGCTACTGACTCTCCATTGTTAGATTTTGATATAGAGATCGAAAGGACAATTTCCAGACACCGTGTAGCAGCCCGTACACAACAAGAGATGGCTGACGAAGCACCGACGTTGAGACAGTTGACTGCCCCGAATCTGCAACAACAATCGCTGGCTGTGCAGTTCCCTGAGCTGGCGGATGACGTAAATTTCGAGCTGAAGTCAGGGTTGATTAACTTACTCCCCCACTTCCATGGGATGAGTGGAGAAGACCCCACCAAACATCTATCTGAGTTCCATGCTGTCTGCACCAGCATGAAGCCAAGAGGCGTTACTGAGGACCAAATCAAGCTGAGGGCCTTTCCTTTTTCACTAAAGGATTCGGCCAATGATTGGTTCTACTATTTGACCCCAGGGAGCATTGACACATGGTCCAAGATGAAGAAAGCCTTCCTGAAAAAGTATTTCCCTACGACTAAGCTCAACAACCTGAAGAGGAGCATTAACAATATTGAACAGCAGGCTGCTGAGTCGTTGTACGAGTACTACGAAAGATTCAAGAGGCTGATTTCTAGCTGTCCCTACCATGGGTATTCAGACCAAGACCTCGTACTTTATTTGTACGGTGGTCTACTTGACGACGAGCGTCAGATGCTGAACGCATCATGTGGAGACAACATCTTGAACAAGACGCCAGCTGAAGCCTATGAGGTCTTCTTTGGGCTATCTGAGGGCATAAGACAATTCAGTAGGAGGGCAGGCGCCCAATCAGTCAAGGCTGCAGACTCTCAGCCAAATTCCTCACTAATTTCTGAGTTGGCTGAGATGAAGGAGATGATGAGGAGGTACATGATGAAGGGTGGCCAACAACAAGTCAAGTCTTGTGGGGTATGCTATGACACGATGCATCCGACCAATGCCTGTCCCACGCTGTAGGAGCCCACTGCTGAGGTGAACGCTATTGGAGGATACAGCCCTCCAAGGCCAAGATATGACCCGTATTCCAACACGTATAATCCAGGGTGGAGAGATCACCCCAATCTGAGATACGAGAATCAGCAGAGCACTCCTCAAGGCCAGGAAAATCAAGAATATCAACAGAGGCCACCACAATTTTTACCACGCCCACAACAATATCAGCAGTCTAGGGGTCAACAACAACAATTTCGAGCTCCATATGACCAAAGACCCCAAGGCCAGAGCTCTAGTTCATCTATGTCCAGTGACGACATGATCCGAACCCTCACCCAGAGCGTATCGACGTTGGCTGGCACTGTGAACACCATGGGGTCACAAATTCAAGCGGTGGTCAAGCATCAGGAGACTCTCGCACAAAATATGACAACGTTGGGAAATACTATGTTCCAACAAACTCAAGAGATGCGGTCAAGTATTCAGAACTTGGAGACGCAAGTGGGACAAATCTCCATCGCAGTAAGCAGGTTGGAGGCCCGAGATTCGGGAAAACTACCATCTCAAACAGTAGTAAACCCGAGGGGGAACGTATGCGCCATGATGCTAAGGAGCGGAATACAAGTGGAAGACAGTCGAGTTCAGCAAAAAGTTTTCCGTGACCGCGGAGAAGAAGGCCGCGATCGCGGATTGGCTACTAACGAAGAGGAAAAAATTGACGCTTTTCCGCGACCACGGACAGATTTCCGCGATCGCGGAAAAGTCTCTGCTGAAGAGGAATTAATTGAAGATTTCTGCGACCGCAGAGAGGAAGTCCGCGACCGCGGAAAAGTACCTGGGGCCTCTGACGATGTCGAAGTTGTCCGTGATGATTATGTGCGCCCCAACTTCCCTCCGCTCAGTTCGTTGAAGCCTCCCGCACCCTTCCCTGAGGCACTGAAGGACACCATAAAGGTGGAGAATGACAAGGATTTATTTGAGACCTTCAGCAACTGTGAGGTAAATATTCCTTTGATAAAACTTGTTCAAAGTATTCTCTGCTATGCCAAGTTCTTGAAGGAGCTATGCAAGATAAAGAGGAATTAAGCGGTGAAGGAGAAAAAGAAGGTCCAGGTCAATGAGAATGTATCCGCTATGCTGCAAAAGTGGTTGCCCAAGAAGTGCAGTGATCCGGGCATGTTCACTATTCCCTGCAAAATAGGGGGCACCATGTTTGAAAAAGCCATGCTGGATTTGAGTGCCTCCATCAATGTGTTGCCTCTTTCACTTTACGAGTCTTTAGAGGTCGGGCCATTAGAGAAGACAGGGATTGTGATCCAATTGGAGGATAATTCCTATGTGTATCCAAAAGGAGTGGTACAGGATGTGCTGGTAGAAGTTGACAAGCTAATCTTCCATGCGGACTTCTTTGTGATGGATACAGGGCAAGATAAAAATGCAGCACCTGTGATGCTAGGAAGGCCGTTCATGAACACGGCAGGTACGGAGATTGATGTGAGCAACGGTTCGCTCACAATGGAATTTGATGGGGTGAGGGTCGGATTCAGCATAGACGATTCAAAGCGACACCCTCCTGATGGAAACCCCAAGTGTTCGATTGATGTGAGCAACCCAAGTTGAGTGGTAAAGCACCAAGTCGAGCCACGACAATAACTAAGGCGCTGCTCGGGAGGCAACCCGAGGTATGAAATTCTTTTCTTGTCTTTTCCTTTCCAGTTCTTATTATTGCTTGTTTCATTTTGTTTTGTTTTTAGACTAACCTGCAGGCAGGAGACCCGAGCCAAATTGAAGACGGTGTTTCTCGCACCAATAACTTTTCCGCGGTTGCAGAAATATCACTGTAAGTCCACTTACTTGATAAAAAAAAATAGTTCTACCGAAGGCCAGCTGTCCGACATTCACTTTGAGATATGGTGCGCCTCATGATGCCCAAGAGGAGACATTCGCCCCACATTTTTATTTGGCACCGATGATGGCCTGACATTCGACAGCTGGCGAGGAGGAACACCAGAGCCCACCATACAATTACATCTGGACTCCATTACATGTTCATTGAAGGCTGTGCAACCCCGATTCTTTGATATACCACTACACCTTACAGTGAATCCATTTGGTTGCACGGTGGAGTTTACTAGTTTGAAGACCGGCGCAACACCAACGACATGTGCTTTTATTGATATACCGCCAGCGCCAACGTCCAAGTCCAAGCCAACTCGGCGACGGTTGTGAGTACCTTTCCGCTTTTCCCTGTGCTTCATCTTTTTTTTGTCTTTCATTACATTGAGGACAATGCAATGTTTAAGCATGGGGGAGTGTTCTATACTTGCTAGTCGTTGGGAGAAAGACAAAAAATAAAGAAAAGAAAAAAAAATAGAAAAAGTCAAAAAATTGAAAAAAGACATAAATAAATCATGGGATAAGTCGAAAACCCGAAAGGGCGGCTTAGGTAATAAGCAGGTGGCTTAGACCAGCATTAGGCTGGGGTAATAATTGGTCAAGAGTGATGTGAGTTTTATGTGAGCCCATCTATTGAAAAATGAAATGAGTGGCTTGGTGAAAACCCGAAAGAGCGCCTTGGCAAAATGAGTGAAAAGAAGAAAGTGATTATTAGGATTCCTCATTTTTCCTGGCGTGGTGACATAAGAAGAGGTGATATAAGGAGGATTCGGGTAGGTCACTCTGGGAGGCATAAGAAGATAGATGGAGGCTAGGATTAGATGTTTATTCACTCTGGGGTGTTCGGGTTAAGCTTGGGGGAGGTATTCTGCTTTCCTTTAAGCTTGTATGTGTTGTGTGTTGTGATTATTGTGTTGGTGCCTTGGAGATTCATGTTTGGTGCAATTTCTTAGTGGAGAGAGTTTTGCTATGCATCCCGAGACCTTGGGGATTTGATTGGAGGAGTAGGTTTATATTAGCTTACTCGAGGACGAGCAAGGTTTAAGCATGGGGGAATTTGACCAGCGCTACTTTATAGGGTTTAACTAGGATTTGTTACCAGTGTTTTGGGTACCATTTGGATGAGTTTAGAGCGTTATTGTGGAGTATGGAGTTGAGGAGAAGAAGTATGATTATGGTGGTTTGGAAAAGCTTAAACGAAGACATTAAGAAGATGAGAAGAAAACCACAAGAGAAGACGAAGGAAGACTGAAGAAGGAAGACTTTTACAGGAAGTTTTCCGCAGTCGCGGAATTCACCGCCGCGATCGCGGAAACAAGACGGAGCGAAGAGTACAAGAATCGAAGACCCACGGTCGCGGAGGCCAATGCCGCGATCACGGCAAATGAAGACAACGAACTTTACAGAGATATTTCCGCGGTCGCGGAAAATCTTCCGCTGTCGCGGAAATCCCTTCATCAGACGCGCTGAAAAGTTTCGTCCGAAGATCTGCTTTATTTTATTTTCCTTTTATTTTATTTCTTTTATTCCGATTACTTTATTTTATTTCCTTTTAGATTAATTTTGTTATCTTTAGTTTTAGGTTTTGGCTAGGTTATTTAACCTAGTTCCTAGCAACCACTATTATTATCTTATCGTTCATTATTCAACATATTTTTCCCTTAGAGTTTTTGTTTCAAGACTATGAAGAACTAAGCAACCTTTGCTTAGTCCGACAATTGAAGCCTTTATTTGATATATGATTGTGAGGTTATAATTCTAGTCCTATTCCTATTGATTATATCTTTTCTCTTGAGCTTATTCCTATTGATTCTTATTGATTTGACTGGATTGATCACCTAGTTGATATTAGTAATTGTCTATTGCTAGGGTTTGGATATTTCGAGTTGAAATCCCTTATCTTGTGTAGCAAACATGATATTCTAGGACTAGTTGGACTAGTTTATTGTGAAAGAGAATTGATTATGTGTTAAATGCTGCGAGTTGTGGTGTTGCATGTATCCTGGTTAATTCCTATGCTTCTTGCTGCTATTGTTCTAAATCTTGATACTTTCTCGTGCGTTCGATAGTTAGGGTTGCCAAGACTAGTTGGACTGGTAACTATTTCAGAATAGGGATAGGAATATTCATAGGAAGGAATAGAGATAATCTAGGATCAATCAATCAAATGAATGGTGAATATTTGTCTGGCTAAGTATTTTTTCCCAATTGATTACAACCTTTGTTTTGATTTACTTTGTTTACTTGCAAACAACCAACAAACCCCCCTTTGTTACCTTTGACATACTACTTGCATAAAGAAAGATAACTCCTCCCTGTGGGATTCAACCCTTACTTGCCTATTCTACTAAGTTAGGTTTTTAAGGATTTACTTTGATTGGGCATCACGACTTTAACAGCTGTCAGGTACCCCTGATGTTTTGAATTTTTTTGCCAAATACCCTTGACGTTAGAAACTGTTAGATTTTTGCCAAATTCTCATATCAGCCGTTAACTTACAAAAACTAAAAGGCAAAAAGAAATAAAAAAAATTGGTTCCCCTCCCCCAATTCACTGCTGCCCCTGCTTTCAAAAAACTGATCGCCCATTCTTTAGTAGCATCCAACCTCTCTTTACGTCAGTTCCCAATTTGAGAGTTGAGCTAGAATTCTAGCCAAATTAGGCTATTATCATCACACAATGCGGCCTATACATACAAATCAACCTAATGTAATTGAGCTAGAATTTAGTTTATATGCTGGTGGTGATCATTGAGATTTTTTGTATTAGGATTGAAGATGTCTGTGAGGTCCCCAATTGAAACATTTGGACCTTGTCAGCAAATCCAGTTTACAAATCTTAGCCAAATAACATCAAGCTTAAATTCATCCACAAAATTCTCCAAATTCATCTAGTAGTATTTACATTAATCAGCCTTCTTAACCTAAAAAAATTCAATTTTCCCTAAAACTCCAATTTATCCCCAAATTCATTATTCAGTAAAACCCTAAATCTAATTGCATCCCCCAATACAATCCACCCCAACGTTAAAATTTATAATAGGGATCTTACCCGAAGTCTTCTCCGTCCACCGCCGCCATCCACATCGTCGTCCATAACGTTGTTGTCTCCGTCGTCAACCGCGTTCGCACGAACAGATTTTGAGCGCGCTCAGATGCCCAGACCCCGCCTTCGTCATCTCCGACACTCAGATTTCGAGCAAAGCACCGCCATCCACCGGGGCTCGTCGGAAAATGGCAAACCGAGGTTGAAGACCTCCACATCCAAATTGTCGGGTGTATGTGGCTTGGAGGAGAAAGAAGCGAACAAGTAAGCGAGGCAGTAGATTTTATTTTTTTATTTTATTATATGGACTTAATGTTTTTCTTAACGTTCTTTTTCACGGAAGGGTATTTTACGGAAATAGTTAAGAGTTTAGGGGTATCACGCGAAATAGTTCAAATTTTCGGGTATCTCGCGAAAATTGCAAAAACTCAAGGGTACCATACGAAAATTCCAATATTTTAATTAGCTCTTCAAATTATGTATAAGATTGATCTTGAGCTCGATCACACTTGTTTCCTTATAGTCGTTACGGCCAATTTATATGTAGATAGAACTATCCAGACTCCAGAGATTTCTTGGAAACAAGAATATTGAAAAAAATCTTATTCATTAGCCTATTAGCTCATATAGCAGGGCAATGTGTTCATACACAAAATGTGGGTTCGAATCTCATATAGGCTTCTTATTTGTTCTTAAAACATTTAGTATTATGCATCATGTTAAACTTATATTTTAAAAATTGCTATTTCTATATATATATTGCCTTTTTCATTAACTAATCACATTCAAATGCTTGTATAGCCTATGTGGGATTTAAACCTACATTTTCTGTATTGAACACACTGTTTTACCATTTGAGCTAATAGGCTAAAAAGTTGATTTGTTCACATTTTGAGTAGCTAGGGTTTGCTCACATCATTCTGCATTATAAGAGACACAAAACAAAACTTAAGTATATAACAAGGTCAATAATAAAAAATAAGTGTATCAAAATATAGTCAAGCAACCAAAAAGGCCACAACAAGCCAAATAAACAAACAACCATCAACGAGAAAATAATGACAATAAAGCATCTTGGACAATACAAGAATACAAGATTACCAATCAAGATTAACATGACCAACACAAAACCCAAACCAAAAGGCAGCAAAGTGAACAACACAACCTTGTCGATAACAAAGTGGAGAATTCTGTCAAAGAAGCAAAAAAGTGGACATCACAATCTTTCTTAACAACAAAAGCAACAACATGTGATGATAAGAACTAAAGCAAATCTCTCAAAGAACCACCAAAGTGGATAGCTTTCTTTGTTTACTTGATCAAACAAATCATTTTTTCACAAGATTTTCTTGGTTGTTTTGCATTTTCATTTTCATACATCAGTGTAAATCAAAAGTACCAGAAACCAACTAATTAACCCAACACACTAAAAGCCAACAAAGAAAGGCATCAGTAAACCAGTTAACCAAATACACCAGAAACCAACGAACAATTCGCAAGAAGCATCAAGTCAACTGACACACAGAAATAAGAACAAGGCAAGACTGTACATATTCATAAGGAAATTATGCATCAGAAGTTCACACATAGGTTATTTTGCAAAGTCCTCTTTGTCAACTGAAAATTTCATTTATAGTATCATAGCTCTTGCATGTCCTACAAAGTCACATTTGTTTATCCTAAAGCTAGATTTTCAAATGAAATCCCTAACTGAAATCCGTAATTGCAATCTCTAAATCCCTTATTACAATCCCTAATTTAAATCCCTATGCCCCTACATACAATCTCTAAATCCCTAAACACGTTTACTTACTTGTGTTTGGATGAACACCTTTACTTACTTGAGGAGAAGTAACACCGTTGTCGTCAACCAGAGCAGCGTCGACTTCAATCTGTTTCTGGATGAGGGGAGTCAACAACAACGATTTTGACACAGGAGACAACATGGCCACTGTGATGCAAAACGCCCCCGCGGGGAGGCGCTCCGGGTGCGTTGGCTCGGACCGTGGCTCAACCAAGGGCTTTCCTTCTCTTCTTGGCTGGACTTTCCTCCTTGGAACTTCTCTAGAGCAAGGCTGGAAATAACCTCAAAATGAGATTCTGCATTGGCGCGCCTCCAGGGGGTGCGACGGCCAGATAACCTTAAAGTGAGGTTATTTGAGCGTGAGCTACAGTGGAGCGCGACAGCGCCTGGCCTTAGACACGGGGCACGCCTGAGCTGGGAGCGATGGGGGCGTGAGGCCCTTGGAGCATGAGAGAGATTGAGAGAGTGAGAGAGATTGACGGAGCAAGAGAACCCAAACCCTAGAGCTTGAGGCGTAGGGGTTTATGGGAGGAGGAAGACCTCAACTCTACACAATAAACCTCAACTAAATCCTAACATTGCATAGTATAACATAAAGGTGCTTAAATAGTCTTACAAACATAAAGCCATAGGCCTTATAGTTTATGGGATTGGTCCACTACAAGTGGCCAACACTCCCAAAACATAAAACAAGGAAATAACAAGTAAAGGGAAAGGGGACAGGCGTGTGACACTCGGGGGTGCCATACGGGGCGTGCCAGGGGTGTGCTACTGGGGCGCGTTGCTTCTGCTCCGCGATGTTCACCATGGTCACCAAGGTGGGTGACTCGTGGCTTGAGCCAATGCTAGTGTGAGTCCGGGTGACAATGGATTGTGTGGCTTGAGCAATAGCGCGAGCGCGGGCCCGGTTCATGGGTCCGATCGACTTGACACTCATCAAGTCCTCCTCATCCGTAGCTGTCAAGGTTTGGGGGCCATCACACTGGCGTCGACTTCTTGCAGAGGAATACAAAGGCCATCGACGAGTGTTACAAAGGAGACACCGGATGCGAACGAGGTCCAAAGGAGAGCGAAGGCAGTCGTCAACTTTGCTCGCACAAAGGAAGAAGAAGACATGTTCAGAGGAGTTCATTCTTTTTTATAATAAACTCACTAGTATAGGGTTAATAATAACGTTTATCTCAGGGATACTGCGCGAAATATGACAAAGTTTGGTACACCACATAAATTAGGCCATACCTCAGGGTTATCACGTGAAATTTCCGTAAGCAAAAATTTGCGCACATTCTAAAGTGCGCAAATTTTAGAAGTTAAGTTAAGTATACGCAAGAAAGGATCCCTACATATCCTCATAGGCTTGATACAATCGAGCTTTCCAACGATCAATATGGTTGCACCATCCCATCTAGTATCCACTCCTAACCGTAAATACACCATTATGGTTTGGCCCACACGATGACCTATCACATGGTATCCTCATTCTAAGTCCGATGGAAAGAATTTGGTGTGCATCAACATGACACAAAGTAGAGATACCCGGTGTCTATCCCATTCATTTTCTTTCTCTAGCCGAAGATCTAAAACATGAAGCAACAATTTAAGAGAAGTAATACGATCCATGGCAAGCCTGTGAATTTGAGTTACCTCCTCATTCGAAAGCCAAGCATCCAACCAAACTCAAATAAAGGCCCCATTCCCAAGACGCCATCCAAGCCCTTCTTGCAATATAGATTTTGCTCCCTGGAGGCTACGCCAAGTATCACTAGGTGGCCAACCCAAACCCACACCCACACCCAAGAAATCATCATGCTTGTAATATCGGGCCTTGAGAACTTGATGCACCAAAGCACCCAAATCTTGGACGAGTCTCCACCCCTGCTTAGCAAGTAAGGCCGAATTGAAAACACAAAGATCCAGGAAAGCCATCCCTCCCAATTTCTATGGTAAGCACATCTTCTCCCAAGTACACTAATGGATACGCCTCCTAGCTACCATCCGCATAAACCCATTAAAATTGAGGCATCGTAGAGTGGAATTCATCAATAAGATCGTCAAGCAAGCGAAAGATACTCATAATATATGTCAGAATACTCTAGGCCATCGACTTCAAAAGAACTTATTTTCCTGCCTGTGACAATATAGGTTCCTTCCATCACGTGAGCTTACGTTGAATCCGATCTTTATTTCCCAAACATAACTTTCTTTGAATGGCCATTGATCATAGGCAAACCAAGATATTTCTGATGTCACTCAACCCTATGCATGCCTAGATTCGCAACCAACAACTCTTGAACATTCAACCACATTCTTGCTAAAGGAAACCTCTGATGTATTAATCTTTTTTCCAGTTGCTCTTTCATAAATCTTGATCACCTTAGTGATTAATGAGCATTCTTGGAGATTTTCCCTAGACTACAACAAACTATCATCCGCAAAGTCGAGATGGGAGAGAGCAGGGGCATTCCGACAAATCTGAACCCCATGAAGCCATCCGATTTCCACCTCACGACGCAACAAGCCCGAAAAGACACCAACACCCAAAATAAACAAGTAAGGTGAAATTGGGCCACCCTGCCTAATTCCGCGAAAGGGAAGAACACAACTTTTGTGATGGCCATCAATATTGAACAGAAAGTCGCACTCGTAACACAATCCATCACCTTCTCCGCCCATAACCGAGTGAAACCAAGGTGTTGCATAACCACCCTTAAGAACTGCCACTCAATTCTATCATATGCCTTGGCCATATCTAACTTCAATGCCATTTCACCACGCCCATGCCTTTTGTTCTTCATATGATGAAAATTAAACCTCAAGAGCCACCAACGCATTATCAGTAATAAGTCTTCTAGCAACAAAGGCGCTTTGCTCAACATAAATAATTTGAGGGAGCAAACACTTGATCAACCTACAAGCTAGCCAATATTTAGAAATTATTTTGTAAAATTCATTGCAGAGGCTAATGAGGCGAAACTCGGACATCTTTGAAGGTTGTTAAGTTTTTTAAATCAAGATACCACGATCCTGTTGACTTGCGAGAGCTCCACCGAACCTCTCCACCATGCACATACAAACTCAACAACTTCAGCACCCACAACCCCCAAAATTTCTGGTGGAAAATAGCATGTAACCCCCATATCGGGCACTTACCGAGGATGCATTCGAGATACAACAAACCATACTTCCTCAGCCAATTCTACATACATCCAGCCAAAAGGTGCCTTACACTTATATCTTTTGCACGCGCTTGGACAGTTAAGATTAGTTGCTGGGACCCAAAAGGTTAGGTGGGCAATTGTTTAATTTAGTGGAATAAACAAAACCACAGAATTAATGATTAGCTTTGGCTCTAATATGCAACTGGATTAAGTGCTGGTGAGCTGTATTAGTTTTTTAAGCAATGATTAAGGGCGTCACTTGGTAAAAGTGACGTTAGATTCCTCCTCTGCACTTTGAACCAGTTATAGAGGTATCAACTCAAAAGGAGGTCAAATTTTATTGGTCATGGCACTCGAGAAAGATTATTATCACCTTTTTTGGGGGATCATATGTATAATCTGTAACGAGGTGTACGTTACCATCAATATTAGTTTAAATGAACTTGTGTTCTATATTAAGAAGAGATTCAAAGCTTTTTCGTACAAATGCCATGAGATTATAATGAATAGCTCGATTTCATTCGTATGGTGTTCTATGCCTCTAGACTCTGGTCCTTAACTTAATACTGGCTTGGGTTAGGTGGCTTTTGTGATTATCCATTTTACGAATTAGATATTTTGAGTTACAAACCAAAATAAAAAAACGATGTTTCATTTTATCTCTAATTTTACAATTCGGTCCATGTTTAGTAAAAGTTAATGTCGTTGCAAATTTTTGTACCACAAAGTTGATGGAATCGACGACGACTGGTCTCCCCAGGAAATTGATCGACGAACTAGATCTGCAACCATAAAACGTGTCAACGTAAGGGCTGTTCTCTCCCAAAGCCCCTTCGACGCTCAAATTAGATAACTTTTCTAGTGTATAGAGAATTCAATTGACTTACAAAAATTGAGACTACCAAGTTTCTAAAAAAACAGCCACCAAAATTAGGTATAGAAAAGATTATAAATACATTGTTCCTTTAGAAATAGATAAGCCCGCCTTCTTTAATGGGCCAAATTAATACCTATTCCCAATATCCATTATCCTTTAGTTAAATCATGAGATATTTATTTACCTCATTTCCCCCCTCAATTCCTTTAAGATTTGCCAGAGGTTGAAGGTTCTGAAATCCGTAGAAGCCTCGTTTGTATGATTCTCATGCTCATTATTTCGGCCCAAAAAGGACCCAATTTTGGCCCAAATAAAAGGAGTGCACGACCCAGGCCCAAGAGACTTCGTTCATTGCATTGCACAAAGCGCCACATTATGTAGAAATCCCCGCACGGACCATGCGCTTCGACGCACGGTCCGTGCATTACGGCGAATTTCCGAGGTTTCTCGCAACAGCCGGTGCACGGGCCGTGTGTTTTTTTCCACACGGTCCATGCACTTTCACGAAGTCTTTACATAAGCTAGCACACGGTCTGTGCGCTTTGACAAATTCTTTCTAGAAGCTGGTGCACATTCAAGGCTCTTTTCTGCACAGTCCGTGCACTTCCAAAAATGAGTCTTTGTGCTCTATAGAACGTGATGCATGGTCTGTGCACTTTTCTGCGCGGTCCGTACGTGCACTGTTTTATCTTTTTGTTCATGTCGAGTTTTGTTGCGTTGCTGTGACTCGCGCTATTACTTGGTGCGTTCTTGTCCAATCCCCCTAGACCTTCTTTTGGTACGTTCTTGCACAAAGCCCTTATGATGGCCCCCAAACCTTGACGGCGAAGGACGAAGAGGAGATGATGAGCTTGAGGAGCAACAACCCTGTCACTAGGGCTCGCGCTCGTGCCATTGCTCGAGCCACTCAGTCCATCGTCACCAGAGCTCTAGCATGCAACGGCGCCATCTAGGCGTCGACCTCGACCCTTGTGACATTGGCTACCATCGAGGCCACGACCTCACCTGCATGCTCGACGCTCGGCGCCCCAACGCCCACTTTGCTCTAGCGGCCTTGCCATGCATTTCCTAGCGACCCCGATGCCTTGTCTTGCGATGCTGCCTTCGACGCCTTGGCGTTGATGCTTATCTTTGCTTGTTTTCCATTTTGAGATTCATTTAGTAGACTTACTAATTATGGACATTACCATTTATATTTTTAGTAGTTGCTATATTTAATAGTTTTCTATTTGGGCGTGTGCATCGGGCCCAACAAGCCAAGTCGGCTCATGGCCGAGCACTCATCTCTACTTAAGCCTTTCTTGGCTTCATTTGTAAGGCACATTTAGTTTTGTTTTAATTTGATGTTGAGTTTCTCCTCCACTAAAACCCTAGGCGTCAATCTTGTGTGTGTTCTATCAAACCCGAGACCATCACGTTGGTCTTCGATCTTAGGGTTCATCACATTGATTCTCTTGCAATATCTTTTGTTACCATATATTTTGAGATCTTTACCGATTTACTTAGTTGTTATTTGATTCACTTGTTTAGTATTTTAGTTGAGCTTATCTCATTATTAACATATATAGTTATATAATATTCTCTCCTTATCTTATACACATCATCAAACTATTGCATTTCTTTCATATAAAAGATTGTTGCCGAAATCAAATAAAAAAAGCAATCGGCTATATATACATATAAAAATCAAAGTCGAGCAAAAAGAAGGCCTGAGGTTAAGGGTTGTACCTTATCACCTGGCAACAAGTCCACTAAGCCTACCTCTCCATCGTCTAGCAACCACATCAAGGTGTTAACTTGTTTGTGTGCAACTTGTCATACTACCTCATCACATAGCAACAAGTCCACTAAGCTTAACTTATTTGTATTGCATGTGTTATTTGCTTGATTGATATTGCTTGGTAGCCTATTTTCTTTTCCTAACTCCCTCACGGATGACCAAATTAATGACCAAAGCCGAGTGGGATTTGAGTTGTTGTTGAGACAAGGTCCGACTTGTATTGATTTGTTGTGTTTTTGATATCTTTTGGTGCTTCTTGATCCATGCATGTTTTCTATGGTGACTATAGGTACCATGTTAGCCGACAATCAACCACTTATGGACGACTCCACCCCTTGGATCACGGCCAGCGAGCAGGCCAAGGAAGCCGAAATCACAGAGTTGTGGCGCCAACTATCCGCACTCCAGGATCAGCAGGCAACGCCCCCAATGACACTGACTCTCGAGGTGCACATCGACCCTCAGATTCGGCATCAAGCTGGCGACGTCAACACCCTGCATGACCGAGGCAAGGGCCTAATGGATCCATCAACTCGGTCATCGACAATCATTGGGATCTGGTGCCTGCGACTGACCGTTACCAGCCACAGGCCACCCCGTTGGACCATCCATTCAATTCATAGGAGGAGGAGACCGACGACGCTCACTCAGATAGTTATGTCACTAGCGATCCATCCACTATGTCAACATCATTGACCAGCGCTGAAGAGCAAGCCGCCAACGTCGATGCTATGGATCACGCCACACCCCGCCTTGCTACGACTACCACGAGTTCGTGGGTGACGATGGTGATTTGGAGCAGTCTGCGACTCGGCGACCTTGTCACCCTCCGATCTAGGATCCGTATGATGCCACTAATGGAGATGAGGCATGGGTCCCCAGATTGGTGCACAATCCGACGCTCGTGACTACGAGCGCCATGGCAACAAGCGCCGAGACCTCCCTCGGGGTCAGTGAAAGCGGCGTTTTGACAGGCGTCGCGACGACCATGACGACCGACAATGACGAAGAGCGACGCCCAGCGACTCCATAACACAACTCACGACACGAAATCACAGTTAAAATTTAGCCCTTCGCCAGTGAGTACTACGCCGCAAAAATTTTAGAGCGGGTCGAGACGAAGGCCAATATGATTATCCACTATCACTATGAAGAGCACGAGAAGTTGGAAGTTGTGACATTGCACTTCACCGACGATGCTAGGTCATGGTGGCATCGATTCAAGGAGCACTGCCATCAACGTAGATAGGCTCCAATCACAACATGGGAGCAATTGGTGTATGTTATGACACGACTCTATGTGCCAGAAGACTACAGGGAGGACATGCGATTGAAGATCTCCCTCGATCGGCAAGGCACCAAGACCCCATTGGAGTTCTTTTTGAAGATTGAGGATCTTTACCACAAGGCCGGCGTGAGTGCAACCCCGTCGGCCCCGCGCACCAAGTTTTTGAGCGGTCTTAACTTGACCATCCAGGACCAACTTGAGGTGCTCCCTATCAAAGACCTCAACGAGCTCATACATGCGGCCATGAAGCTGCACGAGCAACAAATGCACAAGATGTGTGAATCATGGACCTCATCGGCTCCTAAAAGGTACGCTTCCAACTCTAGTCGATTTGGTTCATCTAATGTGCAATGTTCTACGCAGGCTCGAACACGTGATCGCAACGACCGCCATGACGCTCGTGCACCCGCAACTCTCGCTGGTGGCGCCACGCGCCGCAGCGTGACGACCAAGCACACAACCTTGCATGGTTCAAGCATGACGGTCTTGGTCACATCCATCGTGACTGCCCCAACTCCAAAAAGATCCTCTGTACACAGGCTGCCGACTATGAGTCCTTTGAAGATAAGACATTGGAGGAGGCCGATGCTCACTATGAGGAGGAAGCAGAAGAGGAGGAGGATGCCTATGCATTCCCTGTCGTCAATCCACATGTCGGCATGCCGTTAGCCTTAGTCACCAGGTGGGTCCTCACCATGATGGAAGGCGAACTCTTGGACTAGCATGAGAATTTGTTCTATACTCGGTGCTTGGTCCAAATCGCCGCCCTAAGTGTCATCATCAATGGTGGCTCGTGTTGTAATCTTGTCAATGAAAAGGTGGTCAAGCATCTTAATTTAGTAACGAGCCCCCTACTTCAACTGTATGGTCTTCAATGAATTTCTGAGGGTAATGGTGATGTGGTAACCAAACAATGCCATATCACTTTTCAAATTGGTTATTATAATGATACGGTTCTATGTGATATCATATGTATGGATGCTACTCATCTCTTGCTTGGTCGTCCATGGCAGTTTGACAAGAAGGCTATCCATGACGGCTTCCTCAACACCTACGTGTTTATGTATGGAGGTGTCACCTCGCTTCCCAAGATGCCACATGAGATCATTCAAGATCAAGTGGAGCGGAGTCGCCAAAATGCTCTTGATGTTGCTCGGACAAGTGTGCCTACAGCCGCGCCCAAGAGCAAGGGAAAGGGCCATGTGTTTGGCATCGGCGACAACGATGCCATCTAGCAGCTTCCACATCGCTTGGCCAAGAAGGACATCAACGCCAGCGACCAGGCGCCTAGCGCCCGATCCAACGAGCGCACCAGGGATGTCGGGCCTTCCATCAAAGGCCTATGCGAGAACATATTGATGAGGGTGTGGTAGAGGAACCTCAACCCCATTGTTCAGGGACGACTTCCTTGGTTTTTATTGGTTCCTTAAGCTTGTCTTTCAATTACTAAGGATCTAGTTGATTTACCCCCTGTTGCGTCTTCTTTATTGCAAGAATTTTAAGATGTCATACCGGAAGACTTGTTAGAAGGATTTCCCCCATTACGCGGTATTGAGCACCAAAGAAATCTTGTGCGTGATGCCTCCCTGCCTAACCGGGCCACCTATCGCACTAGCCTAGAAGAGATGAAGGAGCTCTAACGTGATGGCTCCCTACCCTCAACCTTGACGGCGAAGAGAGAGGAGGACAAGATGAGTGTTCGCTCCAACGAATCCCGTGACTAGGGAGCGCACGCGATCCATTGCTCAAGCCACCCAATCCTTGGTCACGAGATGCCTCGCAAGCTTCGACAACGCAACCGCACCACCTATGTCATAGTTTTGACCTTTTTGGGTTTTGAGGTTATTTAGCCGAGCCATCGTGGGCACGCTCCTGTCGCGCGCCCCATGTCGTGCGCCCCCTACGGCGCGCCCCATGCCACGCGCTTCCCCTGCAGTGCGCCCCATATCCAGTTTCTATACTTAGTCGTTTTGATGTTATTTTGACATTTGTTATTATTTTGAGACATTGTCTATTTTTTTCGTTTTATGCTTGGGCGTGACGTGTCACGTGTCATGGGCCGCTAGTCAGCCCGATGGTTTTATTGTTTATATTTCTATTTCCTACCTTTGGTTTAGCATATAAATACTTGTCTTTTAGATGAGGACGTTAAGTTTATCAAAGTTGAGGTCATGTCTTTGCTTGAGCTTTAGACGTCATCCTTATCTATCTTGTTGTGGTTTTTCGATCAAGAATCATCTCTTCGAGTCAAGACTCATCTCCTGAGTCCATCCAACGATCATCTCTTTATCGATCTCATCAAAGCCATCTCTTTTCTCTCTAAAACCTCTATCTTTTTCGAGTGTCTCTACCGAACTTCCTTTTGGGTTTCGTGCAATTCAACAAGGGTTTCACCCAAGGTTTCCATGGCAGCCAACGAGAGTCGCACCATCACTTTGGCAAGCGAGAAATATCCACGATGCGAGCGGGACCAAGTCCTTCGCTTGACTTGATGTAGTTGCGTTCCAGGGCATTGACGATCATCTCAACAGGGACATTCGCATCTATTGGTATCAAAGCCATTGTCATGCAAAGTACTTCCTGTCTTTTCTTGTGAATCTTGAAATTTTCTTGCGTAAAAATCCCAAAATCTTGATTTTTCGCCCACCACCTCCGCTACTGCCGCCCGCTCCACCTCTTCCTCCCCCACCCAACCGCATTCTCCCTTGAGTGCCGCCCGCTACCGTGCCTCTCTAACGGCTGTCACAAACCGTGCAAGTTTGTAGAAAGTTATCAGGGGCTTAGCACGGTTTATGACACGGTCTATAGCAGACCGTGCCGTCTTGTAGAACGTCGTTCCTGGATGCTGATGTGGGTGGCACGGTCTACAGCAGGATGGCACGGTTTGTTGAATCTTGTTTGTAGAAAATCGTCCCGTTCTACATAATCTTGTTCCTCTTCTTCGTTCATCTTTGTAGTCGACCGTGCATATCACGTTGGCACCATAATTCTTCTCTTCGGCTAGTGTAGTCCACCCACTTGGCTTGTTAGCATCCACCTGTGACGTCCATGCCTCGTAATGCACCTCAGAAGTCCACCAATTCACCTGAAACCACGCAGAAACTCGTGTAGACATCTAAACAAAAGAAAACGATGCAACTAGCTATAAATGCAAGATATTGAACGTGGAAATGCCTAAACTATGGCCTAATTGCATGTCCTAAACACGTATGAAATGGATGTTATCAACGGCCAACCCTAGGTTTGATCAAAGTCTCCCAAGATTTAGATCTTTGACTTTTTAAAGTTGTTAGCCAAATCTTTCCATATCTTATCCATTACCATAGATAGCATTATCTTTCTTTCCTTGCAAGTAGATAACTTTTCCTTATATATCATGTTGATCTTTTTCTCTCTTTTTTTTATATTAATTGATAGAATTGCATGCTAGGATTTTGTTTCCATCTTTCTTGTTGCATGATGTCTTTTCTCTCTCTTCTCTCACAAGAAATTCTATCTTGTGAGATTCTTTCTTAAAAAAACAAAAAAATATATCTTGCGGCCGAAGTTGAGTTTCTCCTCCATTAAAACCATAGGCGTCAATATTGTGTGTGTTTTTATCAAACCTGAGACCATGACGTTGGTCTTCGATCTTAGGGATCATCACGTTAATTCTCTTGCAATATCTTTTGTTACCATATATTTTGAGATCTTTACCGATTTACTTAGTTTTTATCTGATTCTCTTGTTTAGTATTTTAGTTGAGCATATCTCATTATTAACATATATAGTTACATAATATTCTCTCCTTATCTTATACGCATCATCAAACTATTGCGTTTCTTTCATAAAAAAAGATTGTTGCCGAAATCAAATAAAAAAGCAATTGGCTATATATATATATATATATATATATATAAATCAAAGTCGAGTAAAAAGAAAGCCTAAGGCTAAGGGTAGTACAATCACATGGCAACAAGTCCATTAAGCCTACCTCTCCATCGTCTAGCAACCACATCAAGGCGTTAACTTGTTTTTATGCAACATGTCATACTTTCCTTGAAAAGCAACTTGCAACTTTGTGTTTGGCATTGATATTGTGGTATTTGCTTGATTGATATTGATTGGTAGCCTATTAATGACCAAAGCCGAGTGGGATTTGAGTTGTTGTTGAGACAAGGTTTGACTTTTATTGATTTATTGTGTTTTTGATATCTTTTGGTGCTTCTTGATCCTTGCGTGTTTTCTATGGTGGCTATAGGTACCATGTTAGCTGACAATCAACCACTCGTGGATGACTCCTCCCCTCGGGTCACGGCCAGTGAGCATGCCAAGGAATCCGAAATCGCAGAGTTACGATGCCAACTATCCGCACTCCAGGACCAGTAGGCGGCGCCCCCAACGACACTGACTCCCCAGGTGCACATCAACCCTCAGATTCGGTGCCAAGTTGGAGACGTCAGCGCCCTGCGTGACCGAGGCAAGGGCCCAATGGATCCATCAACGTCGCAACAGTCCCCGCTCATATGACTCAACTCGGTCATAGACAATCATTGGTGTCTGGTGCCTGTGACCGATCATTACCAACCACATGCCACCCCATCGGACCATCCCTTCGATTCATAGGAGGAGGAGACCGACGACGCTCGCTCATATCGTTATATCAGTAGCGACCCCTCTACTATGTCAACATCATTGATCGGTGCTGAAGAGCAAGCCACCAACGTCGACGCTATGGATCACGCCACACCCTGCCTCGCTACGACTACCACGAGTTTGTGGGTGACGATGGTGATTTGGAGCAGGTAGGGACCCGATGACCTTGGCACCCTCCGATCCAGGATCCGTATGAAGCCATGAATCAAGATTAGGCATGGGTCCCTGGATTGGCACACAAATCCGACGCTCGTGACTACGGGTGCCATGGCAACGAGCGCCGAGACCTCCCTTGGGGTCAATGAAAGCGGCGCCTTGACAGGTATCACGACGACCATGACGACCGACAATGACGAAGAGTGACGCCCAACGGCTCCACAGCACAACTCATGACGCGACATCAAAGTTAAAATTGAGCACTTCGCCAGTGAGTACTACGCTGCAAAATTTTTAGAGCGGGTCGAGATGAAGGCCAATGTGATTAGCCACTATCACTATGAGGAGCACGACAAGTTGGAAGTTGTGACATTGCACTTCACTGACAATGCTAGGTCATGGTGGCATCGCTTCAAGGAGCACCGCCATCAACGTAGATGGGCTCCAATCACAACATGGGAGCAATTGGTGTATGTCATGACTTGACACTATGTGCCGAAAGACTACATGGAGGACATGCGATTGAATATCGCCCTCGCTCGGCAATGCACCAAAACCCCATTGGAGTTCTTTTTGGAGATTTAGGATCTTTACCACAAGGCCGGCGTGAGTGCAACCCCGTCGGCCCTGTGCACCATGTTTTTGAGCGGTCTTAACATGACCATCCAAGACCAACTTGAGGTGCTCCCTATCAATGACCTCAACGAGCTCATACACGCGGCCATGAAGCTGCACGAGCAACAAATGCGCAAGATGCGAGAATCATGGACCTCATCGGCTCCTAAAAGGTATACTTCCAACTCTAGTCAATTTGGTTAATCTAATATGCAATCTTCTACGCAGGCTCGTACAGGTGATCACAACGACCGCCGCGACGCTTGTGCACCCGCAACTCCCATCGGTGGCGCCATGCCCACTCTGCAGCGTGACCATCGAGCACACGACCTTGCATGCTTCAAGCGTGGCGGTCTTGGTCACATCCATCGTGACTGCCCCAACTCTAAGAAGATCCTCTATACACATGCCGTCGACTATGAGTCCTTTAAAGAGGAGACATTGGAGGAGGCCAACGCCCACTACGAGGAGGAAGTAGAAGAAGAGAAGGATGCCTACGCATTCCATGTCGTCAATCCACATGTCGGCGTGCCATTAGCCTTAGTCACCAAGCGGGTCCTCACCGTGAAAGAAGACAAACTCTTGGACTAGCATGAGAATTTGTTCTATACTCGGTGTTTGGTCCAAATCACTGCCCTAAGTGTCATCATTGATGATGGCACGTGTTGTAATATTGTCAATTAAAATTTGGTCAAGCATTTTAATTTAGTGACGAGCCCCCACCCTCAACTGTATGGTCTTCAATGAATTTCCGAGGGTAATGGTGATGTGGTAACCAGACAATGCCACATCACTTTTCAAATTGGTTATTATAATGATACGGTTTTATGTGATATCATATCTATGGATGCTACTCATCTCTTGCTTGGTCGTCTGTGGTAGTTTGACAAGAAGGCTATCCATGACAACTTCCTCAACACCTACGTATTTATGCATGGAGGTGTCACCTCGCTTCCCAAGATACCACAAGAGATCATTCAAGACCAAGTGGATCGGAGTCGCCAAAATTCTCTTGATGTTGCTCGGACAAGTGTGCCTATAACCGTGCCCAAAAGCAAGGTAAAGGGCCATGTGTCTGGCATCGGCGACAACGATGCCATCCAACAACTGCCACACCGCTTTGTCAAGAAGGACATCGACACCAGCGACACTCGCGACCAGGCGCCAGATCCAATGAGCGCACTAGGGATGTCGGGCCTTCCATCAAAGGACGATGCGAGAACATATTGATGAGGGCGCGCCAAAGGGATCTCACCCACATTGTTCATGGACGAGTTCCTTGGTTTTTATTGGTTCCTCAAGCTTGTCTTTCATCTAGTTGATTTACCTCCTACTGGGTCTTCTTTATTGCAGGAATTTTAAGATGTCATGCCGGAAGATTTGCTAGAAGGATTGCCCTAATTACGTGGTATTGAGCACCAAATTAATCTTGTGCCTGATGCCTTCCTGCCTAACCGGGATGCCTACCACACTAGCCTAGAGGAGACGAAGGAGCTAACATGATGGCTCCTTACCCTTACCCTTGACGGCGAAGAACAAGGAGAGCAAGATGAGAGTCCGCTCCAACGGACTCATAACCAGGGCGCGCGCGTGAGCCATCGCTCAAGCCACCCAATCCTTGTTCACGAGATGCCTCGCAAGTTTCGGCAATGCAACCGCACCTACCGAGGTCACAATTTTGACCTTTTTGGGTTTTGAGGTTATTTAGCCGAGCCATCGCAGGCACAATTTTGTTGTGCGCCCCCTACGATGCGCCCCATGCTGCGCGCTTCTCCTGGAGTGCGTCTCCTATCCAGTTTCCATACTTAGTCGTTTTGATGTAATTTAGACATTGTTATTATTTTGAGACATTGTCTATTTTTAGCATTTTATGCTTGGGCGTGGTGTGTCACGTGTCGTGGGCCGCTAGTCCAGGCCCGATGGTTTTATTGTTTTTATTTCTATTTCCTACCTTAGGTTTAGCATATAAATACTTGCCTTTCTTCATTGAGACGAAAAAGTTTAATTTTCTTCAGTTATCAAAGTTGAGGTTATCTCCTTACTTGAGCTTTAGGCGTCACCCCTATCTATCTTGTTGTGGTTTTCCGATCAAGAATCGTCTCTTCGATTCAAGACTCATCTCTTGAGTCCATCCAACGATCATCTCTTTGATCGTCCAAAGATCATCTCTTTGATCTCATCAAAGCCATCTTTTTGGTCTCTAAAACCTCTATCTCTTTCGAGTGTCTCTATCGAACTTCCTCTCGGGTTTTCGTGCAATTCAACAAGGGTTTCACCCAAGGTTTCCACGACAACCAACAAGATTCGCACCATCACTTTGGCGAGCGAGAAATATCCACGGCGCGAGCGAGACCAAGTCCTTCGCTTGACTTGATGTAATTGCATTCCAGGGCATTGGCGATCATCTCAACAGGGACGTTCACATCAACTGGTATCAGAGACAATGTCAAGCTAAGTACTTCTTGTATTTTCTTGTGAATCTTGAAATTTTCTTGCGTAAAAATCCCAAAATCTTGATTTTTCGCCCACCATCTCCGCTATCGCCGCCCGCTCCACCGTTTTCGCCCCTACCCAACCGCATCCTCCTTGAGTGTCTCTCGCTGCCGTGCCTCTCTAACGGCCAACCCCAGGTTTGATCAAAGTTTCCCAAGACTAAGATCTTTGACTTTTCAAAGTTGTTAGCCAAATCTTTCCATATCTTATCCATTACCATAGATATCATTATCTTTCTTTCCTTGCAAGTAGATAACTTTTCCTCATAATTCATGTTGATCTTTTTCTTTTTTTAATTAATTGATAGAATTTCATGCAAGGATTCTGTTTCCATCTTTCATGTTGCATGATGTCTCTTCTCTCACAAGAAATTCTATCTTGTGAGATTCTTTCTTAAAAAAACAAAAAAAATATATCTTGCGGCCGATAATAAAAAAAGAAAAAAGAGTGTCTTCCAAGAAACCCTAAAATTTCTAAGTAAGAGCAAAAGAAAGCCAAATGCGATCTAGGGCAAAGCCCTATTCACCACGGCGCAAGATCCATCAAGCCTACCTCTCCGTTTCTCTACGCAACACAACAATCAAAAGGTTTCAACTTTCTTGCTTCTTGAATTATCTTGATAAGGACACTTGTTTGATTGATTGTTTGCTATCTCTTGTTTCTTGCCTTACGTCAAACCTCTCCCTCCTTACGAGAATCCAAAAGTAGTATGTCCTTACGCAAATTTTTTCTTGGTTCCTTGTGAGACAAGGATTTGGTTTGTCTATATTTATTTTTTCCTTGATTCGTTTGATGTTTTCCTTGATTTATGATCACCATAGGTAGCTTTTCCATGGACACCGCGAGCCAACCCGCTACCCTAGCCGCCGTTGCAAAAAGTATTTGCAACGCGCATGACGCGTACATGACGCTCCAAGCCCAACTCACCACGAAGGAGGTCGAGCTTGCGGAGAGCGAATAAGCCAACCAAGAGGCGCTCTAGGAGTGCGACGTCGAGATAGAATGACTGCATGCCACCAATATCACCCGCACGATCCCCATGATCAACCCTACGACGTAGTGGAATGACGCTCTCGCCGACGCTGTCCAGTCTTGCGACAAGGAGCCTGCTGCCACCCCCACAACGCCCCTGGAGCGACTGCGCTCCCAAGTTGAGAGTCATCACAACTAGCCAGGGCGCATGGGCGCACGTGAGTGCTATGACCCAACCCTAGCGACTCTACGACGCCATGACCACCATGATGATGAGGCCTCCGATGTTGGTCCCTTCCGCATTCTTCGTTTTTCAAGGGACCCTTACCCCTACTTCAACACAAAAGATCATAAGAGGACCGCACAACGCAATGTGCACTACCATAGCACCAGCGAGACGGAGCACAACATCAACGACTTCCATGACTTCGCCGGCGATGACGAAGACTTGGAGGTGTCGGCTCACCCCCCTGAGATACCCCATGTTGGTGACCCCCCTCTTCGACTATGATGAGGATGAAGACTATGTCCCCAGTGGCAGCATCCCCGCACGCGCCCTACGCGTTGAGATTTATGTTCCACCCGCGCACGACTGCCACGCCCCGCATGACACTCGGCAACGCGAACTGTGCCCCCCGTGGGAGCGTGCCCGCAACCAACATCGTGACATGCCCATGCCCCACGACCGCCAAACCCGACTTGTGATACCCACCCAGCTGTAACACCCCCGACTTATTATCGGAAATGCCACACGCCAGTGACCTCATACGTTGCTGTCCGATGTCACCCAAGGCTTTAATCGGAACAATCAATCTGAAATAAACACAATTAAATAACGAAAGGTTAAACAGCGGAATACATTTTTAAATGGAACTCAACCATTTATATTAAAAGATCTCTCATCAAACGAGAGAAGTGTTTTTACAACAGAGTGAAATCACAACGAAAAACTTATAAATTACACAGCGGAAGACTTGAAGAATAAATCTATTACATGAATTAGTGGTAAGAATAAATAATAATTGACAACCTTTCAAAAATACTAATACTTGAATCTCCAACTGCAAGTCTCTTCTTCAACGGTTACTTCGGACTTCGGGGACCAACCACTGATGTGCCGTATAGGACGGATGACACCAGCCAACCATGAAAGGAATAAAACCCGGTTGGTTAGTCTAATGAAAGACTATGCAAGGGTGAGAACAGAATGGTCCTAGTGATCGTAACTGTTTACTATCATTGTCCCTCGAATAACAACCGAAGGAACAATATATAACCCAAAACTTTCACAGAATGATTAAAGTTTAGAAATGCACTAAAAAGGAAATGAGCCTTATGGGAAATGTATGAAGAGAAGACTCCAAAAGATTGAGTATTACGGAAAGTATGACAAGTGTTCGGGAACATTATAATTTCACACAAGCGTTTAAAAAGACTTGACCATTTGGGCCCACGACCAACCTCACCGCGTAATGCCAATTCAGATTTGGAAGGAGGACTTACTCTAATCGAAGTCCAGGCGGTTTCCATGTTGTATTCCTCGCCCGAGGGTATATTAATTATGTGCATAATCGCACTTATCTTGTTTAATTCCAAAACGTATATTTACGTTATAAGCTTTTAAGATATATCATCTCAATACGAGAGATATCAGAGGGAATAAATCCCGATTGTTTGGCACCAGCTGTGTGCACCTCCCCTATACTCGGATAGGGGATAGTCATGACCAGAGAGAGTATTAGGGAAAAATCCTCCTAATACCAGTTATAAAGAAACGACTAGACCTCGCAAGGTACATAGCGTTCCTACGAATACTCGTTCTAACTATAATGTATAAGTTCACACATAAAAATCCACACCAATACCATCATGGTAATAACAGATATAATAGCGTTGTTTCTAGCAATATATACAACCTATTATAATATGATGTTTTAATCGTATCATTTATAAAATCTGTTCCTAAACGAAAACAATAGTTCATCCCAATTTAATTAACAATTAAACAATTGATATTTAATGGAAATATGGAATGATAAGCAAGAGCGAACCGCCACTTGCCTTAATCTAGACAAACGATTGAGCGATGACGGGTTTCTGGGTCCGGAACGGGAACTGATTACAGATTCCTACGACGACGACCCATAACGAAACCCTAGGTTAGATTCGACAATCAAATGATACGAATCTAAGAAAGAATGAACGAAATCGAAAGAACGAAGGTCCCGACCGAGACCGGAATGCCTAAGGCCACGATCACGATTTCCAGAGCAATCCGCAGTCACGGCTGGGATTCCGCGGTTGCGGCCGTCGAGGACAAGGCGTCTGCGAATGTCATGATAGCGGCCGCGGACGCGGCCGACCTTGTCACTGCCGCGGTCGCGGCCATGAACTCTGGCGACTCCGAAGGGAGAAAACTCACCGGCGACGATGCGAGAGGGCTTGGTTCGCGAGGGCTTCGACTCCAGCCTTCCTTGCGCCTCCAATGCACCACTCCAAGGCTGCTACTACTCCCGGTGAGGCCTCCGGCGACACTTTGAGGATTTTCGGTGAGAGCTCAAAACTCCGGCGACTATGGAAAACGAGAGAGAGAGAGAGTGAGAGGGATCTCAGATTTGGGTTCCCCTAAACCTCCCAAATTGACCTCCTTTTATAGCCCAAAGGAGGAGCCCTCCCCGCCTAGATCAACGGCGAGTCAGATGATCAACGGCGGCACGGACGACGAGACTCTACAGACGATGCGACGTTGGCGTGTTGGAGTTTTCCGCGGTCGCGGAACCATTTCCGCGATCGCGGAATATTCCTGTGCCCAGCTCTTCTGAGAGCCATTTTCCGCGATCGCGGAATTGCTGCCGCGGTCGCGGAATTGCCCTTTCCGCGTCTGTTTGCCCGGGGAAAGGTTTGACATGAGTTTAAACCCCGAAAATTATATATTTGTACCCAAACAAATATTCTAAGCCTCGACAATACATCGAATGTATTTTCCAAGGCTCAGGGAATTTTTACAGAGATCATACACGTTACAGAAATTCCGAATTTTGCCTAACGCGTCTTGCTTTCCCAACGAGAGTTGGAAATTAACCCAAATATCCTTACTAAAAATGAGGGGTATTACATGACTACCCCCTTAAAAGAAGTTTCGACCCTGAAACTTGGCTGATAACAACTCGGAGATGTAACCCTATTCTAAGCTACCCAACCGTAGTAAGGTTAACCATGCCTAACCCATTTCACACTTTGTAAATTGGTCCAGGCATTTCTAAGTTAAAATTTATAAGTCGGTTCGAATTACAGTTAACGTAAGGTTAACCATAATTTAGACCCTACACTACCTAGGAGATTTCTACAATTTGCTTTTACTAGACATACATTCTACCACCTGGCCCTTCTATCAGCTTCCCTCTATGATAATATGAGGATTATTACATTACTTCCCCCTTAAAATAGTTTCGACCCCGAAACTAGCATTGCTAAACTAATGGGACCTGTTCCACCATAATCTCCTACCTAATCTTAACTTTCTTAATCATTGCATCAAGTACTTGCTCCTGGAAAACGATCTGTTTCCTCAACCATACCACTATCTCGCATAGCCTACTTCCACGTACTATTCTTGTACTAACTCGTGACCATCCTCAAGGTCATAATTATCTTAGGATAATTGTCTCCTAAAATCATCGCATTAGTCTCGCTATACCTTAAGCATGAGATTATACATATCTCTCTTTCACCTTTCTCTAAACTTCTCCTAAAGTATGTACCTTATCTTCCTTAAGTTGATATCCTTAAAAAAATTTGATTTCCGAAACCTGTACCATAAAAAAAATTGAACTATTTACTCGATCATGATTCCACTTACAACATACTGCCTACATTCCTTACTCTTGCTAGCACAGATGTGATCATTCACAAGATTACCATTGTCTCGCTCAGAGTATCCATTATAATCTCCAGTATAACATCGCTATGTTGCCCTATTCCTCAAAAAGACCTTGATGTCCTCAAATAGAAGAATACAACATTTTTCTACTAACTTTCCTTCGATGATCAGATCCTCAAAGTACATACATAGAATTCCACTATACCTCAACTTAGTACCTCTCCTATCATATAGATCTTACTCCTTACATACATGACTCACCTACTTCATTGGCTACCTTAATCACATTTGGCCCTTGTGCCATATCTTAACTCAAAATCCTTACGCGTGATCCCACAATTAATCACACCACAACCTATATCCGATTATCTCAACATGATTTAATAATCCATTCCACAAGATTATACTCTAGTTTTACCTCAATGCGTCATACGATCACCTTAATAGACGTAGGTCAACTTTTCCTCAAGTCCACTTGATATAATCTACAAACTTACTTTATGCCATACTATTGACCTTCAAAACCGTAACAACTTTTACCGGTCGAGTTTGCTATTCACCCAAAAATCCTTAGGCAATCAGTTGTCCTCATGCGATTTATTATCCCAAATCGAGCACCCTTTTGCTTTACAGATATTTACCATTTATCCAAGGTTAACTTAACGTATTCTTTATTCAATCTCTAACTTAAACTTGTAAAGTTCCTTAACTTTCTCCAAACATAATCACAATACCTTTATTCCTATGTTCCTCAAAATGAATCACATGAGACATTACTCCTATATCCTTAAGGTACCATCCTGATAAATGATTCATTATCAACCGCATCAGTCACTTCTATCAGGATCCTTTAATAACTTTATACGAGTAACGCATGCTACCTTACTCCTTAGGTGCACATAGACAATTCTCTCCACTAAATCCTTTAATTTATCGGAATCATCAACATAATCTATCCTTAAACTGTAATCTTTCCTTTTAAGTGGCCTCTTCCTAACACAGTAACTTCAGAACTTAATCTTCTCCAAAGAATTGCACAAAAAGCCTTATAACTGACATACTCGCATAAAATCCAAATATCAAACCTTACAACCTTACAAGTATCATAACTCCTTATTCCTTGATCGTACAACCTACCAATTTCGATCATTTGGCCCAATTAGGTTTGACCTATACGCCCATTTCCTGACTCAAATCCCAAAGGTTTGTTTAACTGTCTCAAATAACTTATTTCTAACTTAAGATCCTTATATTCCTCACACAATCTACTATCCATCCAAGACTTAATCATATAATTTCTTTATAAAACCTAAAAACGAACCTCGAATAGATCTTCCAATATGATACCTATGATTTCGTACACTTGGTTGCTCCACAAGCTTTCACCACTGGTCCTACACTATAACTCTTAAATTTTCAAGTGGGCTTTCTCCCAATACAATCGTTCACAACTTAATTTCCAGAAAGTGTTATATCATCGGCCTTATAGACATCACACTCTCTAACAATCCACATATCAGACCTTGTAAATATCCAGATATCATATCTCTATATCCCTTGAAGGTACAATTCACTGATTCAGTTCCTTGGCCCAAATAAGTTTGGCCCTAAAGCTCACTTCCAACTCAAAACCTTTACTTTCCCCAAAACAATGACGTGATAAATCCATTAGCACAATTGTGACCAATCACTTGATTTCCCCCCAAAACGTGACATCAAATCGCATTAACAGACATTGATCACTCTACGCCAATCCTTATGTCGTTTCTCTTAAGGAAGCCTCATAACGAAACCTCAGATAAATCTTCCAAAATAATACCTATGGCTTCACACCTTTATCCTTTCCGAAAGTCTAATCCTTTGGTCCACAATGAACATACTCACTCACAACTTCCATAACCATAACCCTTGGGTTCTAAAGTTCTACTCAAGGTCATAACAGAGTACGATCCGCTTAGAGAAACTGGATTCCCTATGAACTATCTCTTATATACATTTATTCTCTTCTCAACAATCTATCCATATAGACGACTACAGTATGACCTCACAACGAGGCATTCTGAACTTCATGTAGTTCATTCCTATGTGTTTTGACCAGAACAAATGTTTAGGGTACCCATATGATAAGATTTTTTTTCCCATAGAGCTGTAATATCCCTCATTTTTATAAGGGTATTTTGGTAATTTTTCCAACTCCCGTACTTCAAGTCAGATTAAATTCAGAGAAGCTCGGACATTCGGTAATATGTTTGATCTCTGTAATATTTTTCTGAGTAGTATAAAATACAGTTGACGTATTTTTGGGGTTAAATAGTCGTTCGTGTACGAATATATTTAACCCGGGGTTAAGATAACTAACCCAAAAGGTAAACCGGACAAAAGAGGGAAAAAGGCCCAGAAATGGCCTTGACCGCACCCTGCCGCACCCGCGGTGAAGACCATTTCTGAGGCGGCTAAGTGAGGCGGTGACCGCACCCTGCCGCACCCTGCCCGCACCCCGCGGTGGTCGTTAGCGTCGTCGTCATCGCGATAGAATTTCTGCAACTCTATCCCTGTGGCCGAGCAACTTGGCACGTCTCGTCTCCTTTGATCCCATCTGGTCGAGGGCTTGTCCCCTCCTTGCTTGAGCCTATAAAAGGGAGAGAAATCAGAAGGGGAGAGTGCACATCTGATCTTCTTCTTCCTCCTCTGTTTTTCTTCCAAAAACTCCATTGTTGTCTGAGCTTGGAAGCTTCACCGGAGTTCCCTTTGAGTGGTTTAGGTGCCCTCAAGTGGTGTTTGAAGGTTTAAGGTGTGTGGAGATTAAACCACAATCGAATCAAGGCCAAGCGAATCGATTTGGGTGAGTTTTCCCCCGTTATCGCTGAAGCTCCTCTGCCTCTGTGATCCTACCGCACCCGCGGCAAGAGCCCCACCGCACCCGCGACGAGCTGGGTCCGTGGTATGTTCTTGGGTGTTGTGGTCTTGGGTGAGGCTTGGTTTCTTTGAGTCCTTTCGTATTCTTTTAGATTCATATATGTGGATATTGAATCTAACTTAGGGTCTCGTTATGGGTCTTTTCATAGGGATTTATTACCCGAGATCTGTCCCTGCTTCTGACCCAGAAACCTGTCGTTTCTAAGCTTTGTTCAAGCTCGACTAATCTAAGGCAAGTGACAATTCGCTCTTGCTCATCATTCCATATTTCAATTAATTATCAATTTTTTAGTTGTTAATTAATTTGGGATGATTTACTGTTTTCGTTGGGAACAGTTTTGATAACTGTTTGTGATTTTAAAAGATATTATAATAGGTTGTATATCTGCTAGAACAACGCTATTATATCTGTTATTGGCCTTAATGGCTTTGATGTGATTATTACTGTGCTTTAACTGTTTAGTTAGCACGAGTATCCTTAACATTAAAATGGATTATTACTGTGCGTTAACTGTTTAGTTAGCACAAGTATTCTTAACGTTGATGTGAATTATTACTGCATTCGTAACTGTTTAGTTAGAACGAGTATTCGTAGGAACGCTATGTACCTTGTGGGGGTTTAGCTGTTTCTTTATAACTAGTACTTGGTGGATTTTTCCCCAGTACTCTCTCTGGTCATGACCATGCCTTTACTCAGGGTTGGTGCACTTCGCTAGTGCCAAATCTTTCAGGATTTATTCCCTCTGATATCTCTTGTGAGGAGATCTGATATCTCTTGTGAGGAGATCCGATATCTCTTGTGAGGAGATTTAAAAGCTTATAACATGATGATCGTTTTGGAATTAAATGAGATAAGTGCCGTTGTCGCACATAATTAATATACCCTTGGGCGAGTAGTGCAGCTAGGCAATAGTGAAGCTAGGAAATCTCGTCTTGACTTTGATCAGAGTAACGTTCTCTTTCCAATCTGGATTCGCTTTGAGTGGTGAGGTTGGTCGTGAACCGAAACATCAAGTCATTTTTGAACGCTTGTATGATTTATTTATGTTCCCCAACATTTGTCATGTTTCCGATAAGACTCAACTCATTGGAGTATTCTTTTGGGATTGATTGCTGTGAGACTCGGTCTCTAGAATCTTCTCTTGATCATGTCTTTTCATGTATTCCAGTAGAAGTATGGTGGTTGACTATCATCATCAGTTTTAATTCGAGAAGTGATGAGTCTAACCTAATATGACTACTTCAGACCACTCTACTTGTACCCTTGCATAGTCTTTCATTAGACTAACCAACCGTAATTGTTCTCTGCATGGTTGGCTGGTGTCATCCGTTCGATTCGGCACATCAGATAAATTGCAGATCCGAGAAGGCTAGAACGACTATGAAGGCAAACAGTGTTTTGACAAGTTTATTTATGTCGATATCCTTGGCGGGTGATCATTGCGATCAAAGACCCTTTTGTTGTTATTTCAAAGACTTCCGCTGTGTTAAATATGTCTTGTATTAAGACTTCCGCTGTAATGATTCTGATTATGTATTTTGATGTATTTGGAATTATGTTGTAATTCCGAGACTTTGGTTTTAATGAAAATTATGATATTTTGTATCATAATTGTTGTTTGATGATTTATATCAACTGGTAAAGCCTTGGGTGATATCGGACAGAACGTCTGAGGTCACTGGCGGTAATGCCTTCAATGTTATATATTTGGGGGTATTACAAGAGCATTAACCACATACATTTGTTCCTACACCCTAAGAAAATTTGGAAAACTCAGCTTACGAGATAGCACTCGTCCGATCAACGAAGGGAGTAATTAATGTCATACCGTTGTGACATTACTCCAAGAACAAATAGAGATTCCTAATAATGGATCTAGGAATTCAGTAATGGAGTCGCCCCTGGTGTTAACCATGTAGGGAACGAACACCTGGTTCCATACGTTACCCCTCCTTTGTGAGTCCTGACAGCCCTTATCCATACGTGACATATCTATTTTTGGCACTCACGGAATCTCGTATGAACGAACAATTTGCAATAGTAACGAATTTAGTAATTTCCGGAACAAGGAAACACTTCTTTATTATTCGAAACATTACATAAACCAACTGATAGAAAGTCGAATAGACGGATTACTAAACTATGGAGACTACCGACACGAGTCATTGCTCCTTATTCTAAAAAGCCTTACAAAATACTACCACTTGTACAAAACTTCCCTACCGTCGGGGTGACGTATCACAAAGAGTCGCTGCTCTTGACCCGAAAATTCCATAGGCGCCTTGCGTTTATCACGAGTAGCAGACTTCCCCAGAATAGATACTTCCGCCCGTGGGTTCTGCCTAAAGTCAGCTTTTGAGGCCTGCTATCCTTGTGTTGGCCTTAGGCTCTTCTGCCTACAGTATGCCTTCATATGGCCTTCCCTCCCACATTTGTAACATACCTGCTTCATCTTTTGGCAACTAGGGCTCTTGTACCCGACCTTACCACATTTGTGGCATTGAATCCCGCCGCTATTCCAGCCTGAGTCTTTGGCGGAACCAGACTGAGTCGCCTTGGTCCTAGTACGACCAGACTTCTTGAACTTGGTGGGCGACGCTGGCCACTTAAACGAGCCAGCCCTGCGATTTTGTTGCCCATTCTTTGTCTTAATCTGTGCCTCCACACTAGCTGCGTCTTGAGGTATGGGGGCTACTTGGACTTGTGGTATCACCTGGCCCATCCACTAGCCCCACTATCTGTCCAATGGTCGCCGCATTTAGCACGATCGGGGCAGGCGGTGGAAATCCCCTTGTAGCTTGGGGGTCCGCTTGTCCATAAAGAACATCCTGTCGCAGGGTCGGGTCATTGCTACGTGATCCAGATCCCGCGTCTTCCCCTGATGGAGTAGAACTTCTCAGCCGAATTCGAGAATCGTTGCTAGGACTTTCGTTAGCTGCTCGGTTGGTGGATCGAGTGTCCATCATCTGTTGATGAACCATAACGTTAGCTTAGAACTTTTCCAACTTGTACATGACACTGAGTCAATTACGTTATGATACGATTTATAAGGGTCCAAACTAATAACTCTATATCAGTCTGACTAGCCCACCACCATTGACCGCAAAAATGACCTCTTCTCTGACTTACTTGGGAAGTGGAAACTCTAGGAGAAACGTCAACCTTTAAATGACATTCCATCAAGGAGAAACGATATTCCTAAGAATGGATCTAAGGAATAAGTAAGAGCTTGAATCTTGCAGAAGTTTGAAAACCACTTAAATCTTATACTTTCAACTTCATACTTTATATCTTTAAACCTTATATATAAAAATAGTTATTTATAAAGTTAGTTCCTCAAACTAGTGATATAATTATCACAAAACTTTTCTAAGACCCAAATCATACTTTTAAAGTTACAAATCTTAAACTTATTTTGATTGCGTATAACACGCCTTTTATAAACCAACGATAAACAACTTTTGAAGTTCAAAATAGCTAAATCATTAGTTTAAATTAAATTACCAGAGTTACTTATAACTTTTAAATTCAACATTGAAACTTTCGAAATTCCTTTTTAATAGAAGATAACTTTGAAAATAGTTTCAAAATTATATTTCGAAAATTCTCAAACCTAACAATACGCCAAGAGTTTTAAAACCGTTGCTCTGATACCATAATTGTGACACCCCGACTTATTGTCGGAAATGCCACACGCCAGTGACCTCAGACGTTGCTGTCCGATGTCACCCAAAACTTTAATCGGAACAATCAATCTTAAATAAACACAATTAAATAACGAAAGGTTAAACAGCGGAATACATTTTTAAATGGAACTCAACCATTTATATTAAAAGATCTCTCATCAAACGAGAGAAGTATTTTTACAACAGAGTGAAATCACAGCGGAAAACTTATAAATTACACAGCGGAAGACTTGAAGAATAAATCTATTACATGACTTAGTGGTAAGAATAAATAATAATTGACAACCTTTCAAAAATACTAATACTTGAATCTCCAACTGCAAGTCTCTTCTTCAACGGTTACTTCGGACTTCGAGGACCAACCACTGATGTGCCGTATAGGACGGATGACACCAGCCAACCATGCAAGGAATAAAACCCGGTTGGTTAGTCTAATGAAAGACTATGCAAGGGTGAGAACAGAATGGTCCTAGTGATCGTAACCGTTTACTATCATTGTCCCTCGATAACAACCGAAGGAACGATATATAACCCGGAACTTTCACGGAATGATTAAAGTTTAGACATGCACTAAAAAGGAAATGAGCCTTATGGGAAACGTATGAAGAGAAGACTCCAAAAGATTGAGTCTTACGGAAAGTATGACAAGTGTTTGGGAACATTATAATTTCACACAAACGTTTAAAAAGACTTGACCATTTGGGTCCACGACCAACCTCACCGCGTAATGCGAATTCAGATTTGGAAGGAGGACTTACTCTAATCGAAGTCCAGACGGTTTCCACGTTGTACTCCTCGCCCGAGGGTATATTAATTATGTGCATAATCGCACTTATCTTGTTTAATTCCAAAACGTATATTTACGTTATAAGCTTTTAAGATATATCATCTCAATACGAGAGATATTAGAGGGAATAAATCCCGATTGTTTGGCACCAGCTGTGTGCACCTCCCCTATACTCGGATAGGGGATAGTCATGACCAGAGAGAGTATTAGGGAAAAATCCTCCTAATACCAGTTATAAAGAAACGACTAGACCTCGCAAGGTACATAGTGTTCCTACGAATACTCGTTCTAACTATAATGTATAAGTTCACACATAAAAATCCACACCAATACCATCATGGTAATAACAGATATAATAGCGTTGTTTCTAGCAATATATACAACGTATTATAATATCATGTTTTAATCGTATCATTTATAAAATCTGTTCCCAAACGAAAACAATAGTTCATCCCAATTTAATTAACAATTAAACAATTGATAATTAATGAAAATATGGAATGATAAGCAAAAGGGAACCGCCACTTGCCTTAATCTAGACGAACGGTTGAGCGACGATGGGTTTTTGGGTCCGGAACGGGAACGGAAGACGAATTACAGATTCCTACGACGATGACCCATAATGAAACCCTAGGTTAGATTCGACAATCAAATGATACGAATCTAAGAAAGAACGAATGAAATCGAAAGAACGAAGGTCCCGACCGAGACCGGCATGCCCAAGGCCACGATTGCCAGAGCAATCCGCGGTCGCGGCTGGGATTCCGCGGTCGCGGCCATCGAGGACAAGGCGTCCGCGAGTGTCATGACAGCGGCCGCGGACGCGGCCGACCTTTTCACTGCTGCGGTCGCGGCCATGAACTCCGGCGACTCTGAAGGGAGAAAACTCACTGGCGACGATGCGAGAGGGCTTCGACTCCAGCCTTCCTTGCCCCTCCAATGCACCACTCCAAGGCTGCTACTACTCCCGGTGAGGCCTCCGGCGACACTTCAAAGATTTCCGGCGAGAGCTCGAAACTCCGGCGACTATGGAAAACGAGAGTGAGAGTGAGAGGGATCTCAGATTTGGGTGCCCCTAAACCTCTCAAATCGACCTTCTTTTATAGCCGAAAGGAAGAGCCCTACCCGCCCAGATCAACGGCGAGTCAGACGATCAACGGCGGCACGGACGACGAGACTCTGCAGACGATGCGAAGTTGGCGTGTTGGAGTTTTCCGCGGTCGCGGAACCATTTCCGCGGTCGCGGAACCATTTCCGCGGTCGCGGAACCATTTCCGCGGTCGCGGAATATTCCTGTGCCCAGCTCTTCTGAGAGCCATTTTCCGCGGTCGCGGAATTGCTGCCGCGGTCGCGGAATTGCCCTTTCCGCGTCTGTTTGCCCGGTGAAAGGTTTGGCATGGGTTTAAGCCCCGGAAATTATATATTTGTACCCAAACAAATATTCTAAGCCTCGACAATACATCGAATGTATTTTCCAAGGCTCAGGGAATTTTTACAGAGATCATACAAGTTACAGAAATTCCGAATTTTGCCTAACGCGTCTTGCTTTCCCAACGAGAGTTGGAAATTTACCCAAATACCCTTACTAAAAATGAGGGGTATTACACCAGCGACGCGACATTAAGGTAAAACTCAAAAACTTTGCTGGTGAATATGATGCTTCTAAGTTTATTGAATGGAAACAATCCCTGGAGTATGTCCTCCACTGCCATTAGGCGGAGCATGAGAAGGTCGAGACTGCGACCTTGTACTTCACTGGAGCCACACGTGATTGGTGGTTCCGCCTTACGAGTGAACGTGCTAGGAGACGGTTGGATCCAATTACTACTTGGAACCAACTCATTTATGTGATGACTAAGCGGTACGTGCCTGAGGACTACAAGGAAGGAATACGTCTCAAGATTGCCATGGTGACGCAAGGCTCTCACACCCCGCTTGAGTTCTTCACTGAGTTGGAGGAAATGTGTCACAAGGCTGCGTGCACCCCGCTCCTTCGGCCATGTGGTCCATGTTCTTACGTCGCTTCGACATTGAGGTTTGAGAGCAACTTAAGATCCTCAACACCAAGGACCTCAACACCATGACCAACACGGCGATGAAGATCCACGCTCAAATCCAAAGAATGAAGAAGGCGACATGGTCACGTTCCAATCCCAGGTATGGTTCTAACCCTAGTTCAAAATTTTCGCGGAATCCATCACAGCCCATGAACGCCTCCAGACGCCCGCCAGGGCTCCCCCTGGGCGTGTCAACGCCCCGCCAACGCACCCTAGGATGACCGTGCCCGTGACCACATGTGCTTCACGTGCCAAGGCTGCGACCATCTTCAGCGGGACTGCCCCAACAACAAGCGTGTTCTCTTCTCCCAAGCCGACTATGAATCCTTTGATGACGAGCCACATGATGAGGACAACGCTCCTCATGTCGAGGACACTCTGGACGACACTGAAGGCGACACTGCCGACACCTACTACTGCAGCTCCCCGGGCGATCATGAAGGCACTCGCTTGGCCCTTGTCACATGTCGCGCCCTCACAGACAAGGAGGGCACACTTGTGGATCAACGCGGAATTTGTTTCACATGCGCTGTTTGGTCAAGACTTCCAACCTTAGCGTGATTATTGATGAAGGGAGTTGTTGCAACATCATCAATGAGAAGGTAATCCACCATCTCAATCTCGAGACGACCCATCACCCCCAACCTTATAGCTACTAATAGATCTCGGAAGGTAACGGTGACAATGTGGTAAAATGGCAATGGCACATCACCTTCAGTATTGGCTATTATCATGACACTGTTTTGTGCGAACTTATTGCAATGGATGCCACTCACTTGCTTTTAGAATGCCCTTGGCAATTTAACAAGCGTGCACTCCATGATCGCTTCCTCAACAATTATGTCTTCATGCACAATGGGAAAAGGATTACCTTGTTCCCCATGAGCCCTAAAGATACCCTTCAGGATCAAGTTGAGCACCACCGCGCAATGGCCATTGAGCACGCCAAGTCACAGAGCATCACCACAATGCGCTCCAGCAACGCAGTATGCTCTAGCAACACGGCGCGCCCTAGCACTCCCAGTGCCAGCGCGCGCCCCAATGACGCGGCACGCCCCAATGCTTCTAATGTCAGCGCATGCCACATTGACACAAGTGTTAGCACGCGCCCAAATGCGCACCCTATCGATGCCAATGACAACGTGTACCGCAATGCCCAACCTGTGATGCGCTCCCCGCCTGCGATGCGCCCCAACGTCAGTGCCATTGAAGGGCAAATGTGAGAAACGCCTCCTGTTGGCGCATTCTCGAGACATCACCCTAGTGATTCAAGGACGTCAACCGTGTTTTCTCTTGCTCCCTAATGCATGTCTTTTGAATGTCAAGGACGTGGTTAACTTACCCACGTTGGTGTCCGCTCTTTTTTGCAGGAATTCGAGGACGTGCTTCCAGAGGACCTCCTTGATGGATTGCCTCCCATGCGAGGCATAGAGCACCAAATTGACTTCGTGTCAAGCGCCTCTTTGCCCAATCGCGCAGCCTACCGTGCCAGTTCAGAGGAAACCAAGGAGTTGCAGCGCCAAGTGCAAGAACTTGTGGACAAGGGATAAGTCCGTGAGAGCCTAAGTTCTTGTGCCGTCCTAGTCATTCTTGTCCCCAAGAAGGATGGATCATGGCGCATGTGTGTTGATTGCCGCGCGATCAACCAAATCACGATGAAGTATCGCCATCATATTCCTAGACTAGATGATATGCTACATGAGCTTCATGAAGCCACTTTGTTTTCTAAGATTGATTTGAAAAGTGGCTATCACCAAATTAGGATGAAGAAAGGTGATGAGTGGAAAACGACATTCAAGACGAAGTACGGGCTCGATGAACGTTAATGAGGCTCAAGAACCATGTCTTGAGAGCGTACTTGGGCAAGTTTGTCATAGCAAGACCTTATAGGATCATTTGGAACACCTTAGGGTCGTGTTAGAGTGTCTTAGGAAAGAGAGTCGATTCAGCTATCGTTCTAGAGGGGGTAAACGACACAATTATCGCCCTCATTGGTATAATTGCTAAGCCCGAGCTCATTAGCCAGTACCGCCCAATCAGTCTGTGCAATGTCATCTATAAAATAGTCACGAAAATCCTTGCAAATAGATTAAAGCCTCTGATGGGAAGCCTTGTGGGTCCAACTCAAAACAGTTTCATTCCGGGTGAGACCGTTCTAGGTTTAAAAGTATTCTGATTTTCATTGTATTGAATTCTGTTGTTGTTATTTATTTCACTCTAAACATCTTGAGCACTGGGTCCAGGGTTAAAAATTGAAAGGACGGTCTCACTCAATAGAAGACGCGTCACTGCTGCCACCTCCAACTGTTGGAACAATTGGGTTGATTTATGCTTTGAGGCGTGAAAGATCACTTTCTTTTAAGTGATATTTGCCCCCAATCTATTGCTATTCGGGTTTCAGGCAAATTTACCCTCAGGATACAACAAAGCGTTTAAACAATTCAGATAACAATCTGAAACTGTTCTTCTTACCAAAAACCGAGGAGTCTGTTATGAATATATAGAAAACATAATTAACTACCACCAAGTTGGTTATGGCGGTTGAAAGTGGTTGGCGGGAAAAACCGAATAACTAACAAAAACGGGCCTATTGGATGAAAGTCCCAAGCCTAAGCCCCAACCCCCAAGTCCCAAGTTTTTAATATATATATATATATATTATATAATATAACTAGGGGACCACACTTGTAATTATTAATTTAACAAATAAGAGGGCTAGCTATATAAATATAACAAATCTCACCACTAAACATCTGATGTGGGATTCAAGTCTCCAAAGAGACTACACACCAACAATTCCCCACTTAGTCTATTTGCTAGACTTGAATAGAGTGATGTGTTATAAAGGTGTTTTTCAACTTAAACCTTTACTGAGTATAAGTTTAACAAAGTATCATCGAATCAATGGTGGTACAAAACCTTAAACCACAAATCTTATGACAATACCGGATAAACCATACACACAGCTCTTCGATTCCTCAATTTTCGGTCTTATCTTTAATGCCTTGAGTTTACATCTTATTTTCATAAACAATTTACAAAAGATACAAATGCTTTTGATAAGAGCAACTCCACTCTTTATTGTTTACATAGGTAAGATTCATGAACTAACACTTTTACAAACATAAATATCACAAATCTTATTAAGAATACAAAATACTCAACCTAACTTGTAGCACTACACAATTAACCTTAGTGCACAAAACCAATCACTAATCAATGGTTTGTTATTACCCATTAAACTTCTAACACTAGTTTCGACTAGGAAGAAGTTGGGTTCCGATCGTCGGTGGCTTCTATTATCTTCAAACCCATTGCAGATGATGTAGATTTCACCAAGTCTCTCGAGAGTGCTTTAGTAAATGGTTCCGCTAAGTTCTTACAAGACTTTACATAAACAATGGTGATAATCCATTCAGTAACCAACTGTCTCACGTAAGCATGTCTCAAGCTTATATGTCTAGATTTTCCATTATAGATCTTATTATATGCTCTAGACATTGTTGCTGCACTATCACAATATAGAGATATGGCTGACATAGGTTGTAGCCACAACTTTATATTCATTAAGAAATTCCTCAGCCATTCTGCTTCTTTCCCAGCCGCAGCAAGCGCAACAAAGTCAGATTCCATTGTAGAATGAGTTATACAAGTCTGTTTCTTTGATGCCCAAGATATGGCACCTCCATCCAGAGTGAACACCCAACCAGATGTAGACTTGTTATCATCAGTACTACTAATCCATCCAGCATCGGTATACCCTTCCAAAACCCCAGGAAAACATGAATAACACAATCTAAAATCAATTGTTCTTTTCAAGTAACCCAACACCCTTTTTATAGCTTTTCGATGCTCAACTCCAGGGTTGCCGGTAAATCTAGAAAGTTTACAAACCACAAAGGCAATATCAGGTCTGGTACAATGGATAGCATACATCAGACTACCTATGGCACTTGCATAATTAGTTTGAGAGTTTGATCTTCCTATATGCTTTGACAACTTACAGGACACATCATACGGTGTGTTTGCTTCCTTGATCTATAGATGCTTGAATTTGTCTAGCATCTTTTGTATATAGTGGGATTGGGATAATGTAAAATGCCCACTATTTCTAAGTATTTTAATACCCAGAATATTGTCCACTTCACCCAAATCTTTCATCTTGAATTGGGATTTTAAGTATTCTTTCATTTCATTCACACCTTTCATGTTAGTGCCAACAATCAACATATCATCTACATAGAGACAAATAATGACACTATACTCATCAACAAATTTCGTGTAAACACATCTATCAACACCATTATGCTTAAAACCAAAAGACAAAATAGCAGAATCAAACTTCTCATGCCATTGCTTAGGGGCTTGTTTTAAGCCATATAAGGACTTAACTAATTTGCAAACTTTCCTTTCATTTCCACGCATTACAAATCCTTCTGGTTGCTCCATATAAACTTCTTCATCTAAATACCCATTTAGAAATGCAGTTTTCACATCCATTTGGTGCACTTCAAATTTATACAGTAAAGCCAAGGCCAACAAAATTCTTATAGAGGTTATTCTCGCCACTGGTGCATATGTATCAAAATAATCAATACCCTCCTTTTGTCTAAGACCTTTAGCCACTAACCTGGCTTTAAACGTTTGAATAGATCCATCTGTGTTATATTTCCTTCTTAATACCCATTTGCAAGAAATAGGTTTCGATCCGGGAGGCAAGTTTACAAGAACCCAAGTGTTATTAGACATTATTGAGTCCATTTCATCATTAATAGCCTCCTTCCAAAATGCAACATCTCTTGAAGACATTGCTTCGTTAAATTTTTCAGATCCCCTTCTACTTCAAATATCATAGGTATTTGACTCGATACTTCTTCTCTAGTTCATTCGAACAAGAATACCAAGTCATCTGGTGACACAAAATCGGATCCTAGAGAATTTTCTTTCCTAGCCCTTTGACTTCCCCTTGGTTCCAAAGGTTCAGACGCTTGTCTTTTCTTAACCGTAGAGGAAGTGGAGGGTTCACGATTCATGGATTCTGGGGCATGTTCAGCATTTGTCATAAAATAACCTATGAATTGAACATCTCGTGATTTTACAATTACATTAGAGTCCAAATCCATAAATCTGTAGGCCTTTGACTTTTCAGCAGCCCACGAATACACTTTTGAGTGCCTTAGGACCTCACTTAGTCCTTTTCGGATCTGGAACTCTGTTGTATGCTATACATCCCCAAACTCTTAGATAGTTCAGATTCGGTTGTCTCCCATTCCATACTTTATATGGAGACACCTTTGTTTTCTTAGAAGGTATTCTGTTATGTAAATGACATGCTGTTAAAAGGGCTTCCCCCATAAATTTGATGGTAACTTTGCATTTATCATCATGGCATTCACCATATCAGTGAGCGTTCTATTTTTTCTTTCGGCCAAGCCGTTCTGTTGTGGGGTATATGGGGCAGTTCTTTGATGAACAATACCATGCTCTTCACAGAAATCAGAAAACTCGTTTAAGAAGTATTCACCCCCTCTATCACTTCTCAAGATCTTTTTCTTTTTATCTTTCTGATTTTCAATAGCAACCTTATAAAATTTAAACTTCGAAAATGCCTCATCCTTCTGTTTCATCAAATATACATAAGTAAATCTAGACTTGTCATCTGTGAACGTAATGAAATACCTATTCCCTCCTCGGGTTAATACACCATTCAATTCACAAATATCAGAATGCACAAGTTCAAGTATTTCATTTGTCTTTTCTATAGCAGGAAAAGGTTTTCTAGTCATTTTTTGTTGTGCACAGATTTCTCAATTCTTTTCATTAATATGATTATCACATTTAATCATTCCATGGTTAGACATAAATTTCAAAGATCTAAAATTCACATGAGCAAGTCGCATATGCCATAAATAAGGAGAATAGTCAATAATATAAACAGAATCATTGCTCTTATTATTAATACTTAACTTGAACATACCATCACATGAATATCCCTTGCCTACAAACATACCACCCTTAGTCAAGATAAACTTATCAGATTCTAAGACGACTTTTATACCGTGCTTACATAGAAGATTTGCAGAAACTAGATACTTTCTAATTTCAGGAACGTGTAAGATATTGATTAGACCCATTTTCTTTCCAAAAGTGAACTGAACGTCAACACGTCCTTTTCGCAGCACTTTGGCGACATTATCATTACCCATAAGAACTCCATCATCTTTCTCAGAGGCTTTATAATCCTTGAATTGAGACAAATCATTACAAACATGAACTGTGGCTCCTGAGTCAAACCACCGGTCCTTTGATTTCCCAATTGCATCCATATTGAGTTCGGTAATCATGCCAATTCGTAGATCAGAAACCATAGCCACAATTTCTACGGTGTCTTTCTCTATCATATTGGCATTCTTGTCCGCCTATTCTTGTTACTTTTTCTTCCAGTTTCTACAATCCCTCTTAAAGTGTCCTGGTTTGTTACAGAAATGACACTTCGGCCTTTCATCCTTCTTGGATCTTTTGTTGTTGTTCTGATTTCCATGATTTCCATCGTAAGGCTTCTTTCTTTTCATGTTTCCTGCATTCTGATTAGAAGTCTCACCAATAACATTTTTGATCTTAGAATCAGTATGATCATTCACTTGCTTTTTGTACATAGTGCGAGTTTCCTCCTTAATACTTAAGTGTTTCAGGATTTGTTCCAGAGATAATTCTCCAGTAGTATGCAGAAGTTTCTTTCTGTAATCGTTCCAAGTAGAGGGTAATTTAGCAATTATCGCCCCAACTTGTAACGACTCAGAGATATCAACCTTTAACTCCTTGAGTTGGTTGACAAGGCTTTGAAGATCATTCACTTGGTCCATCACAGATTTATCATCAACCATAGAAAATTCAAAGTACTTCATTATTAGAAACTTATTTATCCCTTGCTTCTCGTTATTGTATCTCATTTCCAACATCTTCCATATCTCTTTAGGGGACTTCATTCCATTGAACAAGTTGTATAAGCGATCAGAAAGGACATTCAGAATGTGCCCTCTGCATAGCACTTCATCCTCCTCTCGTTTCTTTCTTTGCTCCTTGACTTCTTGGCTCTCATCATCTTTAGGGTCCGGTATTGCAGGAAGATCATCATTCAGAATATAAGATATCTTCAAAGCGTTAAGCAAGAACATCATTTGATCCTTCCATCGATTATAGTTGGTCCCATCAAAGCGATCCAACATGAAGAAATCCTGGTGCATCAAGGTTAAAGCCGCTGCTTGTGATCTGGCCTCCATAAAAAAATCACTTAAAAATTATTAGAACAATTAGGTTGATTTATGCTTTGAGGCGTGAAAGATCACTTTCTTTTAAGTGATATTTGCCCCCAATCTATTGCTATTCGGGTTTCAGGCAAATTCACCCTAAGGATACAACAAAGCGTTTAAACAATTCCGATAGCAATCTGTAATTGTTCTTCTTACCAAAAAATGAGGAGTCTGTTATGAATATATAGAAAACATAATTAACTACCACCAAGTCGGTTATGGCAGTTGAAAGCGGTTGGCGGGAAAAACTGAATAAGTAACAAAAACGGGCCTATTGGACCAAAGACCCAAGCCCAAGCCCCTAAGGTCCCAAGTCCCAAGTTTTTAATATTTATATACTATAATATAACTAGGGGACCACTGACAGGGCTAAAGTCGTGATGCCTATCAAATAAATCCCAAAATACCTACTAAGTAGTATAGTAAGCAAGACAGGGTCGATCCCACAGAGAGTCAGGTTATCAATTTGTGCAATTCGTTATTACCAACTAGGAACAAGGGGGGGGGGGGTTTGTTTGTGTTTCGTAACAAGCAATAAGAAAGCAAATAACAGTCCGCAAATAATGGTTGTAAATAATAAGGAAAAAGCGCCACACTCAACAGAGATCCACACAACAATAGAAAGGTCGATCACGGAATTCTATCAATCTCAAGTTCTTAATATTCCTATAGTTGTTCTTATCCCGATCATAGATAACTATTAGTTCTACCAGCCCTAATAGTACTTATTACTAAATCAAATCCGAAAACCTTCAGAACTCAATAAAGCAATAGCATTCAACCAAGGATTAACAAGACACATGCAATAGAAACAACCCGTTACTATAAGCATGCAATTAACTCTCTCTCATAATTATGCGCTCGGATCCCCTATACGCACAATCGTGTTCACTACTAGATATGCAACCCGAACCCGGAATCACAAGTCCTAGCAATTAGGAAGATATCAATAAACCTAGGTAGCTACTCTAGATAAATCAACATAAACCAATAATCAATCAAGCACAAGAGAATCAATCCAACTAGATAGGAAAACGAACAAGAGTAGAAAACTCACAACCAATCAATTGCTGGCTTCAAACTGTCAAGTGCAACAATGGAGGTTTAGTTCTCCATTAGGGTTTGTGAGAAAAACATAGAAAGGTGGCAACTAGGGTTAGAGAAATAGATGATCCTCTAAAAGAGTCTTAAACCTAACTTAAATACTAAAGTAATAATTCAGAAATAAAGAAAAGAAAAATAACAAACTTGGAAATAAAGTTTCGGAAATAAAATAAAACGGGAATAAGAAAACTCGTAAAAGACTTTCAGCGCGTCTCCACCGCGGGTGCGGTGGCTCCACCGCCGGGTGCGGCCATTTAACAGAAACTCCAGTTCTCTGACGACCTCGCCACGGGTGCGGCAGTGCCCACCGCCGGGTGCGGTGGGATTCCAGTACTTCAGCTTCTGCGACACTTCAGTAAAAACGTCATAACTTTTGATTCCCAACTCGGATTGCGCTCATATTTTGAGGACTTGTAGTAGACTTCAAGATCTAACTCCTCGAATTGGAATCACTCCATTTGGACATCTGAGTAGAGAGAACGAACCATTTGAATTCAGCCTACTGTTCTTCTACTCTTCTCTTCACTTCCTTTGCGTCTTCTAGTGGTGACTTCTTCCTCAGTGTCTCCTATGATATCCAAAATAGCTCAAACACCTCCATAAACACTAAACTTCGCCTCTAAATGCCTTGTACATGAATGTGCCTAGATCTACCCGAATGGCACCAATAAACCCTCTAAAGACTCTTACTTAAGCCCTACAAAGTAGTGCTTATCAAATTCCCCCATGCTTAGACCTTTGCTCGTCCTCGAGTAAACTAATAAAGAGTCTACTCCTCCAATGCAGCACCTAAGGTTTCAGGAAGCATATCCTCCAACTAAGAGTCACCTAACCCATGCCAAAACTCCTGGCGCCAATCTCATCTACAACACATCCTCATCATCAACAAACCTGGGGGCAAGCAGATTACTTCCCCCAAGCTTAACCCGGACATCCAATAGTGTGAGTAACCTCTAATCCTAGCCTCCATCTATGACTCCTTATGCCTCTCAGAGTGACCTACCCGACAATCCTTCTTTGACTCCTCTTCTTATGACGCCTCGCCAAGAATAAAGAGAAATCCTAAAATCACTCTTCTTCTTTTTTCGCTCATTTTGCCAAGGCGCCCTTTCGGGTTTTCACCAAGCCACTCATATTTTTTTTTCATAGATGTGCTCACATAAGCTCACGTCACTCTTGACCTCATATTACCCCAGTCTAGCACTGGTCCGGGTCACCTGCTTATTACCTGAGTTGCCCTTTCGGGTTTTCAACTCATCCCAGGATTTTCTCTGCCTTTTCTCATCTTTTTGGCTTTTTCGTTTTTTTTTTCAAGAAGAAAAAAGAATGCAATGCATAATCCGAAAACTGTACAAAAACACACAGAGTGAAAACTGAAACTGTACATAACGATAAGTAATGAATCTACTCCCTCCCCCATGCTTGAAGTGCGCATTGTCCTCAATGTGTAAATAGAAGACAATCATAATAAAAGGGGGGAAAAGAAAGTAAACTCACTGCGGTGGTGGGCCCTGCGGCCAAGGGTACTGGCCGAAATACTGTGTCTGCTGCTCCCTTAGCCTCTGGAGCCGCTCATCCATCTGCTCCAACCTCTCGTCCTGCCTGTCCAACCGCTGGAAGGCCTGGCTCTGGAACCCGTCAAAACGGCTGTCAAAGCCCTGCTGCCAAGTCTGCTGCTGCAGACTCATCGCCTCCATCTGGCGATACATCATATCCTGCCATGGGTCCATAGGTGGGGCATCCGGGCCAGCAGCGTCCATCTCCTCATCCTCAGCCGCAACAGGGGTCTGGCTCGAGCTACCAGCAGCTCTCCTCCTCTGTCGGGGCCTGGCCCCCTCGTCCACAAAATCTGCCGCAACCGTCCCCAATGGAGTTGGGGTGGGGTCGGGATGCATGTACCACCCTCTGTATGTGGAGCTGTATGGGATCTCTCTCAGGAGGAACATGAGGTGGCTCCTGTGAAAGTAGGAGCACCAGAATGTCTGCTTCCTCGTCACCCGTAACATGTGATTTGCCCTCAGCCGGGTGACGTCGAACACATGTGAGATGATGGGCTCCTCGCTATCCTCCACCTGGAGGACTGTCTCAGCAATACGGGTGATCAAACCACCCTGAACAATGTCCCGCCTCTCTCCCCGGCAGATCCTCCGGAGGGCCTCGAGGATGAGCTTCAGCCAGTCCGGGACAAATGTAGCCTGGGGCAAGGCACAGTATAGCCATTGGAGGTCCTTCAGGGGACCTTGTTGTCCTTCTTGTGTCCCAGTAGCGTCCCCATAATCAACTTGTGGAGCAGTCGCAGACATGGGTGAGTAAACTTGTTACTGTATTCGTCACCCACGTGGTATGTCTGCCCAGTGGCTCCCACCCAGAAGTCAACCAGAGCGGCCTCGCTCGTTCCCTTCATCCACTCATCAGTGGGGGGCCTAGTTACCCCGATAGCTGCCCTCGCCTGCTCAGCGTCTACCGAGTACTCTTTCCCCTTATACTTGAATGCGATCGAGACAAGATTCTCACCATCCATGGTGAGTCTAAACGTGGAGATGAAATGCCTCGACAGAGTCTCGAATGTGGGGGCAGACACATCAACAAAACCCCCCAGGCCCATCTTCTCCAGACACATCTGCGTGCAATCGAGTATCCCCGGAGCCTCAAGAGTTCCCCTATCCAGGAACTTAGTCGGGACCACAGCCCGCTTATTGACAATCACCAATTTCTCCTTCTCTGTATTGGTCATCCCGACTCTCCTCGATCTCGACATGCTATGAATTAACGATGTAGAGAGCAAGAGGCAAATGAGGACTCACGAAACGAAGACGGAAAAGCTGTTGGGGGTCTGCCGCGGGTGCGGTGAGGGTGGCGCCGGGTGCGGCCAAATAACAGAAAACAGGCACTGGTAGTCTCATCGCGGGTGCGGTGAGAGGGATGCCGCCGGGTGCGGTGCGTCTGGGCAATTTTTCGAGCGAGCGAAAATGGCTTCCTTGAATCTCCTTCGCCTTCCACGAGCCGGGGTTGGGTCTAGGGGTTGGGTCTCAGCTTGGGGAGGGTTGATTTGGCTTGGGTGGTTCAGATCCGTCGCGGGTGCGGTGGATCTTGGTGGGTGCGGTGTTATGGTTATGGGGTTGAAGGTGTGGTTTGGAGATGGGGTTTTTGGTGAGAAAGGTTGGATTTGCTGCGGGATTACGGGTATGTGGAGGCAATGGCGAGATTTGGACGAGAAAGGTGTGGATTTGGTGGGTGTTTGGGGTGTGGGGGAATTTTGGGTTGAGAGGAGGCAAAGGGAGGTCGTGAGGGGGATTGTGAGGAAGAGAGGTGAGGGAGAGGGGTTAGGTTAGAGAAGGAGAGGAAGGAGGTAGTACCGGCCGGGGCCAAATATATTTTTTTTTTCATTTTTTTTGAATAGTGCTACAGGGGGCTTGCCGCGGGTGCGGTGATGTGGCCGCCGGGTGCGGTGGGCCTCCAGGAACTCCATTCGTCTTATTCTTCGAACCTGCAAGTTAGTTCGCAGGCAAAATCGAAAAGAAAGAAAGCACTACCTAACTAAGCTCTGAAAGATGAAAAGACAAAAGAAAAGGAAAGAAAGCAATACCTCGGGTTGCCTCCCGAGCAGTGCCTTGGTTCACGTCGTTGGCTCGACGTAGACTCTCGTCTATTCATTTTCAGCACTTGGCTCCTCTAGAGCCATCTCATCAATCGCCTCAGTGGGGAAACCCTCATGGTAAGGTTTTAACCTTTGACCATTGACCTTGAATGTCTTCTGGGTTGTCGGCTCGATCAGGTCAACGACGCCATGTGGGTAGACCTCTGCGATAATATATGGTCCTATCCACTTCGACCTCAGCTTTCCCGCAAAGAGTTTCAGGCGAGATTGAAACAAAAGGACTTTATCACCGGGGTGGAAGTCCTTTCGCAAGATATTCTTGTCATGCCATGCCTTGGTTTTCGCCTTATAGATGACAGCGTTGTCGTATGCGTCAAGGCGTAACTCCTCCAACTCTTGCAGCTGAAGCTTGCGAAACTCTCCTACCTCATCAATCTGCATGTTGCACTTCTTCACCGCCCACCATGCCTTGTGTTCCAGCTCCACAGGTAGATGGCAAGCTTTGCCAAATACAAGCCGGAAAGGGGACATCCCAATTGGAGTCTTGTAGGCAGTGCGGTAAGCCCACAATGCATCGTTCAGCCTCAAACTCCAGTCCTTCCTATTGGGTGCCACTGTCTTTTCAAGAATCGTCTTGATCTCTCTATTGGACACCTCATCCTGCCCATTGGTCTGTGGATGATAGGCAGTGGAAACCTTCTGGGTGACGTGATATTTCTTCAGCAGGGCGGTCACAGTCTTGTTGCAGAAATGGGTTCCCCGATCACTAATCAAAGCCTTGGGGATCCCAAACCTGGAAAAAATGTTCTCTTTCAAGAAACCTGCCACAACTTTAGAATCATCAGTCTTGGTGGCCTTCGCTTCCACCCACTTGGAAACGTAGTCCACCGCAAGCAAAATATATAGGTTCCCATAAGAACTAGGAAAGGGTCCCATAAAATCAATACCCCATACATCAAAGACCTCACAAAAAATCAAAGAAGACTGAGGCATCTCATTCCTCCTAGAAATATTCCCCATCCTCTGACATCTATCACAAACTTTGCAAAATGCAAAGGCATCCCTAAAAATGTAGGGCCAATAGAAACCTGCATCTAATACTTTTCTAGCAGTCTTATTCGCACCAAAATGACCCCCACATGCTTCAGAATGACAAAAGCTAAGGACAGATTGTACCTCGTTATCCGGAAGACATCGACGGATTACTTGATCGACACAGTGTCTCCAGAGATAAGGATCGTCCCAGATGTAGTACCGAGCTTCTCTCCACACCTTCTTCCGTTGCGCCTTGGTATGATCCGGGGGAAATTCCCCACGAACCAAGTAGTTCACGATGTCGGCGTACCATGGCCGGAAGAACCGAATCCCGAGAACGGACCTGTGGAAGTATGCCTCGAGCGAAGAGGCGCTCACAGCACAAAAATCTCGATCTGTCTCTCTCGTCGCGGGTGCGGCACGTGTCACCGCCGGGTGCGGCCAAATAACAGAAAACTCGCCAGAAAAATCACCACTCGCCGCGGGTGCGCCAGGTGACACCGTCGGGTGCGGCCAAATAGCAAAAACTTGGGCTTGTGGTTCTGTCTCCCCACCGCGGGTGCGGTTGTCTTGCCGCCGGTTGTGGTGTTGTTCCAGAATATCCACTCGAAAAAGGGTGTCGTCCGGGAAGTTTCCATGGATAAGAGTTTGCTTCCCGGGCTTGTCCTCCTCGTTCACCAACCTACTCAAATGATCCGCCACCAAGTTCTCCGCTCCTTTCTTGTCCCGTATCTCCACATCGAACTCACTCAGCAGGAGAACCCATCGAATCAATCGCGGCTTCGCCTCCTTCTTCGTCATTAGATAACGAAGGGCGGCGTGATCCGTGTATATAATCACCTTCACTCCCAAAAGATATTGCCTGAATTTCTCCAAGGCAAACACCACAGCCAGCATCTCCTTCTCAGTAGTGGAGTAGTTTCTTTGTGCGCCATTCAGAGTCATGGATGCGTAGTGAATCACATGAGAGGCTCTTCCCTCTTTCTGTCCCAAAACTGCTCCAACTGCATAATCGCTGGCATCACACATGATCTCGAACGGTTTTGACTAGTCCGGTGCTTGGATGATTGGTGCACTTGTCAGGCGTTCTTTCAAGCAATCAAACGCCCTCTTGCACTCCTCATTCAAATCAAATGTCACCTCTTTCTTCAGCAGCTCGCACAAGGGTGATGAGATCTTGGAAAAGTCCTTGATAAACCTGCGATAGAAACCTGCATGGCCTAGGAAGGAACGAACTTCACGCACATTAGTAGGATAAGGCAAAGACTGAATTACATCAATCTTTGCCTTATCGACCTTAATACCCTTAGCAGAGATAATATGACCTAACACAATCCCTTGTTCAACCATAAAATGACACTTTTCAGAATTTAAAACTAAGTTAGTTTCAACACATCTTTTAAGCACAAGTGTCAAATGGTCCAAACATTTATCAAAGCTATCCCTATGTACCGTAAAATCATCCATGAATACCTCAATAAAATTCTCAATATACTCAGAGAAGATACTAACCATACATCGTTGAAAAGTACCGGGTGCGTTACATAATCCAAAAGGCATTCTGCGGTATGCAAAAGTGCCAAAAGGACATGTAAAGGTAGTCTTTTCTTGGTCTTCTGGTGCTATGGCCACCTGGAAGTATCCTGAATATCCATCTAGAAAGCAGTAGTAGGGGCGCCCAGCAAGGCGTTCTAGCATTTGATCGATGAATGGCAAAGGGAAGTGATCCTTTCGAGTTACCGCGTTCAGCTTGCGGTAATCAATGCAAACTCTCCAGCCCGTCACCGTCCTTGTAGGGACCAACTCTCCTTGTTGGTTCTCAACCACTGTAATACCTCCCTTCTTGGGAACAACCTGAGTGGGGCTGACCCAACGACTGTCGGAAATAGGGAAGATCATGTCCGCTTGAAGGAGTTTCAGCACCTCCTTCTTCACCACCTCCATCATAGGTGGGTTCAATCTCCTCTGTGGTTGTCTGGACGGCTTGGCGTCATCTTCTAGGAGGATCCGATGCATACATGTTGAGGGACTAATCCCTTTGATATCGGCAATGGTCCATCCCAGCGCAGTCTTGTGCTCCTTCAAGATCTCCACTAGCTTCTCCTCTTGCTCCTTTGAAAGCTTACTAGACACAATGACTGGCAAAGTGTCGTTGACTCCAAGAAAAGCGTACTTGAGGTGATCCGGGAGTTGCTTGAGTTCACTCTCGGGAGCCTGCACAACAGAAGGAACGAGCTTCTCGCACGGTGTTAGCAAGGTGGGGCCAATGCCCAAAGGTTCAATAGGAAGCTTACCGTTCACCTCTATCTGAGATAAGACTGCCTGCATGTTAGTTGACAAAGCATATTCCGTGTGGAACTCATCTATGTCATTCTCAATAATAGATTGCAACTCATCAATACCAGAAATATCAAATACATCTTGTACAATGGGTTCAATCACATCAATAGAGCACAAAGAATGGTCATCAATAGGGTGTTTCATAGCATCATAAATGTTGAATTGAACCACCTCCCCATCGAATTCCATAGTAAGTGTCCCACTTACATAATCTATCTTAGTCCTAGCAGTTTTTAAGAAAGGCCTTCCTAGTAGAATAGGGGCCGCATGCTCATCATGTTCCATATCTAGGACAAAGAAATCAGCAGGAAATATCAAATTGTCAACCATGACCAAAACATCCTCAACTACCCCCTTAGGGTAAACACTAGACCTATCAGCAAGTTGCACAACAATTCCCGTTTCATGCAAAGGTCCCAATCCAAGAGATTTATAGAGAGAGAAAGGCAACACATTAATAGAAGCTCCTAGATCAAGCATAGCTCTATCAAATTTAGTATCACCTATAACACAGGGAATGCTGGATCGGTGCACTTCTTGGGCATACGCCGTTGGAACACTACAGAGACGCGCTCGCTCACCTTGACCTTTTGTTTGCCCTTCAGCTTTTGGTTCCTCTTTATCATGCAAAGCTCCTTCAAGAACCGAGCATACTTGGGGATGCTCTTCACTAGCTTGAGCAATGGGATGTTGACCTCGCACTTGCTAAATGTCTCAAAGAGGTCCTTGTCATCAACTACCCTTCTCTCCTTGAACGCCTCTGGAAAAGGGGCGGGTGGCTTCTCGGAACCGAGAGGAGGGAAGTATGGACGAACGTAATCGTCGATGTAAGGCTCATTAGCAGTCCCAGAAGACTCACCGCGGGTGCGGTGAGACGTCACCGCTGGGTGCGGCAGACTCCCAAAAATTTCTCGAGAAAAATCACCGCTTGCCGCGGGTGCGGCAAGTTCCACCGCCGGGTGCGGCCGATTTACAGAAACCTTCTATTGTTCCAGTTCGTGCTCGCCGCGAGTGCGGCCACCTTGCCGCTGGGTGCGGTCATTCTCCAGAATACTCTCTTTCTCTGAGTCGTCCTCTTCAGCACTCGGACCGACATGCAATTGCTTCCCACTTCTTAGGGTTACCGCGCTAACGTTTTCCTTCGGGTTCACTACCGTTTGAGATGGTAGATTCCCCGAATTCCACTGATCAATCCTTGTAATCGCCTCAGCCATTTGTCCCATCTGTGTCTCCAGATTCTTAATACTCGACGTTGTAGCTTGGACGTGAGTGGCGAAGTGCTGCGTCAGTGTTTTGAGCATATCTTCAGTTGAAGGAGACGCATTGGGTTGTGGTGCTTGCGGCCTTGGTACATAGGCCGGCCTTTGCTGTTGTTGTGGTTGAAACTGAGGTTGTTGTTGTTGATTCGGTTGATCCATCCATCTGAAATTTGGGTGGTCTCTCCATCCCGGATTGTACGTGTTGGAGTAGGGATCATGCCGAGGTCTTGGATTGCCATAACCTCCTACAACGTTTACTTCAGCGGGTGCATCATCTTGTAGTTGAGGACAAGCGTCGGTAGGGTGGAATTGATCGGCACAGACCCCACACGCTTTTAGTTGTTGAGGCGTTCCTTGCAGCGTAAGTCTCCTCACCATGTCCTTCAACTCAGCAATATCATTGGCATACGAAGAGCGACTAGAGTCAGTAGCATTGACTCCTCTTTTGGTAGAAGATCTACCGAAATTTCTTGTGCCCTCTGCCATCTCCTGAATCTTCTCCATAGCAGCTGCCGGTGTTGTGTTGAGAATATTGCCACCATATGCAGCGTCAACCATCCTCCTCTCATTGTCGAGCAGCCCATTGTAGAGATGAAGCACCAGGTCTTGGTTGGAATACCCGTGGAATGGACAGCTTGAGCAAAGTCTCTTGAACCGCTCATAATAATCATAAAGGCTCTCATCAGCTTCCGGCTCAATGTTGCTAATAGCTTTCTTTAAATTGTTTGCCTTCTTTGCAGGGAAATACTTCTCAAGAAAAGCCTTGTGTAGCTTGGTCCACGTGTCAATGCTCCCAGTAGGAAGATGGTAATACCAGTCATCAACAGTGTCCTTCAAGGTGAACCCAAAAGCTCTCATCTTTATCTGCTCCTCAGTAACATTTGCCGGTTTCATGCTCATGCAGACTGTGTGGAATTTACCCAGATGCTTGATTGGGTCCTCTCCAGCCAGTCCATGGAAAGTTGGGAGCAAATAAATCAGCCCCGACTTTAACTCAAAGTTCACGTTTTCTCCCATAGCAGGGATCACCACAGCCAGCGGTTGCTGCTGCAGGTTCGGTGCAGTCAACTGTCTCAACATTCTATCAGCGTCACCCATCTCGAATGCAGGGTTGTCAAAAACCAAAGTACGGTTCACTCTGCGACCCTGTGAAAGAGTTCTCTCAATATCTGGATCAAAATCAAGAAGCGGTGAATTAGTAGCACGAGTGTGGACCATAAGATAGATCCACACCAAGGATTAGTAACAAACAAATCACAAAAACAGAAAATTTGACTCCCCGGCAACGGCGCCAAATTTGACAGGGCTAAAGTCGTGATGCCTATCAAATAAATCCCAAAATACCTACTAAGTAGTATAGTAAGCAAGACAGGGTCGATCCCACAGAGAGTCAGGTTATCAATTTGTGCATTTCGTTATTACCAACTAGGAACAAGGGGGGGGGGGGGGGGTTGTTTGTGTTTCGTAACAAGCAATAAGAAAGCAAATAAACAGTCCGCAAATAATGGTTGTAAATAATAAGGAAAAAGTGCCACACTCAACAGAGATCCACACAACAATAGAAAGGTCGATCACGGAATTCTATCAATCTCAAGTTCTTAATATTCCTATAGTTGTTCTTATCCCGATCATAGATAACTATTAGTTCTACCAGCCCTAATAGTACTTATTACTAAATCAAATCCGAAAACCTTCAGAACTCAATAAAGCAATAGCATTCAACCAAGGATTAACAAGACACATGCAATAGAAACAACCCGTTACATAAGCATACAATTAACTCTCTCTCACAATTATGCGCTCGGATCCCCTATACGCACAATCGTGTTCGCTACTAGATATGCAACCCGAACCCGGAATCACAAGTCCTAGCAATTAGGAAGATATCAATAAACCTAGGTAGCTACTCTAGATAAATCAACATAAACCAATAATCAATCAAGCACAAGAGAATCAATCCAACTAGATAGGAAAACGAACAATAGTAGAAAACTCACAACCAATCAATTGCTGGCTTCAAACTGTCAAGTGCAACAATGGAGGTTTAGTTCTCCATTAGTGTTTGTGAGAAAAACGTAGAAAGGTGGCAACTAGGGTTAGAGAAATAGATGATCCTCTAAAAGAGTCTTAAACCTAACTTAAATACTAAAGTAATAATTCAGAAATAAAGAAAAGAAAAATAACAAACTTGGAAATAAAGTTTCAGAAATAAAATAAAACGGGAATAAGAAAACTCGTAAAAGACTTTCAGCGCGTCTCCACCGCGGGTGCGGTGGCTCCACCGCCGGGTGCGGCCATTTAACAGAAACTCCAGTTCTCTGACGACCTTGCCGCGGGTGCGGCAGTGCCCACCGCCGGGTGCGGTGGGATTCCAGTACTTCAGCTTCTGCGACACTTCAGTAAAAACGTCATAACTTTTGATTCCCAACTCGGATTGCGCTCATATTTTGAGGACTTGTAGTAGACTTCAAGATCTAACTCCTCGAATTGGAATCACTCCATTTGGACATCTGAGTAGAGAGAACGAACCATTTGAATTCAGCCTACTGTTCTTCTACTCTTCTCTTCACTTCCTTTGCGTCTTCTAGTGGTGACTTCTTCCTCAGTGTCTCCTATGAAATCCAAAATAGCTCAAACACCTCCATAAACACTAAACTTCGCCTCCAAACGCCTTGCACATGAATGTGCCTAGATCTACCTGAATGACACCAATAAACCCTCTAAAGACTCTTACTTAAGCCCTACAAAGTAGTGCTTATCAACCACACTTGTAATTATCAATTTAACAAATAAGAGGGCTAGCTATATAAATATAGCAAATCTCACCACCAAACTTCTGATGTGGGATTCAAGTCTCCAAAGAGACTACACACCAACAATTCCCCACTTAGTCTTTTTGCTAGACTTGAATAGAGCGATGTGTTATAAAGGTGTTTTTCAACTTAAACTTTTACTTAGTATAAGTGTAACAAAGTATCATCGAATCAATGGTGGTACAAAACCTTAAACCACAATTCTTATGACAATACCGGATAAACCATACACACAACTCTTCGATTCCTCAATTTTCGGTCTTATCTTTACTGCTTTGAGTTTACACCTTATTTTCATATACAATTTATAAAAGATACAAATGCTTCTGAAAAGCGCAACTCCACTCTTTATTGTTGACATAGGTAAGATTCATGAACTAAAACTTTTACAAACATTAAGAATACCGTAAACTCAACCTGACTTGTAGCACTACACATTTAACCTTAGTGCACAAAACCAATCACTAATCAACGGTTTGTTATTACCCATTAAACTTCTAAGACTAGTTTCGATTAGGAAGAAGTTGGGTTCCTATCGTCGGTGACTTCTATTATCTTCAAACCCATTGCAGTTGATGTAGATTTCACCAAGTCTCTCGAGAGTGCTTTGGTAAATGGATCCGCTAAGTTCTTACATGACATTACATAAACAATGGTGATAATCCCTTTAGTAACCAACTGTCTAATATAAGCATGTCTCAAGCTTGTATGTCTAGATTTTCCATTATAGATCTTATTATATGCTCTAGACATTGTTATTGCACTATCACAATTTAGAGATATAGCTGACATAGGTTGTGGCCACAACTTTATATCCATTTAGAATTTCTCATCTATTCTGCTTCTTTCCCAGCCGCAACAAGCGCAACAAACTCAGATTCCATTGTAGAATGAGTTATACAAGTCCGTTTATTTGATGCCTAAGATATGGCACCTCCAGCCAGAGTGAACACCCAACCAGATGTAGACTTGTTATCATCAATACTAGTAATCCAACTAACATCGGTATACCCCTCTAAAACCCTAGGAAAACTTGAATAACACAATCTAAAATCAATTGTTCTTTTCAAGTAACCCAACACCCTTGTTATAGCTTTCCAATGCTCAACTCCAGGGTTGCTGGTATATCTAGAAAGTATAGAAACCGCAAAGGCAATATCAGGTCTGGTACAATGCATAGCATACATCAGACTACCTATGGCACTTGCATAATCAGTTTGAGAGTTTGGTATTCTTGTATTCTTTGACAACTTACATGACACATCATACGGTGTGTTTGCTTCCTTGATCCATAGATGCTTTAATTTCTCTAGCATATTTTGTATATAGTGGGATTGGGATAATGTAAAATCCCCACTATTTCTAAGTATTTTAATATCCAGAATAGTGTCCACTTCACCGAAATCTTTCATCTTGAACTTGGACTTTAAGTATTCTTTCGTTTCATTCACACCTTTCATATTTGTGCCAACAATCAACATATCATCTACATAGAGACAAACAATGACACTATACTCATCAATAAATTTCGTGTAAACACATCCATCAACACCATTATAATTAAAACTAAAAGACATAATAACAGAATCGAACTTCTCATGCCATTGCTTAGGGGCTTGTTTTATTCCATATAAGGACTTAACTAATCTGCAAACTTTGCTTTCATTTCCAGGCATTGCAAATTCTTCTGGTTGCTCCATATAAACTTCTTCATATGAATATCCATTTAGAAATGCAGTTTTCACATCCATTTGGTGCACTTCAAATTTATACAGTGAAGCCAAGGCCAACAAAATTCTTATAGAGGTTATTCTCGCCACTGGTGCATATGTATCAAAATAATCAATACCTTCCTTTTGTCTAAAACCTTTAGCCACTAACCTGGCTTTAAACATTTGAATAGATCCATTCATGTTATATTTCCTTCAAAATACCCATTTGCAAGCGATAGGTTTTGATCCGGGAGGCAAGTTTACAAGAACCCAAGTGTTATTAGATATTATTGAGTCCATTTCATCATTAATAGCCTCCTTCCAAAATGCAACATCTCTTGAAGACATTGCTTCTTTAAAAGTTTTCGGATCCCCTTCTACTTCAAATATCATAGGTATTTGATTCAATACTTCTTCTCTAGTTCCTTCGACCATGAATACCGTGTCATTTGGTGACACAAAATCGGATCCTAGAGATTTTTCTTTCCTAGCCCTTTGACTTCTCCTTGGTTCCAAAGGTTCAGACGCTTGTCATTTCTTAACCGTAGAGGAAGTGGAAGGTTCACGATTCACGGATTCTGGGGTATGTTCAACATTTGTCATAGAATCACCTATGAAATTATTTTCAAAGGATTGAATATCTCGTGATTCTACAATTACATTAGAGTCCAAATCCAATAATCTGTAGGCCTTTGAATTTTCAGCATAGCCCACGAATACACTTTTGAGTGCCTTAGGACTTAACTTAGTCCTTTTCGGATCTGGAACTCTATAGTATGCTATACATCCCCAAACTCTTAGATAGTTCAAATTCAGTTGTCTCTCATTCCATACTTCATATGGAGACACCTTTGTTTTCTTAGAAGGTATCCTGTTATGTAAATGACATGCTGTTAACAAGGCTTCCCCCAATAAATTTGATGGTAACTTTGCATTTATCATCATGGCATTCACCATATCAGTGAGCGTTCTATTTTTTCTTTCAACCAAGCCATTCTGTTGTGGGCTAATTCTTTGTTGAACAATACCATGCTCTTCACAGAAATCAAAAAACTTGTTTGAGAAGTATTCACCCCCTCTATCATTTCTTAAGATCTTTATCTTTTTATCTTTCTGATTTTCAATAGCAACCTTATAAATTTTAAACTTCGAAAATGCCTCATCCTTGTGTTTCATCAAATATACATAAGTAAATCCAGACTTGTCATCTGTGAACGTAATGAAATACCTATTCCCTCCTCAGGTTAATACACCATTCAATTCACAAATATCAGAATGCACAAGATCAAGTATTTCATTTGTCTTTTCTATAGCAGGAAAATGTTTTCTAGTCATTTTTGCTTGTGCACAAATTTCACAATCCTTTTCATTAATATGACTATAACATTTAATCATTCCATGCTTAGACATAAATTTCAAAGATCTAAAATTCACATGAGCAAGTCGCATATGCCATTAATAAGGAGAAGAGTCAACAATATAAACATAATCGTTACTCTTATTATTAATACTTAACTTGAACATACCATCACATGAATATCCCTTGCCTACAAACATACCACCCTTAGTCAAGATAAACTTATCAGATTCTAAGACGACTTTTATACCGTGCTTACATAGAAGATTGTAGAAACTAGATTCTTTCTAATATGAGGAACGTGTAAGACATTGATTAGACTCATTTTCTTTCCAGAAGTGAACTGAACTTCAACATATCCTTTTCCCAACACTTTGCCGACATTATAATTACCCATCATAACTCCATCATCTTTCTTAGAGGCTTCATAATCCTTGAATTGAGACAAATCATTACAAACATGAACCGTGGCTCCTGAGTCAAACCACCAGTCCTTTGATTTCCCAATTACAGCCATATTGAGTTTGATAATCATGCCAATTCGTAGATCAAAAACCATAGCCACAAATTCTGCGGTGTCTTTCTCTATCATATTGGCATTCTTGTTCGCCCATTCTTGTTTCTTTTTCTTCTAGTTTCTACAATCCCTCTTAAAGTGTCCTGTTTTGTTACAGAAATGACACTTCGGCCTTTCATCCTTCTTGGATCTTTTGTTGTTGTTCTGATTTCCATGATTTCCGACGTAAGGCTTCTTTCTTTTCATGTTTCCTGCATTCTGATTAGAAGTCTCACCAATAACATTATTGATCTTAGAATCAATATGATCATTCACTTGCTTTTTGTACTTAGTGCGAGTTTCCTCCTCAATACGCAAGTGTTTTTGGATTTGTTTTAGAGATAATTCTTCAGTAGTATGCAAAAGTTTCTTTCTGTAATCATTCCAAGTAGAGGGTAATTTAGCAATAATCGCCCCCACTTGTAAGGACTCAGAGATATCAACCTTTAACTATTGCTTCTCGTTATTGTATCTCGTTTTCAGCGTCTTCCGTATCACTTTAGGGGACTTTGTTCCAGTGAACAAGTTGTATAAGTGATCAAAAAGGCGATTCAGAATGTGCCCTCTGCATAGCACATCATCCTCCTCTCGTTTCTTGCTTTGCTTCTTGACTTCATGGCTCTCATCATCTATAGGGTCCGGTATTGCAGGAAGATTATCATTCAGAATATAAGATATCTTCAAAGCGGTAAGCAAGAACATCATTTGATCCTTCCATCGATAATAGTTGGTCCCATCAAAGCGATCCAACTTGAAGAAATCCTGCTGCATCAAGGTTAAAGCCGCTGCTTATGATCTGGCCTCCATGGAAATATCACTTACAAATTGTGGGAACAATTGGGTTGATTTATTATTTTAGGTGTGAAAGATCACTTTCTTTTAAGTGATATTTGCCCCTAATCTATTGCTATTCGGGTTTCAGGCAAATTCACCCTAGGGATACAACGAAGCGTTTAAACAATTCAGATACCAATATAAAACTGTTCTTCTTACCAAAAAAATGAGGAGTTTGTTATGAATATATAGAAAACAAAATTAATTACCACCAAGTCGGTTATGGAGGTTGAAAGCGATTGGTGGAAAAAAACAAAATAACTAACAAAAACGGGCCTATTGGATCAAAGACCCAAGCCCCTAAGGTCCCCCGTCCCAAGTCCCAAGTTTTTAGTATATATAATATAATATAACTAGTGGACCACACTTGTAATTATCAATTTAACAAATAAGAGGGCTAGCTATTTAAATATAGCAAATCTCACCACCAAACACCCGATGTGGGATTCAAGTCTCCAAAGAGACTACCCACCAACAATTTCCCACTTAGTCTATTTGCTAGACTTGAATAGAGCGATGCGTTATAAAGGTGTTTTTCAACTTAAGCTATTACTTAGTATAAGTTTAATAAAGTATCATCGACCGGTTAAACCATACACACAACTCTTCGATTCCTGAATTTTCGGTCTTATCTTTAATGCCTTGAGTTTACACCTTATTTTCATAAACAATTTACAAAAGATACAAATGCTTTTGATAAGAGCAACTCCACTCTTTATTGTTTAAATAGGTAAGATTCATGAACTAACACTTTTACAAACATGAATATCACAAATCTTATTAAGAATACAGAATACTCAACCTAACTTGTAGCACTACACAGTTAACCTTAGTGCAAAAAACCAATCACTAATCAACGATTTGTTATTACCTATTAAACTTCTAAGACTAGTTACGACTAGGAAGAAGTTGGGTTCCTATCGTCGGTGACTTCTATTATCTTCAAACCCATTGCAGTTGATGACATTTCACCAAGTCTCTCGAGAGTGCTTTAGTAAATGGATCTGCTAAGTTCTTACAAGACTTTACATAAACAATGGTGTTAATTCCTTCAGTAACCAACTGTCTAACATAAGCATGTCTCAAGCTTATATGTCTAGATTTTCCATTATAGATCTTATTATATGCTCTAGACATTGTTGCTGCACTATCACAATATAGAGATATGGCTGACATAGGTTGTGGCCACAACTTTATATCCATTAAGAAATTTCTCAGTCATTCTGCTTCTTTCCCAGCCGCAATAGGCGCAACAAACTTAGATTCCATTGTAGAATGAGTTATACAAGTCTGTTTCTTTGATGCCCAAGATATGGCACCTCCAGCCAGAGTGAACACCCAACCGGATGTAGACTTGTTATCATCAATACTAGTAATCCAGCTAGCATCGGTATACCCTTCCAAAACCCCAGGAAAACTTGAATAACACAATCTAAAATCAATTCTTCTTTTCAAGTAGCCCAACACCCTTGTTATAGCTTTCCAATGCTCAACTCTAGGGTTGTTGGTATATCTAGAAAGTTTACAAACCGCAAAGGCAATATCATGTCTGGTATAATGCATAGCATACATCATACTACCTATGTCACTTGCATAATCAGTTTGAGAGTTTGATCTTCCTGTATTCTTTGACAACTTAAAGAACACATCATACGGTGTGTTTGCTTCCTTGATCGATAGATGCTTGAATTTCTCTAGCATCTTTTGTAAATAGTGGGATTAGGATAATGTAAAATCCCCACTATTTCTAAGTATTTTAATACCCAGAATAGTTTCCACTTCACCCAAATCTTTCATCTTGAATTGGGACTTTAAGTATTCTTTTGTTTCATTCACACTTTCATGTTAGTGCCAACAATCAACATATCATCTACATAGAGACAAACAATGACACTATACTCATCAACAAATTTCGTGTAAACACATCTATCAATACCATTATGTTTAAAACCAAAAGACAAAATAGCAAAATCGAACTTTTCATGCCATTGCTTAGGGGCTTGTTTTAATCCATTGAAGGACTTAACTAATCTGCAACCTTTCCTTTCATTTCCAGGCATTACAGATTCTTTTGGTTGCTCTATATAAATGTCATCATCTAAATCCCCATTTAGAAATGTAGTTTTCACATCCATTTGGTGCACTTCTAATTTATACAGTGAAGCCAATGCCAACAAAATTCTTATAGAGGTTATTCTCGCCATTGGTGCATATGTATCAAAATAATCAATACCTTCCTTTTGTCTAAAACCTTTAGCCACTAACCTGGCTTTAAACGTTTGAATTGATCCATCCGTGTTATATTTCCTTCTAAATACCCATTTGCAAGCAATATGTTTCGATCCGGGAGGCAAGTTTACAAGAACCCAAATGTTATTAGACATTATTGAGTCCATTTCATCATTAATAGCCTCCTTCCAAAATGCAACATCTCTTGAAGACATTGCTTCTTTAAAAGTTTTCGGATCCCTTTCTACTTCAAATATCATAGGTATTTGATTCAATACTTCTTCTCTAGTTCCTTCGACCAAGAATACCATGTCATCTGGTGACACAAAATCGGATCCTAGATATTTTTCTTTCCTAGCCCTCTGACTTCGTTCCAAAGGTTCAAACGCTTGTTTTGTCTTAACCGTAAAAGAAGTGGAGGGTTCACGATTCACGGATTTTGGGGCATGTTCAGCATTTGTCATAGAATCACCTATGAATTTATTTTCAAAGAATTGAACATCTCGTGAGTATGCTATACATCCCCAAACTCTTAGATAGTTCAGATTCGGTTGTCTCCCATTCCATACTTCATATGGAGACACCTGTGTTTTCTTAGAAGGTATTCTGTTATGTAAATGACATACTGTTAATAGGGCTTCCCCTCATAAATTTGATGGTAACTTTGCATTTATCATCATGGCATTCACCATATCAGTGAGCGTTCTATTTTTTCTTTCAGCCAAGCCGTTCTCTTGTGGGGTATATAGGGCAGTTCTTTGATGAACAATACCATGCTATTCACAGAAATCAAAAAACTCATTTTAGAAGGATTCATCCCCTCTATCATTTCTCAAGATCTTTATCTTTTTATCTTTCTGTTTTTCATTAGCAACCTTATAAATTTATAACTTTGAAAATGCCTCATCCTTGTGTTTCATCAAATGTACATAAGTAAATCTAGACTTGTCATCTGTGAACGTAATGAAATACCTATTCCCTCCTCAGGTTAATACACCATTCAATTCACAAATATCAGAATGCACAAGATCAAGTATTTCATTTGTCTTTTCTAATGCAGGAAAAGGTTTTCTAGCCATTTTTGCTTGTGCATAGATTTCACAGTCCTTTTCATTAATATGACTATCACATTTAATCATTCCATGCTTAGACATAAATTTCAAAGATCTAAAATTCACATGAGCAAGTCTCATATGCCATAAATAAGGAGTAAAGTCAACAATATAAACAGAATCGTTACTCTTATTATTAATACTTAACTTGAACATACCATCATGATGCGTCCTTGTTCTCGGATGCGGCCAATTGTCTCGGCAGCAGGTGGATCTAGACCTTTGTACTGAGTCGCAGCGTTCTCAAAAGTTGAGGTTTGTGAGCCAAAGTGATGGCTTTCGTCTCGGAGGTTGTCGTGGAACCCTTGGCTGCAAAGCCTTGTTGAATTGCACAAAACCCATCAGATTTAGCAACAAAATAACCTCTACAAGACTTAGAGGTTATCGGCGCGGAAGCAGGGCAAAGGACGCAGCGGCGAGGCTTTAGACTCGGTGCGATTCGAACGAGAGGCCTCAGGAGTAGGCTCTTGACGTTGCTTGACGTGACAAGCGGCAAATTATGCTCGAAGCGACGAGCTATGGGGGGTTGCAGTAGCATCTGCGGCGGAGGAAAGGGGAGAAGAGTAAAGATAGGTGACGTCAGATCTAAGAAGGAGAAATAATTCAACTCAAACTTAAACTAAGATTAAAATTGACGTAAACGTTACAAATGAGGCCGAGTTGGCCTTATAAAGAGCTATGGGGCTCGGATGGGCCGAGACCCGCCTAATGGGCTAGCGCACTTGACACAAATGGGGCACACGCCCAACAATAGAAAGTTTCTAAAAATAGTAAGCCCTAAAAATAGCAGGTTCTACAAATAGAAAGTTCCAAATATGGAAAGTTCTAAAAATAGAAAGTTCCAAAAATAGTAATGTCTAAATGTGCAAATAAACCTCTAACTAGCTATGTGATAGGCGCCGAGGAAGACGCTGGCGAGGCGGTACGCGCGGTGACACGGCAACGAGAAGGCGATGACGCGGCGCGCGGCGGCACTGGGTGGGCGCGATATTGAGCTAGGTATGTGGATGCTCCAGGTGTGTCGCGCTATGCTCGGAGGGCAGTGGGCCCGACTGTATCTCCGTAGGGCCGCTGATTGTGGCGAGGAGGTGAAGTGGAGGCGCATTTTCAAGCGCGCCTTGGCTGGCGATGAGGCACACGACGAGCGATTGCGTGGCATTGGCGATAGCCTTGGCACGTAACCTTGTCACGAGCCCCAGCGACTGCAGGCTCAAGGATGTCTCTTCCTCTGCGGCTACCATGGCAGGCAAGGGCGCATCACATCACATGAATATCCCTTGCCTACAAACATACCACCTTTAGTCAAGATCAACTTATCAGATTCTAAGACGACTATTATATCGTGCTTACATAGAAGATTTGCAGAAACTAGATTCTTTCTAATATCAGGAACGTGTAAGACATTGATTAGACTCTTTTTTTTTCCAGAAGTGAACTGAACTTCAACACGTCCTATTCCCAACACTTTGGCGACGTTATCATTACCCATCAGATCTCTAATATATTTCTCAGAGGCTTCATCTAGGGTTTGGAGTCCATGCTACAAGTGTAATCGAACAAGAAATCAATAAGACAAGTAGACACTTCAAAATCCTCTCAAGCGAAAAGCTTGAAGGTAGTGGTTTTTCTTTGATTAGCTAGTTGGCTAATTAGGATTTCCACTATACATCGTGAGTTCGTCTCTTATCTTTCTTGCTATATTATTCTGCTGCACCTTTTGTGGGAACAAAGTGTTTGTTCCCTCAGACGTAACTCTAACGATCCAATAATTGGTATCAGAGCATGGTGCTCTAGATTGTTTTCGTTGTAGACTTTGCAGGAAAGATGTCGTTAAGCAATGCCATTGGAGATTCATTCTGGAAGCCTCCGATTCTGAAGGCTGGAGAATATGATTGGTGGGTGGAGCAAATCGAGTCCCATATTTGTTCCCTCGATGGACAGATATGGAGAATCATTGAAGTTGGCCCTATAGCTATTCTGAATGACAAAGATGCTAAGAAGCCAAAGCCAAGGGTTGACTACACTGATGAAGACTGGAAGAAACTGGAGAAGAACAGCAGAGCTAAGAAGATCCTCCACATGGCTCTGCTCCCCTCAGATCTCAAAAAAATTATTGGCTACAAGACTGCCAAGGAGATCGGGGATGCTCTAAAACGTCTTCATCATGGAAATGAAGATGCTAAGAAGAACCGGATTCTTTCCTTGATGAAGGAGTACGATCAAATCTCTCAGGGAAAGGATGAACACATTCAAGAATTCTACTCCAGGTTCCAGGGGATCGTTGGTCAACTAGAGTTCCTTGATGAAGAAATGCCAGACTGGAAGCTTACTCATCATTTCATGCAAGGCCTCAACTCTCAGTGGGATGCCATTGCTCTTGCTCTCTACTCCCAGACTGATGTCAAGGCTCTCACTATGGAGGAGGTTGTTGCGAAGCTTGAAAGCAACGCGTCTGTCTACAACCACAAGATGAACAAGAAAGGAGAAGAGAAGGCTAAAAGCATTGCCTTAAAGGTGGAACGTGCCTTTGATTTATCTCAAGTTGAAGATGAAGATGAAGATGAGGACGGTGATGAAGATGTAGCTCTCATCACTAGATCTATGAAGAAGATATGATCTCGAATAAAAAGGCACATCGAGTTCCTCCAAAGGGAACAGAGACATGAAGGATGTCGTTTGTTACCACTGTCAGAACAAAGGACATTTTGCCAAAAACTGCTTCAAGAGGAAGGCAGGTATTCCTTAAGCCCGTGAAGGGGGGCAAACAACGATCGCTACATGGGGCGACTCCAACTCAGATGGTGAAGAATCATCTTATTCAAGGGGCATCTGTTTGATGAGCATTGAAGGCTCCAATAAATCAAAAGGCTATCTTCAAGGAACTAAGGCTGAAGCAAGGAAAGGTTCCTGGTACTTCGACAGTGCTTGCTCAAGTCACATTGTTGAATTCCTTAGGTTTTGATAGTGACAAACATTCAACTAATCTGCGTACTAAGTGTTTCAGGAACAAAGTCAGTTGTCTTAGGGAACCAACGCAGCAAAGGAGCGCTGGGGAACAAAGCTCTAGTTATGTGCTTTGTTACCTATCAAGGAACTCAAGCGCCGAACAAGATCGATGTTGCGAAGGAAAGAAGAAATCCAGTGTGCCAATTATGGAAACAAATCAGAAGAATCACGCGGTCAAGGATTGAAGACTTCGGCTCCAAGGATCACGCCGATTTGAGAAGATATGGAGAGAGAAGCCCGATTATGTTATCTTAGGAAATATTTCCTAAGATAAGATAATTGGAGAGAGAGAATTCTATCTTATCCGTTTATATCAATTGAAGGAATCTTTTCCTTAATTAATATGGACGGATGGGATATTATTCTCTCTATCAAATCATATCTTCTTGTTATCTTAATTGGATAAATCTTATCTTGTTACTTTTAGGGTTAGTCGAGTTGTATTTAAGAGATGTGTGGATTCATTTCTTTGTAATATAGACGACGGGAAAAATAGAGAGAACGAAAATTGAGAAAGAAAAGGAGTGAGGTGTGTGTAAGTCTTTGAGGGTTGAGTTTGGATTCATCGTTGTAGGAGTGATCTTCGAATCTAGCAGAGAGGTCTAGTGTTTTGGAGTCCATGCTACAAGTGTAATCAAACAAGAAATCAATAAGACAAGTACACACTTCAAAATCCTGTCAAGCGGAAGCTTGAAGGTAGTGGTTTTTCCTTGAGAAGCTAGTTTTGCTAATCAGGGTTTCCACTATACATCGTGAGTTCGTTCTATTATCTTTCTTACTATATTTATCCGCTGCAACTTATGTGGGAACAAAGCTTTTGTTCCCTCAGACGTAACTCTAACGATCCAACAATTGGTATCAGAGCCTGGTGCTCTAGATTGTTTGTATTAGTTACAGATTCTGCAGGAAAGATGTCGTCAGGAAAAACCTTGGACAGAGACTCTCATGAAAGTGATGTAGATGTGGCTCTCATCACTCAAGCCATGAAGAAGATATGGTCTCGAAGCAAAGGACTTAAGGGTTCGGTCATGGTTCACAATGACATGAAGAAGGTTATCTGCTCTCACTGTTATGACAACGGACACTTCGCAAAAAATTGCCTCAACAAAGCCGCAGGTTCCTCTCAGGTCTTCAACGAGGAACAAGCGTTGGTTGCGAAGTGGGGAGACTGCAGCTCAGATGTTGAAGTGTCTCCTCCCTCTAAGGAGGTCTGTTTGATGAGCTCAAAAGGTCACAACGTATCAGAAGGTGGTTCTCATAAACTCGAAGAGGAAGCAAGGAAAGGTTCTTGGCACCTTGACAGTGCATGCTCAAGTCACATGACAGGGAACAATGAATGGTTCACTTCTCTCCAGCCAGCCTCAGGGGCATCAATAACTTTTGGGAACAAAAGTAAGGGTGAGGTTTGTGGTATCGGTAAAGTGAGACTCTCTAAACACATCACTGTGGATAACGTAAATCTAGTAAATAATCTCAAGTTTGATCTGTTTAGTGTGGCTCAACTATGTCAAAACAAGAAAAATAGGGTAGTCTTTACCACTAATGACTGTCATGTTGAGTGTTTAAGCACAGGGAAAATCTTACTCAGAGGGATCTGCGACAATAACGTTTACAAGGTCGACCCTGCTTTCATCCCTGACAAGGATCTATGCTTGTCGTCTATTGCTGAGACGACAGACCTGTGGCACAAACGCTTTGGACATGCTAGCCTTCAACTCCTCTCCAAGCTTCACAGACATGAATTAGTGAACGGCCTTCCAAAGGTTGAAGCAATGAGAAGTGACGTGTGTGACGCATGCATCAAAGGAAAACAAGTCAGGTCTTCCTTCAAGTCCAAAAGGGACGTAAGTACAACTCGTCCTCTGGAATTAGTCCACATGGATCTTTGTGGGCCTATGCGCACAAAGAGCCGTGAGGGGAATGCATATGTCTTGGTTATTGTTGATGACTATTCCAGGTACACATGGACTATTTTTATCTCAACAAAGGATGAAGTGTTCGCTGAGTTTGAATCCTGGCTTAAGGCAGCCGAAAGAAGCACTGGTCATTCCTTGGGGTCTATTCGCACTGATCACGGAACCGAATTCGAGAACTCTCAGTTCCTTTCCCTCTGTAGGAACAGAGGCATCAACCACAATTTCTCTGCTCCCAGGACCCCACAACAAAACGGTGTTGTGGAAAGGAAGAACAGGACTCTGGAAGACATGACACGCACTCTTCTCATCTCAAGCGGTCTTCCTAGGAGTTTCTGGGCCGAAGCCTTGAATGATGCGTGCTACGTTCTGAACAGGGCAACCATTCGTCCTCTTCTGAACAAAACAGCCTATGAGCTTCTGAAGGGAAGAATACCTAATGTGTCTCATTTGCGTACATTCGGTTGCAAGTGCTTCGTCCACAACAACGAGAAAGATTCTCTTGGGAAGTTTGATCCCAGAAGTGATGAAGGAACTTTTGTAGGATATTCTCAGCAAAGCAAGGCCTACAAAGTTTTCAACAAGAGAACCAGAAAGGTAGAGGAAAGCGTTCATGTTTTATTTGATGAAACTGTTATGGCTGGTAACAATGTGCAGGAACAATCAGGCAACATCGAGTCTTCTGAAGATGATCTCTTTCAGCTTGTTGATAGCAGTGTCAATGGGGGTACTTCTCAAGATCAAGAAACTCATAATGATCCCTCAACACCAAGAACTCCCAACTCCGCTGGCTCTGGTGATAATGAAGAACACACTAACCCGTCAGATACTTCTCAGGCACCTCAGGGGGAACAGAGCCCAAGTCACAGTACAGCGGAGCCCTCTGAGGACTGCCCTTCTGCTGAAGGAACGGAGGGTGTCAATCCTAATGATGATACTGGTGGTGAAGGCTCAAGTGATGGCAACGCTGATTCGGAGGTGTTCGACATCAATAATCTACAAGTTCCATACTACCAGCAAAAGTGGGCTCATCCAGTCAAACTAATCGTCACAGACTATAGGAAGGGAGCACCTCAAAGCACTCGTTCCTCCCTACAAAATTTATGTGCCTTCAATGCTTTTCTTTCGTTGCAAGAACCCAAAACTGTAGGAGAAGCGTTGAAGGATGCTGACTGGATAAACGCCATGCAAGAAGAACTCCATCAGTTCGAGAGAAACAAGGTTTGGCGGTTAGTTCCTCGCCCAAGGAACAGAACAGTGATTGGAACCAAATGGGTGTTCAGGAACAAGTTGGATGATCAAGGTCAGGTCACAAGGAACAAAGCTCGGCTGGTGGTGAAAGGTTACAACCAGTAGGAGGGCATCCACTATGATGAGACTTTTGCTCCAGTTGCCAGGTTAGAAGCAATAAGACTCCTAATTGCGTATTCTTCTTTTCATGGGTTCAAGCTACAACAGATGGATGTCAAGACCGCCTTCTTAAATGGTGTTCTCAAGGAGGAAGTCTATGTGGAGCAAACACCCGGCTTTGAGGACACCACTCAACCTGATCACGTCTACATTCTAGACAAAGCCTTGTACGGTCTCAAGCAAGCCCCGAGGGCCTGGTATGAAAGGCTCTCACAGTTCCTTCTGACGCATGGATATGTTCGAGGAAAGGTCGATAAGACTTTGTTCCTGCTGAAGGAAGGGAAGCATATTCTGGTGGTTCAGGTTTATGTGGACGATATCATCTTTGGTTCTATAGATGACAAACTGGTTCAGAAATTCTCAAAGCTGATGGCCAGTGAATTCGAGATGAGCATGGTTGGAGAACTCAAGTTCTTCTTAGGTCTTCAAGTCTCTCAAGGGGATGAGGGAACCAAGGTGCACCAACAAAAGTATCTCAGGGACTGCGTCAAAAAGTTTGGTATGAATGATGCAAAACCCTTCACCACTCCCATATCTCCAAACAATCCAATGGGAAATAACGAACATGAGCAAGGAATTGATCCATCTCTCTACCGAGGAATAATAGGTTCGCTTCTCTATCTCACTGCTAGTAGACCTGACATTATGTACAATGTGTGTCTTTGTGCTCGCTTTTAGGCCGATCCCAAAGAAACACATCTCAAAGCAGTGAAGAGGATTCTGAGATACTTGAAGGGAACAGATGATCTCTATATGTGGTATCCAAGGGGAGGAAGCCTTGATCTTGTCGGATATACAGATGCTGACTTCGCAGGGAACAAGGTGGATAGAAAATCTACATCTGGAAGGTTGGGGGTCAAAGAAGCAGAACTCCGTAGCTCTCTCCACTGCAGAAGCTGAATACATAGCCGCTACTGCTTGTTGCACTCAACTCCTATGGCTCAAACAATAACTCAGCGACTACGGTATTCTTCTTAACTCTACTCCCATTCTCTGTGACAATACCAGCGCCATAAATATCTCCAAGAATCCGGTACAACACTCACGTACCAAGCACATCGAGATAAGACATAACTTCTTACGTGATTGTATGGAGAAAGGGTTGGTGACAATGGACTTCTGTGGAACTAAGGATCAAATCGCCGATATCTTCACCAAGGCACTAAACACGGAACCATTCGAACAGTTTCGTATGGAACTAGGTATGATTTCTCTAAACTGATTGTCTACTTGTTGTGTTCCCTCGATGATTGGCTAATTTACATGGTAAAATGTGAAGGGTTAATCATCATGTCTTGGTCTGCATCTCTTCTCTTGATCATTAGTTGAACGACTTGCTTAGACTCATGCTAATACCTCACTTATATGCAAAATTCCATGCATGATTCTCTATGCTATCTTGTTTATACACGACTCAGATTTCTTTCGGCCCAAAAGAGTCAACTTGATGCATTGATCCCTCATTATAAGCCAAAATGATTGTTGACTCTACAACTTATCTTAGCTATCATGTTTGATGCTTCCTATGAGCCCCTCTAATCATCCACATCTGGGAGCCTCTCATTCATGATTACACATTATTGCAAAATTTTCATATATGCTTTTGTGTGATGTTCTTTGTACCCTCTCTGGTAACATTACCCCCGCATCACACTCTTCTATTTTTCTAGAAAGTCGAGAATACGAATTGTTGCCACTGTGGTCTGTGGATAGGGTTCGATAGGTATGGTGTGTGATGCCGGCTTACAATTGCCTAAGGAGGGTTCGTGCTTAAAAGCTAATGATGTGCGTAGTAGGCTCAAAATGAATCCATGGTGAAAGAAGGCAAGCTGAAGGTTGTGATGTTCCAAAAAAAAAAAACGGGGGGGGGGGGGGGGGGGGGGGGGGACATCAGAATATACACAAAGAAGGGAAAAGAAGGAATCAAAGACTCTCTATTAGCTGAGCCTATGATGGATGATGACGTCAATAAGGATGCAAAAACTTTGAGTGGGAACAAAAGATGAACTCCATTGCTAATCATACTTCAGCTCTAGCTGGTGGCCCCAGTGGTACTTAATTTGTATTTCTCTGGCCAACCAACCCCTCCTTGGTTCCCTAGCACATCTATCCCTCTCTTTTCGAACTTCTTTGTCTCTGATTCTTGTGTGGACATTGACTGGCATGTTAATCATGAATGTTATCCTTGCCTATTTTGTTGTTGTCTTAACATGCTGTCTGTGTTTGTGCGTTTCAATCTAATGCGATTGGGAATGATGTTCGTCTGGATGTGACTTTTCCTCTCTAACTCTCTACTGTGTTTTTGATGATGACAAAAGGGGGAAAATGACAGGCAGCTTCGGTTGAGGGGGAACAACACATGGTTTCATTTGTTGCTGAGTTGAGGGGGAACTATTATGATCTTGTGTGGGGAACCTTTTCCCATACAACTGTCTTTATCTCGTATGTATATGCTTTATTGTCAAGGATGTTTGTCACCATCAAAAAGGGGGAATTTGTTGAATTCCTTAGGTTTTGATAGTGACAAACATTCAACTAATCTGCGTACTAAGTGTTTCAGGAACAAAGTCAGTTGTCTCAGGGAACCAACGCAGCAAAGGAGCGCTGGGGAACAAAGCTCTGGTTATGTGCTTTGTTACCTATCAAGGAACTCAAGCGCCGAACAAGATCAATACTGCGAAGGAAAGAAGAAATCCAGCGTGCCAATTATGGAAACAAATCAGAAGAATCACGCGGTCAAGGATTGAAGACTTCGGCTCCAAGGATCACGCCGATTTGAGAAGATATGGAGAGAGAAGCCCGATTATGTTATCTTAGGAAATCTTTCCTAAGATAAGATAATTGGAGTGAGAGAATTCTATCTTATCCGTTTATATCAATTGAAGGAATCTTTTCCTTAATTAATATGGACGGCTGGGATATTATTCTCTCTATCAAATCATATCTTCTTGTTATCTTAATTGGATAAATCTTATCTTGTTACTTTTAGGGTTAGTCGAGTTGTATTTAAGAGATGTGTGGATTCATTTCTTTGTAATATAGACGACGGGAAAAATAGAGAGAACGAAAATTGAGAAAGAAAAAGGAGTGAGGTGTGTGTAAGTCTTTGAGGGTTGAGTTTGGATTCATCATTGTAGGAGTGATCTTCGAATCTAGCAGAGAGGTCTAGTGTTTTGGAGTCCATGCTACAAGTGTAATCAAACAAGAAATCAATAAGACAAGTACACACTTCAAAATCCTCTCAAGCGGAAGCTTGAAGGTAGTGGTTTTTCCTTGAGAAGCTAGTTTTGCTAATCAGGGTTTCCACTATACATCGTGAGTTCGTTCTATTATCTTTCTTGCTATATTTATCCGCTGCAACTTCTGTGGGAACAAAGCTTTTGTTCCCTCAGACGTAACTCTAACGATCCAACACACACGATAGGGGACAGAGGTTGGTTCACATCACTTCCACAAACCTCCGGAGGCTCAATAACCTTTGGAAACAAGAGCAAGGGAGAAGTTTGTGGTATCGGTAAGGTAAGGCTGTCTAAACATATTACTGTGAATAATGTGACACTTGTGAACAATATCAAATTTGATCTCTTTAGTGTGGCTCAACTATGTCAAAACAAGAAAAATAGGGTAGTCTTTACTACTGATGATTGTTACGTTGAGTGTATAAGTACAGGGAAGGTCTTACTCAAAGGTATCTGCGACAACAACGTATACAAGGTTGATCCTACTTTCATCCCTGAGAGGGAACTATGTCTGTCGTCCATTGCTGGGACAACAGATCTATGGCATAAACGGTTCGGACATGCAAGCCTTCAACTCCTATCCAAACTTCATAGACAAGAACTGGTGAACGGTTTTCCTAAGATCGAAGCAATGAGAAATGGAGTTTGTGATGCTTGCACCAAAGGAAAACAGGCCAGGTCTTCCTTCAAGACAAAGAAGGAGGTAAGTACCACTCGTCCACTGGAACTAATCCACATGGATCTTTGTGGGCTGATGCGCACAAGGAGCCGTGGAGGGAATGCCTATGTCTTTGTTATTGTGGATGACTATTCCAGGTACACATGGACCCTCTTTCTGTAATCAAAGGATGAAGTGTTCGCTGAATTTGATTCCTGGCTCAAGTCGGTTGAAAGAAGCACAGGACAATCTCTGGGGTCTATCCGCACTGATCATGGGACAAAATTTGAGAACTCTCAGTTTCTATCCCTCTGCAGGAACAAAGGTATCAATCACAACTTCTCAGCACCAAGAACTCCGCAGCAAAACAATGTTGTGGAAAGGAAGAACAAAACTCTAGAAGACATGACGCGTACCCTCCTCATCTCAAGTGGTCTTCCTATGAGTTTCTGGGCCGATGCCTTGAACGCTGCTTGCTATGTTCTGAATAGAGCAACCATTCGTCCTCTCTTGAACAAGACATCCTATGAACTTCTAAGGGGAAGAAAGCCTAATGTGTCTCATCTGCGCACGTTTGGTTGCAAGTGCTTCGTCCACAACAATGGGAAGGATTCTCTTGGCAAGTTTGATCCCAGAAGTGATGAAGGGACCTTTGTAGGATATTCTCTTCACAACAAGGCCTATAAAGTGTTCAACAAGAGAACTAGAAAGGTAGAGGAAAGCATTCATGTAGTTTTCGATGAATCTGTTATGGTAACAATGTGCAAGAACAATCAGCAAGTGTTCCCTCAAACACTGGTTCATCTGGAGATGATTGCTTTCAGCTTGTGGAAAACAGTATTGGTGATGGGGACCAGTCTGATCAAGACACTCAAGATGATCCATCAACAACAAATGAATGTGCTCAATCATTTGAATCTTCTCTGGTTCCTCAGGGGGAACAACGCCCTAGTCCTGACTCAGTGGAATCCTCTGAGGAAAGCCTAGCTATTGAAGAAAACAATGAAGGGGGTCATGATACTATAGGAAATGGTGGTGAAAGCTCTACTACTGGTAATGATGACTCCGAGGAGTTTGACATCAACAATCTACAAACCAGAAACTACCAACAGAAGTGGGCTCATCCCGTCCATCAAATCTTCACAGACTACAGAAAGGGAACTCCTCACATCACTCGCTCTTCTTTACATAATTTTTGTGCTTTCAATGCTTTTCTCTCTCTACAAGAACCTAAAACTATGGGAGAAGCATTGAAGGATCCCGATTGGATTAACGCCATGCAAGAAGAACTTCATCAGTTAGAAAGAAACAAGGTTTGGCGGTTGGTTCCTCGACCAAGGAACAAGACCGTGATAGGAACAAAGTGGGTGTTCAGAAATAAGCTGGATGATCAAGGTCAGGTCACAAGGAACAAAGCAAGACTGGTGGTGAAAGGGTACAACCAGCAGGAAGGAATCGACTATGACGAGACATTTGCTCCGGTTGCCAGGTTAGAAGCCATAAGATTATTAATTGCCTACTCCTCTTTCCACGGCTTCAAACTGCAACAAATGGATGTCAAAACCGTCTTCTTAAATGGAGTTCTCAAGGAGGAAGTCTATGTGGAGCAAACACTTGGTTTTGAGGATGCTTCCCAACCTGATCATGTCTATGTTCTTGACAAAGCGTTGTACGGACTTAAACAAGCTCCGAGGGCCTGGTATGAAAGGCTCTCACAGTTCCTTCTGGCTCATGGATATGTTCGTGGAAAGGTCGACAAGACTTTGTTCCTTCTGAAGGAGGGAAAACACATTCTGGTTGTGCAAGTCTACGTGGATGATATCATCTTCGGCTCCACAGATGATAGACTGGTTCAAAAATTCTCAAAGCTGATGACCAGTGAGTTCGAGATGAGCATGGTTGGGGAACTCAAGTTCTTCTTGGGTCTTCAAGTCTCTCAGGGAGATGAGGGAACCAAAGTGCACCAACAGAAGTACCTTAGGGAGTGTATCAAGAAGTTTGGAATGTCTGATGCAAAACCCTTTACAACTCCCATCTCTCCAAACAATCCAATGGGAAAAGACGAACATGAGCAAGGAGTTGATCCATCTCTCTATCGAGGAATCATAGGTTCTCTTCTCTATCTCACTGCTAGTAGACCTGACATTATGTATAGTGTGTGTCTATGTGCTCGCTTTCAGGCTGATTCCAAAGAAACACATCTCAAAGCAGTGAAGAGGATTCCGAGATAGTTGAAGGGAATAGATGATTTATGTCTGTGGTACCCAAGGGGTGGGAACTTCAACCTAGTCGGATACACTAATGCTGACTTCGCATGGAACAAAGTAGACATAAAATCCACATCTGGAATGGCTCAGTTCCTCGGGCCGTGCTTAGTTTCCTAGGGGTCAAAGAAGTAGAATTCAGTCGCCCTATCCACTGCAGAAGCTGAATACATTGTCGCCACCGCTTGTTGCACTCAACTTCTATGGCTCAAGCAACAACTCAGCGACTATGGTATTCTTCTTGATTCTATTCTCATTCTCTGTGATAACACTAGTGTAATAAATATGATGAAATCAAGGATCGGGAATGACACGGTGCAAGGAATGGCTTCGAAGATCTTCAAGGAATCGTCAAGCAAAGCCCAGAAATGTGACCTGACTTGAAATGGACCGTTCTCTCTCGTCTGAGATCGGAATTGAGTGATTCCAAATCCCAGAGTTTAATCTTGAAGTCTGCTTGAGCCCCTCCAAATTTGAGCACGATTGGACAAGGGATCAGGAAGAAATGATGATTTGCCTGAGGGGTCGCAGGGAGCTTACGGGGTTGTGTTAAGGTTGTCTTTGGAACGATGGATCTGGCGGAAGATAGTGATTGGCTCGGCGTTTTTGGTGTGAATTGGTGGCTTAGGGATCAATGAAGGATAGTGCAAAGTGGAGTCGAGTGGTTGTGGAAGTTGGTGAAGATATGAACTCCCTAAGTTGGATATAACGCACCAACAAAGGAAACTCTTGAATCCGGACTTGGATAGTTCTTCAAGGGGAGGGAAGACTCGACGTAGACTTGGTTGAGATAGAAGCAGAGTTGGCAAGATGAACTCACTTGACAACAAAGGAATTTGACGCAAGAACACTTAGAGAAAAGAGAGAGTTTTTCTTAATCAAATTCAAAGTTCTTCTTAAAACAATGCAAAGGGAAGGCTATAAGTAGGCTAGTGTGAGTCGGCCTTCCTTGCCTTCCAAGGCAGCCTTCAAGCCTCCTATTAAGGCTAGAAAACACCTAACATTTAAGCAAATAAACGCCTCCTATTGAAGCTACAAAATGGTGCAAATTAAAGGAGTTTAAAGCTAGACTTTAACTCAACCATATATGGAAAAACAGCAAATATAGAAACATAGTATTAAGGCGCCTAGGATCCCTTGGTGCTAGCTTTGGTCAAAGCATTGAGTGGTCGACCTTGAATGCTTCTTCCTTGGATTCCAAGAGTGTGTATGGGCCGGCCTTGAAGTTGGAATTAAGCCCACAAGTGACGAGGCCTTGCTCCAACTGGATTTGCAACTCTTTCGGGATTTCTGCTGAACTGTCGTAGATATTATGATTTCTCTGTTTGTATGGCCCGAATTTGAGGGAGACCTGCACATAAAAATTGTAGATAATTTCCTTATCTTTCCAATGACTACTCACGGGCCTCCATTGGACTTTCGTAGCTCCGGATATGGCCAGAATACTGAGAAGGTGTCGACGAGACAGATTCTTCGGTTTTGACACCTTCCAAGTTTCGAACCATTTCTTTTGGATAAGTATTTGATCTTCTTCAAAAATGATGGTTCCCATAGTCACATCAAAATATCTCCAAGAATCTTGTGCAACACTCACGTACCAAGCACATCGAGATAAGACATCACTTCTTACGTGATTGTGTGGAGAAAGGGTTGGTGTCCATGGACTTTTGTGGGACCAAGGATCAGATCGCCGACATTTTCACCAAGGCATTAAACAGGGAACCCTTCGAACAGTTCCGTATGGAACTAGGTATGATCTCTCTAAACTGACTGTCTATATGTCATGTTCCCTCGATGATTGGCTAAATTACATGGTAAAGTGTGAAAGTTTAATCATCATGTCTTGATCTGCATTCATACTCTTGATCATTAATTAAACTACTTGCTTAGACTCATGCTAATACTTCACTTATGTGCAAACATTCATGCATGATTAGCTATGCTATCATAATAATATATGAAACAGTGTTCTTTCGGCCCAAAAGAGTCAACTTGATGCATTGATTCCTCACTATAAGCCCAAATGATTGTTGACACTCAGCTTACCCTAGCCATCATGCTTGATGCTTCCTATGAGCCCCTCTAATCATCCACATCTAGGAGTCTCTCATTCATGATTAAACACTCGTATATTTGTGTGTGGTGTTCTTTGTGCCCTCTCTGGTAAAAATACCCCCGCATCACACTCTTCTACATTCTTTGGGAAGTCGAGAAAACGAATTGTCGCCTCAGTAGCTTGGGGCTGGTACATGACCAATATGGTGTGCATTCACAACGGAAATGTTGCTTGTGGTGATTGAGACTTCTGTGAAATTTGGTGGATCTGGTTGTCATCATCTACACGGTGTATTTTTGGAAGTTATCTTATCAGTTGTGACTTCAAAAAAAAAAAAAAATGAAGTTGCAAACCCTGGGGAACAAAAGGAGGAACCAGATCTAAGGTGGGAACCAAGAAGGACGTCTCACACTCGCCTACACTGAAGGAACAAAAAAAAGATATCCCTTGAAGGGTGTGCATTCTCATCATATCTGAGGTACTCCTTGTTTCTGGCTCCTGGTATCAGCGGCGCCTGATTCGTTTTTCTCTGCTTTCCAACCTCTTCTCTTGTTCTCAGCACATCTATCTCCCTACTGCCTTGCTTTTCCTCGTCCCTGTTTCACATGGTTGTCTTGATTGGCATGATCATCATTAGTGATATCTTTGTGTATCTTGTGTTGTCTTTGCATGTGGTCTATGTTTGTGTGCTTCAATCAAATGCAAAAGGGTTTGTTTTGCTTATCTTGTTGTGTTCATTTTTCTCTATCTCTTTACTTATGTTTTTGATGATGCCAAAAGGGGGAAAATGACTGGTAGCTTTAGTTGAGGGGGAACAAAACATGGTTTCATATGTTGTTGGACAAAGGGGGGACTATTATGCCTAAGTGTGGGACTTTCTCTTTACAACCGTCTTTTTCTCTTGTGTGTATGTTTTATTGTCAAGGGTGTTTGTCACCATCAAAAAGGGAGAATTTGTTGAATTCCTTAGGTTTTGATGGTAACAAACATTCAACTAATCTGGTAACTAAGTGTTTCAGGAACAAGACAGTTGTCACAGGGAACAATTACAGCAAAGGATTGCAGAGGGAACAAATCGTTCTCCACATGCTTTGTTACCTCTCAAGGAACATCAAAGACGAACAATGCTCAAGCTGTGAATGGAAGGAAGATATCCAGCGTGAAGATTATGGAAACAATCATGGAAGATCACGCGGTCAAGGATAAGAGATTTCGACTGGAAGGATCTCGCCGAATAGAAGATGTGGAGGGAGAAATCCGAATGTTTTATCTTAGGAAATCTTTCCTAAGATAAGATATTTGGAGAGAGAAGATTGTTATCTTCAGCCGATTATATTATCTTTGGAATTCTTTCCTTAGATAATGTAAGCGGTTAAGATATTATTCTTCCAAACAATTTTAGATCTTCTTGTTACCAAGTTTAGAAAGATTTTATCTTGTTACGATTAGGGTTTAGTCATGTTGTATTTAATAGAAGTGTGGATTCATTTCTATGCACGACGAGAGACGACGACGAACTGAGAGAGATTGACTGAGAAGAAAAGAGAGTGAAGTTGTTTGTGAGTCTTTGAGGGTTGAGTTCAGATTCATCGTTGTAGAAGTGATTCAAACTTAGGTGGGTATTCTAGGGTTTGGAGTCCATGCTAAAAGTGTAATCGAACAAGAAATCAATAAGACAAATAGACACTTCAAAATCCTCTCAAGCGAGAAGCTTGAAGGTAGTGGTTTTTCTTTGATTAGCTAGTTGGCTAATTAGTGTTTCCACTATACATCGTGAGTTCGTCTCTTATCTTTCTTGCTATATTATTCCGCTGCACCTTCTGTGGGAACAAAGTCTTTGTTCCCTCAGACGTAACTCTAACGATCCAACACTTCATAATCCTTGAATTAAGATAGATCATTACAAACCAACAATCCTTTGATTTCCCAATTGCAGCCATATTGAGTTCGGTAATCATGCCAATTTGTAGATCAGAAACCATAGCCACAATTTCTGCGGTGTCTTTCTTTATCATATTGGCATTCTTGTTCACCCATTCTTGTTGCTTTTTCTTCCAGTTTCTACAATCCCTCTTGAAGTGTCCAGGTTTGTTATAGAAATGACGCTTCGGCCTTTCATCTTTCTTGGATCTTTTGTTGTTGTTCTGATTTCCATCGTAAGGCTTCTTTCTTTTCTTGTTTCCTGCATTCTGAATAGAAGTCTCACCAACAAAACTATTAATCTTAGAATCAGTATGATCATTCACTTGCTTTTTGTACTTAATGCGAGTTTCCTCCTCAATACGCAAGTGTTTCTGGATTTGTTCCAGAGATAACTCTTTAGTAGTATGCAAAAATTTCTTTTTGTAATCATTCCAAGTAGAGGGTAATTTAGCAATAATCGCCCCACTTGTAACGACTCAGAGATATCAACCTTTAACTCCTTGAGTCGGTTGACAAGGCTATGAAGAGCATTCACTTGGTCCATCACAGATTTATCATCAACCATAGAAAATTCAAAGTACTTCATTATTAGAAACTTATTTGTCTCTTGCTTCTCGTTATTGTATCTCATTTCCAGCGTCTTCCATATCTCTTTAGGGGACTTTATTCCAGTGAACAAGTTGTATAAGCGATCAGAAAAGCGATTCAGAATGTGCCCTCTGCATAGCACTTCATCCTCCTCTCGTTTCTTTCTTTGCTCCTTGACTTCTTGGCTCTCATCATCTGTGGGGTCCTGTATTGCAGGAAGATCATCATTCAGAATATAAGATATCTTCAAAGCGGTAAGCAAGAACATCATTTGATCCTTCCATCGATTATAGTTTGTCCCATCAAAGCGATGCAACGTGAAGAAATCCTGGTGCATCAAGGATAAAGCTGCTGCTTATGATCTAGCCTCCATGGAAATATCACTTAAAAATTGTTGGAACAATTGGGTTGATTTATGCTTTGAGGTGTGAAAGATCACTTTCTCTTAAGTGATATTTTCCTCAATCTATTATTATTCGGGTTTCAGGCAAATACACCCTAAGGATACAACAAAGCGTTTACACAATTCAGATAGCAATCTGAAACTGTTCTTCTTACAAAAAAAAACGAGGAGTTTGTTATGAATGTATAGAAAACAAAATTAACTACCACCAAGTCGGTTATGGCGGTTGAAAGCTATTGGCGGGAAAAACCGAATAACTAACAAAAACGGGCCTATTGGATCAAAGACCCAAGCCTAAGCCCCAGCCCCCAAGTCCCAAGTTTTTAATATATATATATAATATAATATAACTAGGGAACCACACTTGTAATTATCAATTTATCACATAAGAGGGCTAGCTATATAAATATAGCAAATCTCACCACCAAACATCCGATGTGGGATTCAAGTTTCCAAAGAGACAAGCTACCAACAATTCCCCACTTAGTCTATTTGCTAGACTTGAATAGAGTGATGCGTTATAAAGGTGTTTTTCAACTTAAACCTTTACTTAGTATAAGTTTAACAAAGTATCCTCGAATCAATGGTGGTACAAAACCTTAAACCACAATTCTTATGACAATACCGGATAAACCATACACACAACTCTTCGATTCCTCAATTTCCGGTCTTATCTTTAATCCCTTGTGTTTACACCTTATTTTCAAAAACAATTTACAAAAGATACAAATGTTTTTGATAAGAGCAACTCCACTCTTTATTGTTTACATAGGTAAGATTCCTGAACTAACACTTTTACAAATATGAATATCACAAATCTTATTACGAATACAAAATACTCAACCTAAATTGTAGCACTACACAAATAATCTCAGTGCACAAAACCAATCACTAATCAACGGTTTGTTATTATCCATTAAACTTCTAAGACTAGTTACGACTAGGAAGAAGTTGGGTTTCCATCGTCGGTGACTTCTATTATCTTCAAACCCATCGCAGTTGATGTAGATTTCACCAAGTCTATTAAGAGTGCTTTAGTAAATGGATTTGCTAAGTTCTTACAAGACTTTACATAAACAATGGTGATAATCCTTTCAGTAACCAACTGTCTAACATAAGCATGTCTCAAGCTTATATGTCTAGATTTTCCATTATAGATCTTATTATATGCTCTAGACATTGTTGATGCACTATCACAATATAGAGATATGGCTGACATAGGTTGTGGCCACATCTTTATATCCATTAAGAAATTTCTCAGCCATTCTGCTTCTTTTCCAGCCGCAGCAAGCTTAACAAACTCAGATTGCATTGATGCCCAAGATATGGCACCTCCAGCCAGAGTGAACACCTAACCAGATGTAGACTTGTTATCATCAATACTAGTAATCCAACTAGCATCAGTATACCCTTCCAAAACCCTAGGAAAACTTGAATAACACAATCTAAAATCAATTGTTCTTTTCAAGTAACCCAACACCCTTGTTATAGCTTTCCAATGCTCAACTCTAGGGTTGCTGGACACATCATACGGTGTGTTTTCTTCATTGATCCATTGAAGCTTGAATTTCTCTAGCATCTTTTGTATATAGTGGGATTGGGATAATGTAAAATCCCCTCTATCTCTAAGTATCTTAATACCCAGAATAGTGTCCACTTCACCCAAATCTTTCATCTTGAATTGGGACTTTAAGTATTCTTTCGTTTCATTCACACCTTTCATGTTAGTGCCAACAATCAACATATCATCTACATAGAGACAAACAATGACTCTATACTCATCAACAAATTTCGTGTAAACACATATATCAGCACCATTATGTTTAAAACCAAAAGACAAAATAACAGAATCGAACTTCTCATGCCATTGCTTAGGGGCTTGTTTTAATCCATATAAGGACTTAACTAATCTGCAAACTTTTCTTTCATTTCCAGGCATTACAAATCCTTATGGTTGCTCCATATAAACTTCTTCATCTAAATCCCCATTTAGAAATGCAGTTTTCACATCCATTTGGTGCATTTCTAATTTATACAGTGAAGCCAAGGCCAACAAAATTCTTATAGAGGTTATTCTCGCCACTGGTGCATATGTATCAAAATAATCAATACATTCCTTTTGTCTAAAACCTTTAGCCACTAACCTGGATTTAAACGTTTGCATAGATCCATTCGTGTTATATTTCCTTCTAAATACCCATTTGCAAGCGATATGTTTCGATCCGGGAGGCAAGTTTACAAGAACCCAAGTGTTATTAGACATTATTGAGTCCATTTCATCATTAACAGCCTCCTTCCAAAATGCAACATCTCTTGAAGACAATGCTTCTTTAAAAGTTTTCGGATCCACTTTTACTTCAAATATCATAGGTATTCTATTCAATACTTCTTCTCTAGTTCCTTCGACCAAGAATACCATGTCATCTAGTGACACAAAATCGGATCCTAGAGATTTTTCTTTCCTAGCCCTCTAACTTCTCCTTGGTTCCAAAGGTTCAAACGCTTGTCTTTTCTTAACCGTAGAGGAAGTGGATGGTTCACGATTCATGGATTCTGGGGCATGTTCAACATTTTTCATAGAATCACCTATGAATTTATTTTCAAAGAATTGAAAATCTCGTGATTCTACAATTACATTAGAGTCCAAATCCAATAATCTGTAGGCCTTTGAATTTTCAGCATAGCCCACGAATACACTTTTGAGTGCCTTAGGACCTAACTTAGTCCTTTTCGGATCTGGAACTCTGTAGTATGCTATACATCCCCAAACTCTTAGATAGTTCAGATTCAGTTATCTCCCATTCCATACTTCATATGGAGACACCTTTGTTTTCTTAGAAGGTATTCTGTTATATAAATGACATGCTGTTAACAGGGCTTCCCCCCATAAATTTGATGGTAACTTTGCATTTATCATCATGGCATTCACCATATCAGTGAGTGATATGCTCTACTTTGTAGTACGTAACTAGGAGTTGTTACTGGATATTAGGTACCATTTGTGTGGATTTAGAAGACATTTTAGGAGAATGGAGTTGTAGAGAAGAAGTGGTGGAAAGGAAGATTTTAGTGGAGTATTGAAGCATTAAGGAGCAATGAAGGCCACCACAAGAGAAGACCGCAAGCGAGAAGTAGAAGTCGCGACAGAAGCCAAACCGTGGGCGCGGTTTACCAAAAAGTTACTGGTGAGCAGCAGAGAAATCCGCGGGCGCGGAATTATTTCCGCGGTAGCGGATTGACAATGGTAGCAGCAGAGCAAGACACGACAAAACCGCGGTCGTGGGGATATTGCTGCAGTCGCGGGTACTGTTCATGCGCGACGCGGAGCGCGCCATTGTTTTCGTCCGAGATCCGTGTTATTTTATTTCTTTTATTTTTATTCTCTTTTATTTCGTTTATTATATTTTAGGAAGATTATATTTCTTATCTTAGGAAAATTAGGTTTTGCTAGATTATTTATCTTTCTTTCATAGCAGACTTTTGATTATCTCTTTATCATCGTTCATTATTTTCCCTTAGAGTTCTATGCTTTGAAGACTATGAAGAACTAAGTTTCCATTGCTTAGTTCGACGATTGAAGCCTTCGTTTGTATTTGGTTGTGAGATTATAACTCTATTTCCTTTCCTTTGATTATATTGATTCTCTTTGTTCTTCAGCCCATTGATTCTTGCTGATTTGACTAGCCTGATTATCTAGTTGATATTAGTGATTTCCTATTGCTAGGGTTTGGATATTTCTAGTTGAAATTCCTTGTCTTGTGTAGCAACCACGATTTACAGGAACTAGTTGTGAATGTTTATTGTGAAGAGAATTGATTACATGTCGAGTACTGACTAGTTGTTAAGTATTGCATGTATCCTGCTTAATTCCTATGCTTACTGCTGCCGTTAGATTGAATCGTGATAGTTTCTTGATTGTTTAATGGTAAGTGTTTTCAGGGCTAGTTGACCTGTCTATATACATAAGATCGGAATAGGAATATTCATTGGTAGGAATTGGAGATAATCTAGGATCAACCAATCAAACTAGAGTGTGAATATTTGTCTGGCTAAGTTACTTCTCAACCATTGATTACATCTTTTGCATTGATTACATTGTTACTTGACACAAACCTGAAATTCCCCTTTTGTTACTCTTGGCATACAATTTCTGCATCTAGGAAGAATACTTGGCTCCCTGTGGGATCGATCCTTATTTACCGTACTACATTAGTTAGGTTTTTAAGGTTATTTGTTAGGCATACACGACTAAAACCTCATCAAATTTGGCGCCGTTGCGGGGAGGCAATGTTTCATTTTTTTCCTTTTTGTTTGTTTGTGTGCCAACTATTGTATGGACCTATTTTATGGTCCACACCCGTGCTACTGACTCTCCCATCTTAGGTCTTCATACAGAAATTGAGAGGACACTTTCCAGGAACTATAGAGAAGCCCACACGCAACTCGAGATGGCTGAGGAACAGTGATACGCCGTATTTTGTATGGCGTAGTTAGGGATTATTAGCACATTTATAAGAGACTTTGGCGGGGTTTTGGAGGTAAGTTGGTGTTTGAAGACGGAGCTTGAAGCCATGTAGGAGAGCTGGTGATCAAAAGACAGAAGTTGCTGGAGTGGAAACCGCGAGCTGACGCGACTAATGGCGACCAGCGGTTAGCAGATTTCCAGCAGAACCTTGGGGAGCACAAACCGCGATCGCTGCCACCCGCTGTTGGTCGCGATTTTCTGAGCGACTGAACAACTTCTGATTTTCTCGAACTGCTTGGCTGTTTCGTTTTGTTTAATTAATCTAGGTATTTAAGGGGCTCGGATGAGGGTTTGAGGCTCGTCCAGACCTAGCCTCTTACCTTATTTTTCCCTTTCTTTTATCTCACAAACACTTAGTTTTTCTTGTCTGTTTTGGATTTGAATTGTGTGTGAAGAACATGAACCAGAACTAATTTCCTGTTTTGCCTAGCGTGGAAGCACAAAGTTAACTCGGTTGTAAGGTTGATTTCTCTTGTTCATCCCCTGTTGGATTTGATATTAATTTCCTTGAGCATATTTCAGATTTCTATATTTTTGACTAGATTGATCTCCTGGTTTAAGTCTATAGTTATCTAATTGCTAGAATTGGGATATACGGTGGAATCCCTAATCGCTTGTAGCAATCACAATTGCATGAAATTGGTAAACTGAATTCAATTGTGAAAAGGAAAGTGATTTGCATGTCATACTTGCAGTGTTGAGTCTTTGCATGCAATCCGTTAATCTTACGCTTTATGCTACTGATTGAACCAACTTAGAAGGTCTTCTAGGTTATCAATTAGTAAGTGTTAGCAAGTCCGGTTAGCTTGTTAATACGGATAAGATAAGACTAGGAACAAATCAAGAGGGTGAATATGAACATGAGAGGAATCAATGATCAACTTGGTTAACTGCTGTGTGGAAACTTGCTAGGTGAAACTCCCTTTCTTCTTATTTTCTTAAGCTTGATTTTGGTGTTATTTCATTTGGGTAGTCTTAGTAGAAAACCAACCCCCCCCCCCCCCCCCTCCCCCCTTATTTGTTCTTTAAAGTTGATAAATTAGTAATTACATAGAAATTGACGTGTTGATTCCCTTGGGTTCGACTCCTTACTTGCATGCTATACTCTAGTTGCATATTAGGATTACTTTGATAGCGCGCACGACTGAAAGTTAGCTATCAAATTTGGCGCCGTTGCCGGGAAATTGATTATTGTTCTTTTTCTTTATAATTGTTTGTTTATCAACTTTTGGTGTGAACCTTCTGTATGGTTCACACCCGTGCTACTGATTCTCCCATTTTTTATTGTGATCCAGAAATTGAGCGGACATTTTTCAGGAATCGAAGAGCAGCCCGTGAACTTCTGAACCAACCAGAGATGGCTGATAGGACGCTGAGACAGTTGACTGCCCCGAACTTGGAGCAACAACCTTTGGCTATAACCATTCCCGAGTTAGCTGAAGGAGTGAACTTTGAGTTGAAAGCAGGATTGATCCATGAGTTGCCTCATTTCCATGCACTTGCTGGAGAAGACCCGAACAAGCACTTAGCGCAATTTCATGCGGTATGTTCTAGCATGAAGCCAAGAGGTGTTACTGCTGACACCATCATGTTGAGAGCGTTTGGGTTCACTTTGAAGGATTCTGCAAATGATTGGCTTTACTATCTTGCCCCGGGAAGCATCACGACATGGGCCGAAATGAAGAAAGCTTTTCTTGAGAAATACTTCCCGGCCACAAAGCTGAATAGTCTAAGGAGAGCCATTGCTACTATTGAACAACAAGGTTCTGAAAGCTTGTATGAGTACTACGAGAGATTCAAGCGGTTATGTGCAAGTTGCCCATACCATGGTTACAGTGATCAAGATCTCATCCTCTACTTGTTCAATGGCCTCTCGGATGAGGAGCGTAGAATGGTGAATGCCACTTGTGGAGGTAACATTCTGAACAAAACTCCTCCCCAAGCTTTTGAGATGTTTCAGGAGCTATCTGAAGTCTCAAGGCAATTTAGCAAAAGAGAGAGTCTCAAGGTTGTGGGTTCTTCGTCCAAGATTGAATCCGATGTGAATGAGTTGAAGGAAATGATGAAGTGCTTTATGCTCAATGGCACTCCACCACAAGCCAGACCATGTGGAATTTGTACTGAAGTAGGGCACCCAACTGATGCATGCCCAACGCTTCAGGAGTCAAATGTTGAGGTGAAAGCTGTAGGAGGATGGCAACCAAGACCAAAATATGATCCATTTTCTAACACCTACAATCCAGGATATAGAGATCATCCAAATCTCAGGTGGAGTAATCAGCAAAATGTTCAGAATCCTCACCTCATGCAACAACAACAACCGAGGCCACCATACAACCCTAAACCTTCCATGTCAGCTGAAGAAATGATCAAGTCCTTGGCTCAGACAGTCATGCAGAAAGATGCTGAAACAAAGTCATCCCTCCAGAATCTTGAGAAACAAGTGGCACAAATTGCTCAAGCTGTGAGTAATCTAGAGGCTCGAGATTCGGGAAAATTACCGTCACAAACGGTAGTCAACCCGAGGGAGAATGTGAGTGCAGTGACTTTGAGAAGTGGAAAGCAGCTGAATATAAGCCCTATTGCTGAACAGGGTGAATTGCAAGACGATTCTGCAGCATGTGAAAATAGAAAACCGCGATCTACCGCGTCCTACCGCGATCGTTGTTTTGACGATGAAAGCCCACTGGATTCTACAGAAGAGAGTCTGCAAGAAAAACCGCGACCTGCCGCGCCCGCTCCCGACCGCGGTTATACCCCAGACAGTTATGCAGAAACCTCAACTCAAAAACCGCGATCGCCTGAACCCGCTGCCTCCCGCGGTTTAGACTAGGACCATCTTGATGATTATGTCCGTCCAAGCTTTCCACCTCTATGCTCTCAGAAGCCGGTCCCTCCTTTCCCTGAGGCGTTGAAGGAGGCTAGAAGACTGAAGAATGACAAGGAAATATTCGAGACCTTCAGTAAGTGTGAGGTAAACATTCCATTGCTTAAACTGGTTAAGAGTATTCCTAGGTTTGCTAAGTTCTTGAAAGAAATCTGCACTATTAAAAGGAATCAAAAATTGAAAGGGAAACAAAAGGTCAAGGTTAGTGAGCATGTGTCTGCGGTATTTCAAAGGCGAATGCCTAAAAAGTGTGGTGATCCAGGCATGTTTAGCATTCCATGTGTGATAGGTGATATAAGAATTGAAAGAGCTATGCTTGATCTTGGTGCATCTATCAATGTTTTGCCTTTCTCCTTGTATGAATCCCTAGGATTAGGACCCTTGCATGAGACCGGAATTGTTGTTCAACTAGCTGATAGGTCCAATGTGTATCCGAAGGGAGTAGTTGAAGATGTTCTTATCATGGTAGGTGACTCGATATTTCCTACTGATTTTTTTGTGTTGGATATGGAACATGACGAGTATGCGGCACCTATATTGTTAGGAAGGCCTTTCATGAAAACAGCACAAACAAAAATTGATGTGAATAGTGGAACACTTACAATGGAATTTGATGGGGAGAAAGTGCAATACAACATATATGATGCTATGAAACATCCCATTGATGATCATTCCTTGTGTTCCATTGATGTGATTGAGCCCTTAGCTCAAGATGTGTTTGATATTACTTGCTGTGATGAGTTGCGATCTATTATAGAGAATGATGTAGTAGATCCACATTCGGAATTGTCTTTGTCCACTAACATGCAGGTAAGTTTGGCTCATCTGAATGTTGGAGGTAAGTATTCTCGTACCCATTTGGGCAGTGGCCCCATGGAACTAATAGTACCGAGCGAGAAGCTCCTACCTTCTATTGTGCAGGCACCCGAAGTTGAGTTGAAGCAGCTGCCCAAGCATCTTAAGTACGTGTTTCTTGGGAAAGAGGAATTGTTGTCGGTCATCATCTCGAATAGTCTTTCCAAGGAGCACGAGGAGAAGTTGGTAGCGGTGCTTAAGGAGCACAAGATAGCTTTGGGATGGACGATCGCAGACATCAAAGGGATTAGTCCTTCCACATGTATGCACAGAATTCTACTAGAAGGAGATCCCAAGCCAATCAGGCAGCCTCAGAGAAGACTTAACCCACCAATGACTGAGGTGGTGAAGAAGGAGGTGTTGAAGCTCCTACAAGCTGGTATGATTTTCCCCATTTCTAATAGTCAGTGGCCCTACACAAGTTGTGCCCAAGATGGAGGTTTGAGTTGAGCACCATTGAGTCGAGCCACGACGTTAAAAAAAGGCGCTTCTCGGGAGGCAACCCGAGGTTTGTGATGCTTTAATTCTTTTTGAATATTTTTGTTCATTTTAACTGCCATTTTAGTGTGTTTGTGGTTAGGGAAGGATGCCCGAAGTGCAGGTCCAGCTGCAGTCTGCAGCCAAAACCGCGACCTCACGCGATCGCTTCCGGTCGCGGTTCTCCCCACTGTAAGTCCGTCCTTCCACTTGATGCCCGAAAAAAAAAGGGCAAACCTACGGTTCTCAAAATCCACAAAATCCCCAAATTCACCTCCTTCTTCCTCCAAACCCTACCTCCATTCTCCAAAACCTCCATTTCTTCCATAAATCCTCCATCTCCCACAACCTCCATCTCCACCCAAAACAACATCAAACTTCCATTTCCCAGCCGCCGAACTCTCCAAAAACACCCCTTCTCACAAAAACCCCTCCCATAAACGATTCATTTCACCTTGCCTCCACCGAGCTTATAATCCACCGCGACCACCGGCGAGCGCTACAAGCTAACCTTCACGGAGACCGGCGACTCCACGCGAGCAGAACCAAGCCAAAAATCGCGATCGCTGTTCCTCGCGTCCACTCGCGGTTTTCCTCCACAGAGGAATCTGATTGGAGGGGTGACATGGTTGCACAGCTTGCCCGTATGTCGCTGAGGCACGAGGATATGTATGCCCAGTTCTCTGAGTTTGGGCGTAGCATGGGAGAGGTGCAGACTACCCAAGAGGAGATGCAGCAAGACATTGCTGCAATGAGGAGAGCACATGAGGAGTACTTCAGGGGTGCTGGCCCCTACTATCCACCACCACAGTGAGTCTTTGTCTTCCTTCCCTAATCATTTCAGGTCCTTTTTGTATCACATTGAGGACAATGCGTCATTCAAGTATGGGGGAGGGGATATTACTTTACTTTGTACATATTTTGTTGCATTGCGTTTTCATGTTGTTCGTATTGAGATTTCTAAAAAAAAAATAAAAAAAAATAAAAAAAATAAAATAAAATTAAATTGAAAAAGCCATAAAAATGTGATAAAAGGCATAGAAAATCCTTGGATATACGGAAAACCCGAAAGGGCCGCATAGGCAAAAAGAAGGTGACTCGCTCAACACTAGGTTGAGACAAAAATGAGTCTTGGAGTGATGCGAGATTGGTGAGCCCATCTATAAAAAAAATGAGTGGTTAGGTGAAAACCCGAAAGGGCGCCTAAGCAAAATGAGTGTGAGTGATCTAGGACTTTCTAGCTTGGCGTGGTGACATAAGTGGACGAGGTATAAGAGGATTCGGGTATGCCACCACTTGGAGGGATAAGGTGTAGTTGGGTTCTTTTTTATTGTCTTTCGCATTGCTCTATTTGGTTGTTGATTTGGTTGGAATGTTTATTGTTGAGTTGTTGTAATCTCTAGACAAGGTTCATCATACTTCCTGAGACCTGGATTGCATATATTGGTGAGGGTAGCTTTTCTTTAGTTACTCGAGACGAGTAAGGTCTAAGTATGGGGGAGTTTGATACGCCGTATTTTGTATGACATAGTTAGGGATTATTAGCACATTTATAGGAGACTTTGGCGGGGTTTTGGAGGTAAGTTGGTGTTTGAAGACGGAGCTCAAAGCCATGTAGGAGAGCTGGTGATCAAAAGACAGAAGTTGCTGGAGTGGAAACCGCGAGCTGACGCGACTAATGACGACCAGCGGTTAGCAGATTTCCAGCAGAACCTTGGGGAGCACAAACCGCGATCGCTGCCACCCGCTGTTGGTCGCGGTTTTCTGATCGACTGAACAACTTCCGATTTTCTCGAACTGCTTGGCTGTTTCGTTTTGTTTAATTAATCTAGGTATTTAAGGGGCTCGGATGAGGGTTTGAGGCTCGTCCAGACCTAGCCTCTTACCTTATTTTTCCCTTTCTTTTATCTCACAAACACTTAGTTTTTCTTGTCTCTTTTGGATTTGAATTGTGTGTGAAGAACATAAACCAGAACTAATTTCATGTTTTGCCTAGCGTGGAAGCACAATGTTAACTCAGTTGTAAGGTTGATTTCTCTTGTTCATCCCCTGTTGGATTTGATATTAATTTCCTTGAGCATATTTCAGATTTCTATATTTTTGACTAGTTTATCTCCTGGTTTAAATCTATAGTTATCTAATTGCTAGAATTGGGATATACGGTGGAATCCCTAATCGCTTGTAGCAATCACAATTGCATGAAATTGGTAAACTGAATTCAATTGTGAAAAGGAAATTGATTTGCATGTCATACTTGCAGTGTTGAGTCTTTGCATGCAATCCGTTAATCTTACGCTTTATGCTACTGATTGAACCAACTTAGAAGGTCTTCTAGGTTATCAATTAGTAAGTGTTAACAAGTCCGGTTGGCTTGTTAATACGGATAAGATAAGACTAGGAACAAATCAAGAGGGTGAATATGAACATGAGAGGAATCAATGATCAACTTGGTTAACTGCTGTGTGGAAACTTGCTAGGTGAAACTCCCTTTCTTCTTATTTTCTTAAGCTTGATTTTGGTGTTATTTCATTTGTGTAGTCTTAGTAGAAAACCAACCCCCCCCCCCCCTCCCCCCTTATTTGTTCTTTAAAGTTGATAAATTAGTAATTACATAGAAATTGACGTGTTGCTTCCCTTGGGTTCGACTCCTTACTTGCATGCTATACTCTAGTTGCATATTAGGATTACTTTGATAGCGCGCACGACTGAAAGTTAGCTATCAAACAGACTTTGAGGCAGTTGATTGCGTCGAATCTAGAACAACAGCCGATGAAGAAAGCCTTCCTGGAGAAGTACTTCCTTGCAAAGAGTTAATGGGCGAAGATGAAGAAAGCCTTCCTGGAGAAGTACTTCCTTGCAACGAAACTCAATAGCTTGAAGAGGAACATTAGCAACATCGAATAACATGCTACTGAGACGTTGTATGAGTATTATGAGAGGTTCAAGAGGTTGATATCAAGCTGTCCATACCATGGTTATTCTGACCAAGACCTCGTCCTATATCTGTATGGCGGACTTCTTGATGATGAGCGCAGAATGGTGAACGCAGCCTGTGGTGGTAACATTCTCAACAAGACGCCGGTTGCAGCATTTGATATATTCTTTGAGCTATCTGAGGGCTCAAGATAGTTCAGCAAGAGAGCAAGCTCTCAAGCAGTTAAGGCCGCAGACTCCCATCCATCGTCCTCACTACTTTCTGAGATGGCTGAGATGAATGAGATGATGAGGCGTTTCATGGTTAAAGGCAACCAGCAGCAAGTCAAGGCTTGTGGCATATGCTATGATACGATGCACCCTACTGATGCATGTCCAACACTGCAGGAACCCACCGCTGAAGTAAAGGCTATGGGAGATTTCGGACCTCCTAGGCCAAGATATGACCCGTACTCCAACACCTACAATCCAGGGTGGAGAGATCACCCTAATTTGAGGTACGAGAACCAACAGAATCCTCCTCAGGGCCGTGATGACCAGGAGTTCCACCCGAGGCCACAACAGTTTCCACTACGCCAACAACAATTTCAGCAGCCTAGAGGTCAACAACAACAGTTCAGACCACAATACGAGCCTAGACCTCAAGGCCAAAGTTTTAGTTCATCTATGTCTGTTGACGACCAGATCAAGTCTCTTGCACAGTGCATGACCGGTATTACTCAGATGGTGTCCATCATGCAGAACAACATGATTCAATTTCAGCATGAGACCAAGTCCAGTATTCAGAACTTGGAGAAGCAGGTTGGACATATCTCTCTAGCAGTGAGTAAACTGGAGGCTAGGGATGCATGTAAACTCCCGACATAGACGGAATTGAATCCAGTGCAGAACGTCAGTGCGATGACGCTAAGGAGTGGAACACAATTGAATGATATGACGGAGGCTGTAGAGGAGAAACCGCGACCACGGGTTGAAAACCGCGACCGCGGTTTGGTGCTAGAAAACTCTCTGCAGCATGAAGAAAACTCGAAGGACGAACAGCGTAACAATCCGCGACCGCGGAAACTTTTCTGCGACCGCGGTTTGCTCCCTGAGACACCAGAATTTCTAGACGACGAACCGTGATCGCGGATGGAAAACCACGACTACGGTTTGTTCACTGCGAGTCCAGAAGCTACAAATGTCAAACCGCGACCGTGGGTCCCAAACTGCGACCGTGGTTTCCCTGTTGATGTGCAAGACGACTATGTGCGTCCATATTTTCCTCCACTCGGTTCGTACAAGCCCGTTGCACCATTTCTTGAGGTGCTAAAGGACACTAGAAGGCCGGAGAACGACAAGGAGATCTTCGAGACCTTCAGTAACTGCGAGGTAAACATTCCATTGATCACGCTTGTTAAGAGCAATCCTCGTTATGCGGAATTTTTGAAGGAATTATGTAAGATCAAGAGGAAGCAACGAGAGAAAACGAAGAAGAAGGTTCAAGTGAATGAGAATGTGTCCTCTATGCTGCAAAAGCGGATGCCTAAGAAGTGCAGTGACACAGGCATGTTCAGTAATCCATGTACGATAGGTGACACCACGTTCGATAAAGCCATGCTGGATTTGGGTGCATCTGTAAATGTGTTGCCTCTCTCGCTGTATGAATCATTGGGGCTTAGACCATTGCATAAGACAAGGACGGTGATTCAATTGGCAGATATGTCTAATGTGTATCCCAAAGGAGTCGTGCAGGGTGTTCTGGTGAAGGTTGGTAAGCTGATTTTTCCTGCTGACTTCTCTGTGATGGATCTGGGACGAGAATATGCATGCAGCCCCTGTGATGTTGGATAGACCATTTCTGAAAATGGCGAACACAAAGATCGATGTGAGTAGTGGTTCACTCACCATGGAGTTTGATGGGGGTGAGGGTCGAATACAACATTGATGATGCAAAGAGACACCCTCCTGATTGTGATCCTAAGTGTTCGGTTGATGTGAGTAATCCAAGCTGATTTGAAGGGCATTATGTCGAGCCACGACAGTAACCAAGGCGCTGCTCGGAATGCAACCCGATGTATGTAATTCTTTTCATGTCTTTTCTTTTCAAGTTTTGATTATTGTTGTTTCGTTTTAGACCAAAACGCAGGTGAGAGTTCAAAGACGGTGTTCGCCTCGCAACAGACGCAAAACCGCGATCGCGGCCCAAAAACCGCGACCCCGGTTTGACCACTGTAAGTCTCCTCATCTGAAAAAAAATAAATAAAAAAAATCTGAAGACACCGCGACCGCGGCCTTAAAACCGTGATCGCGGCCCAGTTGTCCGATTTTTCCTACGAGAGATGGCGCGCATCATGCTGCCAAGGAGGAGACATTAGCCCGACATTTTTATTTGGCACCGATGATGGCCCGACATTAGACAGTTGATGAGGAAGAGCTCCAACGACCACTACAGATACGATGATTGATATGGAGCGATAGAGCCCGTTACACGATTACACTAGGGCTCCGCATCTATGTTCGTTGAAGACCCATGCAACTCCATTTCTTTGATGTGCCACTTCACCTTACAATGGATTTATTTGGTTGCACGTGGAGTTTGCTTGAGTAGGACCGCCACCACACCAGAGACTTGTGTTTTCAATGATTTACCGCTAGCCCCGACGTCCACATTCAGGCCACCTCGGCCACAGTCGTGAGTACTTTTCTGCCTTCCTCAGTGTTTCATCTTTTAGTCTTTCATTACATTGAGGACAATGCAATATTTAAGCATGGGGGAGTGATCTATACTTGCTAGTCGTCTAAGAAAGAAAAAAAAAAGAAAAAGGAAAATCCTAGGCTAAGATGAAAACCCGAAAGGGCGGATTAGACAATAAGTAGGTGGCCCGGACCAGCATTAGGCTGGGGTAAAAAGAGGTCAAGAGTGATGTGAGTTTTGTGAGCCCATCTATAGAAAAATGAAATGAGTGGCTAGGTGAAAACCCGAAAGGGCGCAGTTCTTAGTGGAGATTGTTTAAAGCTTGTGTTTTGTGAGCCCATTAAGCTTGGAGGAAGTACTTTGCTTTCCTTAAAGCTTGTGTGTTGTGTTGATATGTTGGTACTGTGGAGATTCATGATTAGGTGCAGTTCTTAGTGGAGATTGTTTTTGTTGTGCTTCCTGAGACCTTGGGTATTTCATTAGAGGAGTAGGTTTCCATTAGCTTACTCGAGGACGAGCAAGGTCTAAGCATGGGGGAATTTGATACGCTCTACTTTGTAGTGCGTAACTAGGAGTTGTTACTGGATATTAGGTACCATTTGTGTGGGTTTAGAAGACATTTTAGGAGAATGGAGTTGTAGAGAAGAAGTGGTGGAAAGGAAGATTTTAGTGGAGTATTGAAGCATTAAAGAGCAATGAAGGCCACCACAAGAGAAGACCGCAAGCGAGAAGTAGAAGTCACGGCAGAAGCCAAACCGCGGACGCGGAATCATGGCCGCGGTCGCGGTTTACCAAAGAGTTACTGGTGAGCAACTTTATAAATTTTTAACTTCGAAAATGCCTCATCCTTGTGTTTCATCAAATATACATAAGTAAATCTAGACATGTCATCTGTGAACGTAATGAAATACCTATTCCCTCATCGGGTTAATACACCATTCAATTCACAAATATCAGAATGCACAAGATCTAGTATTTCATTTGTCTTTTCTAATGCAGGAAAAGGTTTTCTAGTCATTTTTTGCGTGTGCACAGATTTCACAATCCTTTTCATTAATATGACTATCACATTTAATCATTCCATGCTTAGACATAAATTTCAAAGATCTAAAGTTCACATGAGCAAGTCGCATATGCCATAAATAAGGAGAAGAGTCAACAATATAAACAGAATCGTTACTCTTATTATTAATACTTAACTTGAACATACCATCACATGAATATCCCTTGCCTTCAAACTTACCACCCTTAGTCAAGATTAACTTATCAGATTCTAAGACGACTTTTATACCGTGCTTACATAGAAGATTTGCAGAAACTAGATTCTTTCTAATACCAGGAACGTGTAATACATTGATTAGACTCATTTTCTTTCCAGAAGTGAACTGAACTTCAACACGTCCTTTTCCCAGCACATTAGCGACATTATCATTACCCATCAGAACTCCATCATCTTTCTCAGAGGCTTCATAATCCTTGAATTGAGACAAATCATTACAAACATGAACCGTGGCTCCTGAGTCAAACCACTAGTCCTTTGATTTCCCAATTGCAGCCATATTGAGTTCGGTAATCATGCCAATTCGTAGATCAGAAACCATTGCCACAATTTATGCGGTGTCTTTCTCTATCATATTGACATACTTGTTCGCCCATTCTTGTTGCTTTTTCTTCCAGTTTCTACAATCCCTCTTGAAGTGTCCTGGTTTGTTACAGAAATGACACTTCAGCCTTTCATCATTCTTGGATCTTTTGTTGTTGTTCTGATTTCCAAGATTTCCATCGTAAGGCTTCTTTCTTTTCTTGTTTCTTGCATTCTGATTAGAAGTCTCACCAACAACATTATTGATCTTAGAATCAGTATGATCATTCACTTGCTTTTTGTACTTAATGCAAGTTTCCTCCTCAATACGCAAGTGTTTCTGGATTTGTTCCAGAGATAATTCTTCAGTAGTATGCAAAAATTTCTTTCTGTAATCGTTCCAAGTAGAGGGTAATTTAGCAATAATCGCCCCCACTTGTAACGACTCAGAGATATCAACCTTTAACTCCTTGAGTCTGTTGACAAGGCTATGAAGATCATTCACTTGGTCCATCACAGATTTATCATCAACCATAGAAAATTCAAAGTACTTCATTATTAGAAACTTATTTGTCTCTTGCTTCTTGTTATTGTATCTCATTTCCAGCGTCTTCCATATCTCTTTAGGGGACTTTATTCTAGTGAACAAGTTGTATAAGCGATCAGAAAGGCGATTCAGAATATGCCCTCTGCATAGCACTTCATCCTCCTCTCGTTTCTTTCTTTGCTCCTTGACTTCCTGGCTCTCATCATCTGTGGGGTCCGGTATTCCGGGAAGATCATCATTCAGAATATAAGATATCTTCTTCAGTAGTGTTTCTAGATTTGTTCCAGAGATAATTCTTCAGTAGTATACAGAAGTTTCTTTCTGTAATCGTTCCAAGTAGAGGGTAATTTAGCAATAATCGCCACCACTTGTAACGACTCAGAGATATCAACCTTTAACTCCTTGCGTCGGTTGACAAGGCTCTGAAGATCATTCACTTGGTCCATCACAAATTTATCTTCAACCATAGAAAGTTCAAAGTACTTCATTATTAGAAACTTATTTGTCCCTTGCTTCTCGTTATTGTATCTCGTTTCCAGCGTCTTCCGTATCTCTTTAGGGGACTTCGTTCCAGTGAACAAGTTGTATAAGCGAACAGAAAGGCGATTCAGAATGTGCTCTCTGCATAACACTTCATCCTCCTCTCGTTTCTTTCTTTGCTCCTTGACTTCCTGGCTCTCATCATCTGTAGGGTCCGGTACTGTAGGAAGATCATAATTCAGAATATAAGATATCTTCAAAGCGATAAGCAAGAACATCATTTGATCCTTCCATCGATTATAGTTGGTCCCATCAAAGCGATCCAACTTCCTTCCATCGATTATAGTTGGTCTCATCAAAGCGATCCAACTTGAAGCGATTATAGTTGGTCCCATCAAAGCGATCCAACTTGAAGAAATCCTGGTGCATCAAGGTTAATGCCACTGCTTGTGATCTGGCCTCCATGGAAAAATCACTTAAAAGGGCTAGCTATATATATAATATAATATAATATAACTAGGGGACCACATTTGTAATTATCAATTTAACAAATAAGAGGGCTAGTTATAAAAATATAGCAAATCTCACCACCAAACTTCTGATGTGGGATTCAAGTCTCCAAATAGACTACCCATCAACATCAACTTCACGCTAGCGCTCCACCACCCTCTCCACCGAAACACTATGACAAGGCGGCGCCTTCGCCAGGAAGCAATCTTAAATGAGATCATATGTCTCTCAGCGGAAACAACCACGAGTTCTCGTCGCATCTGCCGACTCTTATCCTCGGACGACTCCTCCACCGAACTCGGCGTAGCTTTTCTGCTACCGGCGGCGTTCTCCCTTGGCTTGCTTCGCTTCAGCTCGGGCGGAGAGGTCTGAATGCTCATCCACAGTGCCATCTGGAAATCCTTATTGTTTTAATTGACCATCCAAAATCCACCTCCAAAATCAGATCCAAGCAAAATGTAATCTTGAACTAGCTCGGTGAAATCACATGTAAATTGAAATCAACTCATGTTGAATCAAAACCAGAAATGGGAGTTACGTCTGTACCCTACCATGAATTCCAAAAAAGTGGAAAAGAATAAATTTTCCAAAATCAAAATTGATATTATTTTCCATTTTCTTTTCTAATAAAGGTATTTATTTTATTTGGATTTTAGTTTACCTTTTATCAAAAACAAAACATTTGTTAGCTTTTTTTATTTAAAATAAAAAAGAAGATGCCTTGGTATTTTCCAAAACAAATAGTGTATTTTTGCTAATCCAATTTTTTTTTTACTTGTGCAAAATGATTATTTGGGTAAATTTTCACTTCTTAACCATCAAATTAGATGATTCTACCCAAAATTCAAAATTCTTTTTATTAAGTATATGACCTCCTCCCCCTCCCTTTTGACCCGCGTTGACCACGATTAGTGACAGATTGCTTGTGACAAATTTTTGGTGACAGATTTTGGTGATAGATTTTCAATGACAGTTTTTATGACAGATGTTTTTATGACAGATTTTTTGTGACATAATTTTGGTGACGATTCGAGTTGTCACCGAAACTAGTTGGTGACGATTCGAGTTGTCACCTAAACTAGTTGGTGACGATTCGAATTGTCACCGAAACTAGTTGATGAAGATTCGAGTTTTTCACTGAAACTAGTTGGTGACGATTCGAGTTGTCCCCAAAAGTAGTTGGTGACGAGTCGAGTTGTCACTGAAACTAGTTGGTGACGATTCGAGTTGTCACCGAAACTAGTTGGTGGCAATTCGAGTTATCTCCCAAACTAGTTGGTGGCGATTCGAGTTATCACCGAAACTAGTTGGTAACGATTCGAGTGGTCACCAAAACTAGTTGGTGACGATTCAAATTGTCATCAAAATTAGTTAATGACGATTCGAATTGTCATCCACACTTGTTGATGACACTTGTCTTTTGATAACCATCTTATTTTCGTCACCACCACTTTGATGACGGTTTTCTTTATCGCAATTAGTAAACTGTTATCATCACTAGTTATGAATATTTCCATCACCGCAACGAGAAAAACGGTCATCACCAAGGTATAAATACAAGAATGAAATACCTGCTAAAATTGTATTTATTGCACAGAGAGTTAGGGGTGTTTTTGTAGAGAGAGCAACTCAAATTGTATAAACTGCATATCACGTACAAGGTATAAATACAAGAATGATATAGCTGCTAAAATCCTTGAGTACAATATTAATATGATTTAGAGTCAGTCTGAGGACTAGCTACTGTTTTCAACAAACTCACACATCAAATTAAAGGCTTAAATTACAAGTGAATACTCAGATAACCTTTGAATGCATCAGCAGCAATGAGCATTAAATTGAAATGAGAAAGAAGAACAAAAAAGAATTCATAAACAAGAATAAATCAAGTTGAGAAACCATGTATGCAATCCAGTTCGAAGCTACACCATCTAACAAAACTTGGGATGGCACCTAATTAAAATAACTAACTCGTACACTACAACAATTGTATGCATCATTACAATAAAAGACATGGACGATTTCATCATCAGTGGCTTAAAATTCACAAGAGATCGAACAACCGACATCATTTCCTTCCGCTGTACATGTATATTCATGGTCTTATGTATTGATATCAAGTATTATGTAGACATATTCATAATATTCAATAGTGGTATACATTGTCTTGTGTAATATCATTCATGCTTTTTGTATTTGATATTCATGTCTTCAATATTGATATCCATGTAATGGTATACATTGTCTTATGTAATAATATTCATGCTTTTGTGTTTGATATTCATATATTTAATATTGATATTCATGAATACACTTATATTATTCATGAATATCGTTTATGCAGTTTTGAATATCTTGGTAGTGAACAACGAATTACATTAACATATCACATATAACAGGTCAAAAACACATATAATCTAAAACGAGTGGATGAACGAGGGACGTTGGATGCAAGGAGATGGACATATGGATTAAGAGAGTGTAGATTAGTTGTGGTGGGAGTATTTCCATAATAAGAGGGGGTAAAGAAGTAGTTACCATATAATGTGGGGAATATTAATTAAAAAATCCTAATATGGCAAATTTGCACTAAGATTGGAGAGAGAATACGTTGTCTGCATCCCATATCTGCACATCGATTGTCTTCTCCCTCATCTCTCCTCCCTTCTCCATCGATCAGACGAGCTTCTGCAAATTGTTTACTCCATCGATCCTCTGCATCCCGGATCTGTTGCACATCTTCTTCTCCATCATCTCTCCTCCCTCCTCCATCGATCCGACGAGATTTTGCACATCGTCTTCTCCATCGATTCTATGCGTCTCAGATCTGGCGACATCACCGTCTTCTACATTCTTCATGTTGTTCTGCAAAAAACAATCAAACCATAGAAATTGAATCGGTTTCAACATCAGTTTTGAAGGCGTCGTTTCGTCGACATGGAACAAGGTGAGTTCACTCACTTTTGATGACCAATTACAGTAATTACGAATGTCAAACATGTTTTCAGGTATGGTTTGTTTGATTCATTCATGAATTAGGTTTTTCAAATTTGTTTGGAATAATTAGCGTTAGATGAATACGGTTGCAGTCGAGATGAACATGGTTTCCTACGTGAATCCTCATACCTTGAGTACTGTTGTGATATTCAAAATCGCGTGTTTGATATTTGTGTTGTCAGTGTAGATATTCGATGTATTTAAGAGTGATACAGTATGCTTGTGTAGTGATATTCTAAAAGATATCTTTGATATTCACATGTAATTCATAGATATTCATTGCTACATTTGCCTTTGTCATGAATATCGAGCATACAAATTTGAATATCAATTCACATGCAACAACTTAGTATTTCAGAGTGATGCAGTATGCTTCTGTAGTGATGTTCGAAAAGTTTTGTTTGATATTCACACTAAATTCATATATATTCATTGCTAATTTTTGCCTTTGTCATGAATATCCAATAATAATGTAGAATGAAGTCAGATATCAAGAACAAAAAACATGAATATTGCTATATAAGGATATGATAGAGAAAAAAACCCTAAACCCTAAACACTAAACCCTAAACTCATAAACCCTAAACCTTAAACCCTAAATCCAAAAATCTAAATCCTAAACCCTAAACCCCAAACCCACAACCCTAAATCCTAAACCCATAAACCTTAAATCCTAAACTCTAAATCCTAAACCCCTAAACCATAAATCCAAACACACTAAGCCCTAAACATAAGTAAAAGTACCAAAATTGATCGAACATGAATATTAAAAGCATTTGTATGAATATCACAATTTGAATACCAATTGCAAACTCTACAAACAACACTAAAATTGTTCCAACATGAATATCAACAACATTATAGTGAATATCAAATCGTAAAATATGAATATCAACTACTCAGAGCATGAAACATATATCCAGCATGAATATCAAAAGCATTTGTATGAATAACACATCAATCAATATAAATATCAATTGCAAACAGTACAAACAACACCAACAAAACACCAAAACTTATCCAACATGAATAACAACAACATTATAGTGAATATCACATCATAAAATTTGAATATCAACTACTCAGCACATGAAACCTACATCCAATATGAATATCAAAAGCATTTATATGAATATCACATCAAATAATTTGAATATCACATAAAAAAGGTGAATATCAATGATTAACAACTCATACAACACCATCAATAAACATAATCTGAATTCACATGAATATCAACAATAATATAATGAATAACACCATAGAGAAACTGAATATCAAATATACAATATCTGAAACATAAATATCAAAACACACAAACTGTAACATTGTGAATAACAATACTGTTAACATTAATATCATAATGTGAAATATGAACATCAACTAATAATAGCATCAAAACTACTCAAAGCATGAAACGTACATCCAACATGAATATCACATAATAAAATTTGAATATCAATTACCCAAAGTTCAAATAACACCACCAAAACATCAAACTACTCCAACATGAATATCAATATGTTTATAATGAATATCACATAATAAAATTTGAATAACAGTTACCAAAAGTTCAAATAACACTACCAAAAGGAATGAACGATTTTCAGTTGCTTCAGAAAGAGGTCGGTGCTTTGAAGGGCGGATGTGCTTCGTCTCCGCGTAGGCTCCTTGCTCAGATCCAACACCCTGACTCCTAGCGCAATTGGAATCAACCGGCAATACCTTGACGACGGTGACAATCGACAACTTGATTGAAAATGAATTGTGAAGATAGATGTTTGTCAACCTCTGAAACAAAATCGACGAGTAGACGCGTCAATAGATTTCCACGTTAGGTTAAACCCAAAATCAAACCCAACAAATGTTTGAAAACGAATAGCGAAAATAGATGTTTGTTTTAGGATTGAAGAAAATCTATACATGGGATCCGAAATTAGGTGAGAAGACGGAGCTTGATTGAATATTGTGGCGGCGAAGAGGAATCCGTGGAGACGATGATGGAGAGAGTCGCCGCGAAGAGTAGAAAGGATGACGATGACTGAGAGAGGAAACTGGGGAGACCAATGATAGCAACATGCATGGGAGAATTAATCAAAGGCCTCCAAGGAAGAGGCTCAAGCAAAGGGTGAAGTCTTGTGCAAGTTCGAAATTGGTACTTCTCGTTTGGTTCTGGATAGTCTTCCGTAAAACGGCCATAACTGTGGCTAACAAATTGATCTCGAGATTATTCAAGATGCGTTGGAAAGCTGATTCAAAGATCTACAACTTCATGGTTTACGTCGAATCAAGATTCCAACAAGAAGTTGGTCAAAATCGAGTTTTACTGAGAGCTGTGCAATTTCTAACGGGAATTATTGACTTTCCTTAATTAGGTTCTATTAGATATAGTTTAATCCGTTTTTCCTTGTTTGATTTTTATTATTTCCATCATTTTTATTTATTTTATTATTTCTTTAGGATTAGATAAGAAGAATTAGGATCCAAGATTGTTTGGTTTCCTAATTGCTTCTTTAGCAAGATCTTATCTTTTATCTAGTTTCCTTATCTTTCGCATTAGGTAGTTTTCTTCTTTTGCAAGGCTATAGGCCACGAAATTGTGTTATATAAACACTACTTATGTCATTAATAAGATGATGTTGATTTGAGTTGTTAAGTTGAGTTATCTCCTTTCTTGAATCCCAACATCAACCCCCTACGATCCCCCGGATCTCAATTATCCCGTAGCTCGTCGCTTTGAGCATCTATCCAACGTTCCTCTGGCAAACCTCTTGATCATCTCTTTGATCGTACTTGTCCATCACTTTGGACGTGTGAAGACCATAACTTTGGTCCAGTTCTCTACGTAAAAAGGCTATCTCTTTAGCCTTAGAAGACGCCATCTCTTTGGCAAGTAGAAGAGACGAAGGAAGGCTTGTTCATCGTTAAAGATCCTATCTTTGCAACGGAGTTTTCAAGGGTTGTTCGCATCAATTGGCATCAGAGCCAGTACAAGCTGAGTTTCTTCTTCTCTTATTTGATCTTCCTCCATGCGTGCCGTCTACTACGATGATGGCAATCCCTATGATGTTCCTCATGGCTCCTACAGGCGAGAGGACCGACGCTATTGGGACCGGCGACAATACGCACCTCCTCAGCCACTAGGATGTCCCAGGCGGTCCTCATATGACGATGACTACTACAACATTACGTATGACGATGAATGTGTCAGGGCTGAGTTGGTTGCTAGAAGGGCTTGGCGGCAAGACATGCATCATCGTTAAAGATAGATGTTATTCGAGGGGGATGCATGTCTTGCCGCCAAGCCCTTCTAGCAACCAACTCAGCCCTGACACATTCATCGTCGTACGTAATGTTGTAGTAGTCATCGTCATATGAGGACCGCCTGGGACATCCTAGTGGATGAGGAGGTGCGTATTGTCGCCGGTCCCAATAGCGTCGGTCCTCTCGCATGTAGGAACCATGAGGAACATCATAGAGATTGCCATCATCGTAGTAGACGGCACGCATGGGGGAAGATCAAATAAGAGAAGAAGAAACTCAGCTTGTACTGGCTCTGATGCCAATTAATGCGAACAACCCTCGAAAACGCAAAGATAGGATCTTTAACGATGAACAAGCCTTCCTTCGTCTCTTCTACTTGCCAAAGAGATGACGTCTTCTAAGACTAAAGAGATAGCCTTTTCACGTAGAGAACTGTACCAAAGTTATGGTCTTCACACGTCCAAAGTGATGGACAAATACGATCAAAGAGATGATCAAGAGGTTTGCCAGAGGAACGTTGGATAGATGCTCGAAGCGACGAGCTACGGGATAATTGAGATTCGGGGGATCGTAGGGGGTTGATGTTGGGATTCAAGAAAGGAAATAACTCAACTTAACAACTCAAATCAACATCATCTTATTAATGACATAAGTAGTGTTTATATAACACAATTTCGTGGCATATAGCCTTGCAAAAGAAGAAAACTACCTAATGCGAAAGATAAGGAAACTAGATAAAAGATAAGATCTTGCTAAAGAAGCAATTAGGAAACCAAACAATCTTGGATCATAATTCTTCTTATCGAATCCTAAAGAAATAATAAAGTGAATAAAAATGATGGAAATAATAAAAATCAAACAAGTAAAAACGGATTAAACTATATCTAATAGAACCTAATTAAGGAAAGTCAATAATTCCCGTTAGAAATTGCACAGTTCTCAGTAAAACTCGATTTTGACCAACTTCTTGTTGGAATCTTGATTCGACGTAAACTATGAAGTTGTATATCTTTGAATCAACTTTCCAACGCATCTTGAATCATCTCGAGATCAATTTGTTAGCGACAGTTATGGTCGTTTTACGGAAGACTGTCCAGAACCAAACGAGAAGTACCAATTTCGAACTTGCACAAGACTTCACCCTTTGTTTGAGCCTCTTCCTTGGAGGCCTTTGATTAATTCTCTCATGCATGTTGCTATCAACCAAGAGAGAGGTTGAAGACGAATCAGGAGAGAGTAACCGCACGAGATCGTGTATATCAGTATATGTGATTTTGGAAAGTGAATATTTGGGTAAATCAAATCCCTACAATCACGTTAATTTGGGTGAATCAGGTGTGTACATCCTATTCTCCCTCATATGCACCCTCTTATATTCAATCTAGACCATTGATTCAGTTCTAATCTAAAGGCTCCTATTAGTACACTCGTTTTATCCTAATAGGCTGTTTCACTAGAGCCTAAATCTCTTTGCATATATTCATATATAGAGGAACGCTCCGATAAAACGAGAGTTATGGTAAAACGGAAGTATTAATCTGGAGCGTTGGATTGATGGTGATGGATGGTTGGATGATGGGGCCTTACAATAGATATGGTAGAGGTATAACCACCAAATCTACTCAAATAAGGTAATTATTTAATTTTTAATTAGAAAAATTTAATAAATGAGGTTGTTAGATGAGAGAGAAAACACAATATTTTCTCTTTCCTAAAACCGCTAGATTCAGCTGATACATTTTCAACGATTTTTCGATAGATGTGAATATCTTCACTTAAAACATGAATATCACCACTTGATTTTTTCAGCGTCCTAATGCTTTGCAAATTCATAGATTTGTAAATTTGTTCTTGTTGCTTTTGTCATTGTTTCTTAAATATCGTTCATGTTTGTATGAATATCTTTGTTTAATATGTGGATATCACCAATTAAAGACATGATTACCACAACTTAAAATATGAATATTACCACTTAATAATATATGAATAACACAATCAATTACACGAATATCATAATCAATTACATGAATATCACACTCAAGTACATGAATAACATAACTCAATTCATGAATATCGATCACTACCAATTACATTAATAGTACCACCCTATTACATGAATATTAACACATATTATACGAACATCACCCTAATATTGTGAATATTACATGAATATCACCATTCAATTCATGAATATCAATGACCAACAACTCATACAACACCATCATCAAGCAGAATCTAAATCCACGTGAATATCAATATTATTATAATGAATAACACCACAGAGAAACTGAATATCAAATATACAATATCCGAAATATAAATATCAAAACACACAAACTTCAAACTCATAATGCCCATTATGTGCTAAATTTCAGAGTCCATCTTGATAGATTAAGATCAAGACTAGCTAATCTTGCATCTTTTACCAAGAATCAATTGACATGAAACCCCAATTCAAAATACAAGTAAATAACATGTCCCTGCACTTGTTATATAAGAAACCCAGCATAAATCATCATCATATTAAGATAAGATCCTCACTGATTCAGTGGCATAGACAGGAACCATGAGAACAACACCAAAAATCCATTTTTGCTCCTGAAAACGGAAAACATATATAAATTTGTTGAATTCCTTAGGTTTTGATGGTAACAAACATTCAACCAATCTGGTAACCAAGTGTTTCAGGAACAATTCAGTTGTCTCAGGGAACCATTGCAACGAAGGATTACAGAGGGAACAAAGCGATCTCTACATGCTTTGTTACCTCTCAAGGAAATATCAATGAAGAACAACACGAAGCTGCGAATGGAGTGAAGAATATTCAGCGTGAAGATGATGGGAAATACCTTGGAAGATCACGTGGTCAAAGAAGAAGGATTTCGGCTGAAAGGATCTCGCCGATGGGAAGATTTGGAGAAAGAATCCGAATGTGTTATCTTAGGAAATCTTTCCTAAGATAATATATTTAGAGAGAGAAGGATTTTATCTTTATTGGATTATGTTATGCGAAGGATTGCAGAAGGAACAAAGCGATCTCTACATGCTTTGTTACCTCTCAAGGAAATATCAATGACGAACAACACGAAGCTGCGAATGGAGTGAAGAATATTCAGCGTGGAGATTATGGGAAATATCTTGGAAGATCACGCGGTCAAAGAAGAAGGATTTCGGCTGGAAGGATCTCGCCGATTGGAAGATTTGGAGAGAGAATCCGAATGTGTTATCTTAGGAAATCTTTCCTAAGATAATATATTTGGAGAAAGAATGATTTTATCTTTATCCGATTATGTTATCTTAGGAATTCCTTAGATAATATAGCCGGTTAAGATAATATTCTTCAAATCATTAAATATCTTCTTGTTACCAAGTTTAGAAAGATATTTTTATCTTGTTACGATTGTGTTAGTCGTGTTGTATTTAATAGGAGTGTGGGATTCATTTCTAAGTACGACAATGAATAGAGAGCATTTGATTGAGAAGAAAAAGAGGGTAAAGTGTTTGTGAGTCTAAAATGGTTGAGTTCGTATTCACCGTTGTAGAACAGATTCAAACTTAGGTGGGAAGTCTAGGGTTTGGAGTCCAGGCTACAAGTGTAATCGAACAAGAAATCAATAAGACAAATAGATGCTTCAAAATCCTCTCAAGCGAGAAGCTTGAAGGTAGTGGTTTTTCTTTGATTAGTTATTTGACTGATTGGGGTTTCCACTATACATCGTGAGTTCGTTACTTTATCTTTCTTGCTATATTATTCCGCTGCACCTTCTGTGGGAACAAAGATTTTGTTCCCTCAGACGTAACTCTAACGATCCAAAAATTGGTATCAGATCCTGGTGCTCTAGATTGTTTTCGTTAAAGACTTTGCAGGAAAGATGTCATCAAGCAATACTATTGGAGATTCGTTCTGAAAGCCTCCACTTCTGAAGGCTGGAGAATATGATTGGTGGGTGGAACAAATCGAGTCTCATATTTGTTCCCTCGATGGACAGATATGGAGGATCATTGAAGTTGGCCCCATAGCTATTCCAAATGAAAAGGATGCTACAAAGCCTAAGCCAAAATTTGACTACACGTATGATGACTGGAAGAAGCTGGAGAAGAATTGCAGAGCCAAGAAGATCCTTCACATGGCTCTTCTCCCCACCGATCTCAAGAAAATCATCGGCTACAAGACCGCCAAGGAGATCTGGGATGCTCTAAGACGTCTCCATCATGGAAATGAAGATGTCAAGAAAAATAGGATTCTCTCCTTGATGAAAGAGTACGATCAAATCTCTCAAGGAAAGGATGAACACATTCAAGAATTCTACTCCAGGTTTCAAGGGACTGTAGGTCAATTGGAATTTCTTGATGAAGAAATGCCGGACTGGAAGCTCACTCACCACTTCATGCAAGGCCTCATCTCTCAGTGGGATGCGATTGCTCTCGCTCTCTACTCCCAGACTGACTTCAAGACTCTCACTATGGAAGAGGTGGTTGCCAAGCTTGAAAGCAACGCCTCTATCTATAACCACAAGATAAACAAAAAGGGAGAAGAGAAGGCTAAAAGTATCGCCTTGAAGGTTGAACGTGCCTTTGACTTGTCTCAAGTTGAAGATGGAGATGAGGACGGTAATGAAGATGTGGCTCTCATCACTAGAGCTATGAAGAAAATATGGTCTCGAAACAAGGATACGTTGAGTTTCTCTGAAGGGAATAGAGACATGAAGGATGTTGTTTGTTACCACTGTCAAAACAAGGGACATCTTGCCAAAAACTGTTTCAAGAAAAAGGCAGGTCTTCCTCTGGCTCGTGAAGGGAAGCAAGCAATGGTCGCAACCTGGGGTGATTCTGACTCGGATGATGAAGAATCGTCACACTCTAGGGGCGTCTGCTTAATGGCCATAGAAGACGCTGATGAATCAAAAGGTGGTCTGCTCAAGGATGAGGTAAATGAATCTGATCTCATCTTAAGCTTGAAAAGTAAGTCAAAGGAAAACTTAATTTTCTTCATTAAGAAACTTGTTCATGAGAATAGTCTTTTCAGTGAGCAAATTGAAGAAAAGGATGAATCGATCTCATGTTTGATCGAGGAAAATAAAGGTTGGGCAGAAAAAGTGCTAAAACTTGAGAAAGTTCCATCCTCTTCTTCAAGTCCTTGCATTGAGTGTCCTAAACTCACTGAGAAGATCATGTGTCTAGAATCTTCTGTCTCTTCACTTGAGTCCGAATCATTAATGATAAAACTAGGCAATGCAAAACTGTCTAGTGATCTATCTAAACTCAGTGAGGAACATGAGGAAAAGCCAAAAGGAATCGTGTTTGTAGCATCCAAGAATGAAAAGAAAACAGAAAAGAAGGAAGTACCTCGCTTTGGATCTGGTTATCAACCTAAGCTTCCTGTTGATGGCACCAAGCCTAAATGTCCTAAAGTCAAAGGAAAACAGTTAGTACAAGAAAAAAGGGGAAAGTTCCTCGAGAGGGAACAATGGCAAAGACTGTTCAAATTCGACTGATAAGGACACGGAGTGGTACCATGGACAGAAGGCTCATTCCATTTGGCTGAAACAATCTCAAAACGGTAAGTCCAATAACATTGATTTTCATTCAAGAATTGCTAACAAATCAATTTGGCCTGGACAGAGTAAGTATGTTGATTTAAGGTGTCAAAGAATTTGTTGGTACTATGGTCACTCTGGTCACTACAAACAAGAGTGTCTCCTGAAGAAACACAATGAGGAAATTGCTCGTATTGCTAGGGAGAATATGAATGCTAGACCTCCAAAAACCAAATATGTTGCTCCCACACCCAGAAAGCCTAAGCTTGTCTGGGTTCGCAAGAACTAACCTTTTCTTTACAGGCTAAAGTGAGGAAAGTTACTGGTATTTCGAGTGTACTTGTTATAGTTACCTGACAGGGAACAAAGGAGGTCTCATCTCACTTCAACAGGCTACTGGAGGCTCAACAACCTCTGGAATTATAGGTAAGAGAAAAGGTTGTCGCTTCGTTGCACTAACTACATCCTTGTCTCCTATGTAACACTCAGGTACCTGGCATATTGAGATAAGATATCACTTCTTACGTGTTCGTATGGAGAAAGGGTTGGTGTCCATGGATCTCTACAGAACCAAGACTCAAATCGCCAACATTTTCACCAAGGCACTAAATAGGAAACCCTTCGTATAGTTCCGTATGAAACCTGGTATGTTCTCCTGATACTCTGTCTATCTGTTATGTTCCCTCGATGATTGGCTAAATTGCATGGTAAAGTGTGAAAGTCTAATCATCATGTCTTGATTTGCATCCATTCTCTTGGTTATTAAATGAACACGTGCTTAGAACTGTGCTTTTGCTTCACTTATGTGTAAAATTCTTGCATGATCATCTATGCTATCTCAACAACACATAAATCAACTTTCTTTCGGCCCAAAAGAGTCAACTTGATGCACTGTTCCCTCATTATAAGCCCAAATGATTGTTGACTTTATAGTTTACCCTAACCATCATGCTTGATACTTCTTATGAGCCCCTCTAATCATCCACATCTGGGAGTCTCTCATTCATGATTAAAAATTTCATATAATGTTTCGTGTGTTGCTCTCTGTACCCTCTCTGGTAACGATCCCCCAACATCACACATTACTACTTTTTTGGTTTGGCGGAAAATCGAATCGTCTCTTTGTGGCCTGCAGCTGTGAGTTGATTGATGTAACAGGAATTTATGGCTTGAGCCTGCCGTTGGGAAGTGTTGTGCAATTAGGGTTGATATGACGGCTATGAGAAACTTGATGAGCCTCGATTTTGGGTTTGGTTGAATCTGGACAGAAATTTGAAGGGATTATTTTGGGAAGGTGAAGTCTCAATGATTATCCTTTGGAAACTGATAAGATATTAAGTTATCTTTGGCAACCGAAAAGATCTTGTGGTGACTATAAATCGGCTCTCCAGGTAATCTTCCCTTACCTATTCACTTGTGTCTTCTTCCCTTGTTATTGCCCTCTTTCGTCTCCTCTCTTTTCTTAACCCTCAAAAATGGCCTCCCACTCAAACCTCCCTGCCGCCGCCGTCGAAGACCTATAAACCCTTCTAAACAAACTTACGGCAATGGGAACTGACCCTGCCCTAATCACCGCCATCTCACAATCCCTTCTGTCCTCCTCAAACACCCCATCATCTCCCCCAACAACCACAAAAGTCATCCCTCCTCCATCACCAACACCTGATAAGCTCATCATGGTCCCGTACATCGCCCCATCATCTCCTACACCTCAACCTGGTCCTCAAAACCCTAACCCTAAATCCTCCCCAACCGCTCCCACTGCCGTCTCCTCAAATGAAAAAGAGGAGGTCCAATCCTCTCCCACCCATCCAACCCAATTTGAGGAAGAAACAGAGGAATTTCTGGGAGGAGCCGCCACGGCCACACCATCAAAGACAGAGGAGCACGTTGTGCTCACACAGAAAATTCAAGGTGTCGTCCGTAGTCTGGCCAGGGAACTAATGGAGGATGCTGAGGAAGATGTGCCTTCTAAGATCACTAAGCCCTCTGGAAGGGTTAAGATGGGCTGCACTAAAAAGCGCAGAACTCGCGCTCAGAGGCATACAGCCAAGGCAATCTCTCTCAGTTCTGATGAGGAGTCAGAACCCCTCTCTGGGCACAAAGCCAAAAAGGCTAAAGTCTCTACAGCTCCAGTGCGCCAAAGCCAAAGGCGTCAGCTTGCCAAGTCCAAGGAAAAAGAGGAGGCGGACGATGTCAAGGACGTGAGTCACAAGTCTAGGGTTTGGAGTCCAGGCTACAAGTGTAATCGAACAAGAAATCAATAAGACAAGTAGACGCTTTAAAATCCTCTCAAGCGAGAAGCTTGAAGGTAGTGATTTTTCCTTGATTAGTTATTTGACTGATTGGGGTTTCCACTATACATCGTAAGTTCGTTACTTTATCTTTCTTGCTATATTATTCCGTTGCACCTTATGTGGGAACAAAGCTTTTGTTCCCTCAGACGTAACTCTAACGATCCAACAAAATTCCTTTGCAACAAGCTTGGTGTCAAATTTAGGGAGTTGATAGATTTATCAAAACAGGTGCAATATGATGGATGGATTGGAGGAGAGACAAACCGCAGGATTTGTGTAGGATGTGAGGTGTTGGAAGGTCAAACAGGTGGAGAGGATGAGAGCCGTCAACTCAAAACCGCTGGCAACGTATTTGGTAAATCGTGGGATATCGAGCCGATCTTTGAATCCGGCGTCGGATCCGGCCGATTCGGCCCATGCGAGGTTGAATCCGTTGGAGAAGAACTTCCCCTACCCACCGTCAACATGAGGCGACCAATTTTGTACCAGTGGGACCACGCCCTCTCAAGGTAGAGGCTCACTGGTCAAGTACCCGTTTGGAGATCCCACGAACAACCCTTGTCCGCCATCTCTGGCTCCTAGGCAGCAGAGGATCTCATCGTTGAAGACGACCTTGGAGGTTGAAGACGACCGGAAGAGAGAGTTTCTAGAAAGTAAAAAAGGAATGTGAAAAGTTTATGAAGATTTGGGTAGAAATATCCCTAAAATGACGTGGAAGAAAAAATATTTGGTGCATCTGCAGTCTATTATATTAATTTGTACCCTATTAGCTTTAATCTGGACCATTGCTTTAATTCTAATCAAATGACTCTGATTTGTACTTCCGTTCTACCTTAAGAAACTGTTTTATCATATCTAGATTCTTCATATATATATATATATATATATAATTAGGATCAAGTACATACTAGTCTTATAGTAAATAATGAGGAGTATTTATAATCGTTTTGATTAGATTGATGCAACGATCCACACAATTTTCGTATGTAAACTACCGGACAGTGAATCAATTTTCTAATTAATAATACTTTTCTGTAGATAAAGATTTGCAGCCTAAAATTACGCTTTATTTGGAATCGAATTGAAGACTCCATATTAGTCTTCTTCCTTGTTCCCAATAGTGGTTCTGCAAAGCGATTCAAAATCAACAACCACTTACTCTTTCATGCGTTCCATTGAGCTATATGATAATTTAATAATAAGTAATCTAATTTTTCAATTCAACAACATCATATTATTCAATTAGGTTGATATAAACATTTAGTCGTATTATTAATCACATTTAGTTATCTTATTAATCACATTTAGTCATCTTATTCATTACATAATGTTTATCACATTTAGTCATCTTGTTCATCACATTTAGTCGTTTTATTCATTAACTGATTTTACATGAACAACAATTTTTTGCAAATGCACAAGAACAATACTTGAAATAAAAATTGTTCAAATAAACAACTAGAGTTTAATAACCGAACAATAACAAAAAGACTGACATCAACAACACAAATTGAATTTATATTAAAAAGCGTTCATTTGTAATCAAGTAGTTGTTCATTCTTATGATGTATAATTGTTCATTGGTATTTCTTATCAAATATATTACTAATAGTTGTTCATTTGTAATAAATAAATGTTCATCCGTGATAACTGTTCATTTTTATGGTGTACGTAGTTGTCCGTTAATTAATTATATGAACAAATAACTACTTATAAGCAACCATCTTTTTTACATGCTGATATATTTGTTCATGAATATATATATATGTTGGAACGATGATGTTCCCTCTAGTTCTGATGATGATAAACTCAATTGCATTTGATGGTTTTTAGTGTGCCTATGAGTTTCAGAAACTAGGTAAATAAAAGGAACGATGAAAACCATGGGATGAATCAAAACAGAGATTGAAAGGAACAGAGAAGTCAACAATGGAACAACGCGCTAGAACAAACGAGGAAATGTGGTGTGCAGTTGTGAAGAGAAGAAAGGGAACACCGCCAAGGAACGAAGAGACGCACACGCTGTTGCCCTTGGGATTTGCCGAATCTCCTATTTCTGGAAATATATCTTGAAGTAACAACTTGGGCCGCAAGAGATAAAGTTGTTGAAGATCTTGTCGTTAGAAAATATTGTATAGGATTATTTTATTTGATTTTCCTTAAGTAAAACTAGGGTAAATCATTAGGATTTCTAGACTATAAGAAAGGAAGTCGTCAACTTCATTTGATAAGTGAGCACGACATTTCCACAGAGCTCAAGCATTTGGTGAAAAGAAAAAGAAAGAGAAGAAAAACTTACAAGGATGAGACTTTGATAAGTTGAGTACTTGTTAGGGTTTTGATTGTCTTAGGTGTTGTTAGGAACGTTACAATAAGAAGTCTAGATATCTAGGGGTAAACTAGATTGAGATACGACTTGCTTGATTGTAATTCCAAGATTAATAACACAAGTAGACAATTGAAATCCTACTAGGGAAACCTAGAGGTAGAGGTTTTTCTCAGTCAACTAGTTGGTTGATTGAGTTTTCCTCTCTAAGGAACATTGTTCGTTACTCTGTTTTCTGTTATAATTTTCTGTTGCCCAAGGAACTGGTCTACCGTTCCTTGTACTAACACACTCGGTTCTACAATTGGTATCAAAGTTGGTTTGTTCTAGATTGTGTGTTACTTACAGATTTTCAGGTAACGATGATTGCTACCACTATCGAAGTTGGTTTGAACTCTTCAAGGCCTCCCTTGTTGCTCGCTGGTCAATATCAACATTGGAAGACTCTCTTCATCAAGTGGGTCCAAAGTCATGACTTTCAATGCTGGTTGATCATCTCCCTTGGAGATCTTGATATTGCTGATCTTAAGAAGAAGTGAAAGCAGAAGAAATGGGATCAAGAGGATCTCCAGATCATGAAGAAGAACTGCAAGGCTGCCATGCTCATCAACAATGCTCTTAATCGGCAAGATGTGCAAGAACTTCAATCTTGTGAATCTGCCAATGCTAAGTGGCTTGCCCTAGAACAAATGTACATGGGAAGCAAGAATCTTCGTGAAATTGATCGGTTCACAGCCAAGAAGGACTTCTATAATTTCAAAATGGAAGATAATGAAGATGTGAGTGCTTACCAGGCCAGATTTGAAGCAATCACGGCCAACTTGATAGCTCACTCCATTTCTGACAAGGACATCTTGCCAGATGAGAAGATCCTCATCATCATTGATGGTCTTTCTCATTGTCATGCTATGACTAAGGCTATTCTGAAAGAGAATCCCAACACTGCCAAACTGACGTTCCATGAGGTCTTCAGCAAGATTCAGAAGTATGACAATGAAGAAAAGGCTGGAAGAAACAAAGACCACAAAACACAAAGGAATTGCTTTGATGGTCGAACAAGTTATAGATAGGATTGAAAATGATCGTGATGACGATGAAGCCTTCGATGATCCTGAGGTTGTGTTACTAACTAGAGTCATGCGTTCCCTTTACAACAAAGGTAGGAACAACAAAGGTGGGAACCATGGTGACACACGTGACATCAAAGACATCACTTGTTACAACTGTAATGAGAAGGGTCACTATTCTAGCTCATGCCCAAAGCCCAAGAAATCAAGCAAAACTTCTGGGAACGATGAAAAAAAAGATTTTGTTGATGTCTGGGGCAATAAGGATGACTCGGATGGTGAAGACCCTGAAGCTTGGGGTGGAGAGATGTATGCGATGGCTCTCAATGACTCTATTACTCCGCCTGAGGATCTTGAGGTAAATCCTGAAACATTTTTGAAATCTCGTGTGAATTATGATAAGAAATCACTAATTGCTCTCATAAGGGAAATGTATTCTGAAAATTTGAAAACACAGGAGGAACTTGCTAACTCTGAAGATGAGTGTAGTAGTTTAAAAGAAAACATGTCTAACACTGCTAGTAGCTCAATTGTTCCTTGTTCTTCATGTGATGCTAATCGTGAGGAACTTCAGAGGTTAAGAAACAAAAAAGGTCTCTTTGCTTATGAATGAAGTCTCTAACAATACTGATGCAAGTGATGTAGCCGAACCAACTAAGCTTGAGGAACAAATGTCCAAGATGAAAGCCTATGTTCACAAAATTCACTCCATGCTAGTGGAACAGAAAGCTGAAACAGAAGACATTCAGTTTGTCGAAGCAAGGTATGGTATTGGTTATACAGGTTCTAAAGCAGAAATAGGATGATCCATCTATTCTTGAACTTCGTGAATCAAGAGATAGGGAACTACAGGATGCTAGAGAAAAGAATCGCAATCTTGAAGAACGTGTGAAGGTCCTTGAGAGTAGGCTCAATGAGAACCAGTCGTGGTACACTGGACAACCTTCTCACAAGATCTTCCTCAAGCAATCTCAAGGAAAATAATCCAACGTTCCTTGTCCAGAACGTGCTAAGCAACGCAAGAGTGTTGTTCCTAACAGGAAGTATGTTCAAATGGATCAATTCAAGTTGTGTTGGTTGATCAGTGCTACTTTGTAGGGTTTAACTAGGAGTTGTTACCGGTGTTTTGGGTACCATTTGGAGATGTTTAGAGCACAATTGTGGAGATTGGAGTTGAGGAGTAGAAGTGCAGATATGGTGGTTTGGAGAAGCTTAAAAGAAGACATCAAGAAGATGAGAAGAGAACCACTTGAGAAGACCAAAGAGAGGATGAAGTTCAGAAGAGAAGAGGAGCCATAGAGCCAAAACCGCAATCGCGGGGTTGAAGTCGCGGTCGCGGGAATCAACGAAAGGCGAGAAGTGAAGAACGCGACAAAACCGCGATCGCGGACGAGCAAGGCATTTGGTCGCGGAAAAGTCGAGAGCGTGAGGAGGAAAATTGAATTTTCCGCGATTGCGGAAATATGCATCAGGCGCGCCGCGAGGGTTTCGTCCGAAGTTTTACTTTTATGTTATTTTCAATTTCTTTTATTTTCTTTATTTCGTTTACATTATTTTATTTCCTTTTAAGACTTTGTTTGTTATCTTTTTACATTAGGTTTTGGGTTAGGTTATTTAACCTAATTTTCCTAGGATCTTTCATTTCATTCAGATTTTTCTAATTTTCAGCATTGTTTTCCCTTTGAGTTATGAAGAACTAAGCAACCTTTGCTTAGTCCGACGATTGAAGCCTTCATTTGATATACGGTTGTGAGGTTATAACTCTATTTCTTTTCCTTTGCATGTATTGATTCTCTTGTGCTTCATCCCATTGATTCTTATTGATTTCGCTTGTTGGACGCAACTAGTTGATATTAGTAATTGTCTATTGCTAGGATTTGGTAATTACTGTTTGAGTTACCTTATTCATGAGTAGCAACTGCAATATTCTAAGAACTGTTTGGACTGATTTATTGTAGAGAGAATTGATTGCATGCAATAGTATGACTGTTTGCTACTCTTGCATGTATCTATTGAAATTCGTGTGTTCATTGCTGCTGTTGAATTGAATCATGGAGGTTTTCCTGGTTATTTAATAGTTAGTATTCTCAGGGTCTGTTTGTCCTGTTTATAACTTAAGAAAAGGAATAAGAACATTCATAGGAAGGAATTAGAGATAATCTAGGATCAACCAATCAATTGAATGGTGGATATTTATCTGGCTAAGTACTTTTTCCCAATTAATTACAACCTTTGTTTTACTTTACTTTTTTAATTGCAAATCAACCAACCAATTCCCCCCTTTGTTACTTTGACACACTAATTTTCATTAAGAAAGATAACTACTCCATGTGGGATTCGACCCTTGCTTCCCTATTCTACTAGTTTAGGTTTTTAAGGATTTACTTTGATTGGGCATCACGACTTTAGCCCTTATCAAATTGGCGCCGTTGCCGGGGAGGCAAGTTTTAATTTTTCTTTGTGTTTAATTGTGTGTCAACTTTTGTGTGAACCTATCTTACGGTCCACACCCGTGCTACTGATTTTTTTCCCTTTTTTATTTTGATACAGAGATGGAGAGATTTCCCCAATTCCGGCAGGAGCCGCGATATGACCCATACTCCTGCGCATACACTCCAGGGTGGAGAGATCACCCCAATTCGAGTTATGGGAACCAACAATACCCTCTTTATGGTCATGACTACCAAGAGTTCTATCTGAGGCCACAGTCGTTCTATCGGCAGGGCACTCCACAGCAGTACAGTCCAGCCTATGAGCATAGCCCACCGGTATCCATGCTACTGTGGATATGCTTCGATCTCTTACGCAAAAAATAATCCAACTTGAACAAGAGACGAAGTCCAATACCCAAAACATGGAAAATCAGATGGGGCAATTGGATCAAGTAATGAGCAGAATGGAGGCCAGGGCATCGACAAAACTACTATCTCACCCAGTAGTGTGCTAGAGAGAGAATGTCTTTTCAATGACCCTACGAAGTACTGAGTCGCTGCATGTCGCTCCCTTGGCTGAAAGGGAAGACCAAATTAGTGAGACGGATGCAGAACACAGTGAGATGTCTGCAGAAGAGAAATTGAGACTGCAGGAGGTGTGTCGCGACCGCGGTTTACTCACTGAGGAGATGGGTATTACAGACGAAGACCGCATTGTGCTCTCTGAAGAAGATTATTTTTGGGAACTGGAAGAATGCCGCGACCGCGGTGAAGAGGGCCGCAACCGCGGATTTTCTCCTGAGGAAGAGACAGAAATTGACGCTTTTCCGCAACCGCGGACAGATTTTCGCGATCGCGGAAAAGTCCCTGATGATGAGGACCTGCTTGAAAAAGTTCTGCGATCGCGGAAAAATCTCTGGGGACGAAGCTTTTGTCAAAGATTTCCGCGACCGCGGAGAGGACACCCGCGACCACGGAAAACCCCCTGGAACCCCAGACCCTCTCGAAGCTGCCTATGATGAGTATGTGCGTCCCAACTTCCCTCCACTCAGTTCGTTAAAGCCTCCCGCTCCATTCCCTGAGGAACTGAAGGACACCGGAAAGGTGGAAAACGACAAGGATTTATTCGAAACCTTCAGTAAATATGAGGCAAACGTTCCTTTGGTTGAACTAGCAGACAACATCCCTCGCTGCGCAAAATTTTTAAAGGCGCTGCACAAGATCAAGAAGAAGACGAAGGAGAAGCACAAGAAGGAGACCGTGATTCAAATGGCGAGTCTCTACATGCTGGATACGGGGCAGGACAAGCATGCAGCCCCTGAGATGTTGGGTAGGCCATTTCTGAAGATGGAAAGTGCAATCATCGATGTAAACAACGGTCCACCCATCATGAAGTGCAGGAGAATGGGGGTAAAACTCAACATAGAGAATACAAAGAGGCATCCCCCTGATCGTGATCCCAGGAGTTCAGTTGCTATGAGCAACCCGAGTTGAGTGGAAGAGTACCAGGTCGAGCCACGACGTTAACTAAGGCGCTGCTCGGGAGGCAACCCGAGGTATGAAATTATTTTCTATTTTATTATTGTTTGTTTTCTTTTTCTTTTTCTTTTTGTTTTTGTTTTAGACTAACCTGCAGGTAGGAGACCCGAGCCAAATTCGAAGACGGTGTTCCACAGCGGAAAATTTTCCGCGATCGCAGAAATATCACTGTAAGTCTCCTGACTTGAAAAAAGAAAGAAAAAGGTTTTACTGAAGGCCAGCTGTCCAATTTTTCATTGCGAGATGGTGCGCATCATGCGGCCAAGGAGGAAACATTCACCCCACTTTTTATTCGGCAACGATGATGGCCTGACATTCGACAGCTGGCGAGGAAGAACACCAGAGCACGATTACATCTGGGCTCCCATTTTGTGTTCGTTGAAGGCCGTGCAACCCCGCTTTCTTTGATGTTCTACTACACCTTACAGTGGATCTATTTGGTTGCACGGTAGAGTTTAAGTTTGAAGACCGGCGTAACACCAGTGACATGTGCTCTCATTGTTATACCGCCAGTACCAACTTCCACGTCCAAGCCAACTCGGCGAAGGTTGTGAGTACTTTTCTGCCCTTCCCTGTGCTTCATATTTTTGTCTTTCATTACATTGAGGACAATGCAATGTTTAAGCATGTGGGGGTGTCCTATACTTGCTAGTCGTCTGAGGAGAGAAAATAAAAAATAATGAAAAAAAGAAAAAGCCAAAAATTCGAAAAAAGGCAAAAATATAAATCCTAGGATAAGTCAAAAACCCGAAAGGGCGGCTTAGGTAATAAGCAGGTGGCTTGGACCAGCATTAGGCTAGGATAATATGAAGTCAAGAGTGATGTGAGTTTTATGTGAGCCCATCTATTGAAAAATGAAATGAGTGGCTTGGTGAAAACCCGAAAAGGCGCCTTGGCAAAATGAGTGAAAAGAAGAAGAGTGATCATTAGGAATCATCATTTTACCTGGCGTGGTGACATAAGAAGAGGTGATATAAGGAGCATTCGGGTAGGTCACTCTGGGAGGCATAAGAAGATAGATGGAGGCTAGGATTATATTTTTATTCACTCTATGGTGTTCGGGATAAGCTTGGGGGAAGTACTCTGTTTTCCTTTAAGCTTGGTTGTGTGTTGTGATTGTGTTTATTGTGTTGGTGCCTTGGAGTTACATGTTTGGTGCAATTCTTAGTGCAGATGATTTTTCTGTGCTTCCTGAGACCTTAGGGATTTGATTGGAGGAGTAGGTTTCTATTAGCTTACTCGAGGACGAGCAAGGTTTAAGCATGGGGGAATTTGATCAGCGCTACTTTGTAGGGTTTAACTAGGAGTTGTTACCGGTGTTTTGGGTACCATTTGGAGATGTTTAGAGCACAATTGTGGAGATTGGAGTTGAGGAGTAGAAGTGCAGATATGGTGGTTTGGAGAAGCTTAAAAGAAGACATCAAGAAGATGAGAAGAGAACCACTTGAGAAGAGCGAAGAGAGGACGAAGTTCAGAAGAGAAGAGGAGCCATAGAGCCAAAACCGTGATCGCGGGGCTGAAGTCGCGGTCGCGGGAATCAACGAAAGGCGAGAAGTGAAGAACGCGACAAAACCGCGATCGCGGACGAGCAAGGCATTTGGTCGCGGAAAAGTCGAGAGCGCGAGAGGAGAAAAGTGAATTTTCCGCGATCGCGGAAATTATTCCGCGGTCGCGGAAATATGCATCAGGCGCGCCGCGAGGGTTTCGTCCGAAGTTTTACTTTTATGTTATTTTCAATTTCTTTTATTTTCTTTATTTCGTTTACATTATTCTATTTCCTTTTAAGACTTTGTTTGTTATCTTTTTACATTAGGTTTTGGGTTAGGTTATTTAACCTAATTTTCCTAGGATCTTTCATTTCATTCAGATTTTACTAATTTTCAGCATTGTTTTCCCTTTGAGTTATGAAAAACTAAGCAACCTTTGCTTAGTCCGACGATTGAAGCCTTCATTTGATATACGGTTGTGAGGTTATAACTGTATTTCTTTTCATTTGCATGTATTGATTCTCTTGTGCTTCATCCCATTGATTCTTATTGATTTCGCTTGTTGGACGCAACTAGTTGATATTAGTAATTGTCTATTGCTAGGATTTGGTAATTACTATTTGAGTTACCTTATTCATGAGTAGCAACTGCAATATTCTAAGAACTGTTTGGATTGTTTTATTGTAGAGAGAATTGATTGCATGCAATAGTATGACTGTTTGCTACTCTTGCATGTATCTATTGAAATTCCTGTGTTCATTGTTGTTGTTGAATTGAATCATGGAGGTTTTCCTAGTTATTTAATAGTTAGTATTCTCAAGGTCTGTTTGTCCTATTTATAATTTAAGAAAATGAATAAGAACATTCATAGGAAGGAATTAGAGATAATCTAGGATCAACCAATCAATTGAATGGTGGATATTTGTCTGGCTAAGTACTTTTTCCCAATTGATTACAACCTTTGTTTTACTTTACTTTGTTTAATTGCAAATCAACCAACCAATTCCCCCATTTGTTACTTTGACACACTAATTTGCATTCAGAAAGATAACTCCTCCCTGTGGGATTCGACCCTTGCTTCCATATTCTACTACTTTAGGTTTTTAAGGATTTACTTTGATTGGGCATCACGACTTTAGCCCTTATCATTGGTATTGTGGGGACAACATACATTTGCAAAGAGACTGTGAAAAGAAACGAATGTTTTCCGAAAAGCACACAAAGAGAAGGAACAGTAGGAACAATAATGTGAACTTGAATGACTTCTATGATGATTCACATATGCATAATCATAATCATGCTAGATATAGGAAGAAAACTGTTGTCATTAATTGTGCTATTCCTAAGGAACACTTGCATTATGTGTCTCAACTAGGTAAGACTAAGCTTGCCTGGGTCGCTAAACCTTAACTTTTTCTGTGCAGGTTGAAGTGAGGGGGAACGAGAAGTGGTACATTGATAGTGCGTGTTCGTGCCATATGACCGGAAAAGAAGATCAACTCACCTCACTTCACAAACACTCCAGAGGGAGCGTTGCCCTTGGAGACAAGAGATGCAGAGAAATCGTTGGAACATGCAAAACAAAACTAAACTCCAGCATTACGGTAAGAGAGGTAAGTTTAGTTCATGAACTTGGTTTTAGTTTGTTGAGTGTTGCACAACTTTGCGACCAAGGGAACAACAAGACAATCTTTACTTCACAAGAATGCTATGTCAAAGATCGTGAAACCAAGAACATCATTCTGAGAGGAGTCAGATTCAAGGATGTGTACATTGTGGACAAGAATTTCAAGCCAAAGGAAGTTCTATGCTTTGCGTCTATAGCTGATGAGAGAGAATTGTGGCATAGAAGGCTTGGACATGCTAATCTTTGACTAATTCACAAACTTCATGCAAATGAACATGTTTGTGGTCTCCCAAATATTCGATCTGAGTTCCATGGCGTCTGTGATGCTTGTGTGAAAGGGAAACAGACTCGTTCCTCGTTCAAGTTAAAGCCCGATGTTACAACTTCTCAGCCTCTAGAACTGATCCATATGGATCTTTGTGGTCCCATGAGGATAAGAAGTCATGGTGGGAACAAGTATGTTTTCGTAATTGTCGATGATTATTCTAGATTCACTTGGACAAATTTTCTGTCTTCAAAGGATGAAGTCTTCTCCGCATTCGAGACGTTCATCAAGAAGGTGAAAACTAGTTTGGGAAAGAAGCTGAAAGCTATAAGGTCCGACCATGGAACGGTGTTTGAGAACTCTATGTTCTTCAACTTCTGTGGAGAAAATGGAGTGTCGTATGATTTATCTGCGCCTAGGACACCACAACAGAATGGGGTTGTGGAACGAAAGAACATGACTCTAGAAGACATGGCTAGAACTCTCCTCATTGCAAGCAATCTTCCAAAGATTTTTTAGGCAGAAGCCATCAACACTACTTGTTATATCCACAATCGTGCCATGCTTCGTCCCTTATTGAATAAAACTGCTTATGAACTAATAAAGGATCACAAGCCCAATATTTCCCACTTGCGTGCTTTTGGATGCAGGTGTTACATTCACAACAATGGGAAGAATAACTTAGGGAATTTTGACCCACGAAGTGAGGATGGAATCTTTTTGGGATATGCAAAGGCAAGCAAGGCTTACAGAGTTTACAACAAGAACTCACGCAAAATCGAAGAAAGCATCCACGTTGTCTTTGATGAGAACTCCAAAGGTGCTAGTGGTGAGTTAAGAGAGAAATCTTAACATATGTCCTTAGGGCATATTCCCTCCGTTTAGTTTTAATTGACATTCTAGGCTTAAGTCTTTGGTAAATTTTAATTGTCATTTTAGACTTTTTACCAATTTTTTCCAGATTTGCCCTCATGTTAGTAATTCTTTTATTTTTTGGTTTCTCAATTATTTATTAACTGCTTCCCCAAGATCAATAATAAAGCATTTGATTTTCTGAATCTTTATAGCAATTCCGAATCTTTGTTTTGGTAATTCAAAATTTTCTTTCCCAGTAAGCGGATGAGATTAGCTTTTGGTTTTCTGTAATTTTTTTTTTAGATTTCATGATCAATAAAGCAGTAATTAATCACTAATCATAAGGATAATCTCAGAAAAAAAATTGGTTCTTTATTTTATCTGAAATTTACTAGAACGTCAATTAAAACTAAACGGATGGAGTATGTTAGAAAAAAACGATCTTTTAATTATCTTTCAAACTTCATATTTGATTGGATGAACAAGTCTTATGGTAACAATAAATATTCCCTAATATATTAACCGTTGGATTTAAAAATTCAACGATCCATAACCCTCCTCACTATTTATTCTAAGAATTCTCTTCACTAGAACCCGAAATCTTAGCTTACATTATTTTTTATATGTATGTGATTTATTACACATCATTATTCATAAAAAATTTAGTGTACCTTTTGATAAGAACTTAGTAATTAGAAGTATGAATTATATAATTTATTTATTAGCCAAACATAGTAAATCAAAAGTATATGTACACTTATAAGAGTATTTGGTGAATCGAAGTTATATGGTTATTTTTATAAGCTTATTACACATAAATCATGTATGCGTAATAAGACGCCCTACATTCGTACATTATATTAGCATTGAAAAACAATTTAGATTAACGAACTAATATAATTATATGAGCTGAAACTCAAACACAAAACAACTGCTATAATCCTACCGTAGAATCACAATGAGATTTTATAATTTTTTGTTAAAATTCCACATAATTCATAATTTAGCTGTCTTCAAGAAAATATTACAATAATTTTAATCGGACCCTTATTTTTTTCCCTTTTTGATTCAATTAGTTTTTTTAGTGTGTAAATAATATATATATAGCATTGTCAATTAAAAGACCCATGATTTTGACTATAATATTATAACCCAATTTACAGAATTGCAATATTTATTTTAATTAAAAAGACATATCTTCATAGATACAATAAATCAAAATAATAATAAATCTTTGACTTGTAACTAAAATCGAAATTATCTCTTAATTTACTTTGTTTAAATATAACATATAACATATGATGATATTAATCTTTTCGGAATTTTTGCGTGGTACCCCTGAGGTTTTGAATTTTTTTGCCAAATACCCTTGGCGTTAGAAACTGTTTAATATTTGCTCAAATCTGTAATCAGCCGTTAACTTATCAAAATTAAAATGCAAAGTCTCCATCACCGCGATCGCCGAATCAACACCGCGATCGCGGCCACACAGCAAAAATATATACATATATATAATATATATATATATATAATATATAAAAAAAAATCGGGTGTATTGATATTTACATATATATAATATATAATATTTGCTCAAATATATATTTATATTTATATATATATAAAATATAAAAAAAGAAAAAAAATCGGGTGTATTGATATCGCGATCGCCGAGCCATCACAGCGACCGCGGCCCTGCTGTTGCAATTGCGTTGGAGTTAATCTAATCAGCCCCATCTGTGTGATTCCTCTCTTAGATAAGGCACCCCAACGTTGCAATTGCGTTGGAGTTAATCTAATCAGCCCCATAGTCTCCATCACCACTTATCTCAAGTCAAAAGTCTCCAAAAGATACACTGAGAACGTACCGGAGATTTGAAGCTCTTGCAAACTGGTGACGTTGGCCGCGGTCGCGGTAGTTACTCCGGCGGTCGCGGCTAGTAGTGGTCGCTGCTGTTAGATGAAGATGTGCAGCGAGGAGAATTATAGTGGGGAAAATGGCATCGAGGAAGGCAGTGGCTGCTTGCGGAGGAAAGTAAATTTGAGGAAGGAGAGGGGAAACAAGGGTTTCTGTATGCAGAACAGCAGGGTCGGCGATCGCGGCATCAATACACCCAAATTTTTTTTTACTGCATGGCCGCGATCGCTGTGTTGATTCGGCGATCGCGGTGATGGAGACTTTGTAAGATTTTGCCTTTTATTTTTGATAAGTTAACGGCTGATTACAGATTTGAGCAAATATTTAACAGTTTCTAACGCCAAGGGTATTTGGCAAAAATTTTCAAAACCTCAGGGATACCACGCGAAATAGTTCAAACCTTAGGGTATTTCGCAAAAATTGCAAAAACTCAAGGATACCACGCGAAAATTTTGTAATATTTTCATAAGATTAAAGTCCACTCATCACTAATAAAAGAAACATATCACATAATACACGTGTACAAGTAAAAAAACATCTTGCATAAAGTAAATTAAAAAATAAATTAAGATTAGTAAAGATTCTTAAAATAAAAAAAATACACTTCTTTTAGAAAATAAAGAAATAAATTTGTGTTCCATATTCATTTTCATAAATTTCCTTTCCCACTCTTCTCTTCATAGTTCCCCAATCTCACTTACCCAAACGTCTTCTCTATCTTAAAAATAATTTCAATTAAACTAGTTTAATTCTCGTGCCCTGCACGAATTGGTTTATCACGGAATATATTTATCAGATTATTATTTAGATGATTAAAAAGGCAAATTATATCTTCAAAGTATTTATGGAAGAAAATTGTGTGATTGATTTGATCCCTTCATAATCTATGTAAGGAAAAAAATTAAGATTTTGATTCACTCCATTTTCAGAAGCCACGATCTTAATCTTCATATCACCAACCAATATATATAGTATATTAGGAAATGATCAAATATTTGTTATATAGTTTCATATTTTAAAAGGTAAAATTATATTATCAAAATATTTATGAAAAAAAGTAGACTAGGAAAATAATTAGGGAGCGTGTGCAAATTCGGCTATTATAGGTAGTAATTTTATTTTTGTTTGATTTTATTAGTTTTTTGACATATCTGTCGAAACAATATGAGGGCGACACGTGGCAAATTGAATACAAAGGCGCCACATGGTAGCGTAAATTTCGGACTCATTCTGGGAGCGTCAAATGGCGCAGTCAATATTATGCTTTAGTAATTATATAGTAGATTTTACTTTATAACTAGTGTAGAACCCGTACCTTGTACGGATAAATGTAATTTGAGAAAATCAAAAAAATATTTATGATTGAATTAAATTAGTGTTATATCAAAGTGTTTTTTTAGAAAAATATAGTTCTCGCTGGATCATTGTAAATGATATGCTATGATATATAGGAATTTATGTAGACTCATTTAGAGTTAGTTAATATATAAATATTATAATGATTATTAATCTAAAAACCTCGATAAAATTATTCTCGATTTAAAAAATTATTTATACGTGGGATATATAATAGATGGTCTCTTAAACAATTTAAACAAATAATTAATGTGTGGTTCATTAACAGAAACTATTAGATTAGTAATTATATCTTTTGAATAAGAAAGCCAAAAATATTCATAATATGTATAACTCATGTTTGGATTATAATAGAAATTTTTTTAAAGAAAAAATAAAATTGACAAAATCGTGAACATGATCCTATTTATGTTGAATATTAAGTATTATAACAAAATCTTTATTTTTTAGTTTTATATTTGAACAATTCATAATCAAAATTTCAAATCTTAACTACTATTTATACCTTCAAACCAAGTTTTTGGTTAAACATGGATAAAAGTCAAGTGAAAATAAAGTGAGGTGAAGATTTTAAAATTATAAAAATTAAAATTATATATGTATAATTAATGAATAAGGCCAGTGTAATTATAAAAATAAAAAATTTATATTAAATTAAGATTTATGTTATTCAAGAAAATATATATAGCTAAACAATGAGGATCCGAAATTATTGTTACACTCTCAACGATACTTGTAAAAATCATAATATAAAACAATGATTTCTTAATATTTATGAAAACAATAATATACGTAAGGTTACAAAACTAATATTTATCATAGCAAGCTACTTTATGATATAAAATCTTATATTTTAGATATTTCATATGCATATGGAAAAGAATGATATCAACCTAATAAACATGATATTATCTCGTATGTATTTATTATAAATGAATAATAAAAATAATTATTGAAAAATAAGGTGGAACTCAATATTTGAATATTTTTATTTTAATGATTATTAAACAAAAATCAATTTAATTACTCAAAAACGATAAAATAAAAGGCAAACTCAATTTAAAATTCCATGCATATATATATATATGTTCACAATGGATAATATATTTGACCCTTATATTAAGTTAAAATATTTATATAACAATTTTATCGTAGATTATAAATGTAAAAAATAATATCAATAAAAGAAAATGTTTATATTAGATCAAAGGTACTGTGCATACGAAAAAATTGAGTTATTTGATGAAATTTTAAATATTTTTATAGTATAAATTTAGTTAGTTTAAGGAAAAAAACTAAACTAAAATATGATTAATCGCAAAATAACACGTAAGTAAAGTTGATCCATGATTGTTTTGGTGTCTCGAAAGGGAATATGAGATCAGAAGGGGATTTTTTTTTTGATATTTTAACTTTTTGTTAAAATAAATATATGAAATAATTCAGCAAAATATATAAAAAAAATCATTACAAATCAGCCATATAAATCACAATTTTTTAGTTTTTTCTAATTACGTAGTGCACCCATCTAAACTTTTTTCTAGAAAACGATAATTAAAAAGTTATTTGAATAATTAATTAATCAGTAGTGGCTGATTTATGTAGGTGTAAAGTTATCTCAAATTCAAATACTTTTAAAATTTGTATACGTACTACATTTAATTTACTTTTGATAATGTGTATAATTATATGAAATTGAAAGTTTGTTACAACAAAGATTTATCTGGATTTTTTAGTTAAACTTTTTGTTTGATTTACCAATACTTTCTTGGTAATTTATAATTGATATATCACGGTTTGTTAGTTAATATTTTCTTGGTGATTAACAAATTTTACAAAAAAGTTGTATATAGTTTTTAAATGGGAACGTACAATATACCAAATTCGTTAAAAAATTGATATGATATAATTGTTGTTAAGATGAGTTGTTAAATTGAAAGGTTTAGAAGAAAATCTCAAAATTATATAAATTAATTTTGTTACGATACATTATTATGAAATTTCACTAAATTGTTAATAAAATATGTATGTGTAATAATATAATATAGTGGGTTGAATTATAAAAGCACATGTAATGTGAGTTGAAAATTGTATATATTGTATGATTTTGACCCATAAATTTATATATGTCACATTATATATGCAAAGTCATAAAAATAATATTACTAATTATGTAAATGAATATAAGATGTATTTTATATATAAGTTTAGTAGGAATTCTATCATGTACTAGTTTGACATATATAAGCTTATTTTTTGCAATTTGTAGAAATCAAAATTTACAAAAAACGTATAAGCATTCAACAAAGTTGTATATAGTTTTTATATATTTGAAGCTAGGTGTGATTAAATATTGTGATTTAAATTGAAATATAATGTTAAGAAAAAAAGTGCATTAATAACAAAATGACACGTAGGATTTGTGGTGCCAAAAGCATTCTGGTGGCTCGAAATTCAATAGCTTTAATATATATGTATATATATATAGATGAGACATAAAATTTATCCGGGTCATTTTACTCTAAATGGGCCATAAATTTGTATATGTAATAATATAATATAGTGAGCTTGATTATAAAAGCACATGTACTATGAGTTGGAAATTGTATATATTGTATGATTTTGGCCCATAAATTTATATAGGTCTATATGTGCAAACGCATGAAAATAATATTACTAATTACATAAATGAATATAAGATGTATTTTATATATAAATTTAGTAAGAAATTTGTCATATATTAATTTGACATATATTATAAGCTTATTGTATGTGTAATTTGTAGAAATCAAATTTTACAAAAAAGTTGTATATAGTTTTTATATATTTGAAGTTAGTTGTAATTAGATATTGTGATTTAAATTTTTAAATATATAAAATTAGTTGTGAATAGATATTGTGATTTAAATTGAAATATAATGTTAATGAAAAAAGTGGATTAACCACAAATTGACACATAGGATTTGTGGGGTCGGAATCAATACAGAGATGCAAGTTGATCATAGAAATCTATTCAATCCAAGTTCTTTAACTATTCTTATGGTTGTTTCCACCCTGATCTTAAGTACTATCGATTCTCACAGTTGCCGATAGACTTATTACTATGCCAATGATAAAGCACAACTGATTCTCACAGTTGTCAGCGTACTTTATCACCAACACAGCAATAGCAATGCACACAAGGATATAGGATATATGCAAGTAGAAAGACGTACAAGTACTCACTCCCCTACTTAACATGCAATGATTCTCACTCACAATTGTACGCTCGGAACCCCTATACGCACAAACGTGTTTGCCACTAGATATGTACTCGGAACCCCTATATGCAATCCTAGCAATATGATAGATATCGATAAACCTAGTTAGCAACTCTAGATAAACCAACATAAATCAATAGACAATTTAACCAAGAGAATCAATCCAACACATATAAGAATAAGAACAAGGAATAGAAATCTCACAACATAATCAACTGTATTGCTTCAAACGTCTAGCAGAACAAAGGTGTTTAGTTCTCCATGGATAGGAAACCCCGGAGGCAAAACGAAACTACGAACTAGAAGATTATTCGATTGATAGGGAATGGAGGTTGTGGGAATTAGGTTAAATAGAGTTAATCTAAAGCCCAAGATCACAAACCCTAGCTTACAAGAAAATATAATAATAATAATAATAAAAGGAAAATAATAAAAATCTAGTAACCAAAAGTAAACAACCGAATCCGGGAAATTAATCCCGAAAATATTGTGCAACAGCTCATCCCCCGCCTCGCGCCTGGCAACAGCTTTCTCGTCCAGCACGGGCAACGTCCCATCAGCAGCGCTCGGCCCAACTCCTTCATCAGCTTCTCTCGGCCCAATCAAAGCAGCAGCGGCCCACATCTCCATCACCTTCGCTGACGTCACCATCCGCACTTCACTCCGCTTCTTCAATTCGCTGCTTCCAATTTGCGCTCTCTTTCACGCGTGGCTTCAGCTTCTTCATGGGCTTTCTTCTCCATTGGGCCTATCTTCTTCAACTTGGCCCAACTTCCACCAAATTCCAGCATCAACACGCGGCATTATAATTGATTTACTTTGCCTCTCGTGGCCGCGGGGCGCCATTCTTCTACCGCGGGGCGGTAATTTCTCTGAGACCCATTGCCGGGTCGCGGTGGCTCTGGCGCGGGGCGTCAATTTCTGCCCTCTTCTTTGTGGTTCCTTCATAGATTTTTCACGTCTCCTCAGGTGGTCAACTCCTCTTCCTCTGGATATCTCTAATTAGTTCATCCAGACCACCAAAACCACACTTCTCCACTTTAACTCCATAATCTCCAATTGTGCATAAAATCCAACTAAATGGCGCCTCAAACCTGATAATAATCCTTAGATAAGTGGTACAAAATAACACTTATCAAATCCCCCATGCTTAAACCTTGCTCGTCCTCGAGTAAGCTAGAGTCAACCTACTCCTCCAATCAATCCCCAAGGTTTCAGGAAGCATAGAAAACTCAACCTCCAAGAATCATACCAAACAATAAACTCCAGGCAACCATACAAAATAAGCTCAGCACAATAAACTACAACATCAATCAATACCCCACACAACCAAGCTAAAAGGAAAGCAGAGTACTTCCCCCAAGCTTATCCCAAACACCATAGAGTGAAAAAAAAATCTAATCCTATCTCCCATCTATCTTCTTATGCCTCCCAGAGTGACCTATCCGAATCCTCCTTATAACTCCTCTTCTTATGACGCCTCGCCAAAAATAATGAGAAATCCTAGAATCACTCTTCTTCTTTTTCGCTCATTTTACCAAGGCGCCCTTTCGGGTTTTCACCAAGCCACTCATTTCATTTTTCAATAGATGTACTCACATAAGCTCACATCACTCTTGACCACATATTACCCCAGCCTAATGCTGGTCCAAGCCACCTGCTTATTACCTAGGCCGCCCTTTCGGGTTTTCGACATATCCCAGGATTTCAAATGTATGCCTTTTTTCAATTTTTTGGCTTTTTTTCATTTTTTAATTTTTCTCCTCAGCGACGTAGCAAGTATAGAACTCTCCCCCATGCTTAAACATTGCATTGTCCTCAATGTAATGAAAGACAAAAGAAGAGAAGCAGAGGGAAAAGCAAAAAATAACTCACAAACGTTGCCAAGCTGCTTGGACACTGTAGGTGTCGCTGGCGGTAAACTCAGTATACGCCCAGGTTGCTGGTGTTGGGCGGGTGTCTTCATCAACTCTATCGTCTTCTCCTACCGTGCAACCATAATGGAACCACTTAGGTGAATAGTGATATAACATAGAAGTCGGGGTTGCACGGCCTTCTAGGAACACATGGTGGAGCCCAGATATGATCTTGATGGGGCTCTAGTGTTCCTCCTCCTCAGCTGTCGAATGTAGGGCCATCATCGTTGCCAAATAATGTATAGGGCAATGTATCCCCCTTGACAACATGATGCGCACCATCTCCATGAGAATTCTGGACAGTTCGGTAAAACTTTTTTTTTTTTTTGATTTTTACTCCCCGTTTAAGGTTTTTTCGGGGCCCTTTATTACAATTTTTTTTTCAAATTTTTTTTTTCGGTTTTTTTTTCGGAGAGAGAAAATATACCCGAAATCCACCGCGGGTCGGTGAGGGTCGCCGCGGGGCGGTGGGATAGCTGAGAACACCATTCTCTCCATTTACTTTCGTACCTGAAATGTTAGTAACAGGCGAACGAAACAAAGCAAAAACGCACTAAAGAAAATGCAAAAACAAAGAATGAAAAGCAAAGAAAGAAAAACATACCTCGGGTTGCCTCCCAGACAGCGCCTTAGTTATTGTCATGGCTTGACATCCTACTCAGTCTTCTCAACTCGGGTTGCTCAAAGCAACTAAACTCCTGGGATCAAAATCAGGGGGATGCCTCTTTGTATACTCCATGTGGAGCCTTTCCCCCATGCTTGTGCAATTGTTGATGGCTGGATCACTTGTCGTATCCATGAATGCACTTGCCATCTTGAAAAATTGTCTACCCAGCATCTCAGGGCTTCATGTCTGTCCTGCCCCGTATCCAGCATATAAAAATTCGCCACCTGCAACAAGCTCTCCTTCTTGTGCTTCCCTTTCGGTTTCTTCTTGATCAAACCCAGCACCTTTAACATTTCCTTGCTGCGAGGGGTGCTGTCCGCCAGATGGACCAAAGGGGGGGTTGCCTTGCAGCTACTGAAGGTGTCACATAAGCCTTTGTTGCTCTCCACCTTTTGGGTGTCCTTCAGAGCCTTAGGGAATGGTGTAGCAGTTTGCGGCGAGATAAGCGGGAATGAGTTGAGATGCATAAACTCATCATAAGCAGCCTCCAGAGGGTCGGGGGCTACCAGGGCGATTGTCTCTGGAGTATATTCACGGTCACAGTTCTCCTCCTCATTGTCGCTCCAATCCTCCTCATATCTCAAAAAGTACTCCTCCTCAGTCAGCACCTCTGGGCGGAAATAAGGATCAACCCAAACCTCATCAGCAGAGCTAGGATTTTGAACGTTGGGTTGCTCTGGTCCCACCGCGGGGCGGTGGTCATTGCCACGGGGCGCTGAGGTCGCGGTGGAGAAACTGAGGCATGCCGCCGAGTCGCGGTCAGTCTCATCGCGGGGCGGTGAGATAACTGGGACTTCACGCCGGGTCGCGGTGAGAGGTGACGCGGGGCGGTGGGCGACGTTCTCCATCTCATATTCGTCCTCCTCAGCAGTAGGAGCGACATGCAATTCCTTGCCATTTCGCAGGGTTACCGTATTTGCAGCCCCTTGCCTTCTCTCTTTTATTAGCTCAACAACCTCCTCCTTGAGGTCGACCATAGCCTCCGTTATGCGCTGGAGGTTAGCATCTGTCTTTTGCACATATGTTGTAAAGTGTCGTGTTAGGACATTGAGCATCGCTTCGGTTGAATTGCTTGCACGAGAGGAGAAGTGCTGAGTCAAGTTCTTGAGCATCGCTGCAGTTGCGATATTTGGATTTTACTCAGGCGGACTATGCTCATAGGTCGGATTGAATTGTTGGTACCCATAACTCGAATTGGGGTGCTCTCTCCACCCTGGAGTGTATGCGTAGGAGTATGGGTCATATTGCGGTTTTCCCCAGAAATCCATATCTGTATCAAAAGCAAAATAGAAAAACACACAAAAAAAAATAAAAAAAAATAAAATAAAATCAGTAGCACTGGTGTGGACCGTAAGATAGGTCCACACTAAAGTAACAAACACACAGAAAAATCAAAACTTGCCTCCCCGGCAACGGCGCCAATTTGATAGGCGTTGTCGTCGTGACACCTAAACAAATAAAATAATCCTAACAAACCTAAACAAGTAGTAGAGGCAAGCAAGGGTCGAATCCACAGGGAGGAAGTGATCTATCTATGTGTTCACAAGCATGCAAAGTAACAAAAGGGGGGTTTTGATTATCAAGTAGAGCAAAGCAAACAAGTTTGGTTTATGAGAAAATATGAATGGGGAAAGTAGTTCCACTAGAACGAGATCCACAATACAGAGATGCAAGTTGATCATAGAAATCTATTCAATCCAAGTTCTTTAACTATTCTTATGGTTGTTCCCACCCTGATCTTAAGTACTACCGATTCTCACAGTTGTCGATAGACTTATTACTATGACAATGATAAAGCACAACTGATTCTCACAGTTGTCAGCGTACTTTATCACCAACACAGCAATAGCAATGCACACAAGGATATAGGATACATGCAAGTAGAAAGACGTACAAGTACTCACTCCCCTACTTAACATGCAATGATTCTCACTCACAATTGTACGCTCGGAACCCCTATACGCACAACCGTGTTTGCCACTAGATATGCACTCGGAACCCCTATATGCAATCCTAGCAATATGATACATATCGATAAACCTAGTTAGCAACTCTAGATAAACCAACATAAATCAATAGACAATTTAACCAAGAGAATCAATCCAACACATATAAGAATAAGAACAAGGAATAGAAATCTCACAACATAATCAACTGTATTGCTTCAAACGTCTAGCAGAACAAAGGTGTTTAGTTCTCCATGGGTAGGAAACCCCGGAGGCAAAACGAAACTACAAACTAGAAGATTATTCGATTGATAGGGAATGGAGGCTGTGGGAATTAGGTTAAATAGAGTTAACCTAAAGCCCAAGATCACAAACCCTAGCTTACAAGAAAATAAAATAATAATAATAATAATAAAAGGAAAATAATAAAAATCTAGTAACCAAAAGTAAACAACCGAACCCGGGAAATTAATCCCGAAAATATTGTGCAACAGCTAGTCCCCCGCCTCGCGCCTGGCAACAGCTTTCTCGTCCAGCACGGGCAACGGCCCATCAGCAGCGCTCGGCCCAACTCCTTCATCAGCTTCTCTCAGCCCAATCAAAGCAGCAGCGGCCCACATCTCCATCACCTTCGCTGACGTCACCATCCGCACTTCACTCCGCTTCTTCAATTCGCTGCTTCCAATTTGCGCTCTCTTTCACGCGTGGCTTTAGCTTCTTCATGGGCTTTCTTCTCCATTGGGCCTATCTTCTTCAACTTGGCCCAACTTCCACCAAATTCCAGCATCAACACGCGGCATTATAATTGATTTACTTTGCCTCTCGTGGCCGCGGGGCGCCATTCTTCTACCGCGGGGCGGTAATTTCTCTGAGACCCATTGCCGGGTCGTGGTGGCTCTGGCGCGGGGCGTCAATTTCTACCCTCTTCTGTGTGGTTCCTTCATAGAATTTTCACGTCTCCTCAGGTGGTCAACTCCTCTTCCTCTGGATATCTCTAATTAGTTCATCCAGACCACCAAAACCACACTTCTCCACTTTAACTCCATAATCTCCAATTGTGCATAAAATCCAACTAAATGGCGCCTCAAACCTGGTAACAATCCTTAGGTAAGTGGTACAAAATAGCACTTATCAAGTGGCTTCCTAACCCTAATGCATAAGGAGAGTATTTATAGGGCCATAACAAATGACCTAGCCCATTAAGAAAAATAACTGAAATAGAAATAAGAAAAAGGGAAAATAAAACTAAAAAGATAATTCGGAATAAGTCCGAGCCTCTGCCGTGTCAGACCCGCGATCGTGGGTGGTGGACCTTGATCGCGGCCCATGTGGCTCCGCGCCCTTCAATCTCTCCGCGCCCGCAGAAAACTCTCGACATGCTTCGAGTCTCGCGATCGCGGCACCCATGCCCGCGATCGCGGTTAATGCTCGGCATTCTTGTCCTTTGCCTTGCACCAACCCATCTCCTCTTCACTCCTTGGCGTCTTCTCTTGATGGCTTCCTTTCCTCAGTGTCTTCATGATCTCTAAAGTAGCTCAAACACCTCCAAAAACACCAACTTTGCCTCCAAACGCCATACACAAGAATGTGTCTAAATCTACCTGAATGACACCAATAAAACCTCTAATAACTCTTAGTTAAGCCCTATAAAGTAGTGCTTATCACCATTGCTCCATTTTTCATAGCAAGGGTTGTTCATGTGTTTCCTTCTGGTTAGGGATGCACAACCGGGTCGGACCGGTGGACCGGTGTTTTATAAAAAAGTGACCCGTGGACCGGACCGGACCCGATCTATCCGGTCCGGTCCTTTTCCGGTCCGGTCCACGGCCCGGACCGGAAAGCCCGGATTATCATTTTTAGGGTATAACGGTCCATCGTGTTGACGGCCCGGCCGAGTTTGGTTCTATTACTATGAGTCTACGATGTACTTGTTTGAAACTTTGAATTGAATAATTGATTATTTGTATTGCATATTAAGCTAAAAGCTCATCATAATCTCATTACAATTAATAATTTAATATAAATAGTCTAAATAGATAATGTATTATAGTGGGAAAAACTCCAAAACCCTTCAACAAAATACTGTATTAAACGAAAACACAAAGATAATCAAAAGTATAATAAGTTTTTAGTAGTCTTAAACTGGGTATATATATATATATTTTTTAAAGATCCGGTCCAATCTGGTCCAGACCAGAATTTGCCGGTCCGGTCCGGTCCAGACCCGACCCGAAACCCGGTTTTATGAAAAATCATGACCCGTGGACCGGACCGATAATAAACCGGTCCTAGACCGACCCGGAAAATTCCGGTCCGGTCCGGGTTTCCGGTCCGGTCCAATTTTGTGCATCCCTACTTCTGGTTCTTATTCCTCTCTGGTTCCTTGGATTCTTTTTCTGATATTGTTCTCCATTGGCCCTATACAAAAAGAGCTTTGGATTCCAATCCAAAGCCTCATGTAGCCTATGTCTGAAAATCACATCAAAGTGAGAATTCAAGTGAGCATATACATCATAAACCAAAATTCGAACCCCAAAAGAACGAACACCATCAAGGGCAGAGTTCCAAAGTAGAAATTCAAAAGGATGATTGTATGACGTAGTAATTTCAAATTGTTCAGATCTGTAATTCATGCAAACAGGATCAAACATCCAACAAGCAGTTCTAATATCACCATTACTATTGGTTTTCTCAACCATAATGGTAAGTTGTTCTAATGCATGTAACAGATTCGCAAGATCATTAGGGTTTACCACATAGCTAACTGCAAGAAGAAGCAAGAAGCTAGGAGCTCCCCAAGTAACCAGTCTAGACATATCAGCCGTAAAAGAGAGAAACAAAGAGTTTCGAATCTCAACAGCAAACAAAGTACAGACTTTAGTCAAATTAAGAGGATTCAAATGCTTACAAAAGCAAGCTAAAGTAGTGGGGTTAGGGTTAAGAAAATCCTTCACATCAACAGAGGAAGGGGACTTGAAGGTGAAACACTGGGTTGGAATAAAACATAAACACAACCAAGTGCACCATAACCACAATGAAGCAGCAGAGAAGAGATTCAGGGGGTCAGGGGTCTCATATAAATTGTCGAAAGTACCAACAAGAGGAACAAACACAGAAACAACCAACAAGAAGAAAACCAAACCTATAACAAGAACCAAAGGGGAAGAAATAAAAAGCAAAACAATGAGGGGAGGGATAGAACACAAACACCTGGAAAGAAATCGAGGGGAGGCAGCAGACAAGGTTCCAAGGAGCAAGATCGCCTGGCTCACCATCCAAGGAGGCTCAAGACGGCGATGAGCCCAGCCACGCCGGTAGATGTGACCATGGCGGTCGACCAACCATCTGATCCAACGCAACCGAGATCGACCAGAACCAGAATACTCCATAGCACAGCGGTGGAGGAACCGAGCCCCGCCTCCATTGCTGTTTTCGATCCCTCTCTTCTGCCGCCCTGGATCCCAGATCTGCAGCAGAGGGGAGGCGCCGCCAGGAGAAGAACCATCTCTGAAGAGATGGAGGCCAGCCACACCGGCGCGAGGAGCGAAGACGAAACACCCCCAACCCGCCCAGGGAGCCAAGTCCTTCTCAGAGAACCCATCACACGCAGCACGCAGGGGACAAAAGCCTTCGCTGAGGTGAGTTTGGTCACACAAATTCTGGTTGAGATTGAGCTTGAAGATGGGGGTGCAGCTGTTGGGCTTGCGGTGCGACGGTGGCCGAGAGGAGATTAGGTTTTCAGGGGGCGGGTTGGGTTTGGGGCTAGAGAGCGTTTTAGGTTTCATTTTTCATTTTTCTATGGTTGCTCTCTTTTTGCTTTGATTACCCCACCTACTTCCTACTATAATTGCTTTGATTTTTCAAAATGTTGCTTCCCATTAACCTGAAGATTTACTTTGCTCATGGCCTTAGGTCCATTCATTTTAATACCTAAAATTTGTGTGAATCCATAACATTGATAAATAAATACCAATTTAACTTTAATTAGTAAAAATAAAGTGAAAAAATATATTGTGAAAGTTTTATTTTATTGATGAATATAGTATACGTCGAGAAGAATGTGAAGCAATTTGTTAAGTAACCTCAGGCTTGTACAAATTAGAGTCAACACGTCAAGCCTTTCTGATCCACCGTTTATCCGATCAAGGTTTCTATACCTACCTGTTTAAAAGGGAGGGACATGGGCAATGGTATTAGCATAGGATGTCCGAATAGTCCGTCTGAGTTTATATATATAGAAAAAGCTTCATATAAGAACAATATATTAGGAGAGAACTAAGAAATTACCTAGACCGTTAATCACAAATCAATCGGACGGCTAGGGCAACACCTTTTCCAACTACTTGCAGACTCCCGAACGACGTCGTACGATCTCGCCATCACCTTCCACTCCACTCCTCCTCACCACCTCCTCCAAGCCATTCCTCATCTCTCTCCTTCCTCGTCGATCTCGCAACCGGCGATGGCTTCGATTCCATTCTCCACCTCCTTCGGCCAGAGTGGTGGGGATCGTGCAGGTGGAGAACGGGCGGCTGCAATTCCTCAATAGGAAGGCGTTCCGGCGAGTCGGGGCGAAATTGGGGGAGAAGAGTCGCCGGAGCGAGTCGACCGGGCGGCTGCGGCTCGGTTTCAGAGATATCAGGATGTTGTCGGCGGTGACGGCGTGGATGGGGAACCCTTCGGCGCCGGCGACTAATTGGATTGAGGTTTGTGGAGTGCAGAGGAGGGGGATGGGGCAGGCTGCGGAGAAGCCGAAGGGGTAGGGGAGGCGGTGGGCGCCGCAAGTGGAGTTGCAGGCGGCGGCGAAGAGGAATTAATGTTCGGCTGCCAAATTCGCTCTAGAAAAAAAGGCTTGACTTTTGTCAAAGCTTGTCCATGAACTGTCATTTAAGTATCCTTGAACGTTTGTACTTTTATCCTTGAACATGGATGTAAAAGACTGAAAATAGTTGAGAGAAAAAGTCAATGAACGGTCATTTAAATATCCTTGAACGTTTGTACTGATGTCCTTGAACATAGATATAAAAGGCTTGAAACAGTTGAGAGAAAAAGTCCATGAACGGTCATTTAAATATCCTTGAACGTTTGTACTGATGTCCTTGAACATGGATGTAAAAGGCTGGAAACAGTTGAGAGAAAAAGTCCATGAACTGTCATTTAAGCATCCTTGAACGTTTGTACTTATGTCATTGAACATGGATGTAAAATGCTGAAAACAATTGAGAGAGAAAATCCATGAACTGTTATTTAAGTATCCTTGAACTAATTGTTTACTGTCCATGAATAAACTTGAGCGCTACCTTTCTTCCTTTTTTTAGGTTTACACGTCGCGCGCCTACCATTTGTTACAACTAGCTTACGTGGATGGTTGTGATTTGTTCTTAGTTCTCTCTTAGAAAATGGTTCTCACAAGAACCGCACCATATATATATATATATATAAGTACATCTATATTACTTTTAGCTAATAAATTTATATATATTCCCTTATATCAGGGTAACGAAAAGAAAGTTAAGCTTTAATATTGATATATGTTAGTCATTTTTTCTTGCATTCTGTTATAAAAATAGGACAAATGGATTAATACAAACAAATGTAAATATTTTATACTGTAATTAAAATCATGATTCGGGGTACGCAATTTACCTAAGTTTGGATGTCTGGGCGGATTCGAACACTCTTTACAACCCGAATTTCGGACCGGATCCGATCTAGAAAAAAAAGGCTTGACTTTTGTCAAAGCTTGTCCCAGATCGTTCCGAGTCCGGATTAATTAAGATTTAAGTAAGATATATGATCCAAATTCGCTTCACTTGTTAATTTGATAAGCAAAATTTCATACAGATAACGTAGATATAAATTTGATAAATTTTACTTCTTAATTTTTTCATATAGATAAAATTTTGCAGCAAAACTCTATTACAACTAGTTCTATGCGCGGTTCTAATTGAATGAACAGGCCGGACAAAAAACTTTGTTAAACAAAATCCTTTCATAAAATAAAACAAAAAGACCTAATTAAAAGTTGTCCAATTGCTCCATCCCAATGTAAATCAGGTAAAGAATCAATTAATGTTCGGCTGCCAACTCTGAAGGGGGTAGTCCACCCTCAAGGTAAGATAAATATTTTTCTAATTTTTTACTTTTTTTTTTCTTTCAAAAAACATAGAAAATATTCTTCCAATAAAGTTTGAGTTTTGGTACACTATATATAAGTGTACCTTTCTCACGAGAATTGGGACATACTAATGTTGAAGATAAGGTGAGTGTGTGTCTGATGTCATTGTTGTAAGGGACAAGGTGAGCATTCCACCAGCTTTACTGCCTCTTCCCTTGCTACGCAAATCATATCCATTTTCAAACAATTTTTATTTTGCAATTTCCCAAAGCTGTGGATCCAGAATAACTATCCTCCATTATTTGATAAATAAGTTAACTTTACAGCTTTGGTTTATTCATAGATCGATTTAACTATATCCTCCATTTTTTCCATTTTCCAGCATCATACTATATAGTTTGGTTATGATATGTTCCAGTTCAATATATATGCCGGTTTAGTTACAATAATGAATAATATATGGATTAAATTTTACAAATATATATATTAATGGATTCTTGCTATAGCATTAAGCGCCATGCAATTTTAATGGATTTAATTCTGATAAATTGAAAAAATAACTGAATAAATCTGGACCGTTAAGTAATAATTCAATGATGAAGATTATTTTTTCTTCTTCTATTTTAAAAATATTTATTTTTCACTATATTGTTTTAGGACTCCACACGTAGAGTCGCATTACCATAAAATCCTTAACGGCTCACTTAGAGGTCGGGGAAATACTTTGCCACTACAATCAAGGGAAGGGATCATGACGTTTCTACATTCACTGTTGTTAATATTTTTGAATGCACGAGGTTAGTTTTACACGATTTTTATTTCACGCACCGGCAAAATTGTTATTTCATACACCGGTTCATCCATCACGGGTCAAATGAAGCCGTCTGTGACGAACGAAAGCACTCCGTCCGTGACGGATCACAGTAAACCGTCCGTGACGCACCAACCCCATCCGTGCGTCACGGATGAACATTCTGATCTGCGACACGATTTTGGAATCGCCATAATTTTTGATTTCCTAGTCCAAACGTGCTGAAATTTGGAGGAGTTATAGTTGACATCTTGATCTTTAATCTGACGTTGGAATCACTCAATTCGGAGTTACGTAGAAAAGTTATACTTCTCCAAAGATAGGACAAAGAAATAGAGATCTCTTAAGCGCTAAGGCGAATAGAGATACTTCTCCATTCGTTTCTCAGCTGATGGCGTTCGAACCTTCTTCTACAAGAAAGAGACGAGGTCGCAAGGCGACTTAAATGATATTGTACTCACACATTGTAATCCTATTGTGATCCATGATTGCAATGCTATTGTAATCCGACTTAAATGCTATTGTACTCGCCTTGGCGCTTAAGAGATCTCTATTTCTTTGTCCCGTCTTTGGATAAGTATAACGTTTTCTACGTAACTCCGAATTGAGTGATTCCAACGTTAGATTAAAGATCAAGATGTCAACTATAACTCCTCCAATTTTCAACGTGTTTGGACTAGGGAATCAAAAGTACGTTATGGCGATTCCAAAATCGTGTCGCGGATCAGCATGTTCATCTGTGACGGACGAAACATGTTCATCCGTGACGGACGAAACATGTTCATCCGTGAGGGATGAAAATGCTTCGTCCGTCACGGATGAACATGTTTCGTCCGTCACGGATAAATCAAGGCGTTAAATTAAGTTTCTTTTATTGATGTTAACATCAATAAAGTAATTGTTTATAAACATATTCTGATTATGTTCAGTTTTTAAATTATATGACTTGATAGATTTTGTATTGTAATTCAAAACAAAGACCTAGATAAACCGGTTTTTGAAAAGAAAAACATTTATTAGAGTCTGTTAATAGTACATAACTACTATATGTCCATGTGTTATGTACATGTTTGGATAAATATATACTATATATTTAATGGTATATCAATTGATAATATAAGATGCTATTGACTAACAAAAAATATTATAATAATTATATTGTTTTATCATGCTAAAAAATTAGAGAAGGATTATGTAGCTCAAGTAAATCATATGTTATTAAAGTAAGAATCAGACGGTTAAACAAATTAAGTTTCTCTTATAAATATGCATGAGAATGATTTATTCCATAAAGGTAACAAAACTTTAAGTAATATATTCATGAAACAATATAAAATATATTTTATGTATATATATTGCAAAAAATACTATGTGACAGTTTAATTAGTGACTTAATAAATCTAAAAATATAGTACAAGAATGTACACACCGACATTAAAATGAACTATGTTTGGCCAAATTAGAGTCTTGATAATGCTTATAATTTCAATAAGATTGGTCATACATAAAGATAATAGAAAGCTTGTTCCATCTCGATTGTCAAATGTTTCCCATTTGTTTTGAAGCAATCATATCCCTTCTTTCTAATGGTTTGAGATATCTCTACTCGTTTTGGCGCTTAAGAGATCTCTATTTCTTTGTCCCATCTTTACAGAAGTATAACTTTTTGTACGTAACTCCGAATTGAGTGATTCTAACGTCAGATTAAAGATAAAGGTGTCAACTATACCTCCTCTAAATTTCAGCGCGTTCGGACGAGGGAATCAAAAGTTATGGCGATTACAAAATCGTATCGCGGATCAGAATGTCCATCCGTGACGCACGGATGGGGTTGGTGCGTCACGGACGGTTTACTGTGGTCCGTCACGGACGGAGTGCTTTCGTTCGTCACGGGCGGCTTCATTTGGTACGTCACGTACGAAACAGTGCGTGAAATAAAATTTTTTTCCGGGCGTGAAATAGCAAGGGCCTAGTTTTATAACGTTTTGTATTCTACAACTACTCTAATTGGTTAATCTGTTATCACTTTTATGAGATAAAATTTTGAAATTTATGTGTTATTCAGATTTTCATACAAATTGTTGAGTCTAAAAGCTAATAGAATGCAATAATTTGACTTATGAATTTATTTGTAAATTCTTCAGTGATACAAATATATGATTTTGTCTATCTTATAATCTTTTGTTCATATATAATGTAGAAAAATATCTAAACTTTTATATTTTTAATTATTTATTATAGGTATAATTGTTATTATGATATATATAGGTCATATATATAAGTTAAAATTGTATAATTCTTGCTCTATGGTCTTGATTTATAGTTAAGTATGAGCTTAAGTTTTATGTTTTTTTATCTTGTACTAATATTTCTTAATAAAAAAATAATGTAAACATATTTTATTACACTTTTCTTAAAAAACTCAAATTATAATATTAACTTTATATTTTTACTACATTTGTATTTTATTTGCTTCATTGTTGCATATTAAGAAAAAATACTATTGTGGCCTAATTTTTGTAAATTAGAATACTAAAATTAATAGATATTTTAATTTTTTATTCTATGCCAAACAACTTATATATAATAAATATGATAGTATATGGAGATTTTCTTAATTAATAAAATGCTCTTCCATATTTTGTTGAATATTATGGACATATATTGGTAAAAAAAACATAAATTTACATGTAAATTATACTAAATTCATTCAATAATCAACATAAATTATATATAATAAATATGTTAATGTGTAACCATTTCTACATTTCTAGAAATCTTCAACATGTTCAATTTAATTGTGGCATTTATTGCTCAAACATGTTAACTTTTTATGTATTATAAATTATAGATAATCAATTTTTTGAATTGTATAAACGCTTTGATCGACGTTGATCGTCCGTTAACTAATTAATGATCACCCGTTGACCGATCATTGATTGGCGTTAACCGGTCCTAGACTAACCCAATCTTATGAAGCGATGAACTTCCCTAGTGCACTACGATGCACATTTTCATGATCTACAATACATATTCCACATGCAATGTGATGCACTTACAATGCGCATACTCTAAAACTAAGTCTTTTTAATGAAGCGATGAACATCCCATGCACACTATGATGCAAATTCTCATGCATTACGACATACATCCCCATGTAATGTGATGCACATACAACACACATGCTCCAAACACTAAGTCTTTTTAATGAAGCGATGAATATCTCATGTGCACTACGCTACACAATACCATGTACTACGACACATATCTCTCATGCGATGTGATGCACAAACAACACACATGCTCCAAAAACTAAGTCTTTTTAATTAAGTGATGAACATCCCATGTGCACTGCAATGCACATTCTCATGCACAATGACACACATCCCATGTGCAAAGTGATGCACATACAACACACATGCTCCAAAAACTAAGTCTTTTTAATTTAGCGATGTACATTCCCATGCACTTTGACACACATTCCCAAACCCGTCCATAGACATGTGCAAAGAGCCTAATTAGACATGCCCCCCATTTTTAGGGCCTAATATATTTTATTAGAGTTATGTTTATTCACAGAGATAGATCTACTCACACGGCATGACATGCGGTATCATGGAAACGGTTCTGAGTTCGATTTTGAATTTGAACACTTCCAAGGTTTTTCTTCCTTTATATTTTGGCCATTTGTTTTTAGCACAACCCAAAATCTACATATAACACAACTATAAATACTTTATAATATGTCAATTTTTTTTAAATATGTCATTGTCATTTTACTCCATTTCTCCATTTTTTACCTCTTCTTTCTTTCAACCCATTCTCTTTTGTACCCCGCAACCCAAATCTTCCCCCTCTCCATCAGATCTCGCAGCCTTCTAGTACTGACATCATCCCGTGCCGCCATTATCCTATACCATCCCGCATTGTTGCCTCCCACACTAGTCTATGTTTGTGCCTTCATCTCCATCACACAATAGTGCCGCCACTAGTCCACGTGCCTCCGTTCGTGCCACCACCACCTTGCCACCAAGTCACCGACCGCGGCCCATCAACACCAGCCACCCACATCTCTCCATCTTCAAAAGGTTAGACATTTAAGGTTAGGGCTTCTATAAATCTGAGTTTTAAAAATAATATAGGTTTATAACTTGTACCAAATCAATTCCTAGTGGCTACCCTAAAAAATGTCAATTTTTACTAAAAGAGAATGTCAATTTGAGTTTTCGTGTATTCGATTTGAACATATAACAAGACACATCTTACGACTAAAGTGCGATTGTCCGTCTATATTGTATGGACAATGTGCACTTAGCCTTTCCAAATGGATGGACAAATGCACTTAAGTCCTTCCAAAAATTGATGGACAAATGCATTCCCATCCTTCCAAAATGGATGGGCAAATGCACTCTTTTCCTTCCAAAATGGATGGAAAATGCACTTCTGTCCTTCGAAAATGGACGGACAAATATACTTTTCTCTTTTAAAAATGGACGGACAAATGTACATCTCTCTTTTAATAGTGGACGGACAAATATACTTCTCTCTTTTAGAAATGGATGGACAAATGCACTTAGAAAGATATGTATGGTGTAGTCTCAAATTTTATATATATGTTTTTAGGGTGAAGCAGATGAATAAATCAAGGATAAAAGGGTGTAAAGCTATCACTGCATCTGCTCGAGCAGAACAACAGATAGACCGTGTGTATAGGCGTTCCCGTCATAAGGTGTCAAATTCTCCTCGTGGACCGGACTATGTGCCAGATCCCTCCGAATTGAGCGCAACTCTTGTACATGACTATGATCGTGTGATATAGTAAATTGTAAGAGAATAGGTTGGTCATTCGACCCAAGATCATCATATTCAGGTGGATAGGGGAGATGGTATAGTTGAGACTAACTCTGCACCAGTTGGGGTTGAGGATCATCGTACTGACGAGTATGATGATGATGCAACTCAAAATACCCTACACCTATAATGCGAGGGTCCGGGCGTGGTAAAAAGAAAGCAAGGTTGTTTTTACCTCACTTGAAAAAAGTCGTTGATGGGGGCCAAAGAATCCAGAGCTTCTTATCAGCTTTGAGGGGCATGTTGCAAATGATATATGTATCAAGGAGACGAGTAAGAACAAACTCATCTTTATTTATTTTTGTATGTTTATGATTTCATCTGTATTTATATAATTTATATTTTGTAGGAGCGATATACATTGATGCCCCAAGAAAGAAGGAAACAGTTGCGAGAATGCACTCTTAGCAACACATATTGGTGTGACATTGTTCTTTGTAGTGGACTGACCCACTTGCAAGAGTTGATGTATGACGATATCAATCAAACGTTGATTAGTGCATTTGTAGAAAGAAGGTATCCCGAGACAAATTCATTTCATAAGTTGTGGGGTAAGATGACCGTTACTTTAGATAATGTGTATTTTATACATGGTTTGAGAATCAATGAAGCTGCAATGGTGAACAAGATCCCTGATCTTGATAGGGATGTCGAGGTTCTACAATTTGCTGATGATCTACATATCGACTACCATATTTTTTCGGAGGATGATACTACAACACGTGGATTCACACATCTTCGGTAGAAGAAACATTGTGAGACTGAGACAAGTCTTAGATGTGGATGTATCCATTCATAAACAATATTATTATACTGGTGTTGTTGATCTGCTGCTAGATGAGGAAACTGATTGTGGTAGAAATCATGCATGATACATCTTGCAACTCTACGCTTGTAATTGTCATCATCCTCATTTCGGACATCAACATCAATATCAAGTTATTCCAAAAACTATCGATAACACTAGGGCGAACTCGTGTCGTATAAGCGACATACTATACAAGCTTATGATAACAAGGCAATACATGTGTAATTGGCAACAAACAAGAATAATTGCTTTAAAGCACACATGTGTTAGTCACACGCTTGTATTCCTTCACAAATAATTCCATGTCCTTGTGAGATACAACATGTTTCAACAACTTGAACACCTGTAGAGTTGAACCAAATGACATCGAAATTGACCGAGACTTCCCACAAGAAGTTGTAACCTCACCGATCTGTATGGTAAGTAATGAGTGCATTCAGTTGAATACATCGTTTATTCCATTTGTTGGGGTGCCAAGCAACTATTTCAGCACAACATGAGCACCTTCAACTTTGTAAAAGTCAACATAATGAAATATGCATGAATTATTTTCAGAAAAATCAAATGACAAAAATTAACCTTAAGATGAAACGAGAGTTGTGCAAGACACGTGGAAGGTCATGCATTTGGATCGGATTTTCTTCAAAAGGTCGTGCATTCTATTGCACGCCATACAAGCGCTGATTTCTCGCAATTTGCCTGTGCGTTTTTTGCATGGCTATGCATTTTCGCCTACGGAGCATTTGCCTGTGTATTTTTTTGCACGGTTGTGCATTTTCACCTGTAGCGTATTTTGGCCGTGCGCTTGACCGTGCGTTTTCCGCACATCAAGACACAGGCCGTGGGTTCTACTTGGATTGTTTTATTTTTGGAAATGTTTTGTCTTAGGTATAAATACTTTGTTTTAGGTTTTAGATGGATCTTTTGCCACTTTTTCTAATTCTCTAGACCTAGTTGTTTGCCTCAATTTGAAGATTTCAACTTTGGATATTGTTCTACTGGATTCAAGGTTAAGTTTCCCTTTCTCTTTAATCTTGTTTGTGATTTCCATCGTTAATATGAATTCTTTGACTGTTTATGCAATTATGTCTAGCTAATTCCATATTTCTAGAGTTAGGGTGATCCCAACTATGCGTAGGTAGACTTGTTTGATATTTGTCTGAATGGAAATCTGAAACTTTGTTGATTCATTCCTAGATGCTTAATGCCCATATTAGCTTTTGCGAATTGGATCCTATTAGGGTTTGAGACTGAGAGGTGATAGCGTTAATAGGTAGTCAGATAGGGTTTGAGACCGAGAGGTAATAACTTCTATTGGAATACTAGGAATTGAACATGAGATTTTATTATTATGAGAGCATCTTAATTTCTCATGTGGATTAATAACTATCATAGAAACCCTAAGATTAGGTTGGATTTAGCAAGTCACGAGAGTGGATGCTAATTCGGTTTGACCTTAGATTCTAAGCGCCCAAAGGGTCTAGATCTTGATTAGCAAGTCGCGAGAGTGGATGTTAATTGAATATAGGCACATTTGCCATCATCCGAGGGGAATTAGTGATTACCTAAGATAGTTACCTTCAACAAAGACAGACTAAATTCATACATTAATCTAGTTGAGTCTATTGAAGCATAGTTATGGGGATCCCTTGCCTTGGAAACCTTCCCTCCATTGATTACAATCATCACGTGCATTTGTTTCTTAATTTTAGTTACTAGTTCAAAGAAAATTCCCATCTTTTGGCTTAGCCTACTAGTCAAAGTTACAATCGATACTACATAGTCCTCGTGAAAACGACACTTGAAAAGCTACAAATGATCCCATACGGTTGTGGGTAGGTTTTTGTCCAATCAAGTTTTTGGCGCCGTTGTCGTGGACTATTGCTAGTATCAGTTGTTTTCCTATAACTGGTTCGACTAAGTCTTTGTTTTAGTTTTGATTTTGTTTTTTGTTGCTTTGCTTTGCTTTCAGGCTTGTTTTCTTCAGATGCGAAGAGCCCTGAGTGCTGGTAATCTCAACGACTACGATCCCGAACCTGAGCGTGCTTTTCACTTTAGAAGAAGGTAACAACGCGAAGCCAGAGAATAGGCAATGGTTGACGACATAGTGGAGGACGATCCTGCTCTGCATGTTCAGGTTCCACGCATAACGCTTGGTGATTATGTGATACCAAATCACCTTGGTCCTATTTCTGGTGTGGTCCGACCTCTAGTGCAATCCCAAAATTTTGAGCTAAAACCTTCCCTGATCAACATGGTTCAACAGAATCAATTCAGAGGTCTACCTTTTAAGAACCCACACCAACATCTGGTCACTTTTATTGAGCTAATGGATACTGTGAAGATCCATGAGGTATCCCAAGATGCGCTTTTCTTGCGAGCCTTTTCATTCTCTCTATGAGATAGGGCCAAGGGTTGGTTCAAGGCCCTACCTTTGGGCTCTGTAACAACTTGGGATGAGTTAACGAAGGCATTTCTCAACAAATATTTTTCACCAAAGAAGACTGCTGAGATGAGGAATCAGATTCTTGCATTCAAGATGAAGGATGAAGTGTCTCTTTATGAGGGGTGGGAAAGATTCAAGGAATTGCTGATGTTGTGCCCCCATCATGGGCAACAAAAATGGAACCTGCTATATGTCTTCTACAATGTTGTTGATAGTTCTACCCGACTAATCATTGATGCTTCAGCTAGAGATAGGATTATGACCATGGAGGTTGATGATGCTTGGGATTTGATTGAGATTACTACTCAACACTCTCATTATTATGACGATGCTCGCTCTGCTTCAAATTCCAAGAGGGTTGCAGGCATGTATGAGGTCAGTTGAGATACACACCACCAAGCTCAGATAGATGCTATGGCTCAAGAAATTAAGAGATTGAGTTTGTTGGTGCAAAAGTCTCAAGGGCCAGGCTATTTCTGGTGTATCCTGTCAGTTTTGTGGAGAGGGTGATCGCACTATTTCTTCCTGTCATATTTTTGCTTCCCAAAATGAGTCTCAAGGAGAAGTGAACTACATGAACAACTACAACAGGGGTCCTAGAAATGATCTGTATTCTAACACCTATAATCCTGGGTGGAGGAATCATCCAAACTTCTCCTACAAGAATGATGAGGCTCGCTAAAGACCACCTCCTAGGTTCCAACCAAGAGTCCCTCAACCGTAGAATCAAGCTCATGTTCAGTCATCTGAGAACTCTACACTAGAGTCCATGTTGAGGGAAATAGCTAAAACACAGGGGAACATGGCTTCTTATTTGGAAGCCTTTTTCTAAGAAGGTTGATAGTTTTGAGAGCTTGCCTAAGAGGATGGACAATTTTGAGAGTCAGTTGGTCCAAGTTGATATGAATGTTCCTAGGCCAACTAGTCAACTTCCTGGTCAACCTGAAGTCAGCCCCAAGGATCATTGTCGGGTTGTCACTCTGAGTGACGAAAAATAGTTGCAGGAGCACCGTCCAAGAGAAAAAGAAGCTACTAAAGAGCCTGTGGAGAAGCCACAAGAAGAGGACCCAAAGTATGTTGCTCCTCCGCCATACAAGCCACCTCTGCCTTTTCCTCAAAGAAGGATTCAGATTCAGCTAGAGCAACAATTTGTGAAGTTTAAGGAGATGATGAAGAAGATGTATGTTGACATACCTTTCACAGATGTCCTCACTTAAATGTCCGTGTATGCTAAGTTTCTGAAAGAGATTCTGATCAAGAAGAGAAGGTTGGAGGACTAAGAGACAGTGGCCCTAACAATGGATTATGCTGAGAAGATGCCAAGGAAACTACAAGATCCGAGTGAATTCTTTATCCCTGTATATTTGGGCAATCTAACTTATAATTGTCTTTGTGATCTCGGTTCTAGTGTTAATGTTATGACTTTGTCAATTTGCAAAGAAATGAAATTGGGTGAGCCTGTTCCATCCAAGATGCATCTCCCTATGGATGATAGGTTTGTTACTCTTCCTATGGGCATAATAGAAAATGTTCTTGTGAATGTGGGAAAGTTCTTCATACAAGGAGATTTCATGATACTTGACATGGAGGTTAGTGATAAGACTCCCATCATCATTGTGAGACCATTTTTAGCCACTGCTGAGGCTAATATTGATGTCAAGAATGGGAAACTTTCATTCACAATAGGGGAAGAAAAGATTGAGTATAAATTTTTCAAGGATTACTTCCTTGAGATATACAAAGACACTCCACAACTCTTATTACAAGTACCTGCTATAAGATTGAGGTTGATCCCGAACATGATGAGATCATATCTGACATTGCTGAATTGCTTGATATATCTCTGGGAGATCGAGACTCGAACAATGATGAAATCATTAAGGTGATGAAAAGGAGAACTCCAAAGAAAAGGAAGAAGGCTAGAACAAATGTTGAGTTCAAGAGTGAAAATATGGTGTTGTTATCCCATAAAAAATCCAACATGTTTCCATGTCCTAAGGGGACAAGATGGTCAGGACCATATCGGGTGAATCGAGTTCTGAGAGGTGGGACAGTTGAGTTATGGTATAAGATCTTTGGAAAGTTCAAGGTGCATAGTCGTCGATTGAAGCCTGTTGTCACACCTGATCCGATCAAGCAGGGCACCACCGACCCTCCTAATCCGAGTACTTAAAGCTTATGGAAGGTCTAGCTAATGACCTTAAATGAGCGTTGCTTGGGAGGCAACCCAAGTTATGTGTTTCTCTTTTTTGTTCATTCACTCTTTTGGAAAAAAAATCCGAAAAAACGTTGTTCGAGAGCGACGCATGGCATGTGCACTCAAGTGCACAGCCGTGCGGTTTTTCGCTATTAATTTTTTTAAAAAAATATTAATTATTTTTCTCACTTAGAGAGCAACGCACGGCCTGTGCACTTAAGTGCACAGTCGTATGTTTTTGTAGCTGTTAGTTTATTATTAAAAAAAAAAATCGAGAAAAAAAAAGCCAAACCCTTGTTCTCTATTTCCCCTTCTCTCCATACCGAACCCTCTCGCACCGCACCAGCCCGACCGAGCCGGACCACCACCGACCCACGACTCGTCCCAGATACCCGTTGTTTCACAGTCTGACTCGCCTCACAAACCCCGAGCCCAGATCCGGATAGACGACCATGTACCAACAACAGCAGTTTAGGTCTCCTTCTGATCTGAACGCCCCATTTCCTTCTCCTCAGTAGATTTTATCGGCGAGTTTCTTCTTCCCCTCGTTACTTTCTCTACATTTGGGACAAAGTAGATTTTAGCTTGGGGGTTGATACTCATTAGTAGACTAGCATGTTTGCATTTGATTTTGCATTTAGTGTTGTTTTTCTTGTTTTTGTAAGGTTCGCATGCATTTTATTTATCAATGGATGTTTTGTAACACCCCCGACTTATGTCGGTAGTGCCACACGCCAGTGACCTCAGACGTTAACGCCCAAAGTCACCCTAGGCTTTAATCGGAACAATTAAGCTTAAATAAGTACATAAATATTAAATAACGAAAGAATAATCAGCGGAAGACATTTTAAATGAATAAACTCAACATTTTATTAAGATTCCTCTCGTAAAATGAGAAGGACGATTTTACAACAAAGTATAGTGACAACGGAAGACTTTTAAATTACAGCGGAAGACTCTTTGAAAGTAGTCCTAATTACATGACTATGTATTACATTTATTTCAAATTAGACAGACAAGCCTTGGAAATATTACTTCTTAAACGCAAACTTCAACTGCAAGCCTTCTCTTCGATTGGTTACTTCAAATCGTCGGGGACCAACCACTGATGTGCCGTATAGGATGGATGACACCAGTCAACCATGCAAGGAATAAAATCCGGTTGGTTAGTCTAATGAAAGACTATGCAAGGGTGAAAACAGAATGGTTCAAGTGATCATAACCGTTTACTATCATTTTCCATCGAGTAATAACCGAAGGAACGATACATAACCCGGAACTTTCACGGAATGATAGAAAAAAAGACATGCAACGAAAAGAAGACTCCAACATAATTGATTCTTATAGGGAAAGTATGTAATCGTTTGGGAACGTTAAGTTTTTACACAAGTTTATAAAAACGACCTTGATTATTTGGGTCCACGACCAACCTCACCGCGCAATGAGAATCCAGATTGGAAAGAAGATTTACTCTAACAAGAGTCTGGGCGGGTTCCACGTTGTACTTCTCGCCCGAGGGTATATTAATTATGTGCATAAAAGCACTTATCTTATTTACTTCCAAAAACGTACATTCACGTTAAGGCTTTTAATCCACATCAATCTCACAATGAGATATAGAACATGGGACAAATCCCGAATTTTGGCACTAGCTAAGTGCACCACCACCTATATTCGGATAGGGGTAGTCTATGACCAAAAGCGTTAGGGCACTTATCGTCCTAACACAAAGTTATAAAGAAATGACTAGGCCTCGTAAGGTACATAGCGTTCCTACAAATACTCGTGTTAACTAAGCATGTAAGTCCACATATAAATCCATACCAAAATCCATTACGGTAATATCATATATAACTATATAATAGCGTTGTATCTAGCAATATATACAACCTATTATAAATTCATATTTTAACACATCGTTTTAACAATATGTTCCCAAACATAAAACAACAACTTTTATTCCAACTTAATTAAACAATTAAATAATTGATAATCAAGGGAAATATGGAATAATGAGCAAGAACGAACTACCACTTGCCTTAGTCTAGACGAACAAAGAGATCGGGTTTCGAGATCCGGGAACTTGGACTTGTGCACGGCTGTCTACTAAAATTCCCGTTGGAATTTATCGCCATTCCGTAGGGTCGGATCCCAATCCGCACAACCGGCCATGGATACGAGCACAATCCAACCCGACGATGCATACGAGGCGAGTTTAAGACAAGAAACCCTAATTAGTTACAATACGAAAAGACAAAACAAAACAAAGGGAAAAGGGTAGTTCCGCGGTCGCGGTTATCATAGCCGCGATCGCGGTTCACTGGGCAAAACCGTGGCTGCGGAAGAAGGTGCCGTGATCGCGGGCCATGCCTTGGCCGAGATCGCGGGCCTCTGCCCAGCCGCGGTCGCGATGGATGGAGCCGCGGTCGCGGGACTCCATCCCGACGCGAGCCTAAATCCAACTTTGGAGCCATACCGACGATGACGAGGCTTCAGATCCTTGCTTCTGAACCAATCCGCACTACCACCACTCCCGAAACTTCACAACGGCATCGACTTCGTCTTCCGACAACGACAACCCAAACTTTATCGAGAGGAAGAGAGAACTAAGAATGGTGGAGGATAAAGCCAATTACGAGCCCTATTTATAGGCTAGGAATGGAGCTCCAACTCAACTCCAAGGAAACCCAACCGATCCAGCTCCCGCCGCTCGGAACACATGGGAGAAATGCCAATCGTCGGCATTCTGGAAAGCAAGGGAAGAAGACGATGCAACAGTGCCCGCGATCGCGGTTTCAGAACCGCGATCGTGGTTTGCCTAAATGCCAAACCGCGCCCGCGGTTTCATAACCGCGGTCACGGCCATTGCTGCGCCCGCGGTTTCATAACCGCGGTCGCGGGCAATGTCGCGCCCGGGGCTCTCGGACCTTGATCACGGGTCTTTGTTAAATTTCGATTTTTAGCAACCCTAAGCGTAAAATAGAACCCATATATCTCATTAAATGTATATCCACACATTCATATGATTCTTACAGGGTTACAGAGCATGCCTAACCCGTCTTGCTTACAAAATAAAAGTTTGAAAATTACTCAAATACCCCTACTAAAATTGAGGGTTATTACATTACTGCCCCCTTAAAAATAGTTTTGACCCCGAAACTAACACAACCAAGCTAGAGGGATCGATTTCCACATTAACCTATCTACTTGAGTTTAGTATCCTTAATTATTTTGTACTCAAAATTAATCCTAGGAAAGTCGATCTGTTTCCTCAACCTTGACATCCATCATATGTCTCGTTTCCATATATTATCTCATGTGCCAACTCTTAATATACTCACAAGGTTATGATTACCTTAGAATCATAATCTCCAAAATCATCACACGATCTTAATACACCTTAAGCTTGAGAACACACCTTTTCTTTCAACTTTTCTCTTTTATAAACGACTCCCAAAGTTCATACCTTATCTCTTTATAACCCAACTTAGTACCCCCAATTGTCATATCGTCTTACTCCTTATACATACTTCTCATTCATTTCATGATTTACCTTAAATTTATTTGGCCCTTATGCCATCTCTTATCCCAAAATCTTTCCATTAACCAGGCTCTAACATAAGACCTTTAGAATCTCTAAATTTTCTTCAATTAATCACACCACATTTTATTCATGTTTTCCTCAAACATGATTTTATTAATCCGTCTAACATGATTATAATCAATCACTTTATTTATCCAAGGCGTATCATAAGATCACCTTAATAGACATAGGTCACTTTTTCACCAAGTCCATTTGATAAAATCCACACACTTACATTATCCCCGTACTATTGGTCCAAAAATCACAACAAACTTTTACCGACTGAGTTTGTTATTCACCCATAAATACTTAAACACTTAATCGTCCTCACACAATTTATCATCACAAATTAAGCAACCTTTTTGCTTTACCGAATTTTAGTATTTACCCAAGACTTAATCGTCTTAACACTTCTCGTATCATCATCTCATCATATCATTTCCTTATGACAACCTCATAACGAAACCTCAAATAGGTTTTCCAAAATAATACTTTCACACACTTAGCTCTTCCAAAAGCTTTTAACACTAGTCCCATAACGTACACACTCGCTTATAAACCCCACAATTATAACTCTTGGGTTTTAAAGTTTATTCAAGATCGTATTAGAGTACGATCATTTTAGAGAAACCGAACTCCTTATGAAATATCTCTCTTATACATTTATTCACTTAAATATATAATTTACCACATCTAATGCTCAGAGTATGCACATGAGGAATAACCTCAAACTCCATAGAGCACTACTACCCACACCAAATCCTTATAGCAAGGGATCCTTACAACCTTAACCTCTCGAGGCAATGCTCATGAATTCGAGCAAAGGAAACAAATAATGTCAATGCCCAACTTGACATTATTTCAAGAACACAGAGGGGTTCTTGCGAATAGTTTCAACCCTGAAACTAGCGCTAACAAGGTAAGAAACAATCATACATGTCCCAACCCAACACTATCCTTTATGAGTCCAAACAGTCTTTATCAACACATGACATGTACTACTTTTGGCACTCAAGGATTCTTGTATAAACGAACAACTTGCATTAGTAACGAATTTAGTAATTTCCGGAACAAGGAAACACTTCTTTATTATTCGAAACATTACATTAAAACAATTGACAAAATGTCGAACATAAAGATTACTAAACTATGGAGACTATCGACACAAGTCATCGCTCCTTATTCTTAAAAAGCTTTATAAAAACCATTACTCGTACAGGGTTTCCTTCTCATTGGATTGACGCATCATGAAGAGTCATTGCCCCTGACCCGAAGACTCAATAGGCGCCTTGCCTTTATTACGAGCAACAGATTGCTCAGGAGCGGACACTTACGGCTTTGGGTTCTGCATACTGCCAACATATGAGGCCTGATATGATTGTGTTGTCCCTTGACCCTTCTGCCTACAGTATGTTTGCATGTGGCCTTCCTTCCCACAATTATAACATACCCGCTTCTCCTTTTGGCAAGTAAAACTTTTATGCCCAGCCTCACCACAGTTGTGGCATTGAATCACACCGCTACTCCAACCTGAGCCTTTGGCGGAGTCAGACTGAGTTGTCTCGGTCTTAGCACGACCAAACTTTTCAAACTTGGTGGGTGATGCCGGCCGCTTGAAGGTATTAGCCTTCCGGTCTTGTTGCCCACCATTCGCCTTATTATGTTCCTCCCGCTTTCGGACGAATTCCTCCAACGTGACCTCTATTCTGTAGGCTGCATCAACATATTGCTCCAAAGTAGAGCAACCGTGATACACCATTAGAGGTTTGATTTCTGGATTCATCCATCCATGGAAGTGCCAGATCTTTTGTTCTTCAGTATGCACTTCAGAACCAGCATAATGCAGCAAGTGATTAAACTTTGCCGCCAACTTAGACACTTTCAGTCCCTCAGTCTCTGGGTAGAGGAAATCCTTCAGCTTCTCTTCCCTCATAGCATGAGAGAAGAACCGATCAGTGAGCTTGGCCTTGAACATTGCCCAGCTCATATTTGGGTGGTCGTCCAAACCAGTTCCTTCACACCACTCACTTCCTCCGTCTTTCAGATGTAGCGAAGCAATGTGCACCTGTTCAGTCTCGGTGCAGACCACATTCCGAAATAGTCGCTCCATATAGGAAAACCAATAGGCAACCTTGACTAGTTCCCCGGTCCCATTGTAGCTATCCAAGCGCATCGAATTAATCGTCTTCAATGCCCGGTTGTAATTCCCATCATTTCTCTCGAGAACCACCGAATATGCAGGACCTCCACGTCCCTCCACATTAGTTGCAACTTGAGGAATGGGAGCCGCTTGAGCTCGCGGTATTCCCTGGGCCGTTAGTACCTCGACCACCTGCCTCACTATTTGCCCAATGACCGTCGCATCCAACACGATCAGGGCATGAGGTGGAACTTCCCTCGCAGCTTGAGGGTCCACTTGTCCTTGATGAACATCTTGCCGCAGGGTCGGGTCATTATTACGCAAGTCAGATCCCGCGTCTTCCCCTTGCTGAGTAGCACTCCTCAACTGAATTCGGGAACCGTTGTCAGGACCTTCAATAGCTGCTTGGTTGGTGGATCGGGCGTTCACCATCTGTTGATGAACCATAACGTCAGTTTAGAACTTTTCCAACTTGTACATGATACTTAATCAATTACGTTATTAAACGAATTGTAAGGGTCCAAACCGATAATTTTTTATTAGTTTGACTGACCCTCCACCATTAACCTTAAAATGACCTTATCCTCTTACTTGAGAATGGATTAGGAGAAATGTCAACCTTTAAATGACATTAAACCTAAGAAAATACGATATCCTTAAGAATGGATCTAAGGAACAAGTAACTCCCCGAAGCTTGCAGAAGTTTGAAAAAACCACTTATTATTAAACCTTATGCTTTCAAACTTTATACTTTTAAACCTTATATATTTAACTTAATAAACTAATTATTTATAAAGTTAGTTTCTCAAACTAACGACACTGTTATCACCTAAAACCCTTACTAAGACAAAAATCCACACTTTTAAGGTTATAACCATAAACTTAAATTTGATCGTTTAAAACACACCATTTATAAAACAACTATATATAACTATTAAAGTTCTAATAGTTAAACCATTATTTTTAATTAAATTCTAAGAAATCATAAAACTTTACGTTTAATACTAACATTTAAACTCTCGAAATTCCAAGAATAAAATAGTTTGAAAATAATTTCGAAAATTCTCAAACCTAACAATAGGCCAAGAATTTTAAAACCATTGATCTGATACCATAATTGTAACACCCCAACTTATGTCGGTAGTACCACACGCCAGTGACCTCAGACGTTAACGCCCAAAGTCACCCTAGGATTTAATCGGAACAATTAGCTTAAATAAGTACATAAATATTAAATAACGAAAGAATAATCAGCGGAAGACATTTTAAATGAATAAACTCAACCTTTTATTAAGATTCCTCTCGTAAAATGAGAAGGATGATTTTACAACAAAGTATAGTGACAACGGAAGACTTTTAAATTACAGCGGAGGACTCTTTGAAAGTAGTCCTAATTACATGACTATGTATTACATTTATTTCAAATTAGACAGACAAGCCTTGGAAATATTACTTCTTAAAGGCAAACTTCAACTACAAGCCTTCTCTTCGATTGGTTACTTCAAATCACCGGGGACCAACCACTGATGTGCCGTATAGGACGGATGACACCAGCCACCCATGCAAGGAATAAAATCCGGTTGGTTAGTCTAATGAAAGACTATGCAAGGGTAAAAACAGAATGGTTCAAGTGATCGTAACCGTTTACTATCATTGTCCCTCGAGTAATAACCGAAGGAACGATACATAACCCGAAACTTTCACGGAATGATAGAAAAAAAGACATGCAACCAAAAGAAGACTCCAACGGAATTGAGTCTTATAGGAAAAGTATGTAATCGTTTGGGAACGTTAAGTTTTAACACAAGTTTATAAAAACGATCTTGATTATTTGGGTCCACGACCAACCTCACCGCGCAATGCGAATCCAGATTGGAAAGAAGACTTACTCTAACAAGAGTCCGTGCGGGTTCAACGTTGTACTTCTTGCACGAGGATATATTAATTATGTGTGTAAAAGCACTTATCTTATTTACATCCAAAAACGTACATTCACGTTAAGGCTTTTTAATCCACATCAATCTCACAATGAGATATAGAACATGGGACGAATCCTGAATTTTGGCACTAGCTAAGTGCACCACCACCTATATTCGGATAGGGGTAGGTCATGACCAAAAGCGTTAGGGCATTTATCTTCCTAACACAAAGTTATAAAGAAACGACTAGGCCTCGTAAGGTACATAGTGTTCCTACGAATACTCGTGCTAACTAAGCATGTAAGTCCACATATAAATCCACACCAAAATCCATTACGGTAATATCATATAGAACTATATAATAACGTTGTTTCTAGTAATATATACAACCTATTATAAATTCATATTTTAACACATCGTTTTAACAAATATGTTCCCAAACACAAAACAACAACTTTTATTCCAACTTAATTAAACAATTAAATAATTGATAATCAAGGGAAATATGGAATAATGAGCAAGAGCGAACCGCCACTTGCCTTAGTCTAGACGAACGAAAAGATCGGGTTTCGAGATCCGGGAACTTGGACTTGTGCACGTCTGTCTACTAAAATTCCCGTTGGAATTTTGCCATTCTATAGGGTCGGACCCCAATCTGCACAACCGCCCATGGATACGAGCACAATCCAACCCGACGACGCATATGAGGCGAGTTTAAGACAAGAAACCCTAATTAGTTACGGTACGAAAAGACGAAACAAAACAAAGGGAAAAGGGTAGTGTCGTGGTCGCGGTTATCATAGCCGCGATTGCGGTTCACTAGGCAAAACCGCGGCCGCGGCAGAAGGGGCCGCGATCGTGGGCCATGCCTTGGCCGAGATCGCGGGCCTCTGCCCAGCCGCGGTCGCGATGGATGGAGCCGCGGTCGCGGGAATCCATCCCAACGCGAGCCTAAATCCAACTTTGGAGCCATACCGACGATGACGAGGCTTCAGATCCTTGCTTCTGAACCAATGCGCACTACCACCACTCCCGGAACTTCACAACGGCGTCGACATCGGCTTCCGGCAACGACAACTTCGACGACAACCCAAACTTTATCGAGAGGAAGAGAGAACTGAGAATGGTGGAGGATAAAGCCAATTCCGAGCCCTATTTATAGGCTAGGAATGGAGCTCCAACTCAACTCCAAGGAAACCCAACCGATCCAGCTCCCGCCGCTCGGAACACGTGGGAGAAATGCCGATCGTCGGCATCTGGAAAGTAGGGGAAGAAGACGATGCAACAGTGCCTGCGATCGCGGTTTCATAACCGCGGTTGCGGCCATTGTTGCGCCTGCGGTTTCATAATCGCGGTCGCGGGCAATGCTGCACCCGGGGCTCTCAAATCTTGATCACAGGTGTTTGTTAAATTTTGATTTTTAGCAACCCTAAGCGTAAAATAGAACCCATATATCTCATAAATGTATATCCACACATTCATATGATTCTTATAGGGTTACAGAACATGCCTAACCCGTCTTGCTTACAAAACGAAGGTTTGAAAATTACTCAAATACCCCTATTAAAATTGAGGGTTATTACATGTTTGATATGACTCCCATGTTTATACCTGCTTGTTTTGTCTGAAGCAATTCCTCTTGGCATGCTTTGGTTGTAACTACATTAATTGACCTATGGACATGATTATGACGATTTGGATAGTTATCATGACCATTCATTAAGACTAGCTAGGACTTACATTCTAGACAAAAGCATGTGAGCTTCTGAGCCTATGGACTATTGTGTCACGAGTCCTCTTATTTTGTTTCATGTGTGATTCTCACTTCGATTATTTCATCTCTAGAACTTGCATTGTACTCTTTTTTGAGACCACATCTATGATTTTTTGCATGACGTGAAAATGATTGAGGCATTGTTTTTATTAGCCTATATTTCCCTTTCCCACCTTGCATGTTACCCCTCTGTTTCAAGCCAATTTGATCCTATATTACCCATTCTTTGGAAGTACCACAAAATCATCCTGACTTAATTAATAGTCGTCTACCCATCCGGGAATTAGGATAACTAAATAGTATAGGATAACTTAATTAATAGTCGTTAATATGAATTCTTTGATTGTTTATGCAATTATGTCTAGCTAATTTCATATTTCTAGGGTTGGGGTGATCCCAACTATGCGTACGTAGACTTGTTTGATATTTGCCTGAATGGAAATCTGAAACTTTGTTGATTCATTCCTAGATGCTTAATGCCCATATTAGCTTTTGCGAATTGGATCCTATTAGGGTTTGAGACCGAGAGGTGATGACGTTAATAGGTAGTCAGATAGGATTTGAGACCGAGAGGTAATAACTTCTATTGGAATCCTAGGAATTGAACCTGATATTTTATTATTGCGAGAGCATCTTAATTTCTCATGTGGATTAATAACTATCATAGAAACCCTAAGATTAGGTTGGATTTAGCAAGTCACGAGAGTGGATGCTAATTCAGTTTGACCTTAGATTCTAAGTGCCCAAAGGGTCTAGATCTTGATTAGGAAGTCGCGATAGTAGATGCTAATTGAATCTAGACACATTTGCTATCATTCGAGAGGAATTAGTGATTACCTAAGATAGTTACCTTCAACAAAGACAGACTAAATTCAGACATTTATCTAGTTAAGTCTATTGAAGCATAGTTGTGGGGATCCCTTGCCTTGGAAACCTTCCCTCCATTGATTACAATCATCACTTGCATTTATTTCTTAATTTTAGTTACTAATTCAACAAAAATTCCCATCTTTTGGCTTAGCCTACCAGTCAAAGTTATAATTGATACTACATAGTCCTCGTGGGAACGACACATGAAAAACTACAACTGATTCCATATGCTGGTGGGTAAGTTTTTGTCCTATCAACGTTACAGCGTTGTGGATTCCACCAGGAACCCACTAGGCGAGGAAAAACAAAGGGAACGATAAGGATGGCGAAAGTGACTCAAAGACTTGAGTTCTTCAAAACTGATAAAAATAATAATAATAAGAATTACAATAATGAAATGAATGTCGAACACAAGGTCAATAAGACTCAACAAGTCCTTCAGAGTACAAAGCGGAATACAAAGAAACCCCAAAGCCTAAACTAGCACACTATTGAGCACCTCTAACTCCTCCATGTAGCTTTTCAAATTGTGCAGAGCTAACACCTGTAACCAAAAACAAATGGAACCAAACAAAAAAACCCCCAGAGTAACATGGGCTAGTAATTGGGATCTACGCAAATATCCCGCAATCAAAACACAACTCAAGAAACTAACTAGCAAAGAAACAAGGTTTAACCAAAGCTCAAATTCAAATCAAAATATTGAGTTTACTAAAATAATCAAACAAACACAACGAAATCAGAACTTAGTAAAACCCACAAAATAACACATATACACAACACCGATTGATAAAAAAACACAACAACGCCAAACATACAAGCAAACTCTACTCTGACATAAGAGGCTAAATCACAAAGCTAACATATTATGTGTCACAACTAAGACACATAAAAAGGTAACCATGAAAAACATTCACACACTGCAACAAAACACAAATAAAATCCATAAATGTAAGCATCATGCAGGTCAAAGCCAAGACAATCAACTAAATAAGTCTAGGGAGACTTACCTCGAAACTAAGAATCAATATTCAATGAATAGCAATCGTCAGTCAAACTCAACCTAAACAAGCCATAGAAGTACAAAACCACAAATCAACAAAAACCATTGAAAATACACTATTATATAAAAGACCTCAAATTTCAGAATCTAATAGTCAACTTGTAAAATATAAAAACCATACCAAATGGTTCTAAATTCCTCAAATTTTATAGAATGATTGCCTTTAAGGATAACCTAATGTCTCAACAATCACTTAAATCGGACTTTGAATAAAGGAGAAATATCAAGGGTTGAGATCTGGTGAGGATGGAAAAGGAGGAGAGGAATGAGGACACATGAGAGCCATCAGATGAGAAGCAAACAGAGTGTCCATACCGTTTTTCAAAAATTCGGCAAAAAATTCGGCACGGCCGAATTATTCGCGAAAAAGACGAATTCGCGTGCACGTGAAGTGTAGATTTGTGTGCACGCCAAATACACTGTTGTGTGCATGCCAAATACACTACGGTATACACGTGAAATTCATTTTTGTGTGCATGCATAAAACATGTGCTTTCATATCGAATAAACAAAACGTGTGCACATGAAAACACGATTGTGTGCATGTGAAATATACTATTGTTTGCATGCATGCGAAGTATACTACTGTGTGCATGTGAAAATGGCATGTTTGTTCATACGAAATGCACTACGTGCTATGTGTCCATGTGAAACAACGTAGGTGTGCATGTGTGCACATGAAAATAATATATATGTGCATGCGAAAATGACTCAAAGCGCATACGAAATAACATGTGTGCATACGTATGAAAACCAACGAGAATAACCTACGTGTTCATACGGAAATGACTTGTGTCTGCACATGAAAACAACGTGTGTGTTCATGCAAAACAAAGTATGTGTGCATACGGACTAAAATACGTGTGCACGCAGGATGCGTTTTTTCGCAAAAAATACGGCCGTGCCGAATTGTATCTGAATTTTGTCCTTGCTGATCTGGGCGCTCTTTTTCTTGATCCGATGGTCTTAGAGCGTCTTCACTCCTCTCCTAAGCCCACATCCTCACCATATATTTTCCCAAATATCAATTATACTCTACTGATATCCCAAAATTTCCAAATACATACTTAACTCAGTGATTCATATATAATCACAACCTAAAGTACTCTAATTAATACGAAATTTGATATCCAGAAACTAGAATTCGTAACGGATCCAACGACATAAGAATCGTACAAATCCATCATAAACTCAATCTTTAATAAATTACTCAAACTCCGAACAATCTAGAATGTCGAAAAACAACATCCTAGTTCGTAAATCTTATCTCTCTGATTTAAATTCCGATGTCAACCAAATTTTAGCATAATACTAATCAATCAATTCCCAAAGGGATGTGAACCGAAGAGGAGATGGTGTGAGGCAGATGACGAGAAGGTGTGAAGGTTTATAAATACATAATTTCTCATGGGATAGTTTAAGGGATAATTATATTAACACAAAACACCAATTAAACATTTATGTTTTAGAAAATTATATACTACTATCCATAAGTAATATTCTTTAGCTTCCTATAATTTCCAAATATCAAAGCTTCCAAATATAGTATTTCGACATCATATATATATAAACTATGGAACCGCATCTTATAAGAATGTTTTATTAGGAGAGAATTAGAAACCAATCTGGTGCGTTGAATAAGAAAAGATCGGACGGCTAGGGTTAAACGCGCTTCTGTGGCTCTTTTTTGCTTTTCCTCTCACACGCCTTTGGGCATTTGGGTTACACACACTCACTCACGCATATAATCACGCTTTATAAAGTGAAGACGGTTCAGTTTCTCATTTTAATTCCATCTGAAACGTCTCTCTCTCTCTCTCTCTCTCTCTCTCTCTCTCTCTCTCTCTCTCTCTCTATTGCTCGCTCGCTCAAATCTCCGCTTCCTCTCGCTCAAATATCCTCTTCCTCTTGCTGAAATATCCTCTTCTTCTCGCTCAAATCTGTTCTTTCTCTCCCTCAAATTTTTCTCTAGTGTTCGCAATTTCATAGTCCATTGTTAGTAATGGACCAAAATCCCGCTCAATGGTTTGACGTGTCGGAGAATCCTCCAACAGTTGAAGGCGGTTTTTCGGTTGAGCATGGTAAACCCTAAACTAGTTTTTATGAGTTCAGTGTCGAAATTTCTGGTTATTATTCATGTAATCCTTGAAACATGCTTAAATCTATGTATGATAGGCGAAGTACTTTAGTTTTAATGTCCATGTTTTAAGGCCCAAGGCCTTAGAAGCGCCATCCTATGCCAACCCGAAGACTTCCCATGAGGTCACCTATCCTGGTACTACTATCGCCCTAGCACGCTTGACTTCATAGTTTTTTGTTCTCATTTGAACCATGAAAAGGAAGAGCTCTTATTGACATAGGTAGCATTCTAATCCTTATAAAGGATTACAAATCTGGGGTGTTACAATCACCCCCACTTAAACCCTTGACGACTTCGTCAAGCCCCAAAGACCGCCCTCTAGGTCGAGCGATCATCCACTCGACCAACCCCACTCATAACCCAGATTCAGCTCTGATATCATTTGTAAGGCCCGGGGCCTTAGAAGCGTCATCCTATGCCAACCCGGGGACTTCTTGGGAGGTCACCCATCCCGGTACTACTCCCGTCCTAGCACGCTTAACTTCATAGTTCTTTGTCTTTACTTAAACCATGAAAAGGAAGAGCTCTTATTGACATAGGTAGCACTCTAATCCTTATAAAGGATTACAAATCTGGGGTGTTACACATGTTAGGGTTTTTCGTGATTGTTTTGTTGTTTGTGACTTTTTCCTAGTTTATAATATGTTCTTTTTTCTAGTTTTTTGTTGTTTGCAAAACAAATCGTGTGTTTATAAAGTTATCTTGCTTCAATGGATGTTAGTAATGGATGAAATTCCACTTGTTATATGTGTTGATGTTCATGTGCATCTAAACAGTGTGTTACCAGATCTATATCTAAACCTTTTTGTATTTTGAATTTAATCTTGTATTAATTTGTGTTATGTGTTGCATTATGTGATTTTGAAAATTGTTTATTCAACATGCATGTAGATGTTTATCATTTACTATAATAGATGTTCATGTTTGTTTGAAAATGTGTTTACTGTGTTTAGTGCGAAGTGTGTTTAAGTTTTTTTGCTGTAAATGTTCACCAATTTTGGTGTTCATCTCTTACTGAAAATTGGTGTTCTTCAATTTTGTTCTTATTTTCTATTATCATGTGTTTGTGTTGTGATTATTCATATGGGTGTTCATCTTTAACTGACATTGATGTTCATCAATTGTTAGTATAACTGTGCATTAATTTAGTTTTAATGTAACTGTTTGTGAGTTTGAAATTTGTTTATTTGATTAATCTAGATGTTTATCTATCATTGAAATTGGTGTTCATTAATTTTGAGTTTAGTTGTTCTTTTTTTGTGGTATTTTGTATGTTTGTGGTTTTGATTATGCATGTAGATGTTCATGTTACACTGAAATTGATGTTCATTTGGTTATTGAGCATGTTTCTACCACATGTCTTTAGGGTTGTGTTCAAGATTTTTTTTTCATTTACTTTGTTGGATAGTCTATTGTTGTTGTTTTACAGGTTTCAGAAATAAGCCCCGTTGCAAACGGGTGGTTAGTAAGCCAATATTCAATGATAATGTTAGTTCTGAAAGAGATTTGAGTTGTGATGTACAAGCTTCAGAATTGACACTTTTACAGGATGATGTCGTGCTTGGTGATATATTCATACCTTTTCCATTTTTTTGTTGATTTTTTTTGCTCATTTTATTGATAACAACTATTTGTTTTTCCCTATTTTTTTTATATTGGAGCTGAACGGCGAACAAAGTCAAAGAATTATGAGAATGCGCTTGTGAAAGTTAGTGACAATGTTTTTAAGGCCAAAAAGGATAATTTAATCTTTCATTTCAGTTAGTTTATATTGTTGTTTTTTATCTGTGAGATATTCATTGTATTTGTCATATGATGTTCATCATTTCTACATTGAATTGTTCACTAGGGTGTACTATTAATTTCTATACATTTGTTACATTTGCATCAATTATTCTTAGAACTTTTTACTTGGTTACACTTTAATTTTTAACACCTTTTATATTTATTGTGTGAATTTTCGTATGTTCATCAGCTTATATTCTGCAAATGTTTAATTTTGTTTTAGGGAAGAAGTTGGGTTCCTCTTCAACTTTAGTAATATGACAGAGTCCAAGGTTTCTGAGTGGTAGTTCACCAAAAATTATTTCCCAACATTTACCAACAATGAAAAGAAAGGGCAAGGGTAAAGAGAAAGTTGTCAATGAATAAGGAAATTGTTCCCATCAATGTGAAGGTTTCGTCCCCAAGACTGAACCATAAGCTATCCACCAAATTAAAGAAATATAAGGTTAAATCTGAGGTTAGGACATAGATTTCAAGGAGTTCACAAAACCTCATAGTGCATGGTATATCTAAGATGTCTCCTTCTCAGAATGAGTTAATCAAAGAGTGGGGTTTCAGTGGTTTGCTTGGTTGGAAGTTGTAGGATTTGCCTCGTTGTATTCTTTTTGGGTTCTTGAGAGGTTTGATTGGAAGAAATGTTCAATTATATTGTCGTCTAAGGAGCATCGATAGATTAATGAGTCCACTGTTCAGAAGTATCTTGGTCTTTCAAGGGGATCAATTAGGATCTCTTCATTGAAGGCAATTAGAGATGTTGATTTGGTTTCCGAGTGGAAACATCGGTTTATGGTTGAGAAGAATGGAGTCACAGCTGTGAAGAAAAAAATCACTCCTTCAGATGTGTATAATGCCATGCTTGCTTGTGGTGATGATGACAAGGACTTGTTTATTGTGAACTTTTTAGTGCTATTTATCAATACTATAGTGGGAAGTCACCAGAATGGTGATGTAAACATGAAAATTCTGAGTTTTCTGAGTGATTTGAATGTTGCGAAGAAATTCAACTAGTGTGAATACACAATCAATAAACTCGTTGAGTCGAAGAAGAATCAACCAGATCCACATACTTTCAGGGGTGGACTAACTTTGTTAATGGTAAGTGTTGTGCATTTGTTTTTATTTTATATGTTCATCATGATTATAATAATATTTATTTAAAAATATAATGCTTTGTGTTTTTTCGTATAAATGTTTATTATTTTTTCTATGTTTTGTTCATTATATGTTATTATGGTTGTTCTTTTATCATGACCATCTAAGTTTATTCTAACTGATTTTATGTGCATTTCCTTTAAATTAATGTTCATTGACCTCTTTCTCATATTCTAGATGAACACACTTTTTCTCTTCTTTTTTTTCTCGTGTAATGTTCATTGATATTAAACCTAATTGTTCATTGTCATTCCATTTGTATGTTCATCACTCATTTCATGTTGTATGTTCTTTTTATAAACTTTTCATGATCACTGCTTTTAGCTTGTCATGTTCATTTCTACTTATTATTTATGTTCAATACCTTCTAATATATATATGTTCAATTTTTTCCTATTTTCCCCATCGTTGTGGTTGTTTATTATTCTGTGGTATCTTCATGACCATTTATATTTGTTCCCCGTTTCTTCAAAATATGTTCATTGCCTTTATGTATGTATGTTCATTGGCTCTTTTTTTATAATGTTATTTGTGTTTTTTATGTCACGTTTGTTTCTTTTGCTGTATTATATTCGTTTTAATGATATTATTTTGTTTTATTGTGCTTGTACTTTTTTCAGCTTGTCTATGTAGATAGGGTTGTTGTTGCTGGTGATGAACGTGACAAGTCAAACCTTGTAATCAATTATTGATATTTTGATTTGATGAAAGAAAGAGAGGAACTGGAGCTTGGTTTGTGAGGTTTTGGCCAAGGGTATGTTAGAGATGAGCCAAATATTCTAGTTGTTTGTACTGTTGAAACATCAAAAGGAGATAAGAATGATAAACATTCATCAGACCATGAAGCTAATGTTGATCGGAGTGAATGGCTTCATGTATTTTGTATTAATATTATCAGAATTGTTGTTCATGTGTTTTTTATTTGTGGTGAATGACATCCTTTCCTTATGTTGCAGACATATATTAGTGATCTTGCTAAGATGGCAAGGATAATTACAAAGTATGTTAGGATGTTTTTCAAGCATGCCACACACGTTGCTTGGTCAAGACTGCCGACCTCAGCGTGATCACTGATGGAGGGAGTTGTTGCAACATCATCAATGAGAAGGTGATTAACCACCTTGAGCTAGAGACAATCCCACACCCCCAACCGTATAGCCTCCAATGGATCTCCGAAGGTAACGGTGGCAACGTGGTAAAAAGGAAATGTCGCGTCACCTTTAATATTGGCTATTACCATGATACTGTGCTATGTGATGTTATTGCTATGGATGCCACTCATTTGCTTCTAGGCCGCCCTTGGCAATTCGACAAGCGCGCCCTACACGATGGCTTCCTCAACAATTATGTGTTTATGCACAATGGGAAACACATCACTTTGCTTCCCATGAGCCCTAAGGAGATTCTCCAAGATCAAGTGGAACGTCACCGCGCGAAGGCCATCGAGCAGGCCAAGTCGCAGGTTGCCGCTGCCGCGCACTCCAGCAATGTCGCACGCCCCAGTGACACAGCGCACACCACAATGCGCTCCAGCGAGACGTCGTGCCCCAGCGCTTCCACTACCAGCGCGCACTTCAGCGACGCGACTGCCAGTGCGCACCCCAACGACTGCGATGTCGCTGCTGACGCATTGTGCTCCCCTCCTGCCGCGCACTCCAGCTCCACGACATCAGTGCCTTTAAAAGGCAAATGCGATAAGCGACTCTTGCTTGCGTGCTCCAGGGACCTCACCCCTATTTTTCAGGGACGTCAACCGTGTTTTCTTCTTGTGCCTAATGCATGTATTTTAAATGTTACTGACTTGGTTGATTTACCCTCTTCGGTGTCGTCTCTTTTGCAGGAAATTGCCGATGTGCTCCCTGAGGACTTCCCTGCAATCTTGCCGCCCATGCGAGGCAGAGAGCACCAGATTGACTTCGTGCCCGACGCCTCCTTGCCCAATCGCGCAGCCTACCATGCCAGCCATGAAGAGACCAAGGAGTTGCAGCGCCAGGTCCAGGAGTTGATGGACAAAGGCTATGTCCATGAGATCCTTAGTCCCTGCGTCGTCCCAGTCATTCACGTCCCTAAGAAGGATGGCTTGTGGTGCATGTGTGTTGATTGCCGCGCGATCAACCAAATCATGGTGAAGTATCGCCATCCTATTCCTAGACTAGATGACATGCTAGATGAACTTCATGGCGCCACTTTATTTTCTAAGATAGATTTGAGAAGTGGCTATCACCAAATTAGGATGAAGGAAGGTGATGAGTGGAAACGGCATTTAAGACCAAGTACGGGCTCTATGAGTGGTTAGTGATGCCATTCGGCCTCACTAATGCACCCAGCACGTTCATGGGGCTCATGAACCATGTCTTGAGAGCGTATTTGGGAAAAATTTGTCGTTGTCTACTTTGATGATATTCTTGTTCACAGAAGGACCTTAGAGGATCATTTGACGCACCTTAAGGCCGTGTTAGAGTGTCTTAGGAAGGAGAGTCTTTATGCTAACTTAGGTAAATTCTCTTTTTGCTCGGACTCTATTGTTTTCCTTGGTTTTGTTGTTAGCAAGGATGGGCTCTGCATGGATCAAGATAAGATTCGCGCCATAGAGGAATGGCCACGTCCCACTACGGCGACCATGGTTCGCTCCTTCTTAGGGCTCGCAGGCTTCTATCGTTGCTTCATGAAAGACTTCTCCATGATTGTCGTGCCGCTGCATGAGCTCACCAAGAAGAATGCCGCCATCGAGTGGAGAGAGGACCATGAGGTCGCGTTCACCGCGCTCAAGGATCGCTTGTGTCGCGCGCCGCTGCTACAGTTGCCCGACTTTGCCAAGACCTTTGAGGTCGAATGCGACGTGTCTCACCATGGAATTGGAAGTGTTCTACTCCAAGAGCGCAAGCCCATTGCCTACTTCAGTGAGAAGCTCACGGGCGCCACACTCAACTATCCGACCTATGACAAGGAGCTCTACACGCTTATACGGGTGTTGAAGACATGGTAGCACTACTTGTGGCCCAAGGGAGCATTTCTATTGGACTAGGATGGTTCTCCATATGACTAGGTTTTGTGTAAGTTGTGGGACATGTCAGAGAGCTAAGTCTAGATCGAGCCCCCATGGATTGTACAACCCCTTTTTACCTACTACCCCTTGGGAGGATATATCTATGGACTTTATTGCGGGGTTGCCCATGTCTAAGAGGGGAGGGACTCGATATTTGTTGTTGTTGATAGATATTCTAAGATGGCTCATTTTATTCCTTGCAAGATGACTCATAATGCTTCAGATGTTGCTAGTTTATTTTTTTGATCATGTTGTGAAATTGCATGGAATTCCTAGGACTATTATCTCGGATCGTGACACTAGGTTTTTGAGCTACTTTTGGAAGTCTTTATGGTCGAAATTGGGGACATACTTATTGTTTTTTACTAGCTATCATCCTTAAACCGACGGCCAAACGGACGTTACCAATAGGACCCTAGGCACTTTGCTATGCACGATGTTGAAATCTAACCTCCGCAGGTGGGAAGAGTGTTTGCCTTTTGTGGAATTTTTATATAATAGGTCCATGCACTCGGAAACGAAGATGACTCCATTCGAGGTTGTCTATGACTTCAACCCCCACACGCCGCTGGATTTGACATCGCGTCCCATAAAAGGCAAGGAGAACGTCAAGGGCATGCAGCGCGCGGAGTTTGTCCAAGCGCTTCACCAGCAGACGAGAGCACAGCTAGAGCGTCGTACGACGCAATACAAGGCACAAGAAGATCACGGCAAGCGCCGCATGATCTTCGAGGCCGGCGACATGGTATGGATTCACCTTCGCCGCAAGCATTTCCCAGCCAAGAGACGCAGAAAGCTTGATGCCCGCGGAGATGGCCCATTCAAGGTCTTGGAGCGCCTCGACAACAATGCCTATCACCTTGAGCTCTTGGATGACTACGGCACGCATCCAAGCTTCAACGTGGCCGACTTGTCTCCCTACACTCCTCTTGAGCATGACGAGGATGAAGCGAGGATGCTTTGTTTCCAAGAAGGGGAGAATGATGGCTCTCTACCCTCCACCTTGACGGCAAAGGACAAAGAAGACAAGTTGAGCATCCACGCACCCGGACCCGTGACCAGAGCGAGAGCCCGCTCCATTACCCAAGCAACCCAGGTGCATTGCAAGCTTCAGCAATGCCCCCGAGCCCATAGGCGTGACCGCAGTCACGTTTTGGGATTTTGAGGTTATCTAGACGAGGAGGTCGCGGCGCGCGCTCCCTGTCACGCATCGCTTGCGTCGCACGCATTGCGTGACACTCGCTGTGTCGCGCACTCCCTGGCGCATCTCCTGCGGCGCGCCCCATGTCGCACGCTCCCTAGCGCGCGAGATCTCCCAGTTTCTATATTTGTGTGTTTTGAGGTTATTTGGATATAATTTTTGACAATTTTGGCAACATTTGGAACCCAATTTCATGAAAACATTACATTCTTCAACACCCTTATATTGGATCCCTAATTCAAATAGCTTAATATGGTATCCCTAATTATCAAAAACAACAAATTTCAATCACACCTTTACAAAGAAGTCGGCCAAATCAAGTAAAATTACGATTCATAAACCCTAATTTTATATTAATCAATCTCTATATCGGCCATTATTAACAAATCCCCAAATTTTAACGGAATATGGCGTGCTCAATTACAAATGTTTGCTTGAGAAATAGAATGTACCGGTATGTGGTAGACGACAAGGGTGATCTCAAACACTATTGAACAACTGATTTTGCTTCGCTTCGCCTACACAATCATTCAAATGGTTTGCTTCAACTTCATAAATCGACAAAATCAGAATAATAGGGTAATAGTTTAGTGATGAACACACCTAAATGCTTTCGATCTGGAGGAGAGCTTGTGAAGGAAAATCGATCTGGAATACTTCTTATGGGTGGATGAACGGCTGAGTTAACCCTAGATTTTGCAATGCTTGGGAGCATAAATGAAGGTGCTTCGATCATATTGAGTGAGTGGAAGATGAGCTCGAAGATTGTGATATGTTGTTACACATAATGAATCCATCTGAGTTGCACATGTATCAGAAATCAAGGGTTATGCAAAGTGACGTGCTAGTCAAGTGTTACCCCTTTGAAATATCATTTGAAGGGCATTTTGGTTATTTTATATGTCATTTATCATATTCCATCTCGTTCATACCGAACACTAATTTTACATTCAATTAGATATTCCATCTACCACTTTTCAACAACTACTGTCAGCTCCAACTACTAAATCCAGCTCCATCTTTGTAAAGCTCCAGTTATACCGAACAAAGCCTTAATCTTCTTTGATTGCATATTCCTCCATCTACTATTTCATTTATTCTTCTGTTTTATTGTTAGATAAAAATTGAAAAGGAATAAAGTCTTAGCCTTTTAGTTGGATGTATACAATTTATCCTTTCTAGTATCACCTATTTTTGTAAAAAATATATTTTTGTTAAACATAAATTGAAAAGAGATGCACATTCCCTTTGCACTGTGACACACATTCTTCGGGTTTGGGATGCACATTTTCATGCGATGTGATGCACGCACATACACATTGACACACAAGCTCTTTTAATAGATTGTGTTTTTTATTTGCAAAAATGCCATTAGTTAAGCATGTTCTTGGCACATGATTTTTTCAATGAAACTTCAATCACAACCATTGATTAACAACAATCCAACAGTTTATATTGTTTATAAAGATGTCACTGTGTCCAACCAATCCCATTTATACATAAATTTGATCCAAAAGCCTTAATCAATTTGCGCATCAGCATAATACCCCGCTCTCACCCGAACAACCTTCATCAATTTATCACCTTTCCAAATACTTAATACAGTCTCCAACCTCTAAAACAATATAACTATTTGGTCACTTTTAGGTCGGTTTAAGAAAAACTAGTGCAATACTCGTGCCATGCACGGTTGTTTGAAACTCATATATTTATGTATGTATAATCAAATCACCTCTAAATAATTGTAACAGATGAGTGATTATTTAAAACATTATGATTGAATTTTTTAAATTTTACTTGCATGAACTTTTTTAAACTAAAGTTTCGAAATTGAAATTGATTAGAATTCAATAAAGATAATTATTAAAGTGGTAAAGAAAATCTAAGACATGAAAAAAATGGAAATATGCATGGAGAACAACGTTATAATAAATCGACTCACCTAAGTGTACTTGAACATAGTAATGCAAGTGGATGGACCCCGAAAACAGAAATTAAATCTCATTTTTCATATTGATATTAATTTAAGTTAAGATCTTAATTAGAGAGCATTTACTAAACATATATTTATGAATCAAAGTGATTTATAGCTTCTAAACAATAGCAACAAATTTAGGAACCATTTTCAAAAATAAAACACACAATTATATAACATTTTGGTTTATAAACTAATTAAATATTATTAAATGTATAAATAGGTTGTTCTAATGCAACTTCAACAAATAAATTTTGTTACTCAATTTAAAGTAAATTATCAAATATAAATTAAGTTATAAATTATTAAGATAGGTGGTTATGATGCATTTGCAACTATATATGACTTAAATTATGGAGTGTTAATTTCTATCTTTGTTGGATCCTTCTTTTAAAAAAATTGTATATTTGACATGAAATTGCATCTTTATACGTATCATATTTATTTCATATTTCAAAATGGTCTATCTAATATATATCTGAGGTTAATATCTTCAAATATATTATATCTAACACAATATTATTGAAAAATAAGATTTTTAACTTATGTTCTAAATCATTTTAGAAATATTTACATAAACGAGAAGTTAAATATAAACAAAAGAAATAAAAATCACATGCTTATAAAATATTACAATTAGATTATATTTTATTATATTTATCTTATTTTTAGAATATTTTTTGAGTCTAAAATAGCTTAGGTTATTCTATTGATGTGTAAAAGAAACACAAATCACTTTCCAATTACCACAATTAAGTATGAATATGCAAAAAGAATTAATCATAAAATAGAAAAAGTTGTTAAAATTATTTCGTCAATACATGGCCATTTATGTTAAAAGTCTAATCGATTGAACAACTTTTACAATATATTGAATTATTTATTTTTAAGTTATATGGATTTTACAAACTCATTTTGAAAGAGTAATCTACTTATGCATATGGTAATTAGTGCCTACAAATATTAAAGCATCAAATTGTTAATAATGAAAGAAAAATAAAATAAATCGTATTATATCTTTTGCTCAAACTGAAAAAAATAATCTGTATTCACGTCATGAAGAATTTACAATTATTAAGATTTGTATTTTTTGGTGCAAATCCTGTTAAGATCACTTTTGCTGATTATTTAATATAATAAAAAATGGAGAAATGGCAAAATAAAAGAATAACACCTTAACAAGATAGGGTCCGATTCCGGTGAGGACGGTGTTTCATGATAGGATTGAGGATGTATGAGAGAAGAGGAAAAAATTAGAGGGAAAACAAAAAAAATGGAGTGAACAGTGGCGGAGGCGCGCGCCCTTATAGGGAAAAGCTTCAATTCGGCCTTGCAGTACAATTGCCGAATTTTTCGCGTATAATTCGCGAATAATTCGGCAAAAAAAAATTCCAAGTCAATTTTTTTCCCAGAAATATCGATTTTGTGTGCATATCATATAACATGTGTGTGCATATCAGATGCACTGTTGTGTGCATATGTAACTCTGTGTGTGTGCATATGGTTTCTGAAATTGTGAATGTCTTTAACATAGTGTTTATGCTTAGAGGACTTGTGTGCACATCAAATAACCTGTGTGTGCACATCAATTATATTGTCGTGTGCATACTCCGTGTGTTCATATGGTCTCGGGTCGTGTGCATACCCGAAAACAAGTGTTGGTATGCACACATGTGTGTGCATACCAAATAACTTGTCGTGTGCACATCCATTATACTATCGTGTGCAGACCCCGTGTGTGCATATGGTCTCAAGTCATGTGCATACATGGAAACAAGTGTTGATGCACACAAACCATGTGTGCATACCAAATAACATGTCGTGTGCACATCCATTACACTATTGTGTGCATACCTCGTGTGTGCATATGGTCACAAGTGTTGATGTACACAAACCATGTGTGCATACCTCGTGTGTGCATATGGCCTCAAGTGTTGATGCACACAAACCATGTGTGCATATCAAATACTCGTTATGTGCATGTCAAATAGACTATTGTGTGCATATCATCCACCTTGTTGTGTGCATATCCACTACGTGCGTGTGCGTATCAAATATAAGCCCAGGAATCATGTGTTCATACCGCAGAAATCATGTGTTCATACCCAGGAAATCATCCACCTTGTTGGTTATATGTGCACACACAATTTTTCGCGTATGCACACATATGTGTATTTGATATGCACACATGTCTCTAGCATTAACAACTGTTCCCAGACATGCACACATTCTGAAAACCATATGCACACACCGAGCCTAACATATGCACACATATGTTCTGACATATGCACACAATAGTGTATTTCATATGCACACAAAATCGATTTTTTTTTGCAAAAATTCGAATTTTTGAAAAATATTTTCCGAAAAATTCGCGAATAATTCGGCCGGGCTGAATTTTTGGACGCGCTTGGTGCATCCTGAGTCCTGACACGGGGAGCTGTCCTCATTTGAACTTTTCCCAACAAGATAGGCCTAAAAATGCTCTAATGACTTAAATAGTGATAGGTTTAATATACATAAATAGATAGATTTTACTGAATTATATACTTAGTACATACAATTTAAATTAAATAAACGATATAATATGTTATCATTATTATTTTTATTTTTAAAAATTTATAAAATTATTATTTCTCCAAATCTATATTGTACTATTTGGAATATTGTAAAATGCAATAAATTAAAATAACCCAAATTTTTTTACACAAAAAAAGAAGAAAAATTATTACTTATAAGTTATAACTTACTACTTGTTAGCAATTCCGTAAGATATTGTGTGACAATATACCCAAATAAACAAAGTGTTATGAATATGTACAAATCTATCCATATAATGTATACAATTACATATAATGTATATTAACTGATTAACAAATTTAAATTACTTTATATATCAATTTCATCTTTTATTGTACCAAAAAGTAGTTTTAAAGTGACTCATTTACATTGTTATAAATATATTCAAGTAATAAAATATTAGTAAATCACAACCAACATGCCCAGAAAATTAAAGTAGACTTTTTACTTAAGTAATTTCATTTTCATACATTAATATTGGATATGTTGAGTGAAAATTTATGAGTTCGTTTGATAACCTTGTGAGATTTTCAATTTTATGTCCATAAAATATTTTTGACAAAAATAATTTGTTTTCATGTAAAAATAATGACAATTAAAAAGAAGCAAAAATTGACAAAGTAGCTTAAAAAGAGTTAACAAATTATTTTTTGACAAAGAAAATTTGCTAATTTATATTTTTTTGATTATTTAATATACTTAATAAAAAAATAAAAAATAAAAAAATAAAACCTTAACAACTTGGACCTAAAAACACTCTAGTGGCTTAAAAAGAGTGAGCTTTAATATATATATATACTAGATGACATGAAACCATCAACTTTTATTGATAATTTTCTCAAATTATAGAACTACTAGTGTAATACCCGTGCCTTGCACGAGATTTGTTTATTTTTCCTTACATTTAAAAAATAGTATATTAAAATTTTACATTTAATTGATATAGAATTATGTAGGTAGTGACGGTTATAGAAGTAGATGAGGGCTAATATAAAAAAGGACTAATTGAATACAAAATATTAAAGAGATTGACAAAATATTATCGAAAGAGAGGCGAAACTCTCCATAACTTTATTAATAGTAAAAATTGGCTAAGTAATTTTGAAATGGGGATATCCACGTCCCTAACATCAATACTACTAAAATGATAAAGCATAATCAAAATGTTCATCTAATACATGAAATAGTGGTACTTATAGAAGATTGATTTTTTTACATCAATGCTCATAAAAAAACATCATACTATAGGAAAAATAATAACAATCAAAACCAATATTGAACCACTATAGTTCTCCAAACCAAAGTTGAATGTTAAATAGAAGTCATATTATGTTATCTGAGCAAAAAAAATGAAATGTTTCTATGATAAATTTTACAAAAAACTAATGTTATATAAAAAAATTTATGATACTACATAATAGTTTTAATCGAAGTGAAATATTTCCTGTCTTTAACTAATTTCTTAGCTTATTCGATAATTTTTAAAATTAACTTTGAAAAAAATTACACTTGATTTTGTAATGTATGTGGTGATTTTTTTAAAAAGTGAGGTAAAATCTCCTCTATGTAAATGTTGTGATGAAACGTAGGAAAAATAAATGTGGTGATGACACTCAAGCTTTAGGGTTCTCCTTTAGTATATATTTATATATGGAATATAGATATCATATTATGAAAATATTTGTAAAATCAATTAATAACTTAATAAATGAGTATGAGTATGTAGCTATATTCATATCTTAGATTGCTACGTAGAACCGTAAATTATAGAAAGATTAGATATATAGTCTCGTTGTGAAATACATTGCAAAATATTATAAAAGATTTTTAACAATAATTTTTTTATGTTTATAATAGGATAAAAATTGAAACAAATGTGACTAACACTGAATTTTCTTGATTCTCTCCTATATAATGTACATTATTTTCTATGTTTTATGGTTTATGTATACAAATATTGAATAGTCTAATAGAACTAATTCACTAACCATGATTTATAATATATATGTATATACCTAAATAAATTATTGGCACGACTATATATAAGATATGAATTTCGGTATTGACAATAACGATTTACATTAATTATTGAAATCAAATATAAATTCAAATTAGTATTCATAATATTATTGAAAAGTATAGTCACATAAAATTTATTGATAAAATAGATAAGAAATTAACAAAATATTATAGATATCATGAAATCAGAAGAAATAATTGTTCTAATTTAAATAAAAATATTCAAATTCAAGCTATACTCATTGGCATATAATATCTTATATATTCATGTTTTATTAAGCTGGTTTGATTTTCAATATATGTTCTTATATACTGAAATTTTTTGAACTCTTCAAATCCTAGTTCAAGAAAGTTTTTATTATAAGGATTTGTTCTTATTTAGAAGTTGGAATAATCTATTTCTTGGCTCAAGTGTTTGTTTGACTTTTAGAGGAATTTGTTCTTAATTACATGTTATAAAAGTATTTTGTTCAGTTCTTTCCTTTTATTTTGCCACAATCACTTATATTATATAGTCACTAATATTTATTTCATTACAATTTTAATAAAAACATACATATCAACATCATTTCAAAACTGCATATTGATCTCCATATAATATAAAATATATTGAATGTAAATTTTTTGAAAGTTGAAAATCGTTTTTGAAAAAAATAAAATTTATTCATATGAGTTTTATATAATTTCACGGAGGTTTTTTTGATTTAGTGGAATACTTTTAAATTAGTACTTTGTAACCTTTTCTCTAAAATAAGATTAAATATAAATCATGGATAAAAATAAAATTCATAAACTCATAAAGAAATAAATTTTGTTTTAGAATCTTCAACGATATGCATTTCAATTGATTAATTTGTAATTTAAATAAAATTTGAAGTTTGGATAATATTTGTTATGGGATAGATTTTATTATTCAAGTACTATATTTAATTGAAAAAAATTGAATATTATCAAATTTATAATTAAGAGGAACAATTTTTATCTAATCAACATAATTAGTTATTATTACTTTGTTAAGTAAAAATAATAATAGCAATAAAAAGAATTTAGTTTTGATAGGACTTATTTTAGTTTTTTTTCTAATTGATATCTTTATTTAATTAAAATAATTAGTTATTATCAAATAATTAATTAAACAAAGTTTAATATACAATTAAAATGGACACACAATTGTAATTTTCTTAAAGGCTGGATTATGTGATGGACGATGGTTGAGTTATGATGACACAAAATTATATTGTATTTAAGAAAATCGAATAAATTTTTATTTAATTAGTAATAAATATCCTAATTTATATAAACCCAATACAAATCATTAGGGCACAATAACAGCTAACAACAATTAACTACTAAACATAAGATTTTAAAAGATATTTAAAAAAAATAAAAGTATCAACCATATACTGTTTTTTGTGAAAAGATATTAAGAAATTGAATTGAGGATCTAAAATTCTACTAACAAAAGTAATCGTAAAAGAAAAATGAAAAGATATATAACTTTAGATCATCTAGTAACAACTAATCATTATCAAACAAATTTAAAAAAAAAATTGTGTTTAAACGACCCTATATTAGATTCAAAATAATCGAAAATATTTAAAATGAAAAACTATTAAAACGTATGTTTATATAAATTTCAAATGTGAAAGCTATTGGTTACAATTTATATAATTATAAATTATTTATATTAATAGGTAATTTTATGATAAATAATTTAATAGCTACAAAGTAATAATAAATTAACGAAAAGGCTGATTATCTTGGATTGTGATAGTTCATTGTTTATATTTAAAAAATTACGTAGTAATTAATACATATAGAAAATCTTTTTCAAATTGATTCTATTTGAAAATATATAAATATTTTTTAAATTGACTAACACGTACATATAAAAATTAGATTAATAGGTAATTTTATTGCTATTAATTTCTTAGACTAAATTTGTTTAATTATATTGAGTAATCTATAATTAATACGGGATGCGTTGTTTTAACTTTTGTTGAAAGTTCGAATGATGTGGTATATATCAGAGGACATGTAGGCGAATAGAACGTGTCGACGACACGTATGCAAATTCAACGTGATACCGACACGTAGAATTTAGGCATCTCATTTAGTGTATATATAGAATAGAATATAGAATATAGATAGATAGTATATTGTTTTTACTTTTATTTATAATTATTAAATCAATTTTAGAAATATCCAAAAATATATGGAGAATATTTTCATAATATTTTTATTGTTGAAATTGGAAAGAAAGAAGATATGGAATTGATTTAAAAATCTTTGTGATTGATTTGTATGTAAATTAGGAAGATATTAAGTTAGGAACAAATCTTGATAAGCTATATGCTTTTGATTGACATGTTTAGTTTTGGAAATAGAATAATCTTATATATAATTATTGTGATTAATATGTTTAGTTTAGAAAATAGGAAAATCTGATAAATATTTATTACATTGAATTTGAAGAAAAACGAAAAATTGACAAAATGTCATATGACAGAAAGATTAAGAGAATGTCATCTGGCATAAGGAGTGAGTGGACTTAATAAGGAGATGCCATGTGGCTTAAAGAGGTTGTGGTTTAGTAGATATATAGTGCCTTGCACGAGTGCCTAGATAGTGCCAGTGTTATGCATGAGATTTATTTTAATATATATTTTTAACACTTTGTAATATAATATTAAAATCTAAAACTTCAAATACGTTGCATGGTACTAATCAATGATTAATTTTTATACATTAGTGCCCATAAAAAAATCATTATATAAAAAGACAAAAATAACTCAAAGTTCAAGTCAAAGTTGAATGTTAAATAAAAATCATATTAGTTATCTTATGGAAAAAATTCAGTAATGAGTTTTTTTTAAGGATCTAAGATAAGTATATCCAATGGAAAATCGCTAGGTTGTTAGGGGTCTACTTTATTATTGTGTTTCATGTGTATCTTGTTGTTTTGACTTTTAGTGTTATTGTGTGAATTTTTCTTACAGGTAACATCCTAAGTGTCTTATTTGCCTACTTTTGACTTGTTTTCATAGCCTTTGGGTCTTTCAAAAACACTCTCTTGACCTAGTCAGAGTACATGTGCGTACATCTTGACCCCATACATCGTTTTTGTGTGTATCTTGTAAATTTAAATAAGGAAGTATTAGTTACAGATTTAACTTATAATAAGTAAAGTTGAGTACATAATTCTCTCTATATAAATTTATTTGAAAAATGAGAAAAATACATTTGGCAAAGTGAAGGGAATGACGACACATGGCGTAGTAAAATTTTGCTTTAATATATATATATATATATTAGATTCATTGATTTGTAATCTTGTAATTGATTTGTATATTTAAATAAGAAAGTATTAGTTATGGATTTAGTTTGTACTAAGGAAAGTTTAGTACATAAATCTCTTTCTATTAAATTTGTTTAAAAAATGAAAAAAATGAGAAAAAGACATGTGGCAAAGTGAAGAAAATGGCGACACATGCGTAGTGAGATTTTGCTTTAGTGTATATATATCTTTTTGATGTAAAAAATATAATTTGTGTGGTTCAAGTGGCTTAGTTGGGGTTCTACTTTAATAGATATATAGTAGATTATATTTGATGTGTAAATAAGGGAGGCTAGATTGAAATGTACATTTGCCAAACTTAGCCATATGCATCTATTTTGTGCTGCTAAAATTGGGTGTGAAAAGAAAAACTTACTTGATAAAAAGAAAATGAAGAATAAAAAAGGAAATAAAAGGAGCTAAAAAATGGCTGCTACCAATCTTTATATTGCTTTCTATTAATTTATTTTTTCATGCGCAAGATTTTATCAACATGTGGGTATATATAATACTTCTTACTTTGGTGTTTGTAACTATATTATACGGATAATATTTTTGATGAATGTAATCTAAGGGTATTGAAGAGTTATAAACATACGTTGTTATTGCAATGCAGGTTTATTGAATATTTTGTGGTTTATCTTGGAAAGAATTGATGTTAAAAATATTACATATTTATTTTAAAGCATAAGAAATATAATGCAGAGAATAAGAATCTGCATAGAATATAATATTTTGTGTTACATTTTGGAAAGAATTGATTATAAAAATATTGTAGATTTATTTTAGTATAGTAAGTATAGGCTGCAAATTATTGCTGATTTTCAAAATAAAAACAAAAGAATGATAGCTTGCCATGTGGTCAAATTAAAGGCATGATTCCACATGGCAATAGAGACGGGTGTGTTTATTCTAGGGGCGTCAAGTGACTTAGTTGAAATTCTGCTTTAGTATATATATATATAGTATATTTTCGTTATAGAAAATTACCTTAACATAAAATTGTGCTATAAACTATCACCCTACTCCATTTTAAGAAAATCACTAACTTCTTTTTAACAAAAAAAAACCGCTTTTTTGAACTTTGAAAACATATACTCGTTCCACTTTTGACAAAGACACCCACTTATAAGTTATTAGTGTAGTTGTTACTTGTTACCAAAATCAAGAGACAACACAACATAATAGCGAAGTCAAATTTTTGTGAGCTTGATTAATTGCACGTTAATGACTCATTATAGTAATAAATTAACAATATGTACACGTCTAATATCTCTTAGTGTTGATAAAGGAATCTTTATAGACGGAAACAGTACCTTCCATTTTGGAATATCATTAGACATGGTTTAGGACACGGGGACAGCTAATCATGTCACAAAAAACACACACAGTGGCAGTGCTCACACTTGGATAGAATGATAGAAAGGCCTTTTCGGTGTTACGAATTAACTAAGAAAAATATGTGCACGGCACTTGACCACAATAAATACTCCATATTCAACACCCTTTTTATGTCAGTTTATTTATGTATCACTTCATTCACTTGCCCACCTTCATAGTAGTATATAACTTTAAAACCAAACACATTCACAAAATAGCTAACTAATGACACATGCATATATACAGACACAGATTTACACAAACACAAGCATGCAAAATAAAAAAGGATAAATAATATTAAATTAATTGGTGGCAGCAGGCGATGCAGTGAGCACACTAGACAAGCCCATCATTCATTATATTTTCCACCTCCCTTTCCCCCGAGTTTTCTCGCTCTTTTCAAAACAAAGGTTGTTTTTTTCCTTCTAATATATGAAAAGGGTAATCTTAATTGCACTATCCTATTCTCACGAGTTACATATCTTGTAAAACACGACCCGATTCGTTTATCACCTAATCGACTTACTTATACTTGAACCTGGCCTAAATCATACCGAAATTTCTACCAACTCAAAATTTCCGAAACCGAAATTAACCTAAGAGTATATGAACCAAATCGGCCGAATTAATAAAAAAAAATATGGAGTATAAAGAAGTATTACTAAAATTATACTCCGTACATATATGAAAAGTGACATAAATATGTTCAAGCTAGTATCCTAGAAAAAATCATTATACTTGTATAATTTTGATAAATTCAAAGAATTATAAGTTAATATAATATAAATTAAAATAAATAATATGAATATAAATTTGGTGTACTAATCAAAAATTGATTAATAATTAGTTAGTATAGACCGGTGTCATGCACCGGTTGTTTGAAATAAGAATTGTCAATCTAGTATCTCTTCAACACCAAAATATACAATTCTTAGTGATTTTTATGCAAATTGATAACTATGTTTATAAGCTAGCAACGAAAATCATGAAAGTAATAGGTTACTAATAGGGGTGTGCAAATTCGGACCGGACCGAAAATGCCCGGACCGGACCGGGGGAATTCCGGTCCGGTCCCCGGTGCACATATTTCTAAAATTCTGGTTCTAGTCCGGTCCAAACCCGACTGGTTTTTAATTTTATTTTATGTATTAATATCTCATAACACTATTAAAAATTAATTTCTACAATAAATATAAATTAATAACAAAATATATTGTCTAATATTATACACAATAGTTATAAAAATAGTAAAAATAATTAAATTTTAATTTATATAAAACAAAAAAATAAAAAATACGTAAACCGGTCCATTCTGATCCAAGACCGGACCAGAACCGGACCGGACCGAATCATATCGGTCTGGTCCGGTCTCCGGTCCAAGGATTGTAAAAATGATGGACCGGACCAGAAAAAGCGGTCCGGTCCGGTTCGGTCTGGACCGGATGCACAACCCTAGTTACTAATATATAAATAAGTTAATATATATTCATATCTTTATCAAATTTGTCTCATTTTCGAGGTGTTTCAATGGATATATGATTACATTAAGTAAGTGAAAATATTAATCTTATATGATAGGAAACGACATCATATTAATCAGTTATAAAATCCAAAATGCCAAGTAATCTTCCATGGTCGACTAAATATTACAGTTAAAAATCTACTAATTAGATTAACAATGAGCATGAATTTAATTTGCATAGATATTTTATAACGTTCAGATAAACTATCGTATATGCATCGCGATGAAGATTTAAAACGTATCGTTACAAGTATACTACGTTTTAGTGGTTATTTTCGATGAGATTGAATACTTATTAACTAACATAGTTGAATTTGATTATTAAGGCCGCATTATTAAATTAACAAAATAAATCTAATAGTTTTAGAGGGATGGTTGTAAACAAAGTGAGGAAAAGAGAGGATAAATAAATTTGTAAAAATAGCACGATGACATATGTCCATAAAAGAAGAGGACAAATGTCAAATGTTAAATTCGCCACGTGACACAATCATTAACAATAACTTGCCTTCTTCGTTAATGGTTTAGGGAGATGTTATTTTTATTTGTGAATAATTTTAGTGTTTTAAATGACTCTACATACCATTTTGTCAACCAAATCGTCCATTAACCTATAATAATCCAATTTGACTTGAACTACAATTTGAATTGACTCGACCTAAACTCAACATAAACCCAAAGTGACGGAATCCAAATCCGACTTGAAATATACTACTGACAACCGCAATTAGGAGACAAAAGATATGTCACTCTAGGCCAAAAAGGTTGGTGTAATACAAGTTAAAATTGTAGGGTTGTTATTTAACATCCATCCTATATTTCTTCATAGCGTCCACCCTACGTTCGTGAATTGACCACGAAGGAACGCAGTTGGTCCGTGAAATCACCACGGAGGAACTGCGTTGGTCAGTAGCTAATTCACAGAGGAATCGCGTTGGTCTGTGGTTGATTCACGGAGGAACTGCGTCCCTTTATGGTCAATTCATGGACCAACTGCTTTTCTCTGTGGTCAATTCACGGAGGAACTGCATTGGTCCGTGAATTGACCACGGGTAAAACACATAACTCAACTATCGCCTTAAATGTTACTTGTCTCCACCTAACAGAATTTAATTACCCTAACTATTCATATATTATGGAATTCTTTAACCAAAACACTCTTCCACCCTCAAATAAAAATTCTTCCGCCCTCAAACAAAAACACTCTCTTATATTTTGGCAAATCATGATAATTTCTATGATACAACGAGTGGAGGAGATGATCCATTCATGCTTAATCACAATGAGGTAAGTTTCTTTTGTTTTTACTTCAAACTTGAGTTTTTACTTTACTTTACAAATACATGTTCATAAAACTTTTGATTTTTACTTGTTAAAAGGCTATACTTTAACTTGATTAAAGATAGTTGTTGCAAATAGATTATTGTTTGATGTTGTTCTAGCCATAAGTTTGTGTTTTAGACTAGTTATAGGTAATAACTTGCACAATATGCAAGTGTAAATCTGTTGGAAAAAACCAGTCGAATCCGTAGGAAAAACTCATTTTTGCAAGTGTAAATCCGTAGAAAAAACCAGCATTGTCCGTCACGGACGAAGCTTATCCCTCCGTGACGGACGAAGCTTGTCCTTCCGTGACAAAGCTAGTCCCTCCGTCACGGACGAAGCTTACTGTAATAGAAACAAGTTCTTTTGTGTTACTGTAACTCACTTAATTTGTTTTGTTGTTTGAACAGGAGAATAATGAACTTTATATTGGTCTTAACGACCTAAGTTTTTGATGACGGATTTGCACAAAATGAGACGTCTTCTTCGTACACGCCAAATGTTTTACTTGAGGTGTTTGACAATGGATTTGTACCCTTATAATCACTTCTGAAGGCATCAACATCACATATTCATAGTGGATTTCTACGAGTGAAGGCAAAATTTACTCAACCGTAGCTTGGCAAAATTTACTCAACCGTAGCTTAGGGTGCCCATAGAGGATGTAAACCAAGTTTTAGCCGATTATTATGAGTTGTTTACCACAAATGTTGTGCTCTGCACCAAGGATGAGGCAATTAAGTGGGTTAAAGAGACTGTGATTCAAAATAACATGTGCATCAAGATTAGCCGAGATAGAAAAGCATATGATCATCACCTTGGAAAGACTATGTTGTTGTGTGAAAGATAAAGAACGTACACCCCATCAAAAGGAGGAGAAAACCAGGTTCGAAAAAAACACAAAGACAAAGAAATGTGGGTGTCCCTTCAAATTGATGTGTCATGAACATCCTAGAGGCTCATGGAAGATTGATGTCGTACATGGAACTCACAACCATGAGATTGGATCCAATTTATACGGGCATGCATTAGTTGGCAGGCTCATAGATGAGCAGAAGAGATTGATGTAGTCGATGACAAAGACACATTGTACGCCAACCTAGATTGCAACTGCACTGAACGAGTTCCCAGGGAACTGCACTAGAAAAAAAAAAGTGTACAATGAGCGTTATAATGTACGAAGGGTTGGGATGGAAGGAAGAACAATTGTCCAACAATTCTATCGTAAATGTAAATAGTACAACTATTATATGGAGCATAGGGCAGACCCTCAAACCAATAAGGTCACCGATGTTATTTTTGCCAGCCAGGACTCTGATCACTCCTGAACGCATAAGAGTCTTAAATGGGTGAAATAGTACCATATTAGACTTAATGTATTAGTGAACATCCAATACAATAAGTTCATATATTTACAACACTCCCCCTTTGGATGTCCACCTTGTAGTTTTCATACCGCGTGAAAACAAAAATCTTGTGGGACAAAAACCAGAACTAGGGAAAAGAGTAAAGTTGGAATCAGTTTGACAAACATCTTTTGCATGCTCGAATTACAGGTCGAGCCTTTATTTAAAATTTTAAATCCACTATCGTATTTGCCTAATCAGGTTATGTGCTTGTCAGATATCTTATGGAGTTCTGAATCATTGGTTTTGCAAACTGCCTCATTAAAGACCTTGCTTGCAAAACAAACCCAATGGAAAATAATCCAAAGCTAAGGGAAAAAGAGTGCAGTCACATAAAATACTCCCCCTCATTTAAAAAATAGACTCTTCATCTAGTAAAATATATCATCATTGGACTTTTGCATAAGATTTGGTACTTTTGGACAACTATCTTTATTATTTGCTTAATGACAAGATAACAATTTGTCACATCAAATGATTTTATCAATGTAATTTTTCCAAGAAGGAATGATGTCATTCTTTTGTATGAAATAACAGGTTGAAATATTAGTTGCTTCTGGGATCTCTTCTAGAGCTCTGATATCATAGCCCAACTTGATCATTTTCTATAAATTTATTGCAACCATAGGATTGTTTATAAATCATTTTCTTATCGAATGCATACATACGATTACAACCTCCTATGCCTTAATCATTTTTACTTCATATAGAAGCGTTCATAACTTAGTGGATTACACATATGTGTTTTCTCATTTATGCTTCAGGCATTTTTAGTCCTTAAAGGACTTTATGTATATACATGTATCGAATATCCCATAAAAATATGGAGTAGTTTATCCAAAACTTTATGAGCTATATCTTTCACTACAGGTGAATACATCCTCATTAGCTAGAAATTTGTTGACAAAATTCACTATAGGTGAATAGAGTTTCATATACTCTAGTCCAGACTATTTTCTAAATCCTTATGTGACCAATATATCTTTGGATCACAATCTTATTGCCCTCATGATATTTTTATACGACTGACTAATTTTATGCTTTTTGGTATTGGAACTACTGGTCCAAAAATCACTATATTTCTTCAAAGAATCTAGCTTCCTCATATTACTTCATTGCAACATATTCAATAATTATAATGTCGATGTTATTGTTTGAGGATCATCATCCTCACTCGACACTTCTAGTGTTGTTGTAACAACAAATAGTCTATAAAAAAACTTTCTTATCCTTACCATCTGTAAATGTCTCTTGTATATGTGACTTTGTCACGCTATCTTGGCACTAGTAATTACATTTGATAGCATATTAGCTATACGATCCATCGAACTTCTAGTTCATGTTTTTGAACTTCGTGTTCATTCACTTGAACTGCGGGTTCTTTCCTTTGAACTTCAGGTTCAATTACCCTCAGATCTAAAATGTAAAAATTGTGTTCCCTATAATTTCTTACATACTAGTCTTGTTTCCTTCTCCCCCTAAAGTTGGGACATTCACCTTATCAAAGTGATAATATCAATACCGAGCAATTTATTGATCACCCGCTCATAAGCTCTAGGTATTTGGTAAACGATAGGGAATCAAACCCATCGTATAATTCCAACTTTTATGTGGCATTCCCTTAATATATTGAGGGAGGTAAGAGGACGTATACCGCATATCCAAAAACTTTTAGTTCTCTTCCGGAGACAAGTTTCAAATAGGAGATGCATAAGCAGTCGGTCTCAGTCGCATTAAACTCTCGACATCCAAATTTATGATTTGATATGATCAACGACTCTTCCAGGTCGTATAAGTCATATATTAGCATTTGTCAATGCATTCATTATGATCGTATTATTAGCGACACTACTGGGTCATTTTGTGACCATTTTGATTGTATTATTAACGACACTACTAGGCCGTTTTTGTAACACCCCCAAAACTTAACCCTTTTGGAAAGGTATTACCGCTAGTGACCCCAGTGTTCCTCACCGAGATCACCCAAGGCTTTACCACTTAAATACGATTTATGAAATGCAATTGATACACAATGATCAAGCATTAAATTCCAAAACGTAACATTGTCAAGGAAACAAGGGTTACGGGATTACAGCCCAATCCCGAATAGGTCAATACAGAGTTTAAAACAAACACAGCGGAAGTCTAAGAAAGTATATTACAATCAAAGTTATTGTCCAAAAGATCTCAACCTGATTAAAGAAATAATTAAAATATTGAAAAACCACCGTTGACTCCATAGTCCTTCTGGTCTTCTGAACTACTTCTTATCTGATGTGCCGAATCGAACGGATGACACCAGCCAACCATGCAAGGGAAAATATTGGTTGGTTAGTCTAAATGAATAGACTAGCAAGGGTATAAAGCAGACTGGTTCGAAGCAGTCATATTAGGTTAGACTCATCGCTTCTCGGATAATAACCGATAACGGTAGTCAACCATCATATTCCTACTGGAATAAACAAGAGGTATGCACAGGAGAAGATTCTGGAAGACTGAATCTTCACAGAAATCGACTCGAAAGAAGACTCCAACGGAAATGAGTCTTTAAGGAAGTATGACAAATCTGGAAAGTTACAGAATCATACAACAATGATTTAAAACTGACTGAGATGCTTCAGTCAACGACCAACCTCACCGCCTTTCAGCGAATCCAAATCGGAAAGAAGACGTACTACATTCAAGTCAACACGAGTCTTCCTAGCGGCACTATTACCTAGCTGCCCTACTCGCTGAGCGTTCATTAATTATGTGCGTCAAGGTAGCACTTATCTGATTATGTTTCAAAAACACACATCACATTATAGACTTTTACATGTGTACCCCACCAATGGGACGACACATCTTAGTATACGTTTCGTCGAGAGTGACGTACACCGAAAGGTTTGTGACACCAGCTAAGTGTCCTGTCTCTACACACTTGTGAAAGAGACCGATCATGATCTTAGAATAGTACCAGATGGGGACGAGCCACCCCGATACCAGATTATAAAGAAACGACTGGACAGAGTCCGAGTAACGTTCCTATTTAACAGTGCTAACTAAATAGTTACAGCACCACAACAGTTACAGGATAAATCCACATAAAGGCCCGAAAGGCGATCACAGATAATAGCGTTGTTCTAACAGATATACAACCTATTATATGATTTTCAAAACAATTTATCAAAACCGTTTCCAGACAAACAGAATATTCATTCCAAATTAATTACTCATATAAACTACTAATAATTAATGTAAATATGGAACGAATGAGCAAGAGCGAACCGCCACTTGCCTTACTCCGCAGAATAGTCTAAAGACGTCAACTGGATTCCGGGCTCGACACGGTATAGTTCCGACAGCACAACAACCTTCGAGTCGACCCATAACAGGAACCCTAAGTTAGATACGACATAAACAGTACGAATCTAAACACGGCGAAAGAACACGAAAGGAAAGACGCCACGACGACAACCAACCAAGCCAAAGCCACGAAGGCATTATGGGCACTGGCGGCGGTCGCCGTTCTTGGCGGCGGTCGCCGTGAAGAACACGGCTGTCGCCGTGACGAACTTAGACGACGCAGAACGAGAGAAATCTCACCCCAAAACACGAGCGGTTCGGCCTCCTTCGACTTGCTTTGGCTTCTAACCTCCAAGGCTAACCAAAAGCTTCACAAAGGCACTTAGGAAACACACCAAAGCAACACCGGCGAGACCTTCAAACTCCGGCGAAAACCAACTCCGACGAGAAAGAAATCCGGCAGCGATTCGGGGTTGGATGGGCTTCAAAACCCTCTCCCAAACACCCCTATTTATAGCCAAACACCTGGGAGCCTCAACCAAACCCTAAGACACGGCCGAAAGCAAGATCGGCGCGCCTCGATTACCGCCGGCGACCAACGGGCAATGCCCACTGGACAAAACACGGCGGGCGCCGTTTTTAGCCTGCGGCGGGCACGCGGCGATCGCCGTAAATGCGGCGGTTGCCGTCGCTAGGCCTGTCGCGGCCAGCTAGAAGCTGACACGCTGACTCCTCGGGCCCAACCACGGCGGTCACCGTTTCTCCCTTTTCCCGCCCATTCAGCTTTGAACGAACCTGACATTAAACCGGGATAAAAATTATCGTACGTGAACGACAATTAAAATCCAAGGCATGCTATCTGTATATTATTTCACTGAGAAAAATATTACAGATATAGAGCACCTTACAGAAAGTCTCAAACTCTCTGTATTAAATCCGACGTACACAACGCGTACTCGGGAAAATTCCATAATTCCCAATATAACCTTACAACTGTAACACCCCCAAAACTTAATCCTTTTGGAAAGGTATTACCGCCAGTGACCCCAGTGTTCCTTACCGAGATCACCCAAGGCTTTACCACTTAAATACGATTTATGAAATGCAATTGATACACAATGATCAAGCATTAAATTCCAAAACATAACATTGTCAAGGAAACAAGGGTTACGGGATTACAGCCCAATCCCGAATAGGTCAATATAGAGTTTAAAACAAACACAACGGAAGTCTAAGAAAGTATATTACAATCAAAGTTATTGTCCAAAAGATCTCAACCTGATTAAAGAAATAATTAAAACATTGAAAAACCACCGTTGACTCCATAATCCTTCTGGTCTTCTGAACTACTTCTTATCTGATGTGACGAATCGAACGGATGACACCAGCCAACCATGCAAGGGAAAATATTGGTTGGTTAGTCTAAATGAATAGACTAGCAAGGGTATAAAGCAGACTGGTTCAAAGCAGTCATATTAGGTTAGACTCATCGCTTCTCGGATAATAACCGATAACGGTAGTCAACCATCATATTCCTATTGGAATAAACAAGAGGTATGCACATGAGAAGATTCTGGAAGACTGAATCTTCACATGAAATCGACTCGAAAGAAGACTCCAACGGAAATGAGTCTTTAAGAAAGTATGACAAATCTGGAAAGTTACAGAATCATACAACAATGATTTAAAACTGACTGAGATGCTTCAGTCAACGACCAACCTCACCGCCTTTCAGCGAATCCATATCGGAAAGAAGACGTACTACATTCAAGTCAACACGAGTCTTCCTAGCGGCACTATTACCTAGCTGCCCTACTCGCTGAGCGTTCATTAAGTATGTGCGTTAAGGTAGCACTTATCTGATTATGTTTCAAAAACACACATCACATTATAGACTTTTACATGTGTACCCCACCAATGGGACGACACATCTTAGTATACGTTTCGTCGAGAGTGGCGTACACCAAAAGGTTTATGACACCAGCTAAGTATCCTGTCTCTATACACTTGTGAAAGAGACCGATCATGATCTTAGAATAGTACCATATGGGGACGAGCCACCCCGATACCAGATTATAAAGAAACGACTGGACAAAGTCCGAGTAACGTTCCTATTTAACAGTGCTAACTAAACAGTTATAGCACCACAACAGTTACAAGATAAATCCACATAAAGGCCCGAAGGCGATCACAGATAATAGCATTGTTCTAACAGATATACAACCTATTATATGATTTTCAAAACAGTTTATCAAAACCGTTTCCAGACAAACAGAATATTCATTCCAAATTAATTACTCAGATAAACTACTGATAATTAATGTAAATATGGAACGAATGAGCAAGAGCGAACCGCCACTTGCCTTACTCCGCAAGAATAGTCTAAAGACGTCAACTGGATTCCGGGCTCGATACGGTATAGTTCCGACAGCACAACAACCTTCGAGTCGACCCATAAAAGGAACCCTAAGTTAGATACGACATAAACAGTACGAATCTAAACACGGCGAAAGAACACGAAAGGAAAGACGCCACGACGACAACCAACCAAGCCAAAGCCATGAAGGCATTCTGGGCACTGGCGGCGGTCGCCGTGAAGAACACGGCGGTCGCCGTGACGAACTCAGATGACACAGAACGAGAGAAATCTCACCCCAAAACACGAGCGGTTCGGCCTCCTTTGACTTGCTTTGGCTTCTAACCTCCAAGGCTAACCAAAAGCTTCACAAAGGCACTTAGGAAACACACCAAAGCAACACCGGCGAGACCTTCAAACTCCGGCGAAAACCAACTCCGACGAGAAAGAAATCCGGCAGCGATTCGGGGTTGGATGGGCTTCAAAACCCTCTCCCAAACACCCCTATTTATAGCCAAATACCTAGGAGCCTCAACCAAACCCTAAGACGCGGCCGAAAGCAAGATCGGCGTGCCTCGATTACCGCCGGCGACCAACGGGCAATGCCCACTGGACAAAACACGGCGGGTGCCGTTTTTAGCCTGCGACGGGCACGCGGCGGTCGCCGTAAATGCGGCGGTCGCCGTCGCTAGGCCTGTCGCGGCCAGCTAGAAGCTGACACGCTGACTCCTCGGGCCCAACCACGGCGGTCGCCGTTCTTGAACGGCGGTCGCCGTTTCTCCCTTTTCCCGCCCATTCAGCTTTGAACGAACCTGACGTTAAACCGGGATAAAAATTATCGTACGCGAACGACAATTAAAATCCAAGGCATGCTATCTGTATATTATTTCACTGAGAAAAATATTACAGATACAGAGCACCTTACAGAAAGTCTCAAACTCTCTGTATTAAATCCGACGTACACAACGGGTACTCGGGAAAATTCCATAATTCCCAATATAACCTTACAAAAATACGGGGTATCACAGTTTTGTGAATGTGTAGGAGCTACAAAATGCTCAACTACTACACTAATTAATTACTCTCATTCTCCCACTTAATTTGTGTAGCCAATGTGTTGAGGCATCTATCAACATCATAAAATATATGATAATTCACATTGGTCCATATGCTGGTGTAATCGATCCTCATATGTCTCTCGAACTCAGTCAAGGACCATAGGAAACTTCACATACTAGGTCAACCTTATCCCTTAGGAAAAAAACATCAGGTCTCAGGATCTTCTGGTCCTATAGTTTCCATGTGAATATTCAATGATCATGTGTATCATTATTCACTTTGGTGACCGAATTTATCATGCCACATATTTATTTAAATCAACTAACTTCTAGTTAGTGATATTATATACTTCAATGGTTATATGGAGTGTCATATGATCTAGGTGTGTAAGTTATCATCTTCTTTTTAGACTTGCTTCAGGCTAGTCTATGAAATGAATACTTATATATCTGACATCATCCTCAATCTTACTTAATTGGTGTCCATATGACAACCATTTTGTCAAATAATATCTCTCGAATAAATTCTTGCTTCTTCAAGTAACAAGATATAAACTCTTCTATAGTCATTTATGAGATTGTTCAGTTGGAACATAATATTCACACCAAATTTTTCATTCGCATATTTGTGAAAAACTTCTGATTTTTCAATTGATATGTTTTAATGACACCACCATGGACATTTATAATTGTCCACCATTGAAAATTTTCACATGGGTGATCCATTCATAATTTGGGAGATCATCAACTCAAAATCAAATAAATCATTATCTTGATTTCTAGAAAAATGATGCCTCAAAATGGGTACATTCAGACCTTTGATTTAGATAAGATTAGTCTCCATGCATAAGACATGGTATTGTACATCTGATACTAGACTAATGACCAACTACTTTAATGTCTTCAAGACATTAGAATTAAAGCATACAATTAGACTCTAGATATAAACCATAACCATGACTACGGTTGCACGCTTAACCGTATCTCCTTCCACACCCTCTACTAGAGGTGGCATGCTTCAAGCATGCTAGAAGTTGTCATCATATGGTCTTTAAAAACTAAGTCATGCTTGGTGGTTATTTATAAATTAATCTGAATATGACATAGACCCATTATTCTTGTATTACTACTAAAGTACATGATTTGGTATGAGATCATATAACTCTTCCAAAGCTTATAATGATCCCTAATATTCCAAATTCGAGTCTTCAGGATCTCATGTAGTTGATGATAATCAATATCATGCATAGCACAATTCTACGGGAATTCAAGTGCCACATGTTTCTCCCAAATTTTTACCAGCCAATGGCATTAGAAACCCATAACAAATTGTTTCTTCCGGAAACACTTAGAGTATACAAATTAAAATATAACAATCATGACAAATAAGATGAACAAGAAATAAATAAGAATGAAGTACAATATATGAAATATATAAGAAAATGTAAATAAATGATAACACAGAAAATTTTATTTGTACACTTCAGGTGACAAATACTAGACGTTTTGTCATATTCTTTAAGAATAAAAATCTCATAAAATCTCAATTGTCAACTTCGGGTGACAAGTGGGTACCATATAAGATTCTTTCAATAACTTTAATAATCTACTACGAGAGATATATTCTCTCTCTTTCAAGTAGAAAATGTTATCATCTACTTCAGGAGATGTCTAGATTATATTGAGCTAGAAAATAATAAGAAATAAGCATATATCTTATATATGCAATGTTGTATATCTAAGCTATGAACTCACAAGAATAGATCACACTTACAACTTTAATAAGAATAAGTGGAGCAACAAGAAATACTATAGCACTATCGATATGAAAAGGCATGTGAAACATATGGTGGGAGTAATGACAATAAGTAACATAGTTAATGTACTATATACTATTGTAATAAAGCATGAGAAAAACTTATAGCTATCAAACACTCATATTTAGTCAATAGCAATTAATAGTATAGAGAGATACACAAACTTAATAGTATAGGAGGTAATATACACCAAAATTATATTACATATTAATTTTTTGAGCGGATATTACATATTAATTGAGATATAAATACATACTCTCATATTATGAATCTCTCTATATATACATGTATTAGTAAGAAGGTCAATACGTGTATGCTAAATATATATTACATGAGATATGTGAAGTTACAATTGTATGTAGGCTAAATATATATTAAATGACGGTCAAATACTAATTCAATGCTCAATGCACTAATGAAAATTGAAAATTGAAACAAAAACCGTACAAAAAAACTCATATATAGCACACACAAAAAAACGTACAAAAGACACTAATGACAAATATAACTAGTGAATAAGTAAATAATAGTATAAATGATATAAATGACAATATAGTATATATGTGCAAAAATAAATATATAGTTGTTAATTACTTACTACAAGAAGTGATTTTATCATAAATATATTATCATCAACTTCGGGAAATGATACTACATGACATTTTCGTGGACTTCTTACTTACAACGGGAAGTGATTTTATCGATGTATATATTCATCTACTTCGGGAGATGATATTATCTAGAAAATTTCTTGGGATTTTTATCACTTACAATGGGAAGTGATTTTATTAATAAAATAATTATCTACTTCGAGAGATAACAAATAGATTTTATATCTATTTTAAAGCACTATGATTTCTTACTACTCACCTCAAGGAATAATATTTTGCCTTCATCCACTTCAAGGGATAAAGATCAGTACTCCATGAGTGATATATATTTCATGCAAATACATCTTATTCGGGGGATGATTTGAATAGTCTCATTAAGACAAATATATAATTGTATCCACTTCGGGGGATCAAATAAGTATACACTTTTATATATACAATGCAATGTATAAACTACACAAAGTAAAATATAAAACCGTATATATATACATATGCTAACAATCGGACAACAAGTATATTTGAACATATAAAGAATGGGCATACGGGAACATAAATCATATGGATATTGAACATATATAAACATGGGTGTTCCTACGATTTTGAACATAAATTATAAATGGAAACACCGTATGGTTTACATGAATATGCGTACCTCGAACTTATCGTGATAATAACGTGTTATAAAACCAATGAGAAATACATAGAGGTTGATAATTTATTGAGAGAGTATAGATAGACAAGAGAGAATTGCATATGTACAAAGTCTTCTTTCTTTTTCTTATTTTGTTGTCTTATAATGAGCCTATATTTATAGGCTAAGGGAGAGATATAGATACAAGAGTACTCTTCAATACAATATTAATAGTTAATATGAAGGTAACATAGGAATCTTAAATGGGTGAACTAGTAACATATTAGATTTAATGTATTAGTTAACATCCAATACAATAAGTTCATATATTTACAACAGTGTTTCCTTTTAAATTGATTTTGGTTTACAAATTGAATGTCCATGCGAGAGAGATTCATGTACCACGCTCACCTTTCCTTTTTTCTTTTTCCTTTTTAACTTCCATTTTTTAAAACTTAACGATTTAGGGCTAACTTTTATGTTATGGATATTCTGTGAATTTGTACAAATCTCAGGGTTATAACACGAAATATGTCAAATTTTGATACATTGTGTGAATTACGTCAAATCTTAGGGTTACTAGGTGAAACTCCCGAAAAAATAATTAGTATTTTATAAGACACTTAGAAATGTAATTTATATCTTGGTTATAAATATGGGCCATATTCACGCGAAAACGTCCGCCCATGCGAGAACTAAGAACGGCCCACGAACGTTGGATCAAGAAAAATGGACGCTCCAGCGCCATCATTAATGGGGGGGAAACTTGGGAAATATTCAACACAACAAAATTTTATGTGGAAAAAACGCATATCATGTGCGTATGGTGTTTCATATGCACACATCGGTCATTTTTATAGGCCCTTGCTATTTCACGCACGGGTAAAATTTCTATTTCACGCACTGTTTCATACGTGACGTACCAAATGAAGCCGCCCGTGACGAACGAAAGCACTCCGTTCGTGACGGACCACAGTAAATCGTCCGTGACGCACCAACCCCATCCGTGCGTCACAGATGAACATTCTGATCCGCAACACGATTTTGGAATCGCCATAACTTTTGATTCCCTAGTCCAAACGCGCTGAAAATTGGAGGAGGTATAGTTGACATCTTGATCTTTAATCTGACGTTGAAATTACTCAATTCGGATTTACGTAGAAGAAGTTATACTTCTCCAAAGACGGGATAAAGAAATAGAGATCCCTTAAGCGTCAAGGCGAGTAGAGATATCTCAAACCATTAGAAAGAAGGGATACGATTGCTTCAAAACAAATGGGAAACATTTGACAATCGAGATGGAAGAAGCTTTCTATTATCTTTATGTATGGCCAATCTTATTGAAATTATAAGCATTATCAAGACTCTAATTTGGCCAAACATAGTTCATTTTAATGTCGGTGTATATATTACTTGTACTATACTTTTAGATTTATTAAGCCACTAATTAAACTGTCACATAGTATTTTTTGCAATATATATACATAAAATATATAAAATAAAATATATTTTATATTGTTTCATGAATATATTACTTAAAGTTGTGTTACCTTTATGGAATAAATCATTCTCATGCATATTTATAAAAGAAACTTAATTTGTTTAACCGTCTGATTCTTACTGTAATAACATATGATTTACTTGAGCTACATAATCCTTCTCTAATTTTTTAGCATGCTAAAACAATATAATTATTATAATATTTTTTGCTAGTCAATAGCATCTTATATTATCAATTGATATTCCGTTAAATATATAGTTTATATTTATCCAAACATGTACATGACACATAGAATTACTCAATTGATCCGCGACACAATTTTAGAATCGCCATAACTTTTGATTCCCTATTCCAAACGCGCTGAAATTTGGAGGAGGTATAGTTGACATCTTGATCTTTAATCTGACGTTGGAATTACTCAATTCGGAGTTACGTAGAAAACGTTATACTTCTCCAAAGATGGGACAAAGAAATAGAGATCTCTTAAGCGCCAAGGCGAGTAGAGATATCTCAAACCATTAGAAAGAAGGGATATGATTACTTCAAAACAAATGGGAAACATTTGATCCATCATGGATGGATCCATTTGGTCCGTCACGGATGAACATGTTGATCCGCGACACAATTTTGGAATTGCCATAACTTTTGATTCCCTAGTCCAAACGCGCTGAAATTTGGAGGAGTTATAGTTGACATCTTGATCTTTAATCTGGCGTTGGAATCACTCAATTCGGAGTTACGTAGAAAATGTTATACTTATCCAAAGACGGGACAAAGAAATAGAGATCTCTTAAGCGCCAAGGCGAGTACAATAGCATTTAATTCGGATTACAATAGCATTGCAATCATGGATCACAATAGCATTACAATGTGCGAGTACAATAGCATTTAAGTCGCTTTGCGACCTCGTCTCTTTCTTGTAGAAGAAGGTTCGAACGCCATCAGCTGAGAAACGAATGGAGAAGTATCTCTACTCGCCTTGACGCTTAAGAGATCTCTATTTCTTTGTCCTGTCTTTGGAGAAGTATAACTTTTTCTACGTAACTCCGAATTGAGTGATTCCAACTCCAGATTAAAGATCGAGATGTCAACTATAACTCCTCCAAATGTCAGCGCGTTTGGACTAGGGAATCAAAAGTTATGGCGATTTCAAAATCGTGTCGCGAATCAGCGTGTTCATCCGTGACGGACCAAATGGATCCATCCGTGACGGATCAAATGGATTCTTCCGTCACGGATGGATCCATTTGGTCCGTCACGGACAGATGCACATGATCCGTGACGGACGAATCGGTGCATGAAATAGCAATTTTGCCGGTGCGTGAAATAGAAATCGTGTTTTTATATGCACACATGGGTTATTTTCATAGGTTTGTATACATATGTACATATACAATTTCATATGTACACGTAGGTTATTTTCATATGCACACATAAGTTATTTTCATATGCACATAGGCTATATTCGTAGATTTTATACATATGCACACATGTGTTATTGACTTATTTCACATGCACACATAACACGTAGTGTATTTTATATGCACAAATATGTTGTTTCACATGCACACGATAATATATGTCATATGCACATGATAGAATATTTCATATGCACACATTGTTTATTCCATATGAATGTATGAGTTGTTATACATACACACGATAGTGAATTTCATATGCACACAAATGTATACTATGTGTGTACAAGAATCCGTTTTTTTCACATAAAATTCGAATGTGCCAAAATTTTCCCTTTTAATAAAGGCGCGATCTGGGACATATGTTTCTTGAAATCCAACGATTGTGATGCATTCTCATTCCCATCCTAAGCACCCATCCTTACCATATATTTCCCCTATAAATATATCACTATATCATTGATGTATATGTATAAAAACATATTACTATAGAGGGCCGTTCGGATGAAATTAGGGCTTAAGATAAACACTAAGAACAAACCTCCACCGTAGGATGGAGCCTATAGACGGTCCAGATTGAAGGACAAGGAAAAAGAAAAAAAAAAGCAAGCGAGCACAGAATAATGGACATGATGGCAATTTTGAAATTCCATCTAAAATTAAAACGTTATTACACACTTGCCCCTCACCTGTAAACCCCCCCCCCCCCCCCCCCCCCCAAAAAAAAATGAATCAAACGCGCTCAGACGAACTATCCACAGAACTCGAAGAGGAGAAGTCGAAGAGACCAAGTTCAAAACTAGCAATCGATCGAAGACGAAAACTGCAAACGAGGAAATCGATCGAAGACGAAGCTCAGAACTAACAAAATTACAAGCCACAACAACGTAAAAAAACAATCTTACGATATGAGGAGCGACACAGATTACAGTGAGGACGACTTTGGTGGTACGAATATCAGATTTAGGGTTTCGATTTCACGAAAACACATAGATTACTCAAAATTGAAGGTTTCGAGAGTTTGTTAATTGTTGTTGAACCATTTGAAACACGGACCTCGAAGTTAGGGTTTCTTCAGTACTATTGTGACTTTGTTTTCCTTGCCTGAATTGTATGTTCGTTTCCTGATGTTAATTTTGTGAGTTGGAGCTTCATTTACTTTTTCCAGATTTCATTCCTTTGTTATAAAAAAAATTAGATTTACCTGAGGTTCATTTTATGAGTTGGGGGTTCATTTTCTTTTACCAGAGTTCATGCCTGTATTTACCTAAGTTGCATTCATTTCATGAGGTTCATTTAATGAGTTGGAGGTTCATTTCCTTCTTCCAGAGTTCATGCCTTTGTTATAGATAATTTAGGTTTAACTGATTTGGAACTCATTTCATGAGGTTCATTTTATGAGTTGGAGGTTCATTTCCTTCTTCCAGAGTTCATGCCTGTGTTATAGACAATTTAGGTTTACCTGAGTTGCATTCATTTCATGAGGTTCATTTTATGAGTTGGAGGTTCATTTCCTTCTTCCAGAGTTCATGCCTTTGTTATAGACAATTTAGGTTTAACTGAGTTGGAACTCATTTCATGAGGTTCATTTATGAGTTGGAGGTTCATTTCCTTCTTCCAGAGTTCATGCCTTTGTTATAGACAATTTAAGTTTAACTGAGTTGGAACTCATTTCATGAGGTTCATTTTATGAGTTGGAGGTTCATTTTCTTCTTCCAGAGTTCATGCCTTTGTTATACACAATTTAGGTTTAACTGAGTTGGAACTCATTTCATGAGGTTCATCTTATGAGTTGGAGGTTCATTTGCTTTTTCCAGAGTTCATGCATGTGTTATATAAAACTTAGGTTCATTATGCTTTCCCTAGTTGAGTTGGAACTCATTTGATGGGGTTCATTTTATGAGTTGGAGGTTCATTTGATTTTCCGGGAGTTCATGCCTGGATTGAACAGATCTTGAAGTTACAGATTTGGATACTTAGGTTCATTTGTTGTGTATGAGGTTCATTTACTTTTTTTAGAGTTTACTTCATAGTCTGAGGTTGATTACAATTGTGTTGTTTCTCTTAGCAGGATCTATCGGTCGATCACGACGAAACTCCAAATACAAAGGGCCGACATACAAAGACATAGAGATAGACTATGAAAGTACTGAGAGTGAGCACATTGCAACAACAACAAGAGTGTCTGCTAGGAAGTCTCTCGTTTCAAGGAAAAAGGCAAGCCTGCCTCGAAAGAGATCAAACCAGACTGCAAACAAAACACGAAAGCCTAGACATAAAATGGTGAGACAAAAAAGAGTGAGACAGACAGTTTCCAAGACTTCAAAGGTTCAAAGTTCACAAGAAGAAGAACCACCAGCAAAGAAGCAATGCACACAAACAACAACTGAAGATGAACAACCTTCTCAAGCAATTGACAACGCACCTAACGTTTGTCAATAAACAACTGGAGAGATATCAGCTTCTGCAGAGAAGGAATTAAAAGCCACTGATGAAAATGTGACAACACTGGTCAACACAACACCAACGGTTCAAACAAAACTGGGTTCAGAGGAGAAAGAGAAGAGTAACACATCCAAAGACACTGAGGAAAGCCTACAAATCACAGAGTCAAAGAGCACAGAAAGAAAGGGAACAACAACCGACAAAGTGAGTTCAGAAGTACAGGGGAAGGGTAAGGAAGTATAAGAGGAGGAAAGTGTGAGTTCAAAGGAAAAGACCACGATCAATAAATCAGAAAGATCTGAGGAAACACCCACCACAAGACCAAACACTAGGTCAACAGTTGCAGCTCAACAACGTTTAGGGCATGACACGACATCTTCTGAAGAGAACAAAGACACTACATCATCAGACAGTTGTGATGATAGTCAACCAAGGAGACCAAACACTGGGTCCAGGGCTGCAGTTCAGCCAGATGCAGAAGATGAAATACAAAGTTTGAGTGTAGAGGATGTTGAAGAGAGTTTGAGGAAAAAACAAAAGACCAAAGAGATTAAAGGTAAGAAAGACAAGGGCAAGCGAATAATGGAGGTTGACGAGGAAGACACTGCCAAGAAAAGGAAGAAAGAAAAGTGGGTCGTAGTCAAGGAAAGAGGACAGAGGAAGCTAGTAATTACAAAGGGAAAAAAGGAGAAGGAGAGAAAAACAAAGAAGAACAACAATTTGGAAATAGTTCCTGCACACCTAAAAATCAAAACAGAAAAGGATGGATCACAGTACAAGTGGTTGAACACAAGAAATGTGTCGAAAGCGTTTGTTAACGCACTGGAAAGTATCCCTGAACAAATGAAGGCACAAGCAAAGGTGTGGATTAGAGATATGGGGTTTGAAAGCATGCTGCTTTTAAAGATTAAAGGGGTGCCTCATTGCCTGTCTTTCTGGATCCTCGAAAACTACGATGAGATCAAATGTGAGATGAAGATGGTGGATGGAAGCACCATAAAAGTGACAGAGGAGGAAGTACAGAGAGTGCTAGAGATCCCTAGAGGGCAGAGGAAGGTAGAAAGGATAGGCAAAGAGGCTGCTGACAATGCCATTATAAGAGAATGGAAATAGTATTTTGACAATATCAAGCAAATCAGGCCAAGTCATATGGTAGCAAAGCTCAAAGGATGCACATCAAAAGTATGGTTCAAAAGGTTGTTCATCGTGTTGTTCATGTCGGTGCTTGTGGAAAGCAACCAAAAAGACACTATTCCTCAGCACATGATGATCAATGACATTGAAGACATAAAGGGATACAACTAGTGTGAGCTTGTAATGAGTGTCTTGCCTCAAACAACAAATGAATGGAAGGGGAAGAAAGAGAGGTTCTACAGAGGGCCCATCATCTTCCTTGTGGTAAACAACTCTTATTTAATTACAAAAAAAAAACATCTTCTACTGTGTATTATGTTGCATGTCATGTGTGTAGTAATATATTTATGTTCTTCTATACAGTTGTTGTATTTAGACATGGTATCTGTCTTTGCAAATACAAACCCAAACAATACACCCGTCTTCCTAGGATGGACTGACGAGATTTTGGAGGAAAGGGAGAGCATGGAGATGAAGTTTGGTGGCTTTGGACTAGGAACACTGCAACAACCAAGACCAACAAAGGAGAGGAAAGAACAGGGATTCATGAATAACAAGCTACAGGTAAACATCAAGCTTCAAGTTCAAAAAATAGTATAGTGGGTTCATCAGTTTAAACATCAAGGTTCATTAGTTTACAGATTGAGGTTCATTTATATATACATTAAGGTTTAGAAATTGTATTGAGGGGTCATCCAGTTACACAATTAGCTACATGACTTTAGACATTGTAGTTCATGCATCACACATAGTGGGGGTTCAATGTAAAAACCAAGCAAAAATAATGAAACTTCAAGTTCAAAAAATAGTATAGTGGGTTCATCGGTTTAAAGATCAAGGTTCATGAGTGTACAAGTTAAGGTTCATTCATGTATAGACCAAGGTTCAATGGGAATTGACTTGCATGTTCATGTAATTCTGAGTAATACATGAAAAATGATCAAGAGGTGCATGAACAAATAGTATAAGGTTCATTAAACTGAATAATAATGTATGATGTCGGTGATATAATGTAGGTTAGTACATTTACCATGAATTTCATTCATGGTAAATGTAAAATCAATCTCTGGTTCATGGAGTTAGGCAAACAGGTTCATGAGCTTCAAATTTGACCTTTTTTTCTTACTAATTATATCAAGAAGCACAAATATAAGTGGTTTAGCTTGATTTCCTTCGTGTGTCATGGTATTGTATGCTATTTTTGTTTTTTATTTCATCTATTTACCACTTAAAATCGTTTTCTTGTATGCATGAGTGGTTGAATAACTTTACAATCCAATAATTTGTAGTAGCAACAGAAATGTTGAAACTGACAGACATGGTAGAAAATTTACCTACTGAGTTCAACGAGGAGCCCAAGGTCAGAAGCATGATTAAGACAGCACAGACGCTGATTGGGAAGAAAAAAGCCGAGGAAGAGGAACAAAGTGAGTTCGAGAAGATATGGAATGATGCTGACCACCCATTCTGGAGCGATCCACAACTTATAGAATGCTTGAGACAAGTTGAGAAGGTTGATGCTTCTAAAGAAAAGATCAAATTCTCACAAGCTGGAGCTTCAACTTCTAAAGCAAACCAGGGCATGGATTCCACACAAACTTGGGAGGATGTAAACAACATTATGAATCAGTACATTGATGTGCTGGGAGACAAAGAAGAGGTAAGAGAGCAAGCTGCAGAGGTGGAGAAAGAGAAGGAGGATGGGTTAGGTAATGACAGTGAGCAACTAAACACTGTAAGTGAAGGAGGCATGATAGAAAAAGGACAAGGGTCCGTTTCTGTTATGGAGAACACAGAGCAAGCATTGCATGGGGCAGAAGGCGCTGAGCAAGAGACAGTGGTTGGGAGTAAGGACAAGGAACCAACACCCACAACAACAAAAACAAGAAAGAAGGCCAGAAAGTCACCGGATTTAACAATTCCATCCTTCAAGCTTATCAGTTCAGAGGAGTTAGAGAACTTTGATATTGACGAAGAGAAGGATGAAGAACATGAAGTGCCTAATGCACAGAAGGACAAGGAGGTGCTTATCGGCTCAGAGGAGTTAGAGAACTTTGATATTGAGAAAGAAATCAATGAAGAACATGAAGTGGCTGATGCACAGAAGGACAAGGAGGTGGTTGAAACTGAAAAAGCAAGAGAAAAGGACAAGGGTAAGGGGAAGCAACTAGAAGTTCATGGTGATGTGGTTCATGGGCCAAGGCACAAGAGACTTGGGGAAAAGCTCAGAAGCCCCTACAAAAGCCGAACTATGGACATCTTTGCCAAGAGAACCGAGGAAACAATGGTGGTGTACAACTACTGTATACACTGCAGCATAGGAGGGTAAGATCTAGATACGTTATGACATATTTTATTTTTTTATTATGGTCAATAATACAGATAAATATTTACTAATGGATAAAGTTTATATTTCTATACAATTGAATAGTGAGCCTCTATTCAAACACAAGTCTCTCAAAGTCACTGGAATGGAGTTGGCTATGGACATGGACATCCACTACAAAGCTATTGATGCTTGGACAACAATTTTGAACAATAATGAGGAAGTGAAGAGCAGTAACAAACCGAGCAGAGCATTCTTGTATGTCTACCAAATGGTACGTAAACTGTTTAAAAGTTAACAAAATAAGGTGCATGGATATATACTATAAGGTCCATCGATATATACTATAAGGTTCAAAAGTTAACAAAATGAGGTTCATCATATAAAAAGTGAAGTCCTATAAAGTTCATGTAACAGAGGTTCATTTATTATAAAAGATGTTCATGGATTATTGACTAAGGTTCATGAAATTCTACATCAAGGTTCAACAGTTTCTCTGTGCAGTTTTTAGCTTGTATATATAATTGGTGTATGCTAACAAAAAATTATGAAATGTTGAAACAGAATGTCAACTTGAAAGATCATTTAGGAGAGTTCATTAAGAACTTCAACTTCGCCGTGGGTGAGGTACATGGACGGAAAATAAAGGACGTAGACATGGTAAAATTATTACTAGTCTGAGCTTGTCTGTTTTTTTTTTGTTGATAATTCTTTTGGAGTAAATTTCAAAGGTCACTAAATGAAGGCATTATTATAGGTTGTTGTACCTGTCATAGTCCACAATGACCGTTACTTTGTCATTGCCATGAACATTAAGAGTAAATGCATACATGTGCTCGACAATACGCCAAACATCAGTGATATGGGCCTCTATCAACCAGCTATTCAGAAGATTGTAAGTGTACAAAAGTGTATGACATTGTGTTGTTTTGAACATTTTTTTTTTGTTCGGTGAAAAATTCATTTGTTGTGTGCAGGTATCGATGATTGCAATTTACCTCCGCCAGAATCACTTGATCAAAAGAGCAAACGACCTCGAAACTGCACAGGCTAAGGCGTAGTTGATTCCTCTTCCATGCCAATCTGACTATGCACAAGATCAAAGCTCTGGGGTGTATGCCATGCGACATATGGAGAAGTGCATGGGGGTGCCGAACGCCAACTGGGAGGACCAAATGAACAATAAAAACAAGAACAAGGCCATTGAAGAACTAAGGATCAAATATGTCCATACCATCATCACCTCGGAAGCTAATGAAATCAAGGACAAGACACTTCAGACCATTAGAGAAAACCTTGAATGACCATTTGAATGAACATTGGATGATTGTTAGCATTTTGGTTAGAATGATACTAGTTTGCTTGTGTGGATTGTGAAAATTTAGGATTTCAGACTTGGTTAGAATGATACTAGCAGGTAGGACTAATCACGTGATTGATTGACTAATTAGGATGAAGATGATGTAGACTTTAATATATTAGCAGGTTCATCGATTTTGTCTTGCAGGTTCATTGGTGTTGTCTTGTAGGTTCATTAATTTTGTTGTGTAGGTTCATTGATTTTGACTTGTAGCCACAGTTAGTCATGGGTGTACTCTGTCCAAGCATTGGGTTCATGAATTATAACAATTAGGTTCATCATGTACAACTAACAGGTTCATCGAGTATAAGTAACAGGTTCATCAGATATAGAATAGGTTATACACTTCAAAACTCATTGAATAGTTCAAAGTTCAATAACTTTTGTCATTCAAGTACCCTAAAAATGAAAAAGGTGAATATGGGTTCATAGAAGCTAGAAAGTATGTTCATCTAAGTTACTAGGTTCATCGACTATAACAAACAGGTTCATCGATATTGTCTTACAGGTTCATTGGTGTTGTCTTGCAGGTTCATTAATTTTGTCGTGCAGGTTCATTGATTTTGACTTGTAGCCACAGTTAGTCATGGGTGTACTCTGTAAAAGCATTGGGTTCATGAATTATAACAATTTGGTTCATCATGTACAACTAACAGGTTCATCGAGTATAAGTAACAAGTTCATCAAATATAGAATAGGTTATACACTTCAAAACTCATTGAATAGTTCAAAGTTCAATAACTTTTATCATTCAAGTACCCTAAAAATGAAAAAGTGAATATGGGTTCATAGAAGCTAGAAAGTGATAACATGTTTTTGTCGTGTAAAAACTGCTATGCAAAATATTCAAACAAACCTTAAACCGTAGTCCTAGGTAAGTACGGGTCAAATCCACAGGGAGACGGATCTATCTTAATATGCAAGTTATGCGTCAAACCAAAGTAACCAAAGTGGGGTTTTGTTTGTTTTAAGTAACTAAGCATGCAAAAGTAAACAAGCGAAAGAGTTTTGAAATCAGTGATGGGAAAAGCACTTAGTCAAACAACATCCACTATTCGTATGACAAGTTGATCATAGATACTCATTCAAAATCTCATGCAATGGTAATTCCAATTCCTTTTCAGATATAACTAATAGCACAACCAGATACTATTATCACTAACTAATTAAACAACCCTGAAACTATCAAGATTCAGTCTAACAGCAGCGTTACGGATAGGAATATAGTTGGATACAATTCTAGCATAAAACAACCAACTTTTATCCTAGAATGTAAATCAATTCTCTTCTGCATAAGACTAGCACAACCAGTTACTAATACGATGCAGTTGCTACTCTGAAATAGATATGCTCAACCAGTAACAATCTAAATCTAGCAATCAATCAATACCAATAAACCCTAGTTGCGTCCAAATAGAGATTATCAATATCAATCATAAACAACTTAAGCAAGAGAAAGATAAAAACCATGCAATAGATTAAGAACGAGAATCTCACAACTTTATCCAAACGAAAGCTTCAGCGTCTGACTAAGCCAGGGAGGCTTAGTTCTTCATAGCAAATACGTAGAGAGAAAATTAGGGTTCCAAGAAAAGATTATATGCGGCAACCAAGCCTTTTCTCAACCCTAATATACTAAAGGAAATAAAATCTAAATTAACCTAAAATGAAATAATTAAATAACAATAATTAAATGAACGAAACAGGGAAAATTAATCTCGTTCTTCTCGGCCTTGAATTCTCGCGAGCAGCTGCTCGGTCTCGGCCTCTCCAATTGGCAGCTTCTTGACGGCCCATCTAGCATCTTCGGCCCACTTCAATTTGCAAATCACCTGCACGCTGATGTCGTGGATGACATCACCTCCAATTTCTTCAATTCAATTCACGCGTGCGGGCATCATCTTTCACGTGGGCCTCTCCTTATCACGGCCCATCTTCAGCAAACACATGCCCGCTTTCAATTCTTTGGCATTTCACGTGGCTTTCAGCTTGTACGTGGGCCTTTATTCACTTGGGCCTAATTTCATCCAATTCGATCCCGGCAATCACGTGGCTTTTAATTAATTACCAAACTTCGCCCCCACACGCCATGCACATGAATGTGTCTAAATCTACCCGAATGGCACCAATAAAACCTCTAATGACTCTTACTTAAGCCCTACAAAGTAGTGCTTATCAAACCACCCCATGCTTAGACCTTTGCTCGTCCTCGAGTAAACTAATAAAGAGCCTACTCCTCCAATGTAGCATCCAAGGTCTCAGGAAGCATATCCTCCAACTAAGAGTCACCTAACCCATGCCAAGCTCCTGGCACCAATCTCATTCACAACACATCCACAACTCAACAGCTTAAGGGGCAAGCAGAGTACTTCCCCCAAGCTAACCCTCGGACATCCAATAGTGTGAGTAACCTCTAATCCTAGCCTCCATCTATTACTCTTTATGTCTCCCAGAGTGACCTACCCGACAATCCTTCTTTGTCTCCTCTTCTTATGACGCCTCGCCAAGAATAATGAGAAATCCTAAAATCACTCTTCTTCTTTTCGCTCATTTTGCCAAGGCGCCCTTTCGGGTTTTCACCAAGCCACTCATTTCATTTTCCAATAGATGTACTCACATAAGCTCACGTCACTCTTGACCTCATATTACCCCAGCCTAATGCTGGTCCAAGCCACCTGCTTATTGCCTAGGCCGCCCTTTCGGGTTTTCGACCTATCCCAGGATTTCAATGATAGCCTTTTTTCAAATTTTTGGCTCTTTTCATTTTTCTCCTCAGCAGCGTAGCAAGTATAAAACTCCACCCCATGCTTAAACAATGCATTGTCCTCAATGTAATGAAAGACAAAAGAGTAAAGCACAGGGAAAAGCAAAAAATAACTCACAATGTTGCCGAGTTGGCTTGGACACTTCCTTGTCGCTGGCGGTGTACTCATGAAAGTTCATGTCCTGGATGTCTGGCATCAATGCCATTATCTTCATCTACCGTGCAACCATAAGAAACCACTGTAGGGTGTGGTGGTGATGTAGGAAATCAGGGCTGCACGGCCTTCAACTCCATCAACTCCTACCATGCAACCAAAAGGGATCACTCTGGGGAAGTAGTGGTCAATCAAGGGAACAGGGTTGCATGGCCTTCAAAAATGGGCCCAGATGTCATCGTGGTTGGGCCCTGGTGTACCTCATCTCCAACTGTCGACTGCAGGGCCATCATCGTTGCCAAGTAAAAGTAGGGTGAATGTAATCTTCCGTTAGCAACAGGATGCGCACCTCTCCGTGGAGAATCTGGACAGCTGGGTAAATTTTATTTTATTTTATTTTATTTTTATTTTATTTTATTTTTTGACTTTTTCTCCCCGTTTAAGGTCTTTTCGGGGTATCTTATTTTCGTCTTTTGCTTCCCGTTTAAGGTTTTTCGGGGCCCATTTTTTTTAAAATTTTTTTTTTTTACCTGAGAAAGTGCGGCGGTCGCCGTGAAGGGTGCGGCGGTCGCCGTAATTGCGGCGGTCGCCGTAATTAAACGGCGGTCGTCGTTTTTAGGTCGTAGCCAACTTGCTTGGCGAAGCATTTACGGCGGGCGCCGTAAATTTCGCAGCGGGCGCCGTGAACACCATTTTCTTTTTTTTTTCGTTTCCTGCAGGTTAGTTCAACACAGAAAGGAAAAACTAAAAGAAAAACAATAGAAATTGACTAAGGAAAAGAAAATAAACTACCAAATCTCGGGTTGCCTCCCGAGCAGTGCCTTGGTTAATGTCGTTGGCTCGACATACTACTCACAAATCCTCAATCCATATCGTCAGGCTCTTTGGGAACCTTCTTAATCCATACCTCCTTCCTGAACCAATCATGGAAAGGTTTGAACCTTAGACTATGCTTCTTCTTCAACGGCTTCTCCATCTTGACCTTCTTAGTCGCGTCTACCCCATGCTTAGATCGATCAGGGGGGTGTTTAACCTTAACTTCAGGGACCTGCACCAAAGAGGGAGCGAGCTTCTCGCTCGGAGTTAGCAGCAAATGTGATTTACCTGGTAGCTCCGGAGGGAGCTTATAGCAAGCGTCCCACTCAGTAACACCTTCCTGCAAGTCAGTAGATATAGCAATATCCAAGCTAGAATCAACAATAGGTGGTGTGTCATCTAGGTGGTCCTCATCAAAAACATCTTGCACCACGGGCTCAAGTACATCAATTGCACACAAAGAATGACCATCAGAGGGGAATTTCATGGCTTCATAGATGTTATAATTAATGGTTTGGCCATCAAATTCCATAGTCAAGGAACCAGTACTCATGTTGATTTTAGTGTTGACAGTTTTCAAGAAGGGTCTCCCTAACAGAATAGGGGCTACATGCATATCATGATCCATTTTGAACACATAAAAGTCAGCAGGAAAAGTAAGATCACCAACCCTAACCAAAACATCCTCCATAATTCCTAAAGGGCGCACGCAAGATCTATCAGCTAACTGAATGGAAATTTTGGTCGCATGCATGGGTCCTAATCCTAAGGATTCACAAAGAGATGAAGGTAAAACATTTATGGAAGCACCCAAATCTAACATAGCTTTATTGAACTTGGTACCTCCAATAGTGACGGGAATGGTGAACATACCTGGGTCACCACATTTCTTGGATAAGCGCTTCTGAAAAATAGCAGAGACATGTTCGCTTACCTTGACCTTCTTCTTGCTGTTCTTGTCCTGGTTCCTCTTTATGGTGCACATCTGCTTCAAGAACTTGGCATAACGAGGGACAGACTTGATCAAATTTAGGAGAGGCATGTTGACCTCAACGTTTCTGAACATCTCAAACATGTCCTTGTCTTGCACAAGTGGCTTGGTACGCTTCAAAGCAGATGGGAATGGTGCAACAGGCTTTCACTCAGGAAAAATTGGGGGTACATACTCCTTCTCAGCCTCAGCATCGGCTTTAGAGGGGCGGCGGGCGCCGTGTGTTTCGCGGCGGTCGCCGTCGCTGTTCTGCTCCAAATCCTCGTGTTCTTCCTCGTTGGCCTCAGATTTATCTTCCTCATCGAGTCTCTTCCCGCTCCTCAAAGTTATAGCACTGGTGTTCCTAATATTCGGGTTCACTTCCGTTTGAGATGGAAGTTTACCAGAATCCTTTGCGTCCAGTTTATTCACCACTTGAGAAATCTGGCCAAATTGTCTTTCCAAGTTCTAAATGCTAGCTTGAGTATTTGCTTGGAATTGCGCTGAGCTCTGAATCAGCTTATTAACATTCGCAGTGAGCATCTTCATCATGTCCTCCATAGACGACGAAGGATTCGAGCTCTGCCCTTGAGGTTGTGGCACAAATGACTGCCTTGGTTGTTGAGGATTACCCTGTTGTTGCTGTGGTTCTGGGTCTCTCCATCTGAAATTGGGATGATCCCTCCAACCAGGATTGTATGTATTGGAGTAGGGATCATGCCTGGGCCTCTGCTGATATCCTCCCACTGCATTCACCTCCTCTTGTAGAGTAGGACATGAATCACTAGGATGCAAGTCGTCACGACAGATCTCACAAGCCTTAGCCTGCTGAGGCATACCTTTAAGTTTCAAACGCCTCACTTCCTCTCTCAGCACATCAAAATCAGCCTGATCAATTTTCGCTTGAGAACCCGCAACAACCAAGCGTTGGGAGCCTCTCACACTGTATTGCCTAGAGTCATCAGCCAATGTAGCAAATATCTCTAGAGCCTCTTCATAGGTCCTCTTCAGAATATTCCCACCACATGCAGAATTGACCATCCGACGGTCATCTTCACGGAGTCCTCCATGCAGATAAAGAATCAGATCATGATTAGCATAGCCATGGTAGGGGCAGCTCTTCACCAGTTTCTTGAAGCGCTCATAATAATCATAGAGAGACTCATTAGAAAGTTGCTCTATGTTGCAGATTTTCTTCTTGAGCTGATTAGACTTGATTGCCGGAAAGTATTTATCAAGAAACACCTTCTTCAAATTCACCCAAGTAGTGATGCTTCCTGGGGGTAGAGAATGATACCAGTCCTTAGCGGATTCCTTCAGAGAAAAGGAAAATACCCTCAACCTCATCTGATCTTCAGTAATATCAGATGGCCTCATACTGGTGCAGACCTCAAGGAATTCATCCAGGTGCTGAATAGGATCCTCAAGCGGGGTTCCACTGAATTTCGGGAGTAAATGGACTACTCCTGTCTTGAGCTCAAATTTAACCCCATCACCCAGGGCAGGGAATTGCACAGCACGAGTTGGTTGCTCCAAGTTAGGATTTGTCAAAGATTCCAGAGTAACACGATCAGCCATCGTATCAGCTTCCTCAAGTAGTAAATTCGCAGCCCTGCGAGCCTGAAGAAAAGTTCTTTCGATTTCTGGATCAAAAACTAGAGGTAGATTATTAGTAACACGGGTGTGAACCATAAGATAGGTTCACACCAAGATTGGCACACAAATTACACACACAAAATAGATTATTGCCTCCCCGGCAACGGCGATAATTTGATAACAGGTTTTTGTCGTGTAAAAACTGCTATGCAAAATATCCAAACAAACCTTAAACCGTAGTCCTAGGTAAGTACGGGTCAAATCCACAGGGAGACGGATCTATCTTAATATGCAAGTTATGCGTCAAACCAAAGTAACCAAAGGGGGGTTTTGTTTGTTTTAAGTAACTAAGCATGCAAAAGTAAACAAGCGAAAGAGTTTTGAAATCAGTGATGGGAAAAACACTTAGTCAAACAACATCCACTATTCGTATGACAAGTTGATCATAGATACTCATTCAAAATCTCATGCAATGGTGATTCCAATTCCTTTTCAGATATAACTAATAGCACAACCAGATACTATTAGCACTAACTAATTAAACAACCCTGAAACTATCAAGATTCAGTCTAACAGCAGCGTTAAGGATAGGAATATAGTTGGATACAATTCTAGCATAAAACAACCAGCTTTTATCCTAGAATGTAAATCAATTCTCTTCTGCATAAGACTAGCACAACCAGTTACTAATACGATGCAGTTGCTACTCTGAAATAGATATGCTCAACCAGTAATAATCTAAATCTAGCAATCAATCAATACCAATAAACCCTAGTTGCGTCCAAATAGAGATTATCAATATCAATCATAAACAACTTAAGCACGAGAAAGATAAAAACCATGCAATAGATTAAGAACGAGAATCTCACAACTTTATCCAAATGAAAGCTTCAACGTCTGACTAAGCCAGGGAGGCTTAGTTCTTCATAGCAAATACGTAGAGAGAAAATTAGGGTTCCAAGAAAAGATTATATGCGGCAACCAAGCCTTTTCTCAACCCTAATATACTAAAGGAAATAAAATCTAAATTAACCTAAAATGAAATAATAAAATAACAATAATTAAATGAACGAAACAGGGAAAATTAATCCCGTTCTTCTCGGCCTTGAATTGTCGCGAGCAGCTGCTCGGTCTCGGCCTCTCCAATTGGCAGCTTCTTCACGGCCCATCTAGCATCTTCGGCCCACTTCAATTTGCAAATCACCTGCACGCTGATGTCGTGGATGACATCACCTCCAATTTCTTCAATTCAATTCACGCGTGCGGGCATCAGCTTTCACGTGGGCCTCTCCTTATCATATACTAGAGAGTTGACCTAATGGGCCAGACTCTCTAGTTACTAACTCTGTTGGCCCATTTAACATAAATGGAAACCACTCAAAACTAGTAGCTACTAAAAATAAAAATACTGTAAATAGAAAGTACTAAGGTAGTAATGTCTGGAAATAGCAAGACTAGAAAGTCTCCTAAATCTAACTCGGAATGGATGTAGCTGTAGAGGAGTCTCAAGGCGGATGTCTCATGGTGTCTTCCTCCTCTGTAGCTGACATGGAGGGCAGGGTCACATCAACTGGCATCAGAGCCTTCAAATCGCGTAAGTCGTTCCAACTCTTCGTTCAATCACTCCTTCGCTTCCGTATATCAATTCATGCATCAACAAAAACCCTAGATCTTGTTCTAGGAACCAAAAAAAAAAACCTGCAATCTGAATTCAAAAAAACCAATCAAAACCCCAGGTTTGGTGGTTGATAATTTCAGCCATCACCAAAACCAACAATTTTTTTCCCTGCACAGAACCGTACCCATTCACACTTAATTCGGCAATTTTCTGGTTTTTCGCTTGGTTTTTTATTGTGTTTGAGGTAGATCTGCTTGCATATAAGCTTAGATAGTTCGTCTGTGACTTCGTTTGCCTTGTGTGCGCCACAAATCTACATATTCGCAATCTCCTTCTCTTCCCACTTGAATCACTGCATTTTATTTTATTTTTGTGCTGCGTTTATTGAATTTTGTGCACAGATTTCTGGTTTTTCTGTGCGTTTGTTGATTTTCTGTGCGTTTCTGTGCATTGCTGAACGTTTCTGTGCATTTGTTGAACGCTTCTGGTGCGTTTTGCTGCGCTTTTGTGCTGTTCCTGTGCTGCTGAATTTTTTATGTGTTCGGTTTGCTAAAGTTTCTGCTTCTGTTGTAGCAAACAGCCCAGAATCAAAAAAAAAATGGGATGTTCGCAGATTAAAAATAAAATAAAATACGATACCACAAAAGCCAAAATAAGGCAAGTGCGTCTCTCCGCAGCACGAAGGGAGAACCCGGTCTTGATTCTGGCACCTTCAAACCCGTTATAGCAGTGATTCATTTACCGTCTTCTCTATCATTCACCGTATGGGTTGCATATCTTGGTTGACTGTATTGTGCTTGCTTCTGTGCTTATATCTTGCATATCTACTTTCAACATTTTCTTTGCTGAGCATTGACTGGATTTTGTTGCTGGTTGTGTGAGTTGCTTTAGCCTGCTCGTAACCTCCCACATGGCCAGCCAGATTAGTTACCCGAGTGATTGCTTGTTGAGTTCGATTCTGCTTACCTATTTGTTGATTCTCTGTTGCGGTTGTTGTTCGCTTTGATTCTGTGGTTTGCCATTTCTTGTTGTCAGGTACCATGTCAGCATGTGATACAACCCGTGAGACAGGCACATAGACTGCTACCCAAAAGATGATCCGAGAGCTGCTTGCTAGAGACAAAGCAAGAAACGCGCAGATAGCCGAACTACAGCGTAAGATTGCAGTACAGACGATGATACAAGAGCTGCTTGTTGAACAAAAGTTAAAAGCCGCGCGGTTTGCTGAACTCCAGCATAAATATGACGAGCTCTTAGCCCTGGACAAGGCGCAGGGTAAAGCCCCGATGCTTCCCTCAACATCGACTCCAGGCCAACTGAAATGCCTCGAGTCACAGGATGTGATCCAGGAGGAAGACTCTGCAGTTGTAGAGGCAGATGACGACGACGTCGAGGTTGACCCTGCCGGCGTCTTTACAACCGATGTTGATGGCGATGTGGTCGGTACTTCCGATCACCATGATAACCAGGCATACAACTCTGCCTTGGTTACGAGATGCGTGATGAGCGTCAAGGAGGAAGCCCTTAACGAGCACCGGGAGAACTTGTTTCATGCTCGGTGCAGCCTTCCGGATGCATCGCTGAGTGTGATCATTGACGGGGGTTCTTGCTATAACATTATTCATGAGGAGGTTGTGCGCCGTTTCAACCTTCCGACTACACCACAACCCACTCCCTCCGACCTCCAGCGGATCTCTGAAGGGTCAGGTAACACATTTTCTCGCCCGAGTCTTATTTCATTTTCTGTTAGTCCTTACAACGACACTGTGCAATGTGATGTTACCGCTATGGACGCAACCCATCTGCTTTTGGGTCATCCATGGCAATATGATCGTCGCGTGCTTCACGATGCGTATTTCAACAATTATATGTTCAAATACCACGAGAGGCGCGTGACTCTCTTACCCATGATTCCGTAGAAAATTTTACAGGACCAGGTCCAGCGCCAACGCCAGAAGGCACTAGAGGCCGCCGGAGATTCGCCAGCAACGGCATCCACCGCGGAGACCTCCAGACGACAACTCGGTCGATCTCTAGAACGAGTCTTGGATCCAGACAAGAACTCGGCCAACAACTCGGCCGAGTTCTGGACCGAGTCATGGCGCCAAACAACAACTCGGCCAATAACTCGGCCGAGTTCTGGCCCGAGTCAGGACTACAGCCAACCACTCGGTCAGTAACTCGACCGAGTTGTGGACCGAGTCAGGAGCCCAGATGACAACTCGGCCGAGTCAGCATCCTCCCCTTCTCTTCCTGCGTCTTCGCCTTCTGCAGCTTCTAGGAGGACTTCTGCACCCTCATGTATGCGTTCTCTTCCTGCGTCTTCACCTTTTGGCATCCGTGGTGTCTTGCTCCAGGAGAGGCGTCCGACATATGACAAGGAGTTGTACGCGCTGGTCCAGGTTCTGAAGACTAGGCAGCCCTATCTCTAGCCAAGTGAGTTCGTGATACCCTCAGACCATGCTGCCCTGGCCTATCTGACGCACCAGACGACCCTCACCCACAGGCATGCTAGGTGGGTCGAGTTCATGGAGACCTTTTCGTACCTGCTCATGCACAAGAAATGTTAGGAGAATGTCGCTGCCGACGCTCTTTCTCGCAGGTCTAGGCACTCTGCGACGAAGCTGACTCCTTTCGAGGTTGTATACAGAAGGAACCCGCTGACGTCGTTGGACATGACACCGTACCCGCTGTAGGATCAGGAGAACTTTGCTGCTGGCAAGTTGGCTGAGCACATTCAGGAGCTACACAGGAGGACACGCACTCGGCTGGAGCGGCGTGCGCTGTAGTACTCAGCCCAGAAGAACAAGGGCATGCGACGCTTGATCTTCGCCCCGGGCAACTTGGTTTGGCTTCATTTGCGGAAGAAGCGATTCCCTTCCGACCGCAAGTCTAAGCTCGACCAACATGGTGATGGTCCCTTCCGAGTCGTCAGAGAAATTGGAGACAACACCTACCAGCTCGAGCTCTCGGACAAGTATAGGGTGCATCCGACGTTCATTGTCGCTGACTTAGCACCATATGTTGAACCCGAGCCTGGTGAGCGTGAAGCGGGGACGCTTCACAACCAAGTGGGGGAGGGTGATGTGACCCTGCCCTCTATGTCAGCTACAAAGGAGGAAGACACCATGAGACATCCGCCTTGAGACTCCTCTACAACTACATCCATTCCGAGTTAGATTTAGGAGACTTTCTAGTCTTGCTATTTCCAGACATTACTACATTAGTACTTTCTATTTACAGTATTTCTATTTTTAGTAGCTACTAGTTCTGGGTGGTTTCCATTTATGTTAAATGGGCCGACAGAGTTAGTAACTAGAGAGTCTGGCCCATTAGGTTAACTCTCTAGTATATATAGGAACTCTTGTCTTCCTTTTCAGTTTACGTCAATTCAAGCCTAAGTTCAAGTCGAGTAAACTCCTTAAACCCCGGGCCCCGACGTCAACAATCCTTGCATTTCCTAGTCGAACTATCCTGGCGCATCGATTCAGTTAACGCATTTCTAGTGAATTATCCTGGCGCGTTAACTCGGTTACCCACATCTATCCATCACTATCCGCAACCAACACTCCACAAACCCTAACCCTAGTTCTCATGACTGCCTCCATCCACCTTCACCCTCTCGGCCGCCGCCCTCTCACCACCACTTCCGCCTCCGCTCGCTGCACTTCCGCCGCCACACCTCCACCCATCACCGCCGCATCTCCATCCAGTCTGCTGCATCTCCACAGTCCATTGTGTTCCGAACACCCCCCACAGTCCACCGAACACCCACTTCTCCCCCTTCCGAAGAGTTGTTCGCCCCAATACGCATTCAAGCGATCATTCACAACGATTTGTGGTCTTTCCATCGGACAAGGTCACATCAGGTATCGATGTGCTTTTCGATAAATATACAAAGATCAAATGGTTGAGAGCAATATGACCTATTGCACTGGTGGTTTCGATAATTGACCCTTATAAATATATTCCAATTTTGTCTAATGTTTAAGAAACTAAAAACTAATTTAATATATTTCTATTAAATTGTTTAAAAATAACTCTATATTTTTTAAGTGACTAAACTATATTAATAATTAAAAATAAAATTAATAAAAATAGTCAAAATAATTTAAAGATATTTATTTTTAGATAATTTTAAAACTAGAAAGACTGGTAATTTTAGAGCGAGTTTTAGATAAACAAACTTTAATGTAGGACCAGCCACCTACGGCGCATCAGGGCTCCCCACACACACTCGCTCCCTCCAACCCCTTTTCTTGAGAGTGGAGTTTGCATTTTCCACCATTAGAGCACCTTGATCCCACCTGACAACTACCCTCCATCTTCCCTTATTTATCCTCCCCATCTTCCCCCCTTTACTCACTCTCTTGAGTCTCCACTGGTCAATCGAGATCCGCCGATCAGCGATGGGGAAGGAAACCACATGGCTACGCAAGCTGAGGTGCCAGCTCTCCCACGGCCTCACCAAGTCCACCGCCAAGCTCGCCGTCATCCGCAAGTCTCCGGCCGCCGGCGTCCTGGCCTTCGAAGTCGCTGGGATGATGTCCAGGCTCATCCTCCTTCACTCTTCCCTCTCCGACAAGTCCATCGTTCGCCTCAAAAACGAGGCGGTTGCGCTCCAAGGAGTCAGGAAGATCGTCTCGAACGACGACGAATTCCTCCTCCGCCTCGCCTCCTCCGAGCTCCTCCACTCCCTCCACCTCGTCGCCAGGGCCGTCGCCTTCAATCTCGCCAGCAAGTGTGACGATCCCAGTCTCCGCTGCTTCCTTCAGGTTTCAATTTCGAGTTTCAGAGTCGTTTTTTATATATTCTCTTTCCTTTACATGTTTGAGTTTCGAACCGAGCTTTGTTTTCTTCTATCAAAACTGGTATCATTGTTGAGTGACTTGAGTCTAAGTTTTAAAAGGCCCCAATTGAAACCAATCATTACAGAAGTGTAAAACTTTATCGAAACAAATCAATCTCTGACATGATTAATCACATTATTCAGCGAAATCAACTGTGGTGCTTTAGAAAATTCAGTACTTGAGTAGCTAACATGGCCGAATTTGATCTGTAATACGTGTTGTAGAATCTAACTCCTTGCCTTGCACCCTAGGTGTTCGACGATTTTGCTGAGAGAGGGCTTGATCCGTACAACTGGGTACTCAGCACCAAGGAGCTGGAAGCGCTCACCAAGAAGCTTGATCGTCAGACCACGGCCACCTCCACGCTCTACCGTGAGATGGAGGAGCTGGAAGCCCTTGACAACAATCTCCGGAGATCGCAACAGAGCAACACCAACACCACCAAGGCAGAGATCTTGCTCCGTGAGCAGAATGTTTTTGAGGCTCAGCAGAAGATCGTCTGGCAGAGGCAGCAGGTGAAGTATGCCAAGGAGAAGTCGCTGTGGAACCGGAGCTTTGACTCTGTCACGCTTTCTCTTGCAAAGATGATCTTCACCATCTTGTCGAGGATCAAGCTGGTATTCGGGATTGGACATGGGTTCATTGCCACCAGCTTGCCTAGGAGCTTATCAGCCAATTCGGCCATGGTGTTCCCGAGTAATGATCACCAACATCAGGAGTTTTGTGGGCCCAATGACTTCATCTCTGGGCCATTAAGGATGAGCAAGAATGACCGTCAACAAATCAAGAAGGGTAGTAGCAATTCCCCGAGGAAGAGCGAGTTCTTCGAGTGCAACACCAAGGTGTTGAATCCGCCTGCAGGTGTAAAAGACAAAACGATCCAAATACTTCCATATACATAAGATACAAGATGAGATCAAATTATTTCTAGCTACATGATTTGAAATCTCTTGTACTAATGAATTTTGACATATTATGCCTCTGCAGGTACTCTAGGCGCTTCAGCACTTGCCTTGCACTACTCGAATTTGATCATAGTGTTAGAGAAGATGGTGAAGTCACCTCATTTGGTGGGACTAGAAGCAAGAGATGACCTCTACGCAATGCTCCCAAACAGCATAAGAGCATCTCTAAGGGCTAGACTACGAGGGGTCGGTTTCTCAGCCTCCGATCCGGTGCTAGCTGGTGAGTGGAAAGACGCTCTTGCAAGGATCTTGGGGTGGTTGTCACCACTCGCACATAACATGATCAAGTGGCAAAGTGAGAGGAGCATCGAGCAGCAGAACCACTTGGGACCGACGACAAATGTGCTCCTCCTGCAGACGCTGTACTTTGCAAACAAGGAGAAGACGGAGGCTGCAATCACAGAGTTGCTCGTCGGGTTGAATTACATTTGGCAGTTTGAGCGAGAGATGAATGCAAGGGCCTTGTTTGAGTGCTCAAACTTTATCAATGGCTGCTCAAAGATCCGGGGTTCTAGGTAATTAAGCAGTTTGGTTTCCTTTTCTCTTTTGGGTGGTGAAGAAGGATTTGTGTTTTTTGTTTCTATAGTTATATGATCTTGAAAGGAGCTTTTTTAGTAGATTTAGGAATATGAATCAGATGTTGAAAATCAATATCAGATCTGATTGTGGCCTTTTGCTGACCCCCTTGATCTGTATAGCTTGACCAGCAAGCACATAGGTTTGGTTTGGTTTGGTTTGGTTTGGTTTGTACATGTATATGATTTTTGAGTCAAAATTCCATGAAATTCAAAGAAGCAACTCACATGTGCTCATGAGGTCACTTTGGATGTCATCATTACGAGCTAAGATAGCAAGGCTTGACGGGGGGAATCTTGCAAATTAGCCTGTATATTATACCTCTGGTGTGGATTGGTTGATTATTCTGTAAACGTACATGGTTACGTTGCAGATATACCTTTTGAGCAGCAGACAGTTTTTTTCTGTGTAATTAGTATTGAACAGAACATAAAAGTGTTTTAGAGAAGCTGATACAAAATCTGATATACGCTATCCAACAACGAGAAAGGAAGAGGTTAGACAGCGAAAGGCTATTATGTTCTTGCATGGTTTAGGCAAGAAAGCCATGCCTTGCACCTGATTTATAACTCGGATGGCTATACTACTAGTGTTAGATATTTTCTGATCTTTCGTATTTCCTTAATTATTTGATATTTCCTAATTTGGTTTATCAGTTACTGAATTTTAGGAAGTTATGGGCTGTTACTTTAGAGAGAATATTGCAGCATTATGTTAGTGCTGTTAGTGGTTGTAACGGGTCCTAAATTAAGGTTAGGTCAGTTTATGTAATCGCCTATAAAAGGCCGTTCAATTCTTAATAAGAATACAGCAGCATTCAGCACAATACTTCCTCTGTCTATTCTATCTTTCCTGACTCAAAGAAATCCTTCGACTGACAATTGTTATCAGCAGACTGACAATTGTTATCAGTGGTATCAGAGCGTTGATCCTATTTTTCTCAAATCCTGAGCGTAAACACGTGAGAGATTCACAAATCCAATGGCTGCCGAATCCAATTACGTGCAAGTCTCTATTCCACGCTTTGATGGTCACTACGATCATTGGAGTATGTTGATGGAAAATTTTCTTCGCTCTAAGGAGAATTGGGGCGTTGTTAATGATGGAGTGCAAAAACCGGCGGAAAACGCAGTTCTGATAAATGATCAGAAAATAGATCTGGAGAGTAGAAGATTGAAGGATTTCAAGGCGAAGAATTATCTCTTCCAAGCCATAGATCGTTCCATCCTGGAAACTATTCTTTGCAAAGATACTTCCAAGGATATATGGGACTCTATGAAGAAGAAGTATGAAGGCTCCAACAGAGTGAAGCGTGCACAACTTCAAGCTTTGAGAGGCGATTTTGAGTCGCTGAGGATGAAGGATAAGGAGTCTGTCACCAATTATTTCGGGCGAACGATGGAAATCTGCAACAAGATGAGAAATTATGGTGAGAAGATGACTGATGTCATCATAGTGGAGAAGATTTTGCGGAGCATGACGCAGAACTTCAACTATATTGTTTGTTCGATCGAAGAATCGAAAAACATTGATGAGCTCTCTCTTGATGAATTGCAAAGTTCTCTACTGGTGCATGAACAAAAGGTGAATATGAGCTCTACAACAGAGGAGCACGCTTTGAAGGCATCTACCAACACCCAGTCCAACAACTTCAGAGGAAGAGGACACGGAAGGGGTCGTGGTAGAGGAAGAGGAAATCGAGAGGATAGAGGAAACAGAGATCATGATTCCAGCAGGAATTTCAGGTCAAATGATGACAATTTCAGGCCCAATAATGACAGTAGTCAGGGCAAAGGTGGCAGAGGCCGAGATTTCGACAAGTCTAAAGTCGAATGTTACAGGTGTCATAAGTTTGGCCATTATGCATCTGAATGCTACACCAAACTGCACAAGGAGAAGGAGGAGAACTCAAAGTTTGCTGAAACAAAGGACTCAGAAACTCTGCTGATGACGATCCAAGATGGAAAGAAGTCTGAAGCAGGTGTTTGGTTTGTGGATACAGGCTGCAGTAACCACATGAGTGGAAGTAAGTCTTCTTTCTCTTATTTAGATGAAGATTATCATTCTACTGTAAGATTTGTGGATGAATCTTTTGTGAAAGTGATGGGGAAAGGAGATATCAGGATAAAAGCCAAGAATGGCTTTATAGAGAAAATTTCAGAAGTCCTGTATGTGCCTGACTTGAAGACTAATCTACTGAGTGCTGGCCAATTGCAAGAAAAGGGTTATATTATCACAATTAAGTCAAATGCTTGTGAAATTTATGATCCTGTTAGAGGAGCTATTGCTCTTATTCCAATGAGTTCAAACAGGTTGTTCTCGTTAAAGATTGAAAGCATTCAATCTAGTCTGATGGCTGAAGTAAGTGAGTCATCGTGGTTATGGCACTTTAGATATAGGCATCTAAATTTTGGAGGTTTGAAGACTCTTCATCGAAAGAATATGGTAACAGGTCTTTCAGAAATTACAGCTCCTACTCAGGTGTGTGAAGACTGTGTTTTTAGCAAACAACATCGGACTCAATTTCCCAAGGGGAAATCATGGAGAGCAAGTAAAGTTCTGGAGCTGGTGCATTATGATATTTGTGGCCCTATAAATCCATCTTCTAATGGAGGTAAGAGGTATGTAATTACCTTTACTGATGATTTTTCCAGAAAAACGTGGGTTCATTTCTTACAGGAAAAATCAGAAGCATTTAATGCTTTCAAAAGCTTCAGAGCTCTAGTGGAAAATGAAGCAGAAAGATCCATCAAGACACTTCGAACAGATCGGGGTGGTGAGTATTGCTCAAAGGAGTTTGAAGCATTTTGTGAAGAGAAAGGGATTCGAAGAGAGCTTACAACTGCATATACACCGCAGCAAAACGGTGTTTCTGAGAGGAAGAACAGAACAATCCTCAACATGGTGAGAAGCTTGTTGACAAGAGGCAAAGTCCCAAAGAATTTCTGGCCGGAAGCGATAAATTGGAGTGTTTATGTTCTGAATAGAAGCCCAACCTTTGTTGTTCAGAATATGACACCAGAAGAAGCCTGGAGTGGTAGAAAACCAGCAGTAGATCACTTTCGGATTTTTGGCTGCATTGCATATGCTCATGTTCCTGATGTCAAGAGGAAGAAGCTTGATGACAAGGCTGAGAAGTGTGTCTTTCTTGGAGTAAGTGAGATATCAAAGGCATACAAGTTATACAATCCACTCACAAAGAAGATTGTGACCAACAGAGATGTGACCTTTGATGAAGAAAGCACTTGGGATTGGAATAGGCAGCAGCCTACCCAAGTCGTTTATGACAGTGACGCTGAAAGTTCAGCAAATGTCAGCCAGCCAGAAGAAAACGTCAGCCAACCAGAAGCAAATGTCAGTCCGACAGCAGCAAATGTCAGTCCGACAATTGCCCAGCCTAATCCAGCAGAAACTCAATTTATTCGGCGTGTCAGGAGAAGGCCGAATTGGATGGGAGATTATGAGGTAACTGGATTAAATGATGAGACTACTTATTTTGCTTTGTTTGCTGATTGTGATCCTACAAGTTTTGAAAGTGCTGTCAAAGAAGAAAAATGGCAAAAGGCCATGGATGCTGAGATTGATGCTATTGAAAGAAATGACACATGGGAGTTGTGCAATTTACCAGAAGGTCACAAGACCATTGGTGTGAAGTGGGTCTTCAAGACAAAGCTGAAAGAGAATGGAGAAGTTGACAAGTACAAAGCTCGCTTGGTAGCAAAGGGATACAAGCAAGAGTATGGGGTTGACTATACAGAAGTATTTTCCCCGGTGGCAAGGCATGACACAATCAGATTGGTGGTTGCATTGGCTGCTCAGAAATCTTGGCCAATTTTCCAGCTTGATGTCAAATCAGCTTTCTTACACGGATACTTGGAGGAACAGGTATTTATTGATCAACCACCTGGTTATGTTAAATCTGAGAATGAGCATAAAGTGTACAGGTTGAAGAAAGCTCTTTATGGGCTAAAGCAAGCTCCAAGGACATGGTATAGTCGCATTGAAGGCTATTTTTTGAAAGAAGGTTTCGTAAAGTGTCCTTATGAGCATTCACTTTTTGTCAAGATTGGAGACAAAGGTAAAATGCTCATTGTCTGCTTGTATGTTGATGATTTGCTATTTACTGGAAATTGTGTTGTCATGTTTAAGGAGTTCAAGAGATCTATGATGAATGAGTTTGAAATATCAGATCTTGGTATGATGCACTACTTTCTTGGCATAGAAGTAGTACAATCAGGTGATGAGATTTTTATGTCCCAAAAGAAATATGTGGGAGAAATATTAGAAAGATTTCAGATGCATGATTGCAATCCTGTAAACACTCCAGTTGAGTGTGGTTTCAAGCTACACAAAGATCATGAAGGAAAGAAGGTGGATAGCACACTCTACAAGCAAATTGTGGGAAGTTTGATGTATTTGACTGCCACAAGACCGGATATTATGTATGCTGTTAGCTTAATCAGTAGGTACATGGAGAATCCTACAGAAATGCATTTATTGGCTGTTAAAAGAATCTTACGGTACTTGCAAGGAACCAGAGATTTTGGCCTGAACTACAAGAAAGGTGACCTGACAAGTTTGTTGGGATTTACTGACAGTGATTATGCAGGAGATCAAGACGACATGAAAAGCACTTCCGGATATGTGTTTATGCTTGGTACATCTGCTATTTCTTGGATGTCAAAGAAGCAACCTATTGTCACTTTGTCAAGCACGGAAACAGAGTTTGTTGCAGCAACAACTGGTGCGTGTCAGGCCATGTGGCTAAGGAAAGTTCTTGAAGAGTTGAATTTCAAGGAGCCAGAACCAACTGAGATCTATTGTGACAACAGTTCAACAATCAAGTTGTCAAAGAATCCAGTGATGCATGGAAGAAGCAAGCATATTGATGTGAGAGTTTACTTCTTGAGAGATCTTAGCAAGGATGGAATAATTGATCTCATCTTTTGTCGAAGTGAAGAACAAGTGGCTGATATATTCACCAAACCACTCAAGAAGGAGTCTTTCATGAAGCTCAGGAAACTACTTGGTCTTTGCACCATCAAAGATTTAAACTGATGTTTGTAAACTTCAGTTTAAGGGAGGATTTGTTAGATATTTCATGATCTTTCGTATTTCCTTAATTATTTGATATTTTCTAATTTGGTTTATCAGTTACTGAATTTTATGAAGTTATGGGTTGTTACTTTAGAGAGAATATTGCAGCATTATGTTAGTGCTGTTAGTGGTTGTAACGAGTCCTAAATTAAGGTTAGGTCAGTTTATGTAATCGCCTATAAAAGGCCGTTCAATTCTTAATAAGAATACAACAGCATTCAACACAATACTTCCTCTGTCTATTTTATCTTTCCTGACTCAAAAATATCCTTCGACTGATAATTATTATCAGCAAACTGACAATTGTTATCAACTAAGAGGGCGTAGTTCAACAGATGTCCTACTGAGAGTGATTCTCCTATCTAAGGTAGTCTACCCTCCTTCCATGTCATCCAAATTTTACCAATTAATTTAAATGGAAGTTGAAAAGTCAAAAGTAAACTAGGTTTTACGTTAGCGTGCATCTTCTTCCCCTAATCTTCTTTTTCAATTTCATTCTATCGTCTTCTTTCCAAAAATCCTCTCAACTCCGCTCTTCCTCTACCACACGATTATCTGAAGCAACGACTGATATAATTAGCAATGGAGATGATTGATTTGAAGCGATTATCGACCTCGGTAGCAATGGAGACAACTTCGTCTTTAGAGAACCCCACCAAATTGACCAGGTACGTAGTCATGGTAGGATTTGTAACGCCATTCTTGGAGGTCGCTGATGTTGAATGGAGGATCAAGGATTTGAAAGGGTGGAGGATGGTAAATGTGCCATTCAAACCCCTTTTGAGCATTTTTGCAGAGTTTCAGTGAATGATTAATTCCGGCCGGGTTTTCAAACGGCAGATTTCACGAATTGCACTTCCCTTTCCCTTCGTTTTAACGTTTTGGGTGCTAATTATTTAGAAGTTACAAAAAAAAACTAATGTGTATTAAGATTCTTCACCCTAATCGAAACAAGAGTTGTCGTCACCGGCGAATTCGACTTCAGATGAAGCTGCAAAAATAGAAGTGTGGGTATCGTTGAAACCCGATTCAACCGTTCGTGAAAACGTCGTGGGTCAACATACCATCGACTCGGATTTGTTGGGGATTTGTTTGTTTGGGGGACGTCATCAGTAACTTCCTGGTCACTTGCTTCGCGTAGGGCGGGACTTCCGGCTCCACGGTTCAGTTCTGATGTTGATATTATTCCTTCACACCTCTCTAGATTACATGTAATTGTTCTCGTGCTTCAGCAACCTTCTCCTACGCGAAATTCACCTGAAAACACCCCGGAGATGGCTTTCCCCGAGGCGGGCTCTCCGACGCTCAAGTCAGTTTTCTATGCGAAGAGCATGTATATATATGTAGAAAAGCTATAGTTGAGAGATTTGCTAACCTGTCGAATTACCTTGACCGAGTATACTCACTCTATATTTCATTAGTCGGGCATTGGGCTTTTCAGTGGTAATTATTCCACCAAAGGCATAGCAACGAGCCAACGTATACTTTCGGAAGCGATGTCCCCGAAGGCTCGGGAATAGCAAATGGAGATCGGCCATGACCATGAGTGAGATTCTCCCCCGCGGAGACCAGGGCTTCGCCATCGCCTATTCAAGCTCAAGCCGGAGATGATGACGGGCTAGAGTGTGAGGCGGCGACGGGGCCGGAGATGATGACGGGCTAGACCGGAGAAGGCGGACTAGGCAGGAGAAGGGCGAGATCCGGGGTAAGCCCGACGGCGATGCTCCTCATTACTGCCGGAGGGTGCGAGGTGCATGCGGTTCTTGCCAGAATCTTGCTCTGGTTACCGGAATTCAGAGAGCTTCCTCCCTCTCTTCCCAAATTACGGCCACCGAGTCCCCTCTGAAGTCTCTTGCCCCTTTTTTTCCCCTTCCTTCTTTGTGGAATTCAAGGGTATATATAGGCATTGTCGTCTACTACCGTGCCGCCAAGTGTCGCCTGCTGGTTGATGGACTGACACCAATCCTCTCCATAACCGAATTCTGGTGGGCGTGAGGGCTTACGCGTAGGCTTATCCATGCGAGTGAAATCTAACTCCTACAGCCAACCCCCCAAGCTCTTCGCGAAGCATGAGCGAAGGCTTGGTTCGTGGGAGCCTCCGAAGCCTTTTCAGGGCTCTCTGCACGTAGGTTTCCTTGGTAACGCTCCTCGTACCCTTCGCGAGGATCTAGCGGGATGTACGATTCTGGGTGGGGTCGCGTTGTTCGACGCTACGGTAGTGCTGCTTCTCGCACGTGGAGCTCCTGGCTAATCTTTTGCCATTTTCAGAATAGGCGGAATTGCTCCCATTCTTCGTCGTTTATCAACAGTTCTCGCGTACTGTCATTGGGCGCTCCTTGTGGTGAAAACATTTCCCCTTCGGTTCCTACTGATGGATCTCTGTTCATCGTTGCTACTCTCAAGAGTCGTGTCGATCTTAGCTGCGCGAGGACCTGGTGCCCCTCACTGGTGGCCTCGCAAGAGCTTGCACTTGCTCGGGTGCTCCACGGGACATTGCTTGTGGGTTGTCTCCTCTTTTATCATCCTCTTTGAGGAATGACTAGGCTAATCATTGTCTCTTGGTTAGGGCCTTCCTTAATTTGCTCGTTTTCTGCGTCACTTCTCATTTCGTATTGACTTTTGAACCATCTCTATGGTTGAATGGAGTGCAGGTTAAAGTGCAAGCTTGTGAGTGAACTGGTAGAGTGGCGCGAAGCCTCGAGATATTGCACTTTGAGTTCGCGAGGGAACTCGTCAAGTGGGGTGCGAAGCCCCGAGACATTGCTTTTAGAGTTCGCGAGGGAACTCGTCGAGTGGGGTGCGAAGCCCCGAGACATTGCTTTTAGATTTCGCGAGGGAACTCGTCGAGTGGGCGTCAAGCCCCAAGACATTGCTTTTAGAGTTTGCGAGGGAACTCGTCGAGTGGGCGCCAAGCCCCAAGACATTGCTTTTAGAGTTCGCGAGGGAACTCGTCGAGTAGGCGCCAAGCCCCAAGACATTGCTTTTCGGGGAGCATGGCTCCACTTGGTTAGGTCGCTTCTTGGTGTGCTTTGCACTCTTCTTTTATATGTTTACTCGTATTTGTTTTATTCTTGCTCTATCACTTTCTTGTTAATAGTGTAAGCATGAACCTTGTTATCTGAAGGAAAATGCGAGTTTCCCATTGAGGGCCTACAGACTTGCGCGTAGAGAAGCACATGCATGTGCGTCATAGAAAAGAGACTCGTGAAGGAGGGATGCGTTTGTGAACGAAGGACCTGCCAAGCGTCGGAGAGAGCAATCCCATAGAGGGTATATGGGAAGGGGTGATTTCGCTAGCTTGCTCGTGTTGCTCAGCTTGCTTTTTCACTCTGTTTGCTTGCTTTCTCGTGTTACTTATACATTTGTCTTTCTTGTATTTCCTTTTTACTCGCTTTCTCTAAATCCATGGAGAGTGCATGAGCGAGGGGAAACCTTTGTGAAGGGGAGCTCTTGTGAAGGACGGGCTTTCGTGAATTATGGGTCTTTATGAAGAATAGATTACGTGAAGCATTGCCTTCGTGAAGGGACATAGGCACGAGCCGGGAAGCCACGAGTATGGGTTATGAGTACCACACAAGGGTCAGTAAGGCCTTCGTGAAGGCGACTTCACTAGATTTCTCGCGTTGTTGTTCAACTTGTTTTCTCATATTGTTTTTTCGTATTGCTTTTGCGTAATGCTTTTCATACTCGCGCACTTTTTGTAAGACTTGCATTTCACATGCCGCGTTCACTAATTGCTTTGTTTTTGCTTGTTTCATGCATCGTCTTGGTTTTAATTTACATCTCGTTTGTTATTCGGCTCTAGAGTTATGAAAGCTTGTTACGAATGGAACATGAACTACAAGACCAGAATATCATCTTCTAGTGAGCACAGTCGTGCCCCTAGAAGACGTCTTTATTGGAGACTTGCTTGGGATGAGGTCGGTCACCTTCGCTGGAGAGATGCCCTAGAAGACGTCTCGTTCTCCGAGAGAATCGTTACAAGGCCAGGCACGATCGTGTCCCTCGCTACAGTGGGGAAAGCCTTTCTGAGGAGGACTCGCCCCCTTGTGTTACCCTTGTCATGCTTTCATAATGTGGTTGCTTTTTGAGCAAGGTTATTTGATGGATAACGACGTTTGGCCCGACGGATTCAATATTCTGTTTTAGGTTTCCCTTACTTGTTTCGTATGTGTTGCTGGCTGCATTTAGCATATGAATTATGTGTGCATGTAGCTCTTCGCATAGCTCACTCGCGAGGCTGACTATGCCGTGTACGCTGTTCTTTGGACATGACTTAATTGATCTTGGTTTACTAGTCATGACAACTACTCGAATAGACCGCGCATTTTTTACTTTTTTCGCATACAACCCCCTTCTCTACCCCCATCCCTCCTACCAGTTTGCGAACTGGAGGAGGGATTAAAGAAGGGGTTGTGAGGGGGATTAGCTCGTTGTTTTTAGTATCCTCCATGGTGCCTGCCCTTGGGGCCACCTTGTATGTTTCAGACATGTGCCAAGAATGCAAGCATGGTAAATGCAATGAAGCTTTGCATTGGGCAAAACAATGTATCTACAACTCTCGCTGTATTCTCGCAAAGGCGTGCCTCATCGCCACTTAGGTTCTTGCAGGCGATAGTTGCCCTTTAAACTTGTTTTCTCGAGTACGAATTGCTTTAACACCTGCATTGCTTTTTCTCGCGCATATTGCTTCTCAAGGGTGTTGCTTTTCGCGATTTGCTTATACAATATTGTTCGATGGTTATTGGTTTTACACGTGTATTGCCTTTGGTTATTGCTTTTGACGCTTGCCCTTAACAATTGCTTCAACTCGCGCATATTGCTGGTGTTGCTACGCGCACTGGCCAATGCTTTCCAGGCCCAGTGCCGTCTGGTATTGCTACACGTATCGCCGACTCTCGGCCGATACCGTTTGGGTGTTGCTACGCGCACTGGCCAATGCTTGCCAGGCCCAGTGCCGTCTGGTATTGCTACGCGTATCGCCGACTCTCGGCCGATACCGTTTAGGTGTTGCTACGCGCACTGGCCAATGCTTGCCAGGCCCAGTGCCGTCTGGTATTGCTACACGTATCGCCGACTCTCGACCAATACCGTTTGGGTGTTGCTACACGCACTGGCCAATGCTTGCCAGGCCCAGTGCCGTCTGGTATTGCTATGCGTATCGCCGACTCTCGGCCGATACCGTTTGGGTGTTGCTACGCGCACTGGCCAATGCTTGCCAGGCCCAGTGCCGTCTGGTATTGCTACGCGTATCGCCGACTCTCGACCGATACCGTTTGGGTGTTGCTACGCGCACTGGCCAATGCTTGCCAGGCCCAGTGCCGTCTGGTATTGCTATGCGTATCGCCGACTCTCGGCCGATACCGTTTGGGTGTTGCTACGCGCACTGGCCAATGCTTGCCAGGCCCAGTGCCGTCTGGTATTGCTACACGTATCGCCGACTCTCGGCCGATACCGTTTGGTGTTGCTTTCACTTGCTCAAACTCGCTTGTGTTTACGCATACTTGCTTTCAACTCGCACTTGCTTGCTCTTTGGCATTTTGGGTCATGTATTGCTTAATAATTCGTGAATGCGTTGTTCTAGGGTGTTTTGCTTTGTGTACTTTGTTATTACGTATTGCTTTTATCGTATTGCCTTTGTAATTTTCTTTCTTTAAGCCCGTGAAGGGCGTGTGGCTGGGAAGCCATGCGTGGAGGGAAGCCTTTGTGAAGGCTATGAAGCGAAGGCCTTTGCGAAGGGGAGACCTTCGCGAAGGAGGGACCTTCTTAAAGGAGTGTCTTCGTGAAGACAATAGGCTCAAGCTGGGGAGCGACGAGCACATGTCGTGAGTTCTTCGCGAAGGCCAGGAAAGGCCAAGCGAAGAACGGAGAAGCCAAGGGCAAAGGCCGGGGAGGCCTTCGCGGAGGATGCCTTGCTAGTTTTTCTTGTGATGTTGCTTCATTCGCTCTAAAGTGCAGTATCTCTTTCTTTTCGGCCTCACATTGCTTTTCCTCTTGCATCTTTGTAAAAGGCCTGAGTGGAGGTGAGCGGAGTGATGCTGTTGATCGCGTCGGCTTTGAGGGACGTACGAGCCCCAACCGTTGTAAGATGTCGTAAAGCCTACGCGAAGACAAAGGTAAAGTAGTGAGAGCTACGCGAAGTGTAAGTAGAGAAGAGTGAAGGCTAACCGAAACCGAGGTGGAGTGTAGTGGAGCTTGGTTGCCGGAGGTTCTTCGTAGAGCGGGCGTTTCGTCATGGCAAGAGCGTTTCTAGTGCGTGAGGACATCCCCACGGTCGGCGCCAGTGTTGAAACCCGATTCAACCGTTCGTGAAGACGTCGTGAGTCAACACACCCTCGACTCGGATTTGTTGAGGATTTGTTTGTTTGGGAGACGTCCTCAACAACTTCCTGGTCACTTGCTTCGCGTAGGGCGGGACCTCCGGCTCCACGGGTCAGTTCTGATGTTGATATTATTCCTTCACACCTCTCTAGATTACATGTAATTGTTCTCGTGCTTCAGCAACCTTCTCCTATGCGAGATTCACCTGAAAACACCCCGGAGATGGCTTTCCCCGGGGCGGGCTCTCCGACGCTCAAGTCAGTTTTCTATGCGAAGAGCATGTATATATATGTAGAAAAGCTATAGTTGAGAGATTTGCTAACCTGTCGAATTACCTTGACCGAGTATACTCACTCTATATTTCATTAGTCGGGCATTGGGCTTTTCAGTGGTAATTATTCCACCAAAGGCATAGCAACGAGCCAACGTATACTTTCGGAAGCGATGTCCCCGAAGGCACGGGAATAGCAAATGGAGATCGGCCACGACCATGAGTGAAATTCTCCCCTGCGGAGACCGGGGCTTCGCCATCGCCTATTCAAGCTCAGGCCGGAGATGATGACGGGCTAGAGTATGAGGCGGCAACGGGGCCGGAGATGATGACGGGCTAGACCGGAGAAGGCAGACTAGGCAGGAGAAGGGCGAGATCCGGGGTAAGCCCGACGGCGATGCTCCTCATTACTGCCGGAGGGTGCGAGGTGCCTGCGGTTCTTGCCGGAATCTTGCTCTGGTTACCGGAATTCAGAGAGATTCCTCCCTCTCTTCCCAAATTACGGCCACCGAGTCCCCTCTGAAGTCTCTTGCCCCTTTTTTTCCCCTTCCTTCTTTGTGGAATTCAAGGGTAAATATAGGCATTGTCGTCCACTATCGTGCCGCCAAGTGTCGCCTACTGGTTGATGGACTGACACCAATCCTCTCCATAACCGAATTCTGATGGGCGTGAGGGCTTACGTGTAGGCTTATCCACGCGAGTGAAATCCGACTCCCACATCTATATGTTGTTTTGCCCCACTCTTGGAGCTCCAATGGAGGTATAATTGACCGTAAACGAGAACTCAGCTTTTGGAAGAGTAATTAATTAGGCACAAGAGAGAAAAGGGTAAAGCAGTGTTGTGAAAGTAAATAATTATTGATTAATTTTTTTTAACCGTATCATAGTCTTGCCTTGTCAGCATGATTAAGTGAGCCAATTTAATAAGGGTAGTCTACCCATTAATTGAAAAAGGAATGCAGTTCAACAACCAACTACTGTGACTTACATAATACTCAAAAAAACTGAAAATGAACTTCGACAAAACGCTCTCTTTCCAGTCTTCATCTCCTAACCCCAAACCCTAAAACTCGAGCGGCCACCGCTCTTACAAATATCGATCTCCATCTTCTACCTTAATCCCTACTGTGAAATCATCTATGACAATATCAATTGCACCAAGCACTCCTCTTTTTTCTCGGTTGGCCATTCTTTTACTGATATGGAGGCAGAAATTAGGGCAAAGTTTAAGAGAACTTTCGTTCTTCCTGATATGCTATACTTTATAGTGCGTAACTAGAAGTTGTTACTATGATATTATATACCATTTGTGTGGGGTTAAGAGATAATTTAGGATGATGGAGCATGACAGTGGCTAAAAGTGTGCAGTGCAAGTATCGTTGCTTAGCCTAGTCAAAGTAAAATATCCTAACAGACCCACTAAACAGAAGTATAGCAGACAAGTAAGGGTCGAACCCACAGGGAAGATCTGATGCAGTATGCAAGTGTGAATGACAAGTAACACGAACGGGGGTTTAGTTATCAAGAGAACACAAAGCAAGCAAAGCAAACAAGTTTGGTTTAGTTGAGGAAATATAATGAGGGAAAGCAGTCCTACTAGAGCGAGATCCACAGTACAGAGATATAATTTGATCACAGAAATCTATTAACCCAAGTTCTTTTACTATCCTTATAGTTGTTCCTACCCTGATCTTAAGTACTATTGATTCTCACAGTTGTCAATAGACTTATTACTATGCCAATGATAAAATACCACTGATTCTCACAGTTGTCAGTATACTTTACCACCAACACAGCAATAGTAATGCATACAAGGATATAGGATACATGCAAATAGAAGGACGTACTAATACTCGAATGCAACTGATTCTCACTCACGATTGTACGCTCGGAACCCCTATACGCACAATCGTGTTTGCCACTAGATAAGCACTCGGAACCCCTATATGCAAATCCTAGCAATTGATAAAAAGTATTCAACCTAGTTGATCAGGCTAAGAAGAACAATAAGAAATCAATAATCAATATAACCAAGAGAATCAAACCAACACTTATAAGGATAAGAAGGATAAGAACAAGGGATAGAAATCTCACAAACACATCAACTGTACTGCTTCACACCTCTAGTAGAACAAGGGAAAGTTAGTTCTCTATCAAAGGGGATGAAAAACCTAATAGAAAAGTAACTTGCGTAATGTAAAAGTGTCTGCCTCTTAACCTAGAAAGATGACTTAAATAGTCTTAGGAAACTAGGTTAAACTAATGCAAACAATAAAGGAAACAAAATAATAATAAAATAAAATCTAAACGAAATAAAAGGAAAGTAACAGTATTCTGGCGCGAGGCATTAAACACGGCCATCGCAGGGCGGTGAGATCCACCGCGGGGCTTCAGGCTCTCCACCGCTGGGCGGTGGCTTCCTCTGGCGCGGGGCTTCAACCTTCTCTGGGAGTCACCGCCGGGCCGCGGTGAATCTGGCGCGGGGCGGTGAGCTCACTCCTTCAGCTTCTTCAGCTTCTCTTCTGCTGCTCTTCAATCCTACCAAGTGTTTGGTAGTCTTCTCCACGTATGCTCCAACAGCTCCATCTCCATCTAAGCTGTAAATCCTGGGATATCTTCACTTCTCTCCACAACTTCCAGATTACCGACTTAGCACCAAAACTCATCCAAAACTCCTCTAAATCATGCTAATAGGTGCTAGTAAAAGTGTATGAAATAACACCTATCAGAGCAGTAGAGAAGAAGTGGAGAAAATGCTGATTTTAGTGACTTTGGAGTAGTTCATCGTCTGAAGGCAAAGCCGCGGGCGCGGCCAAGGGGCAGCGGGCGCGGCTTATGAAGAATTCGCTGAAGTCAAAGGAAGGCAAAGCCGCGAGCACGACCAGGAGGCAGCGACCGCAGCCTTGCAATTCAGGAAGAACGCGGAGGCAGATTCACTTGTTATTTTGTTTCCTTTAATTTATATTATTTTATTCCGGTTATTGTTATTTTTAGAAGATTTACTTAGGTTAAATAGACTTAGTTTTCTTTAGGTTTGGGACATCATTATAGAACAGCAGTTTAGAGTTTTCATAGAGAGTTTTATTGTGTTTTGCAAGATTATGAAAAACTAAGTTCCTTTGCTTAGTCAGACAATTTGAAGCCTTCGTTTGTTTTGGTTGTAAGATTATAACTCTTGTTCTACTTCTTTGAATGCTATTGATTCTCTTGAACTTAATCTCTTTGAGTTTTACTTATTATACTAGTCTGATCAACTAGTGGTCATTGGTATTATTCTTGTGCTAGAGTTGGATTGTTTCTGGTTGAAATATATGATTCAGAGTAGCGACTGTGATATTCTAGAACTAGTTGTGATAGTTTATTATAGACGGGAATTGATTTGCATGCTAAGTAAAACTGGTTGTTTTATATTGCATGTATCTGCTGAAATTCCTGAACTTACTGCTGCTATTGAATTGAATCTTGATAGTTTCCTGATTGTTTGATAGTTAGTATTATCAGGGTCTGGTTGTCCTGTTAATAACTTAAGAAAAGGAATTGGAACATTCATTGGGTTAAAGAACTAGAGATAATCGATGATCAACCAATCAAACTGAAGTGTGAATATCTATCTGGCTGAGTTCGTTTGTCAATATCTGTTTACATCTTTGTTAATTCTGTTAGTTAACTTCGTAGCTTTAGAACTCAAACCAAACCTCCCCCTTTTGTTACTGTTGATGATTGGTAAACGATTTCTGCAAACATGATAGATAGTTTGATTCTCTGTGGGTTCGACCCTTACTTGCCATACTACATTAGTTGGGTTATTGAGGTTTATTTGATAGGTACATACAACAAAAGCCCTATCAAATTTGGTGTCGTTGCCGGGGAATCTAAAGTTTTAATATTTTCGTGTTTGTGTGTGATTGTTTACCAACTGGTGTGTGAACCTGTCTTATGGTTCACACTCGTGCTACTAATTCTCCAATTTTAAATCTTGATCCAGAAATTGAGCGAACACTTTACAGGAACCGCAAAGAAGTTTGTGAGCAACTCGAGATGGCTGACCAACAGGCTCAGCAGACTTTGAGGCAGTTAACTGCACCGAATTTAGAGCAGCAACCACTTGCTGTGCATTTTCTTGAGTTGGCTGATGCTGTTAATTTTGAGTTGAAGTCTGGATTGATACATTTGCTACCCCACTTCCATGGGATGAATGAAGAAGACCCTAACAAGCATCTTTCTGAGTTCCATGTTGTCTGTACCAGCATGAAGCCGAGGGGGGTCACTGAAGATCAGATCAAGCTGAGGGCCTTTCCTTTCTCTTTGAAGGATTCGGCCAATGTTGGTTCTACTATCTAGCTCCGGGAAGTATTGATACATGGGCAAAGATGAAGAAAGCTTTTCTGGAGAAGTACTTTCCTGCAACAAAGCCCAATAGCCTGAAGAAGAACATCAACAACATTGAACAACATGCTACTGAGATTTTGTATGAGTACTATGAGAGATTCAAACGGCTAATATCAAGTTGTCTGTACCATGGTTATTCTGATCAGAATCTCATTCTTTATCTGTATGGAGAACTTCTTGATGATGAGCGCAGAATGGTAAACGCAGCCTGTGGAGGTAATATTCTGAACAAAACGCCTGCGCAACATTTGAGATGTTTTCTGAGCTATCTGAAGGCTCAAGGCAGTTCGGCAAGAGAGCAAGCTCTCACACAGTTAAAGCCACCGACTCTCATCCATCATCTTCACTGCAATCTGATGTGAACGAGTTGAAGGAGATGATGAAGCGTTTTATGGTGAAAGGAAATCCGCAACAAGTTAAAGCCTGCGGCATCTGTTATGACACGCTGCATCCTATATATGCATGTCCGACACTGTAGGAGCCTGGAGCTGAAGTGAATGTTGTAGGAGGTTTCGGACCTCATAGACCAAGATATGACCCATACTCTAACACTTACAATCCTGGGTGGAGAGATCACCCCAATCTGAGATATGGGAATCCACAGAACCAGCAATTTCAGCAGCCTGACGGTCAACAACAACAACAACAATTCAAACCTCCATATCATCCTAGATCGCAGGGATAGAATCCGAGTTCATCTATGTCTGTATAGGATATGATCAAGACCCTTATGCAGAATGTGACTACAATGCAGAGTAACCTGGTGCAATTTCAGCATGATACCAAGTCAAGTATTCAGAACTTGGAGACTCAAGTTGGGCAGATTTATCAAGCATTAAGCAAGTTGGAAGCTAAGGACTCGGGTAAACTACCATCTCAGACGGAGTTGAACCCGAGGCAGAATGTTAATGCCGTCGTGCTGAGAAGTGGGAGGAAGCTAGACGACAAAATGGAGAGTAGTGTCCCCTTAGCTGAAAGGGACGAACCTGATGCAAATGAAGAAGCCACAGGCGCGGAAATGGAGCCGCGGCCGCGGCCAATGAACAATACTGAAGAAGAAGAAATCCAGGCAAAGCCGCGGGCGCGGCCAGAAAACCGCGATCGCGGCCTTGCCTTAGAAGTTGGAATTTCGTATGTTCGGCCGGATTTTTCTCCGCTCGATTCCCAAAAACCAGTTCCACCATTCCCTGAGGCGCTGAAAGACACAAGGAGACTGGAGAACGACAAGGAAATTTTCGAGACTTTCAGTAAGTGTGAGGTAAACATTCCTTTGCTTAAATTGATTAAAAGTGTTCCTCGCTATGCAAAATTTCTTAAGGAATTGTGTACAATTAAAAGGAACCAAAAATTGAAAGGGAAGCAAAAGGTTAAGGTGAGTGAACATGTGTCTGCTGTGTTTCAAATGCGAGTACCTAAGAAGTGTGGCGACCCTGGCATGTTTAGCATTCCTTGTACGATAGGTGACACCAAGTTTGAAAGAGCCATGTTAGATTTAGGTGCATCTATTAATGTGTTGCCTTACTCTTTATATGAATCTTTGGGGCTTGGACCATTGCATGAAACTAGGATAGTAATTCAATTAGCTGATTGTTCCAATGTTTATCCGAAAGGAGTAGTAGATGACGTTCTTGTGATGGTTGACAAACTGATTTTTCCTGCTGATTTATTTGTGATGGATATGGAACATGACAAGCATGCAGCCCCTGTTCTGTTAGGTATGCCGTTTCTGAATACCGCCAATACTAAAATTGATGTGAGTAGTGGTTCGCTGACTATGGAGTTTGATGGTGAAAGGGTAGAGTATAATATTTATGATACCATGAAATACCCTACTGATGATCATTCTTTATGCTATATTGATGTGATTGAATCATTAGTGCAAGATGTCTTTGATGTGTGTTGTTTGGAAGATGTACAAGATGTCTTGGAAAATGCTATAGTAGATACAGATCTGGAATTTGCATTATCTACTAACCTGCATGAAGTTGTCGCTGAACTGGATGTTTACTCTAAGCGTCCTCTTATTTTACCGGGCTCTCATCCCATACCACTAACCTTGCCCAGCGAGAAGCTTTTGCCCTCTATAGTGCAGGCACCGGTGGTCGAACTGAAGCAACTTCCAGCCCACCTGAAGTATGCGTTCCTTAGAGCTGAGGATACACTGCCAGTGATCATCTCGAACAAGCTCACCACGAGTCAGGAAGAGAGATTGGTGGACGTGCTCAAGGAGCACAAGACAGCTATAGGATTGGCTATTGCGGACATCAAGGGGATTAGTCCCACGACGTGTATGCACAGAATCCTATTGGAAGGAGAAGCCAAACCTTCCATACAGCCACAGAGACGGATGAATCCACCCATGATGGAGGTAGTGAAGAAAGAAGTTTTGAAGCTTCTGCAGGCCGGTATGATATACCTCATCTCTGACAGCAAGTGGGTGAGTCCTACACAAGTTGTCCCTAAGAAGGGGGGCATTACAGTTGACAAAAATCAACAATGTGAGCTAGTCCCAACCCGAATGCAAACCGGGTGGCGAGTCTGCATTGATTACCGTAAACTGAATGCGGTAACTAGGAAAGATCATTTCCCTCTACCTTTTATTGACCAGATGCTTGATCGACTGGCTGGTCGTTCATACTACTGTTTTCTAGATGGATACTCAGGTTATTTTCAGGTAGCCATTGCGCCAGAGGACCAGGAGAAGACGACATTTACATGTCATTTTGGCACGTTTGCATATCGCAGAATGCCATTTGGGTTGTGTAATGCGCCTGCAACATTCCAAAGGTGTATGGTAAGCATCTTTTCTGAGTATGTTAAGCACTTTATTGAGGTATTTATGGATGATTTCACAGTACATGGAGATAGTTTTGATGCATGCCTAGACCATCTGTCACTTGTTCTTAGAAGATGTGTAGAGACTAACTTGGTTCTCAATTCTGAAAAAATTCAATTTATGGTAGAACAAGGTATAGTGCTCGATCATATTGTCTCGTCTAAGGGTATTGAGGTCGATAAGGCGAAGATTGATGTCATTCAGTCTTTGCCTTATCCTACTAATGTGCGTGAAGTGCGTTATTTTCTAGGCCATGCAGGTTTTTATCGCATGTTTATTAAAGACTTCTCAAAGATCTCATCACCCCTATGCGAGCTGCTGAAAAAAAAAGTGACGTTTGAGCTTACTGACGAGTGCAAGAAGGCATTTGATGAGTTGAAGGCACGCCTCACAAGTGCCCCGATTATTCAAGCTCCGGATTGGGCTCTTTCTTTTGCGATTATGTGTGATGCCAGCGACTATGTTATAGGTGCAGTTCTCGGCCAGAAGGAGGCACGAGCTTCCCACGTGATTCACTATGCGTCCATGACTCTGAATGGTGCGCAGAAAAGTTACTACACAACCGAGAAGGAGTTGCTCGTCGTCGTCTTTGCGCTGGAGAAGTTCAGATCCTATATGCTCGGCACGAAGGTGATTGTGTATATAGACCATGCAACACTTCGTTATTTATTGACGAAGAAAGAGGCCAAGCCGATACTGATTAGATGGATCCTGCTGCTGAGTGAGTTTGACATTGAGATAAGAGACATGAAAGGGGCTGCAAATTTGGTTGATGATCACCTTAGTAGGCTCGTTCATGATGAAAACACACCACAAGCTCAACTACAGATCCAAGGGACGTTTCCTGATGACACTTTGTTCGGAATTTAGGCTTTTCAGCCATGGTATGCACATTTGGTGAATTTTTTGGTTTCTGGTGAGTTTCCTCCACACTTTACAAAGGCCCAGAGAGAAAAGCTGCGCAGTGAGGCGCGATTCTATGTGTGGGATGACCCTTATCTTTGGAAGCATTACTCTGATCAGGTAATCCGTAGATGTCTTCCAGACAATGAGATAACTTCTGTCTTAGCTTTTTGTCATTCTCATGCATGTGGTGGTCACTTTGGGGAAAAAAGACAGCTAAAAAGATATTGGATGCAGGATTTTATTGGCTTCACATCTTTAGGGATGTATATGGTTTCTGTCAATCCTGTGATCGATGCCAAGGAGTTGGGAATATGTCCCAGAGGAATGAAATGCCTCAATCACCTTTAATCTTTTGTGAGATTTTTGATGTTTGGGGTATAGACTTTATGGGACCATTTCCTAACTCTTTTAGGAACATTTATATCTTGCTTGCAGTGGACTACGTTTCCAAGTGGGTGGAAGTGAAGGCCACCAGGACTGATGATTCTAAAGTTATGGCAGGTTTCTTGAAGGAAAACATTTTTGCCAGGTTTGGCATTCCCAGAGCTCTAATCAGTGACAGAGGAACTCACTTCTATAACAAGACAGTGAGCGCGTTGTTGAAGAAATATCATGTCATGCAGAAAGTTTCCACTGCATACCATCCACAGACAAATGGACAAGCTGAGGTGTCCAATAGAGAGATCAAGACCATCCTTGAGAAGACAGTAGCCCCGAACAGGAAGGATTGGAGTCTGAGATTAGATGATGCACTGTGGGCTTACCGTACAACTTACAAGACGCCCATCGGTATGTCACCTTACAGATTGGTGTTTGGGAAAGCTTTTCACCTTCCAGTGGAGCTCGAGCACAAGGCTTTCTAGGCTGTGAAAAATTGCAACATGCGGATTGATGAGGTTGGAGAATTCCGCAAGTTACAGCTGCAAGAACTAGAGGAACTATGGATAGAAGATTTTGACAACACAGTCAACTACAAGGAGAAGACAAAGGCTTGGCATGACAAGAACATTTTGAGAAAGGACTTTAAAGTTGGCGACAAAGTCCTACTATTTCAATCTCGCCTACGTCTTTTCCCGGGTAAACTCCGATCCCGTTGGGCAAGCCCATACGTTGTTGCTCGCGTTTTTCCACATGGTGCGGTGGAACTGTAGGAGCCTGCGACTCAGAAGATTTTCAAGGTGAATGGTCAAAGATTGAAACCATATCATGACGGGTTCAACAAGAAAGCCATAGAGGAGACGGTTCTTGAAGAACCAGAGGCTGAACATTGATATACAAGGCACTATGTCGAGCCCACAACATTAACCAAGGCGCTTCTCGGGAGGCAACCCGAGGTATGAAGGTTTTTTTTTTTACAAGATCGAGAAGGCAGCGGCCGCGGTGGCATCCATCATCTTACCCTACCTTGTTTCATTCCCTTTGGACCTACGACTCGAGATTTTTATATGGTTGATGATGATGAGGATAGAGCAGCTGCTGAGGAGGAGTTTCCAGGGGCGACTACCGATATGATGCTTGATATGGGGCTCAATGATGAGGCTGCTGACACGGATAGGCAGTATGAGGCGGGCACTTCGAGTGATCATATAGGCCATTCCGGTGCATCTAGTTCTTGGCATGAGCACATGCTAGCTACTATGTCCAGCATTTCTATTCGACAGGAGGAGATGGCTTACCGCCAGGCTGAGATCGACGTGACGATTAGAGAGATGGTTGCAGACCAGCGGCATATTCTGGATGAGCAGCATTGGTGTGCCACTCGCTTGGATCATATGGCTGCCGATGTCGCTGACATCAAGAGCAACCAAGCTCAGCATGGCGCGTGGATAGCTGAGTTAGATGAGGATGTTCGGCATCTCCGGGATCAGCAGTTGGTGGTGTGCACTTACGGCCAGCACTGGGACGAGTTTGCTCGAGATGAGTGGGAGCAATATAAGGGACCAACAGACGATGAGTTGCACATCGTTGCCACCCGCCATCACACCAGAGGCTCTTGCTTCACTGATTTTCCACCGCCACGCCAACCCCGACATCCGAGACAAGGACCACCTCGGCGACGATAGTGAGTATTTATCTTTCTCCAGATTTTCATTTTTGTCTTTCATTACATTGAGGACAATACAATATTTAAGCATGGGGGAGGGATTTGTACTTGCTGGTTGTCTGTAAAAAAAAATCAGAAAAGCCTGGCTAAGCTGAAAACCCGAAAGGGCGGCTTAGGCAAAATTCAGGGGCCCGGACCGACATTAGGCTGGGGTAATAAGTGTAACACCCTTAAATATATAACCTTGAAAGTATTACTGCCAGTGACCTCAGATTCCACATCCGAAGCCACCCAAGGCTTAACCAATTTATACAAATCACAAAACAACATTTAATATGAAATATCATAACATTTGATTAAATCAAAGTCTCAGAATTACATCCACAATTCCGAATACAACCAAAATACATAATATGTTTCAATACAGAGAAAGTCTTTTAAATTAACAAAAAATGTCTTGATCGGAGCGATCACCCGCCTAGGATCTCAACCTTGATAAAACTCTTAAAAACTCCATATGCCTTCATCGTCGTTTCTAGCCTTCACGTAACGGGAGTTTACCTGATGTGCCGTATGATACGGATGACACCAGCCAACCATGCAAGGAATAAAACCCGGTTGGTTAGTCTAATGAAAGACTATGCAAGGGTAAAACAAAAAGGTTCTAAGGTAGGCGTATTAGGTTAGACCCATCGCTTCTCGAATGAAATCCGATGACAATAGTAAACCTCAATACCTCTACAGAATGATTCAAAGTAGAATGATCAAGAGAAGACTCCTAAAGATCGAGTCCAAAGGAAACATATGAAGAGAAGACTCCAAGAGATTGAGTCTTATCGGAAAGTATGACAAGTGTTCGGGAATATTAAAGTTTCACACAAGCGTTTTAAAAAGACTTGCCCATTTGGGTCTACGACCAACCTCACCGCGTAATGCGAATTCAAATTTGGAAGGATGACTTACTTTAGTCGAAGTCCAAACGAGTTTCCAAGTTGTACTTCTCGCCCAAGGTTCATTAATTATGTGCATAGCGGCACTTATCTTATTTTAGTGACAAAGCGTACATTCACGTTATAAGCTTTTATATATCATCTCATCGCGAGAGATATTGAAGGGAATAAATCCTGAGAATCAGCACCAGCTGTGTGCACCTACCCTGAGTAAGGGCAAGGTCATGACCAGAGAGAGTACTAGGGAAAAATCCTCCTAGCACCAGTTATAAAGAAACAACTAGACCTCGCAAGATACATAGCGTTCCTATGAATACTCGTTCTAACTAAACAGTTAAAACCACATAATAATCCACATCAATGCCATCATGGCAACAGTATATATATATATATATATATATATATATATATATATCTATAATAGCGTTGTTTCTAGCAGTATATACAACCTATTATAATATCTCTTTTAATCGTATCAAATACGTTTATCAAAACTGTTCCCAATGAAAATAATATTCATCCCATTTAATTAACAATTAAAACAATTGATAATTAATAGAAATATGGAATGATAAGCAAGAGCGAACCGCCACTTGCCTTAGATTAGACGAACGATTGACGAAGATGGGTTTCTGGGTCCGGAACGGGAACAGAACTTGGATTACAGATTCCTACGGAACGACTCATAATGAAACCCTAGGTTAGATTCGACATTTAAAATGATACGAATCGAAGAAGGAACGAACCAAATCGAAAGAATGGAAGTCCCGCCCGAGACCGACAAGCCCAAAGCCATGATCGCGATTGCCCGGGCAATCCGCGATCGCGGTGACTCTGCCGCGGTCGCGGGCGTCGAGGACGAGTGTCCGTGAGTGAAAAAGGCAGCGGCCGCGGACGCGGCCGGCCTTGTCACAGCCACGGTCGCGGACATGAACTCCGACGACTCAGAATGGGAGAAATCTCACCGGGGGCGACGCGACGGGGCTCGATTCGGATGGAGCTCGACTCCTAGGAACCTTGCACCTCCAATGCACCACCTTGAGAGCACCACCACCTCTAACAAGAGCTCCGGCGACAGCTTGAAGATTTCCGGCGAGAGCTTCGACCTCCGGCGAGCACGAAAACAAGAGAGAATCTGAGAGGGAGATAGTGATTTTGGTGTGCCTTTCAACCCTCAATCCGACCCCCTTTTATAGCCAAAGGAAAGAGCTCACCCTGCCCAAATCAACGGCTAGCCATAAGATCGACGGCGGCGCGAACGGCGAGGCTCTAACGATGAAGTGAAGCTTGCGTGTTCGAGTTTTCCGCGATCGCGGAACCTATACCGCGATCGCGGCAAAACCCACCTGCCAGCTATAATGATTACCCTTTTTCCGCGATCACGGAAATGCTTCTGCGGTCGCGGAAAAAGCCTTTCCGCGTCTATTTGCCCGGGAAAAGGTATGGGTACGGATTTAAACCCTGGGTTAAATATATTCGTACCCGAACGAGTATTCTAAGTCCCGAAAATACGTCGAATGTATTTTATTCCACTCAGGAAAATATTACAGAGCTCAAACATGATACAGAATTTTTGAACTTCCCTGAAAATGATCCGACTACTGTACGAGGGTTGAGTAAATTACCCAAATACTCTTACTAAAAATGAGGGGTATTACATCACATCCCCCTTAAAAGAAGTTTCGACCCCGAAACTTGGCCGAATAAACCAAAAAAACGAGGCGTTACAACACTACCCCCTTAAAAAGGTTTCGACCCCGAAACCAGGCCGAAAACAGCTCGGGAAAATGGCTAAGCATATCCTCTTCAGTCTCCCAGGTTTCCCAAGTAACCTCTTCAGATCCAGCCTTGGACCAAAGGATCTGTACTAATGGTACTACCTTGTTCCGCAATTGCTTCTCGCGATGCTCGAGAATACGCACAGGTATCTCCTCGTAGGTACCATTTGCCTGAATCTCGATGTCTTCATAACTCAGCACATGAGACTCATCTGGCACGTACTTTCTCAACAAGGATACGTGGAACATGTTATGCATCGGATGTGCCGATGGCGGCAATGCCAAACGATACGCTAGAGACCCCACCCTGTCAAGGATCTCAAACGGTCCCACGTAGCGAGGGTTAAGCTTCCCACGCTTGCCGAACCTGAACACGCCCTTGAATGGCGACACCATGACAAACACTTTGTCACCAACCTTAAATTCGACATTCCTGCGCTTCAGATCTGCGTAAGACTTCTGTCGACTTTGAGCTGTCAACATCATATGTCTAATCAACGCAATGTCTGAAGTAGTCCTTTCGACTAATTCTGGTCCGAGCAGAACCTTGTCGGCATTCTCATCCCAACAAATTGGAGATCTGTACTTTCGACCGTATAAAGCTTTGAATGGAGCCATCTTAATGGTAGCATGCCAGCTATTGTTGTACGTGAACTCAATCAGACTTAGGTTGTTCTCCCAACTAGTCGGTTGGTCAAGTACGCAAGCTCTCAGCATATCTTTCAAGGTCTGGATGGTCCTCTCAGATTGTCCATCCGTCTGAGGATAAAATGCAGTACTGAACCTCAACTCGGTTCCCATGGCCTTGTGGAGTTCCTTCCAGAATCTCGACATGAATCGGCCATCACGATCCGATACAATGGTCTTTGGAGTACCATGCAAACGGACAATCTCGTGTAGGAACACTTCTGATAGCTTCTGGGTTCCCCATGTTGACTTGATAGCCACGAAGTGAGCACTCTTCATGAGCATGATAATGATTACCCATATCGCATCCTTTTGACTCTGAGTCTTTGGCAACCCGGTGACGAAATCCATAGCAATATCCTCCCATTTCCATTCTGGCACTGGAAGAGGTAGCAATTCACCACCTGGTCTACGATGTTCTATCTTGACTTTCTGACAAGTCAAGCATTTCGCCACAAACTCCGCTACATCCCACTTCATGTTGGGCCACCAGAATTTCTTTCTGAGGTCCTTGTACATCTTGCTAGAGCCTGGATCTACAGAATAAGCTGACGAATGAGCCTCCTTCATCACCAACTGGCAAAGACCATCAACGTTAGGCACACAAATCCGGTCCTAAAACCAGAGTGATCCATCCTCCTGAATCACGAATCCGGGAGCTTTCTCGTTCATCACTTTACTGCTTAGCTTTACCAAGACCACGTCGTCAACCTGCTTTTCCCTGATTTGATCAAGTAGTGTAGCCTGAATCTCAAGCATACTCAGGTATCCTCGACGTTGATTGTACAAGACTTCAATCTTGCACAACCCTTGGTTCAGCTTGGTCTGAGCAGTGAGTAGAGCCACTACAGTCTCGTGCGGCATCTTCCGGCTCAATGCATCGGCTACTACATTAGCCTTGCCCAGATGATACACCAACTCGATGTCGTAGTCTTTGAGTAGCTCTAACCAGCGACGTTGTCAAATATTCAACTCCTTCTGAGTGAACACGTACTTGAGACTCTTGTGGTCGGTGAAGACTTGGCACCTCACACCATAGAGATAGTGTCTCCAAATCTTCAACACAAACACTACAGCTGCTAACTCCAAATCATGCGTTGGATAGTTTTCTTCATAGGTTTTCAATTGTCGAGATGCATACGCAGTAACTTTTCTTTTCTGCATCAGTACGCACCCTAACCCATTCTTTGAAGCATCACTATAGACCACATAACCATCATTCCCTTTCGATAGCGTCAAAACTGGTGCAGAGGTCAGACACTTCTTCAGTTTCTGAAAACTGGCCTCGCACTTGTCATTCCAGACAAACTTCTTGTGGACCTTGCGGAGCAAACCGGTCATAGGTAGAGCAATTTTGGAAAATCCCTCTACGAACCGTCTATAATATCCAGCAAGTCCTAAGAAACTGCGTACCTCCTTCATATTCCGATGCCGCTTCCAGTCGGCTACCGCTTCAATCTTCTGGGGATCAACCATAACCTCATTCTCATTGATCACATGGCCTAAGAAAGCCACTTCTTTGATCCAGAAGTCACACTTAGACAACTTTGCATACAGCCTATTCTGTCTAAGGACTGACAAGGTGATTCGAAGATGTTCCTCGTGAGCCTCATCACTCGGGGAATAGATCAAAATATCGTCGATGAAGACCACCACAAACTTATTCAGATATTGGTGGAAACATCGATGCATCAGATCCATGAAGACTGTTGGAGCATTAGTAAGTCCAAATGGCATGACTACGAACTCATAGTGGTCATACCTCATCCGGAAAGCAGTCCTCGGAATATCTTCCTCACGAATACTGAGCTGATGGTAACCAGATCTCAGATCGATCTTGGAAAAGACTTTTGCTCCTTGCAATTGATCCAACAGATCATCAATCCTTGGCAACGGATACTTATTCTTGATCATGACCTTATTCAACTCTCGATAGTCGGAACAATCCATCCTTCTTCTTGACGAACAAAACCGGAGCGCCCCAAGGCGATGCACTCGGCCTTATATATCCGTTCTCAAGAAAGTCCTCGAGTTGCTTCTTCAACTCTTGCATCTCCGCTCGAGCCATCCGATATGGTGCCTTGGAGATTGGTGCGGTACCAGGCTCGAGATCGATTGTAAACTCCACATCACGACTCGGGGGTAAACCAGGAATCTCCTCCGGAAAGACATCCGGGAACTCACAAATGACCGGAATATCTAGAATTGAAGGCTCATCTTTCTTGGGCTCATCCAGGTAGCACAGGTACCTGACGCATCCTTGTCGAAGTAGCTTAAACGCAACCATCACATTGATGAGCTTGCCATTATCAGTGTCATTGCGACCCTTGAACTTGCATACAAACGGGCCCCCAGGGCCGTCATTGCGATCCTTGAACTTACCCTGGATGGTAATCGGAAATTCTGACAGATGCTTGGTTCCAACCAATTGTTCACCATTGGGAAGATTGACTACGAAAGGCTCACAAGCTTCATTGCATACTAAGCCTAGCTTACTGACACAACTCTCCGAAACAAAAGAATGGGTAGCACCCGAATCAAAAAGTATACACACAGAAGTAGAATGAAGGTATAGAGTACCTTGAGCAGTAGGAGCATTTGGTCCATCAGCATCACGCATCTCGTAGAGTCGCTGACCTTGACCTCCTGAAGCAGTTGGGACTTTCCCCTTGTTCTGCGCAGTTGTCTGCGTTGAAGGACTAGGAGCCTCCACTGATCTGAATCTGGGTCGGTTGTTATGATTAACGGACCCTTGTTGTGACTCAACTCCTTTCTGCCTCCTCTGCGGACAAAATGTCTGCAAGTGCCCCACCTTTCCGCAACCAAAGCACGTCTTTCTTTCCTTCGGACACTCATTGCTCTTGTGCCCGGGTGTACCACAGTTGTAGCACTGGATCGGATTCTTGCCTTGACCCAAACGCTGTGTAGACCCTCCATGAGTCATCTCTGTTCTCGCCCGGACAAATTTGGCAAAGTTTGACGGTGGCGCGGGTCGCTTGAATCCAGTTGCCTGAGACTGGCTCTGTGCCGGTCTCTTGCGATTGCGCTTCTTAGTCGATTCTTCCAGAGTCACCTCCAACTTATACGCTGCATCCACGTACTGCTCTAGAGTAGAGCATCCGTGATGCACCATCAGTGGCTTAATATCTGGGTTCATCCACTCATGGAAATGCCAGATCTTCTGCTCATCACTGGACACTTCCGGCCCAGCGTACTGTAACAGGTGATTGAACTTGGCCGCAAGCTCAGTCACTTTCAATCCATCCATCCTTGGATAGAGAAACTCCTTATGCTTCTCTTCCCTCATCGCTCGGGAAAAGAATCGATCAGTCATCTTTGCCTTGAACATTCCCCAATTCAATCCAGGGTGATCAGCTAGACCGGTGCTTTCCCACCACTCGCTAGCCACCTCCTTCAGTTGAAGGGAAGCAATGTGCACCTTCTCAGCCTCTGTGCACTCGACGTTTCGGAACAGTCGTTCCATGTGCGAGAACCAATATGCTACTCTGACTGGCTCTCCCTTTCCATCATAACTGTCAGGCCTTATAGAGCTTATGGCCTTCAGTGCTCTGCCATAATTTCCCCTATTCCTGACAGCTTTCTCATGAGGTACATGGATAGCTAGTTCCTCGAATCTCGGAACCACAGGAGGAACTGGCACACCTTGTGCATGAGGCGCGATTGGTCGCATAATATCGGTGACTGGTTGCATCACAATCCCCCGAATAGCCTCAATTGCCGCAGCGTCGAAAATCACTGGGGCGTTGACCGGAACTTGGTCACTGCCTATCGGATTATTGTGAGAAACAGACTCGTTCTCATCCAATGGGTTCACGGCATTCCTTACATTTGGTCTGGGGTCGTTGCTTGGCCCAGCACCAACACGAATGGTATTCCTTGTGTTTACCATCTGTTTACCGATCAAATTCCAAGGACTTTATAACATTAATAACATTTCAATATGTACAACGTATAAAGTCAACTTAGAATAGACCAAACCTGGTAAACTTTCATTGATGAACTAAAACTGAGTTCAAAGGGTTACATAGGAAAATTCTTCCAAGCGACAAGGAAAAATTGCTTGGAGACTACACTTCTATCAAAACGAAACAACTGAAATACTAGGAAAGAAACTACCAAATTCGGCACTGGCCTTAATCATGGCGCCTTGAAATACTTCAAATAATCGGGAAATCTCATGCACTGCTTCTTTGCACGGGGTTCACCATCGGAGTCTGGTGTCGGACTTCTTGACCTACTCGGCCCTGGAGCACTTGGCTCATCCCTCGGCCTCGGTGCCCTTGGCCTTTCCCTAGGCACGAGAACACTTGGTCCAGCCCTATTAGATCCCGGTGATTGGCAAAACTCCTCCAGAAATCCTGGTTGGAAGTCTGCCCTGTTCACCTCGTACAAAGGGTCAAGTAGCAATCTTGCTTGGCGGATATACTCCTGGAGTTCGTGGAAGTCCACAATCATTCGAGAGAGACCTACCTCAGCCTCGTATGTCCTCTCCTCTATGTCGTCTAGGGCGTTCGACCACTCCTCCAGTCGTTCCTCCAGCATTTGGGGCCTTGGCCTAGCCTGCTGGGTCGGGACCACCCTCGGTGTACCCATTGATTCCCACGGTCTTGCCCTCCTACGAGCATTCTCAACCGCTTCGTCCACCAGTCGACGCGCTTCAGAGGAAGCCATCTGACTCTGGCGAAACACCTGCCGTGAGTCAGGACTCGACATTGGCCTCCTCGGAGTAGGAATGGATTGCGAGCCCTCAGATGCATCTCGTGGCCCACTCCTCCTCCTTACAATACTTTCATCACTAATTGCCTCCCAAGTGGCAGGGGACAATGGCGAATATTCTCGCTCAAGTGGCGACGTCGGACTCGGGAAGATGAATTCCATCTCCGGATCCTCGCGGGTCACCAGCAAATGCTCCAAACCATCGGACTCGGAGTCCTGCCCCTCGAGGTCCTCCTCAGGGTCCCCCTCCTCCGGATCCTCTTCTGGGTCCTCTCCTGGATCTTCCTCCGGATCTTCTTTCGGGTCTTCTCCAGGATCCTCCTCAATTTCGAAGTCGTTGTCGTAGTACCCTCCAAGGTACTATGCAGGCTCCTCCTCTTCCTCTGTGTCTTCCCTTGGGTCCGCTTCAGGCTCCTCCTCGGGAACCTCGGCCCTAACAGACACCAATACCACCGACTCCTCGAGTACGGTCTTCACCTCCTCGGGTGGACTACTGGGCTTCCCGACCTCAAAGCACGGCAGGGGAACCGAGAACTCAAGCCTAACTGGAGATGGCAGGGCCACCTTGGCTTCTTTCAGGTTCCTCTGATGAGAGATGAATGCGCCCATAGTCTACGGGGCGACGAGAAAAGGATTAGTCTTTCGAAATATAGAAGTGAACTTACTATATCAGACTGGAAAGAAGGCATGACTTAGAACGGCAAGGATTTCAAAATGACACATTTTCTAGTAAAGTATGATTTTATTTAGAAATTCAAAAAAAAAATTGAATAATAAAAAAAATTCTTAGTTCAAAACGAGTAAATGGTTTATAAAATTTTCCTTTTTAATAAAGCGTTTTAAAACCCAACCCGCTTTAAAAAAAAAATTGGCTCTGATACCAGATCTGTAACACCCCCAAATATATAACCTTGAAAGTATTATCGCCAGTGACCTCAGATTCCACATCTGAAGCCACCCAAGGCTTAACCAATTTATACAAATCATTAAACAACATTTAATACGAAATATCATAACATTTGATTAAATCAAAGTCTCGGAATTACATCCACAATTCCGAATACAACCAAAATACATAATATGTTTCAATACAGCGGAAGTCTTTTAAATTAACAAAAAATGTCTTGATCAGAGTGATCACCCGCCTAGGATCTCAACCTTGATAAAACTCTTAAAAACTCCATCTGCCTTCATCGTCGTTTCTAGCCTTCACGTAACGGGAGTTTACCTGATGTGCCGTATGAGACGGATGACACCAGCCAACCATGCAAGGAATAAAACCCGGTTGGTTAGTCTAATGAAAGACTATGCAAGTGTAAATCAGAAAGGTTCTAAGGTAGGCGTATTAGGTTAGGCCCATCGCTTCTCGAATGAAAGCCGATGACGATAGTAAACCTCAATAACTCTACAGAATGATTCAAAGTAGAATGATCAAGAGAAGACTCCTAAAGATCGAGTCTAAAGGAAACATATGAAGAGAAGACTCCAAGAGATTGAGTCTTATCGCAAAAGTATGACAAGTGTTCGAGAACATTAAAGTCTCACACAAGCGTTTTAAAAAGACTTGCCCATTTGGGTCCACGACCAACCTCACCGCGTAATGCGAATTCAGATTTGGAAGGAGGACTTACTTTAGTCGAAGTCTAGACGAGTTTCCAAGTTGTACTTCTCACCCAAGGTTCATTAATTATGTGCATAGTGGCACTTATCTTATTTTAGTGACAAAGCGTACATTCACGTTATAAGCTTTTATATATCATCTCATCGCGAGAGATATTGAAGGGAATAAATCCCGAGAATCCGCACCAGTTGTGTGCACCTACCCTGAGTAAGGGCAAGGTCATGACCAGAGAGAGTACTAGGGAAAAATCCTCCTAGCACCAGTTATAAAGAAACAACTAGACCTCGCAAGGTACATAGCGTTCCTACGAATACTCGTTCTAACTAAACAGTTAAAACCACATAAAAATCCACATCAATGCCATCATGGCAACAGTATATATATATATCTATAATAACATTGTTTCTAGCAGTATATACAACCTATTATAATATCTCTTTTAATCGTATCAAATACGTTTATCAAAACTGTTCACAACGAAAACAATATTCATCTCATTTAATTAACAATTAAAACAATTGATAATTAATAGATATATGGAATGATAAGCAAGAGCGAACTGCCACTTGCCTTAGATTAGACAAACGATTGACGAAGACGGGTTTCTGGGTCCGGAACGGGAACAGAACTCGGATTACAGACTCCTACAGAACGACCCATAACGAAACCCTAGGTTAGATTCGACATTTAAAATGATACGAATCGAAGAAGGAACGAACCAAATCGAAAGAATGGAAGTCCCGCCCGAGACCGACAAGCCCAAAGCCACGATCGCGATTGCCCAGGCAATCCGCGGTCGATGTGGCTCTGCCGCGGTCGTGGGCGTCGAGGACGAGTGTCCGCGAGTGACAAAGGCAGCGGCCGCGGACGCGGCCGGCCTTGTCACAGCCGCGGTCGCGGTTGTTCATGTCCGCGGTCGCGGTTTTTCATGTCCGCGGTCGCGGACATGAACTCCAGCGACTCAGAATGGGAGAAATCTCACCGGGGGCGACGCGACGGGGCTCGATTCGGATGGAGCTCAACTCCTGGGAACCTTGCACCTCCAATGCACCACCTTGAGAGCACCACTACCTCCAACAAGAGCTTCGGCGACAACTTGAAGATTTTCGGCGAGAGCTTCGACCTCCGGCGAGCACGAAAACGAGAGAGAATCTGAGAGGGAGAGAGTGATTTCGGTGTGCCTTTCAACCCTCAATCTGACCCCCTTTTATAGCCAAAGGAAGGAGCTCACCCTGCCCAGATCAACGGCCAGCCAGAAGATCGACAATGGCGCGAACGGTGAGGCTCTGACGATGAAGTGAAGCTTGCGTGTTCGAGTTTTCCGTGATCGCAAAACCTGTACCGCGATCGCGGCAAAACCCACCTGCCAGCTATAATGATTACCCTTTTTCCGCTATCGCGGAAATGCTTCCGCGGTCGCGGAAAAAGCCTTTCCGCGTCTATTTGCCCGGGAAAAGGTATGGGTACGGGTTTAAACCCTGGGTTAAATATATTCATACCCGAACGAGTATTATAAGTCTCGAAAATACGTCGAATGTATTTTATTCCACTCAGGAAAATATTACAGAGCTCAAACATGATACAGAATTTCAGAACTTCTCTGAAAATGATCCGACTACTGTACGAGGGTTGAGTAAATTACCCAAATACCCTTACTAAAAATGAGGGGTATTACAATAAGAGGCTAAAGAGTGATGTGAGAATTGGTGAGCTCATCTATGAAAAATGAAATGAGTGGCTAGGTGAAAACCCAAAAGGGCGCCTAGGCAGAATGAGTGAAAAAAAAGTGATTAATAGGATTCATTCATTCTTCTGGCGTGGTGACATAAGTGGTGGAGCTATAAGGAGGTTTCGGGTAGGTCACTCTGGAGTTATAAGGAGATAGATTAGAGCTAGGACTAGAAATTCTCATTCACATACTGGAGTTCGGGTTAAGCTTGGGGGAGGTACTCTACTTTCCTTAATGCTGGTGTGTTGCGGTGTTGTGTTGGTGTTGCTGGAGATTCATGAGTAGGTACAGTTCTTAGTGGAGAATTTTTTTGTGTTTCCTGAGACATTGGGTATTTCATTGGAGGAGTAGGTTTTCATTAGCTTACTCGAGGACGAGCAAGGTCTAAGCATGAGGGAATTTGATATGCTATACTTTATAGTGCGTAACTAGGAGCTGTTACTATGATATTAGGTACCATTTGTGTGGGCTTAGGAGATAATTTAGGATGATGGAGCAGTACAGAAGAAGTGGAGAAAGTGCTGATTTTAGTGACTTTAGAGTTGTTCATCGTCTGAAGGCAAAGCCGCGGACGCGGCCAAGGGACAGTGGGTGCGGATTATGAAGAATTTGTTGAAGTCAAAGGAAGTCAAAGCCGCGGGCGCGGCCAGGAGGCAGCGATCGCGGCCTTGCAATTCAGGAAGAACACGGAGGCAGATTCACTTGTTATTTTGTTTCCTTTAATTTATATTATTTTATTTTGGTTATTGTTATTTTTAGAAGATTTACTTAGGTTAAATAGACTTAGTTTTCTTTAGGTTTGGGACATCATTATAGAACGGCAGTTTAGAGTTTTCATAGAGAGTTTTATTGTGTTTTGCAAGATTATGAAGAACTAAGTTCCTTTGCTTAGTCAGACAATTTGAAGCCTTCGTTTGTTTTGGTTGTAAGATTATAATTCTTATTCTACTTCTTTGAATGTTATTGGTTCTCTTGAACTTAATCTCTTTGAGTTTTACTAATTATACTAGTCTGATCAACTAGTGGTCATTGGTATTATTCTTGTGCTAGAGTTGGATTGTTTCTGGTTGAAATATCTGATTCAAAGTAGCGACTGCGATATTCTAGAACTAGTTGTGATAGTTTATTGTAGATGAGAATTGATTTGCATGCTAAGTAAAACTGGTTATTTTATGTTGCATGTATCTGCTGAAATTCTTGAACTTACTGCTTCTATTGAATTGAATCTTGATAGTTTCCTGATTGTTTGATAGTTAGTATTATCGGAGTCTGGTTGTCCTGTTAATAACTTAAGAAAAGGAATTGGAACATTCATTGGGTTAAAGAACTAGAGATAATCGATGATCAACCAATCAAACTGAAGTGTGGATATCTGTCTGGCTGAGTTCTTTTGTCAATATCTGTTTACATATTTGTTAATTCTGTTAGTTAACTTCGTAGCTTTAGAACTCAAACCAAACCTCCCTCTTTGTTATTGTTGATGATTGGTAAACGATTTCTGCAAACATGATAGATAGTTTGATTCTCTGTGGGTTCGACCCTTACTTGTCATACTACATTAGTTGGGTTATTAAGATTTATTTGATAGGTACATACGACAAAAGTCTTGTCACTTCCTTTCCAGTTCACTGACTACCTTTACAACCTGCCTCAAACTATGATGTTGCAATTTGCTCATCCACACTCCAAGATCTTTTCACTAGGAAGCCTCTTGACCTCTGTTTGGATCCCGAAGTCCATGGAGAGAAGCTTCACCGCCTGGATTTGGGTTGGTGATGGACGAGATGCCTTATGTACGTTTGTACATGATGCAAATCTTGGAGAATGGTACTTCCGGCGCCGTCTGGAGTGTGAGATTTGGTACTGTGTTGGAGGTCAAGATCTTGCTTCTTTAGTGAGATATGGGCTCTGGAGCAGCCAACATCTCCGCCTCTTCGTGCAAAGGCAATCTTCAGTCCAGAATGCCAGGTGTGTTCCTTCCTTTTCCCTCTTGTCCTTTGTCTGGCTTATTTCTTCTGTGTTTTCTTATCCTTTTTACTCTTTCCATGACCGTTTAAATTTGATACATCAACCTTTGAAATCTTCCACCCCTCTCTCTGCGCTCTTTGTCGGGTGCTCATACTGTATCTCCCCCCCTGTTTGTGCGTATGTGCTTGATCTTCCCGTATCCATTATGATGGATAATGGGAAGAATACTATGATAGAGATGTTATGCATCTCGCCTGGTATTTCTAGCACCGCTACTGGTGTTAAAATCCTGACCCTTGACCCTATTGTCATGAATACTAATGAGGTGATCCCTCCTATTGTGTTCAACCCCAATCATGTTGCCAATCCTAATTACGACAATATCTGTCATTTTTCTTGCAAGTTTAATTAGACTCTTACTCATATGAATGTTCTGAAATACTCTCTGAGAAGCACTGGTAGAACCTCCACCTTGAATCTGGGCAACAATAAGTGTTGTCTTGAACATCAGAACATTGATAACTTCTCAGTTGAACTGAGCCTTCACCATCCTTTGGTTAGGTATCTATTCCTACATTATTATCTTTCTTACAACTTGACTAACACTTGTTCTACTTGTCATGAGTGTTCCCAGGTTTGTTATTTTTGGACCACAACTCCCAAGAATAGAAACAAGGAAATCAAGGACAAGGAGTGTGCAGACTTCTGGCTTATGAACAACAACCATACTATGAACAACCACAAACTGAACAAATTTCTTTGGAGTGTTTACTCTATGAACAATTCATCCCAAAAACTTTTGTTTTTGTGGTTGTTGACCCTCAACGTGTCTCAAATTTATTCTTTAAAATTGTATGGGTGGTTCCATACCGAACCATGGTTTGTATGTATACAATCATTAAAATTTTGCAGGATTATACAACTTGTCTCTTATCGAACTGCGGTCTGGAAGCATGTTGAGTCATGCTTTTGCAGGATTATACACCTTGTCTCTTATGGATTAAATCCATCAAGAGTGACTTACCTTTACTCTGAAACCATTTCTATTAAGTATGAAACTGACAACTAATTTCATGTACAAAGGTGTATGTTGAATCTTATGTTCACGAAAATTATAAGTAAAAATGATTATAAGTCCCCTAAATGTCTTAGGATATGGGGCAAAAACACAATTGGTTTTTTATGAAAATCACAACCTGAAATTGCCGCAAAATCGGGAAGAAAACTTTTTGGATGAATGTTGAATCCTTCTGCAAAATTGAACGAATACAATTAATTGTACATTTTGAAACAAGAACAAACAAAGAACCAAGTGAAAAAGTGTGGAAAATAGCGGGTTTTGATCAATTCTATTGTGTCCCGACTACGGGCTTTTCGGGTGGCATTTGCGTAATGTGGAAGACCTACCAACTTACAAATGAAGTCCTCGAAATTGACCAAATTAAAACAAGATTTATTAGTATCAAGTATACAAACGTGCTCACGAACAAAAAACTTATGCTAATCCTTACTTATGCTCCACCGAATGAGTCTGCAAAGACTGTGTTCTGGGATGGACTCATTTCCTTTATTAAAAATTGTTATCTTCCGTGCATTGTTATGGGAGATCTGAACGAAATACAAGACTCATCTGAAAAGTTAGGTGGTTTAATACCATCTTTGACAAAATTTGCAAGATTACGACAATTTAAGAATGAATGTGAACTATTAGAGACCCCTATTCAAGGAAACTTCTATACCTGGCGAAAGAACATAACAGAAATAGATAATATATATGAAAAACTAGATAGGGTTCTTATTCAGCACCAGATCCTTCAATGGTACCCTGATATCTGTACTAAACACTTTGCTTTTACCAGCTCAGATCATTGTCCCATCTCTATCGAGCTTGACTCAGTAGTACCTTTCAAAAATCAGCCGTTTAAATTTGAAAAAAACTGGATGACCAGAAAGGACTTTAGAAATATTGTTAAACAAGCTTGGAGAACTAACTATCATGGATCTAGATTGTATAATCTTGTATCAAAGACAAAATTACTTAAGAAACATGCCAAGATCTAGAATAAAAGTACCTTTGGTAATGTATTTACTCAATTACAAACTATAAAAAAATAGCTTTCTGAAATCCAAACTGAGATCTGTACTCATCCTATAAATGATCTCATTAAAAAACAAATAAGAATCATAGAAAAAAAAACTTCTTTGTTTTCAGAAAATTTACTGGAACCAAAGAGCTAAAGTTAAAATTCATCAAATTTACTGATACGAATGCTAGCTATTTTCACAAAATAGCAAGTGGAAGAATAAATAGGAAAATTATAAAAGAAATTAAAACTCAAGAAGGAACAAGTATTACTGGAGAAGAAAACATTAGAAATGAAATCAGAAATGATTTCATTAAAAGGTTCAGAAGTGAGGATATGGATCAGAGATTACTTCAGGAAAATCTAGAATTAATTCAATTTGAAATCTCTATAGAGGACAACTTAGAATTAATTAGGAACGTATCCAATGAAGAAATTAAGAAGGTTGTCTTTAACATTGGCACGGATAAATCACCGGGTCTTGATGGTATGACATCATAATTCTATCAAAAATATTGTGACATTGTAGGTCCTTCTGTTATTCAAGCAGTAAAAAGTTTTTTTTTATCTGGGAAATTACTCAAACAAATAAATCACACATTTATTTCTTTGATTCCAAAATGTGACAATCCAAACTCTACTAATCACTATAGACCCATAAGTCTGTGTTCTATAATTTATAAGGTTATCTCGAAAATCATAACAACAAGACTTAAAGGAACCATGGAAAAATTAATCCACCCTCTACAAGGTGCCTTTGTTGCTAATAGAGCCATCCAAGATAATATCTTGATTACTCATGAAATTTTTCACTCATTTAAATCGAAAAAAGGAACTGAAGGATTCATTGCCCTAAAATTAGATATGGAAAAAGCTTATGATAGAATTGAATGTAATTTCATCATTAAAATTATGGAAAAGTTTGGATTTCATGAAAAATTTATCAATTGGATAAAAGAATGCATTACAACGGTATCATTCTCGGTACTTGTAAACAACGGACCCACAACAAGTTTTAAACCATCAAGAGGGCTTCGACAGGGAGACCCCCTTTCCCCTTTCTTGTTTATTTTAGGATCTGAAATCCTTACAAGGAAACTCCAAAAAGCTTCAGAAAGACCTCGAAAACCACTAGGATTTCAAATCACTCAACAAGGAACACGAATTCCGTTCCTGGCATTTGCGGATGACATTGTGATCTTCTCAAAAGCTAAACAGGAAAACTGCAAGAAAATAAAGGATATTGTTGATGAATATTGCAAAATCTCATGACAAAAAGTAAATTTACATAAATCGGCTTTTCAAGTCACAAAAAAGGTTACCAACCAAAAGAAATTAGCAATACAAGGTACTCTCACAATCACAAATATGATATCTCTCGAAAAATATCTAGGTTGCCCTATCATTAATGGTAGAGTCAACTAGAATACTTTTGTTGATCTCTTAATTAGCACACAACAACAATTGTCTAAATGGAAAGTAAATTCTCTTTCCCAAGCAGGTAGAACAACACTAATAAAAGCTAATTTGGCATCAAGACAAAACTATCTTATGCACAACTTTATGTTACCTACACACACATAATGAATTTGACAAGTTAAATAGATCTTTTTTTTGGAACAAAGACATCTCCTATAAACCTCTTATAGGTTGGGAAAAGATTTGTAAACTGACACAACAAGGAGGTCTTGGATTGAGAAAATCAAAGGACGTGAATAAAGCCCTATAATTTAAATTATTATGGAAAATTCTAGCAGAGTCGAATAATTATTGGGTCAGAGTGGTTACTGAAAATACTTGAAAACAATCCATATTTTTCAATACAAAAAAAAGGCAAATGCTCCTGGCAATGGTCCAAAATGATTGAACTCATAGATGAATTCAAATCTGGACTAATTTGGCAAGTTGGTAATGGCAAAACAATCAAATTCTGGTCGGATAATTGGGTCTCTACAACCCCCTTATGTGATATCATAAACACACAATTAATCCTGAATAAGGATGCCTTGGTAGCTGGATTTATGTTGCCAAATAAAACCTGGAACAAAGACTTAATAGAACAATGTTTACCCCATGATTTAGTCAAAAAAATAATCTCTATCCCAATACCTTTGAATGATATTCATGATAGAATGTATTGGGAAACTAGTAAAAATGGTTGGTTTTCTACGAATTCTGTTATGGAATTGATTAACAAAAATAAAAGATACAATGCCTATGATTCTTCATGGATCTGGAAGATGGATACATATCCCAAAGTTAAAAACTTTATTTGGAAAATAATGAAAAACGGACTTCCAACCAAAGCTAGATTAGCAGAAAAAGGTATAGCAATCCCCCAAGGTTGTATCCGGTGCAATGCTCAATTAGAGGATTTGAATCATCTCATATTCCAATGTAACCATACCATGAAAACAATAAAAAAAATTATCATATCTATGGTATCATTAGATCCCTAAACATAGGAAATAAAAAAATATATGAAATCATTGAACAAATTCGACAAAAAACTAATCGATCACAATTTATAGAATTAGTGATCTCTTAGTGGGGAATTTGGTTTTATAAAACCCAATAAAGCTTTAGAAGAACAAATAATGATGCAGATATCATAAAAGATGTACCAATATATATTAAAAAACAAATTGAGAATTAGAATAAGACGAAGAATTGAAACCCTGACTGTTTAGTAGAGGGCAAACAAAAAACACATAGAATGAACAATGTTAGACGACCAATAAAGAAATGGAAAAAATCTTCGGATAACATAATTAAAATCAATACAAATGGATCCACCAAAAATAATGGTGAATCTAGCTTTGGCTACATTTTTAGAAACAACATGGGTAAACCAATCTTTCTCTTTGGGGATAATTATGGTATCTAAACCCCTTTAAAAACAGAAACGCTTGTAGTAAGAAATGCCCTGGTAAAGGCCTATGAATTAGGCATTACCGATATTCATCTTGAATGCGATAACCTTACCATTGTGAATGTTCTTAATCAAATTTGGCACTGTCTATAGGATATTGAAATGTTAATTTCTGATATCTTGTGTGTTTTACAACTGTTTTCTTCAGTGCAGATTTTCCATGTCTTTCGAGAAACGAACGTGGTGGCCGATTTCATTATAAAGATGGTTCAGCGGAGTTCCTTGGAAGATATTTGAGCTAGCTTAGAACTTGTAATTCTCATCCGAAATGATGCTATAGACTGAGAAACCATATCTTATGTGGTTCCAGTCTAGTTTTTACCTAATAAAAAAAAACTACTATGACTTACAATAAGTTGCGAAAAGAAATAAAATTACAGCAGTAGTGCCTTCCAAATGTTGGGCTCACATTTTTGACAAGCACATGCACTAAACTAAAATACAAATGCGAGGCTATCATAATCAGGATTTTAGGATCGGATCAAACAATGACCCTTGGTGAAATCAGGTTGTAAAATCGTAAGATTTTATAAGTAAAAAAAATTTAATTTATAAATAAAATATGAGCATCATATAATAAAATTTTAATAAATATTTAAATTTTAAAATATAAAAAACTTTAGAACGATTATGCAAGAGCCATTGACTCACTTAAACTCAAGTCATGTATACTAAATTGTCAAAACTAGTTGGATTTAGGACATGCGTAAATGAGATTTGAAGATTTTGAACAATCTCTATTAGGATTGCTTTGGTTTTTTATCACACATGAGTGTAATTTTGGGATTTCGAGTATGAATACATGAGAGAGACGAATATATGGAGAGAGTAAGTATGAGAGAGGTGGAAATTTGGGTAAATTGGGCTCTCAAACGGGTGTTAGTAGATTGTATAAGTTCAATGTTAGGATCTAACTCAGATATTAGAATCGTAAGATCATACTGGTTCTATGAGATGATGTAAGATCCAGAGATAGATTTTGACATAAATAGATTTGAATAATAGATTCGGATTAGACACCCTAGCTTGAATCGTAAAATCTCATGATTTTAAGATGTGTATCTAGATTTTAATAACCATGTACAAGTGGAGCACAAATTAAGTTTGTTGAGAGGTGTACTGCATAAAGCAAAGCAACACCTTCGATCACATTTGTTTACATTTACATACATCTAGATGAGATGTCACAGTTACACTAGTTGAAAAGAAGAGGTGAAGTGCTTCATTTTGTTCAAGTGCAAGACTTGAAGAAACAAGAAGCTCAGAGATTCCGGGCCCTTAATCTGGTGCCGGTTTTACCCCTCTTGATGTTGAGCAATATGTCATGCACACACCACGGGAAGCTCAGGAAATGCTCGCGGTTGCTGTCCTGGTTGTATGTTCCCCAGTAGCTTGGGTGGTACGTGACATGGTACCAAGCCGACGCCTTTGCATACTTGGCCTGATTATTTTTTGACGCCCCGTCGTCCTCGTTGAACCATCCTCTCGCTTTGTTTCTGAGGGACTTGACCGCCAAGGGAACAGCGTCGACGTCTTTTCTCTTGGTCATCCTCACAATGCTGCCACTCAGGATCTCGCCCTCGGTTCTGATACCGTAGTAATCCATCAGGCTAGCGATTCTGGAGTCGTAGTCATTCTTGTACGAAACCGCGTCGTCTAGGTATTCCCTGAAGCCTTCGTATTCCATGCTCGGATCATAACATCTTGTGGCAATTTCCTTGGTGAAAGGCACTATTATTGACTCGGGGACTCTGTATCTCACCTCGCGGAACAACTTTCCTATTACGTTTTCAGAGGCGTAGGTTGGCTTTTCGGGCTTTTCCATGAAGTCAGGGTATTCCTTTATGCGTAGATCCCGGGGAATCTCGGCTGGCACCCCTGTCTTGGAAAAATCAACTGCAACCGAGAATAGCTTGGCGAGCTTGAGGCATGGCTCGCTCATTGCTTTTTCGGGATCCTTGTCAGCAAACACAGTATGTGCATTTGCAATCACTCCTAAGCTGTGGTTGATTATGTAGTTCACGAAGTAGTCCTGCACCTCCTGCACCACAACAACAGTATTCACTATTTTCAGCATTTGCATATAGCATTATAGCATGAGGTGGTGACTTAATTAGAAGCCAATTAAGAGAGTCAGCACCTCTATTGTAACATCATGATCCAAGATAGTGGCATTCGCTGGGGTATAATCCATGGGATCTATCTGCAGAGGCGGGATTAGTTCAGGATCCCAACAGACGAAGTATATATCGCCGTCCAAATCGCTGCCGGAGCATTCATCCGGGTGGGGACTGCAGATTTAAAAAGTAGGCAAATTCATCTTGTAAAATGCAGCACTAGTCCCTGGTCAGAGTGGATAAGGAGGAGGACTTACCGAGGGCCCCTCTGGGGAAACACAATGCAATCTACCATGTGGCGGAGAGCAGGCACACGGACGGCGGTAAGAACGCGTACATCCCCAGGGTGCAGGCAAGGGTTCTTTGCGACCACCACTCTCCCCTCCACAACGTATGTGGGAGATTCTCTTCTGGAGTAGCTAGGGGTGAGCATCTCCTTACTCATCATGTCGTGCCTATACTTGGAATGGACCTGCACGAAGACCTGGCCGTACTCGAGAGTTGCGGTTTCGTCCAGGCACCCCATCATGGCTCTCCCATCTGGAACGAAGATCCGGGTCCTGGTACGCAGCTCATGCAGCTTCGAGGCCAGAAGAGTTTGGAGCATCTTGGAAAGGAAGGGCTCCGTGTCGGGCTTGTACCCGCACGCCATCATTTCCTTGAGGAGGTTGGTCATCTCCCCGGAGGTCAGCATCCTCAGCGCCTCCAGCGCCTTGCTTGAATCCGTCAAGATGGCGTCCAGCTGCTTTGTAGCCTCCTGCTGCTTTCTTTCAAAGGCCTCGTCTCTCACGCCCAGAGTAGACAAGAGAGTGATTATCTGCCGGTTGAGGTAGCAGACCTGGTACTTGCTGTACGCAAGAACGTCCAGCTTGTCGTTCTCGGACTCGTACTTGCACATGCTGTTCCGCAAGGACAGCTTCATTTCGGACGGCATTGACGGATCCACCGCCACGACGCCTTTGAATCCAGCATACCGAATCTGGAAGGCCGAAGGAGCACGCCCTCTGATGTTACACTTCTTGGACACTTCAGCGGCGAACTGGGCCGAAATCTTCCCTATTCCGTCAGAGAAACAATATCGCTTCCCTCCGGTCTCCACCTTTACGTCATCTATGACCTGCATTTCGTGCTTGGCCACCCTCAGAGTTTCCGTGGAGGAGCTGAGAGACTGACCGAGCCTGGCCGCGTACCTGGCCACATTCCTAATGTGGCTAAAATCACCCATCCACTTCCTTATGTCAGCAGCGGAGAGCCCGGGCCTGGACGCGAACATCCACGTCGAGTTCTCCTTGAGCTGGCTATTCGAGTAAGCAAGAAACTCAAACTTCTTGTCACCGATGCGTATTCCCTGGCTGAGAACAGAGCGGATCCTTGTGTCCACACCAGTCCTCTTGCCTCCGTAAGGGCACAGGTCAGTGGAATGCACTCTGTCGAGGTCCTCATCGACAAAGGAAACGCGGATGAAGTTATCAATGTCATCGGAGAATTGGCGCACGACGCGATTGGAGACGAGTGCCTCTGGCCCACAGAAGAGAACTCTGCAGGGCGTGACTTGGACCCTGCGAATGTAGACGAGTCCGAATCCGCTGTCCAAGGAACTAGGTGGCGGCTTTGGAGGCCTTTTGCAGGCCCGATACTGATTATACTGCTCCTCCAGCAAGCTCACAGGGTCATACAAGCACTTCTTCCTGCTGTATAGCTTGTGAAGAGCGTATTGTATGCAGGGCTTGTCCATCGTACTAGGATCGATCTTGAGGAAGAAGTTCAGGTCCAGGGCGGGACCAGCAAGATATCCATTTTGGACCAGTATATTGACCATGAACAAGATGTCAAATGGTATCTGGACTTCCCTGGGAGCATCGACGATGGGAACAAGCTCCGAGTCCTGGGAGAAGGCTGTGCCACTCTCTAGAGTGAGTGGGGTTATTTGGTCCTTCAACTGAGGGAAATTTCCTCTTAAGTCCGGGAGTTGCCGGTTATGGGGAAGCTCTATGCACAGCACCGGAGACTGACCGATACAGCTGGAGGGTGTGAAGTCCACTGTCCTAGTCCAGTGGTCATCTTGTGCTTCCTGGACAAATATGTCCTCAAACTCTTGTAGTGAATCGCTCTTCTCGTACATGTAGGGACGCCCAGAGAGCTGCAACAGAGAATCATAATGATAACGATGATAAGAAAAAAGAGCGAGTAGAAAGGGTTTGAAGAAAGAACCTGAATGAGAAGAAACTTTTTTTCCGTGCCTCGAGGGCGCCGCAGATGAATCTGCCAAATGCTCTCATAGGAGAGCTCGAGCTTATACATCTTGAGATCGTAAGGCAAGAAGAAGTACAATTTCCTGTGGCCGAACCCAAAGCTCAGGCACATATTCTCTCCACTCCACAGCACTACGAACCTGCTAACCGCCATCTGGCATCCAAAATGGAGGGTGATGCCATCGATGCTGTGCTCGCATATCGTGGGCCTAGGCACCACGTCCTTCTCCATCAGATGGGCGTCCAAATACTCGGCACCACACTGCAGGCGACGCTTCCTGGCTAGTCTGAGAATACGCTCAGCATCTTTTGTTGATGTGAACTGAACCATGGCGCAAGTGTCGGGTCCTCTCCTTCCACCAGCCCTGGATGACTGTCTTAACCTCAAAGCGTACACGCTTTTTTCGCCCGTGTATTGCTCCAAGAATCCTGTTGCTTCTTTCGCTGACATGGAAAGTGGGAGGCCGGACACTTGAATTGTCTTGCTCACAGGCTTGGAGCGTGTAACCAGCGTGGCCGGAAGACTAACGGACAACTACGATGCCCATGATTAATTATATAAGCAAAAATACCAGCCTAGCCTTAAATGAAGATTCATATTGCAGGAAATTAAACCAAGTAAACAGTAGCAAGTTTTACCTTCTTCCACGGAGAAAAAGCCTTTGTGATCCAGTAAATAGTACACAATACCACACATATCAAAGCGATCCCTATCTTATCCTGCCATCCACAAGCGTACGTAATCACAACAGATCTCATCCGAGTCACCAAGAGAGTACATACAAAGCGACATGTATGACAAATATACCTGATGAAATTCTAGCTAAACTATTGACCATATACTATATACTGCGCAAAGATTCTTAAGACAAAACCACTAATTGGAAAATGCAGATCACATAACAACGGCTTATGATGGGAAGATTGCAAAGGGTAATGTTGATGGAATTTCTCAAACTGATATGAAATAAATCACATACAGACTGAAAAAACTACTAAGAACTTGGTTAAAATCAGCAACATTTATAGTACCACAAAACAACATGCAAGCTCAACATGATCGACTGCTCACATCAATAGGCTATGAAGTAACCTATAAATTCACATTAAGAGCAAGAAGAAAGAGAGAATTCACAAAATTGGGAGATCTCACCATATTCTCGAAGCACCCTTTCTTTGTCACTGTTTATTTCCCTCTATTGTTTTGTAATCGGAGTCAGCTGACTGTGGCAATGTTGATGGATGCATATATTGTATATAAATAGACAACATTCTCCTTACTATAAAGCAAGAATTTCATATCTTTCTTAGCATGCATACTCTTGTTTCCCTTTATTCCTACTTACCGATTGGTCACTTTCCAAACATCAGAAGGTATACAAATTTGTTCAAGAACAATTAATTAGAATCATAAAACCATCAAACATGCTAAGGTATAAAGTCAAGCGTACTACCCAATAAGTATGCGTGGATAGAGCCTTAACCGATTCTGTGATCAAATGATTCTTTGCTACCAATGACATCTTCTCTTGACGAACTCCAATTCCAGAAGACCTCAAAGTCCAGTTTTATAATAACTTGTTCTCATTTCATAAAGCTCTGTTCAGTACGTACAGGAACATCATGATTGGTGAAATCCAATTGCTTGACTGGATAGTGTTGGAATGTGCTGCCTTCTTTATGAGAAAAGAAGAAGAGGAAGAAGATCTTGCATGATCTTCAACCTATTTACAATGGAATTTTTACTTTTTTACGATGCCCTATATGTTCAAATTAATGCATGGAAGTTACCTGTATATCAAATCGTACGTTACTCTATCTTGTCCAAGCTAAGAATCTCCCTTTCATTCACATTCCAGACAAAAAAGATGGAAAATATATAAAACTGTAAATCTGCACCCATTTTTTTGGATTAGATTAGAACTTAATTATAGGAATTGCGGGTGGGATTTGGGTGGCACTAAAACACATGGTGCCAGTACTCTACTCTGCCCAAGTGAAAGAGAATGACAATGGACAAAAAAACAATTGACTGCTAGACTTACTTTTAATTATATTGAATCTTTAATCATTGTATAGAATCGAGTGTGTTAGATCAAGTAACGGTAAGTTCGTTTCTTGGGCAGCGGAAAATAACAACAGAATTATGAAGTAACGAGCTCAGTTCCTTAGAGAGGAAAACTTAATCAACTAACTAGTTGACTAAGAAAAACCTCTGCCTCTAGGTTTCCCTAGTAGGATTTCGAATGTCTACTTATGTTATTAATCCTGGAATTATAAACAAGCAAGTCTTATCTCAATCTAGTTACTCCTAGATATCTAGACTTCTCAATGTAACGTTCCTAACAACACACTAGACAACCAAAATCCTAACAAGTACTCAACTCATCAAAGTCTCGTCCCTTGTAAGTGTTCTTCTTCTTCCTTCGAATATTCTTCTCTTCTTTCAAATGCTCTTCTCTTGTTCCGAATGCTCTACTCACTGAATATCTCTGTGTTTCGTCGTCTGTCTTTTTTTTTTTAAATGAAGATCACAACTCTCTAATATATATTCTAGGTATTTTATCAGATTTACCCTAATTTTACGTAAGGAAATAAGATAATAATAATCCTATACAATCTTTTCTATTTTATTCTAACCAAATTATCTCTTCACTGAGATCTTCCTTGAGGCCCAAGTTGCAACTTCCAAATTTGTTTTCCATAACAAATATTCGGCGGCTCTCTAGGGTTTCAGCGCGCGCGTCCTCCGTTCCTTGCGCTGTTCCCTTTCTCTGTTATGTTCAACATCACGCGTCTCTTCTCTTCTTTCGTTCCAGCGTGTTGTTTTTGGCTTCTCTGTTCCTTTGCTTCTCTGTTTTGACTCTTCACTGGTTTGCATCGTTCCATTGATCCTTTGTCTCAATCGTTTCCTGAAACTCATAGTCACACTAAAAACCATCAAAAGCATTTGAGTTTATCATCATCAAAACTAGAGGGAACGTTATCGTTTCAACACATTGCAACTATAATTACCAAATAAAATTTTATAATAAATTTTTTGATTATAACATGATGAAGTTCGGTGGGATGACGAGTTTTAAAGTTGGTTATTATTATGATAACTAGTTTAGAATCCGTTCCGTTCCGTTCCGTTCCGTTCGGAAAAAGATCTAGTGAGGATGGAGCTTTAGGAAAGGATTAAGGACACGAAAAAAACAGACACAGCCGTATTATTCCCGAAAAATTCGGCCGTATTATTCCCTTCTGCACACGCTCTTCTGCTGGCAATGCACACAAGCGTTGTTCAGACATGCACACACACGTTATTGCGTATGCACACACACGTTGTAGCGTATGAACACACTCGATGTCACCCGTAAACATAAGTCATGGACTATGCATACACATGCTTTTGGACATGCATACACTAAGGCCATATGCACACACATGTTGTGACGTATGAACACACACGTTGAGGCGTATGAACACACTCATGGTGGCATATGAACACACATATTATTCAAATGCATGAGCACACATGTTTTTGGGCATGCACACACGCGAAAGCATATGCACACACACGTTGTGGAGTATGCACACAACAATGTATTTGATATGCACACATGTCTCTGAGCATGAACACTTGTTTATCCGAATTTTTCCCTTTTTTCCGAATTTTTCCCGAATTTTTGCTGAATAATTCGGAAAAAAATCGACGCGGTCGAATTATTGAACGCATCTGATTGGTCCTCATTCCTTTCCTCCCCACACGTCCTCACTTGAACCAAGCCCGTTCCGTTCACGGGCACGAGATATTTTTATTAAGGTGTTGTTTTAGTCTAATTTTAATATCACTTTAATGTGTATATCTAATAAAATTATATTGTATTAGCATAAGTCATAAAATAATCTGTATATATTTTATTAAAAAATATTCATCATAAACTCATAATATTAGTAAAAAAGAAGAAAATTTGAACAATATTGTTCACATGTATCATAATAAATTTGTAGAAACTAAAAGAGAAATGATATGCTGAAGTGATATATTATCACATCAATATCTAATATTAGAATAACTGAACATACAAAAAAAAATTAATGAAAAATATGGGTAAACTTTTTTTTTATAAGAATGATCTCTTTAATAAAAATCATATTTCATCAATTCAATAAAAACAATTATAAAATTTTATATAAAATTAATAATTAAACTTTAATTAATGTAAATAATTTTAGAAATTATCAAGTCTATCATTTATTCTAATGTACATTTATATTAGCTTTGACTAGAGTTGTCAAAAAGTGACCAAACCTGTTTTACCGACTTGACCGAAATTTTTGGTAACCCGAATTTACCGAGACCGAACCCGAACCGATTAACGAATAAATGTGGAGTATTAATAAAATATAACATAAAATATATATGATAAATGACATATAAATAATGATAATGTGCTCAATTATCCAAAAAAAAAAGTTGTTGTACTTATATAACATTTTATAATGTAGAAATGATTAAACTAATATAATACAAATTAAGATTAAAAATAAAATATGATTTTGGTGTACTAATATCAATTAGATTAAACTATTTAATAATATTTAAATAGTGAACAAAATATTTAAAAAATGACGCTCTGGACCCGTTGGTCAACCTGAATCGCCCGTTGACTTGTAATGACCCGACCCGGCTTGACCTGTTATCCGAAATGACCCGACCCGTTCTCAACAAGAACCTGGAATAACCGAACCGAACCCGACCTGACCGACCCGATTGACAACTCTAGCTTTGAGTAATCTTTATTGAGCAATGAGCTTTCTGATTGTTGAAGTTGGTTAAATTTGCTCAAGGCTTAAAAATGATTTTTGTTCAAGGAAATGTAAGCAACTTAAGAACACGAACAAAGCAATTAATATCATGAACAACATATTTCTCACATCGAGTAAATAATCCTTAAATTAAAAACTTTGGTTTGATGTTTGTAATAAAAATAATACATGAAACACTATAAAAACATTGTTAAAATTTATTTGTTGAAAATTTGTTTAAAAGGTAATTTAACATATAAAGAATGAAGAAAAAATACAATTTTACTTGTCAAAAAAGATTAATATGCTTAAGATGAACTGAGAAATGAATAATTTGAATGTGTTATGAAAATGAAGTATAATATTAATCATAAGTTGTATATAGCTAAATTTGCGAGTGTATTTATATATATGGGATTATGGATGCATGTTTTCTTACCCAATGTCATTTGATTCACTACAATCCGTCTATTTTATATTGACTATGAATACTATATTAAACCCTTATATCAAGTTAAAATTAGGCCCTTGCTATTTCACGCACGGGTAAAATTTTTATTTCACGCACGTGTTCGTCCGTCACGTACCAAACCAATCCCCCCGTCACGAACCAACACATTTCGTCTGTGACGCACAAACACAATCCGTGCGTCACGGACGAAGTCGCTGCATATAAATGCAGCAACTTCGTCTCCCACGTCTCTCATTTCCAGCAATTTCGTCCCGATTTCGCTCCCAAAATCAAAGACTTCAATCCGTAGCGTTTCGATCAAATCCGTCCGTCACGATCCATAAGGTTAGTTAAATCTATATTTGTTCTTCACTTAGTTTAATTATCTTGAAATTATTGAAGTTGTTAAGAAATTTTAGATTTATTTCATTTATGGATTACTTGTCTAGGGTTAGATTTACACATGTTTGAAGGTTGTTTCAATTGATTTAATGTCTATGGATTGAGCCATCCAGATCTACGAAATTTGAAAGAAAAAAAACTGGATCTGCATAGATCTGGATCTGTCGAAACTGAGCCATCTAGATCTGGTCCGTGACGCATGGATTGAGTCCATCCGTCACAGACGGATCATTGTGATCCGTCACGGACGGATCACTGTGATCCGTCATGGACGAATCAACTTGATCTGTCACGTACCAGATCTGGATCTGTTGTTGATGGTGTTGTTCTTGTTGTTGGTGTTGTTGGTGTTGTTGATGACGTTGTTGTTGATGACATTGTTGTTGTTGTTGATATTGTTGTTGTTCATGCTGTTTTTGTTGTTAATGTTGTTTTTGTTCATATTGTTTTTATTGTTGATGATGTTCTTGATTTTGTTGTTGATATTATTGTTGGTGTTGTTGTTGTTGATATTGTTGTTGATGTTGTTTTTGTTGTTGTTGTTGTTGTTGTTGTTGTTGTTGTTGTTGTTGTTGATGATGATGTTGTTGTTATTGATATTGTTGTTGTTTTTAGGGTTTTTGTTTTTGTTGTTTTTGTTGTTGGTGTTGTTGGTGTTGTTGTTGGTGTTGCTCCCCCTGAAGTTTTGTTTTTTTCCTATTTCAGATGGAAAACGAAACAAGATCTACACGTCACAAAAGGTGGAACGTTGTACGTGAGGAACAAGAATAGGAACAAGTAGACAATCAAATAGTATACCGAAGGAGGCAGAAGAAATCCAAAAAAAGTGACGAAGCAGGACCGAGTACGAACCGTGACCCTCATGTTGTACCGGTGTATGCGGACCCGGCACTCGACAACACGACGCTTAATGATCCACCTATATACCAGAATGACCCTAATGTGGTAAGTAACTATACATATTCTTAAACTTGTCGGTTATTTAATATTTTTTCTAATAATTTATTTTATAGGATCCGACATGGTACGTACCTGCTGCACCTCAGCAGCCTAGTGGTTGGCCCATGTGGCCAGGTGATATGAGTGGGCACGCATATTGGCCCGCTCAACAGCCTCATTTTGAGGAATCGGCGGAGGAACAGGCTGCTCCTACACAACGTAGAGAGCCTAGGCAGGGTAGAGAGCCTAGGCAGGATAGAGAGCCTAGGCAGGCTAGACAGGCTGGAGGTCGGAATGCTGTCGATCCCAAGTTGATAGGACCTGTATCGGGAGGTCCGGAGATCCCAGACCTGTTGTTTAATTTCACCGCCCATACTGCATATTTCATTTATCAGGGCATTGTAAGTTATCAAAACTTAAGACTATTATTAAACTTTTTTTTTTGTATTTAACATGTTCTTTTTATAGGAGCGAGAAACTCTCACGTTTCAGCTCAGACAAGAGCAGCTAATAAAATGGAGGCTTGACGATGACTCTACATGGTGTGCTCTTGACAAAAACAGCGACATCACACATTTGCAGGACCTGATGTACACTTATGTAGACCAACCTTTGATTTCTGCATTTCTGGAGCGATGGCAGCCAGAGACAAATTCATTTCATATGCCATTTGGAGAGATGACGATCACTCTCCTAGATGTGTACATGATTTTGGGCCTCAAGATTGATGGGCACGGAATGGGACTTCCTCTCCGGGATCGTAGTAAGGGTAAAAATGAATTGTACAATCAACAAGCGATGAGGGCAATACAATTCTTTTCCTTGACGGAAGAAATGGCTAAACATGGTGTCACTGCAGACAACCTGAAATATCACTGCTTGAACAATGACCTAGATGATGATGAGATCGCGTCTGGTTATTTGTGGTACCTGATGGCCTCAACCCTCTTTCCAGACAAGTCCTAACACATGCTGCTCATGCCTTATGTGACCTACGTGAGTGACATTGGTGATACTTGCAATCTTTCTTGGGGGTCTGGCACATTGGCATTCATGTATCGGTCATTGGGCGAGTGTTCACGGCATGAGTGCCTTCAGATGTCCACCTGCTACACTTTGTTGTTGGTAAGGATTTTGTTGCATATTGTTTTTATATAATTTAATTACATTTAAGGTAAGGTTGATATGTTTGTTGTTGTTATTTATGTACAGGCTTGGATCTATCTATACTTCCCTAGCTTTCGCCCACAAGAAAATCCCTGCTTTGAAGACGTTGTGCCATATGCCAACCGATGGAACCCTGTGCAGACTCCTAGTAGACATAGAAGAAACTATAGGGAAGAGTTGGATGTAATGCAAGCTAGGCATGTAAGTATCATACGATGTAGTTTATTTCTCATATTAATCTATTACAATTGTGTAAAGTTACTTGATGTTGTGTTAATTGCACCCTTTTTTGTGTAGGTTGACTGTCAGCCCTATGGCTACGTTGATTTCAACATCCCGGCGTTGACTCCTGCCTTTTTTCATGGGGTCATCTCTTTTCTGAGAATTACCGAGCCCTATATGCCGAATCGGGTATCGAGGCAATTTGGAGTGGTACAGGGGATTCCCCGACCAGTTATAGAGCCCATCAAAGCGCACAGACCTCCCACCATTAGGAGTTATATAGTGCAGTATGACCCCGCTTCAAACTGGAGTTGGGATGCAAGAAGTCAACACTCCATCTGGATCACACATATGGGCCCTTCTGCTTCATAAGGATATGAGTGTAGTGCCGACTACATGGAGTGGTACATACCTCGTACACACCCATGTGTGAGGCCTCAGGATGCTGGCATCAGAGATCATGTCAAGGTAAAAAAATATGTTGGAAGATGTGTTTTTACTTTTCTTATACAATTAAACCGATTCTTTTTAATTTATACGTATTTCTGTAGGTCATTGGACAAGCATTGCAGCATCTAAATCCTTTCTATGATGCGGAGGAAGAACAATTCTACAACATGCGCGCTGCTGTGCGACACTGCATCTAGGACTTCAGACCCTACGAGCATGGCAATGAGGAGGAGGAGGACGAAGATTAAGTGCATTCAAGTTTTCAATTGCTACTTTGGTTGTATTTTAGGGAGTGTCGCACCGTTTATGGAATTGTAGTTTCTTGACTAGTTTTATGATGATAATCAAACTAATTTGCATGTCTTTGCCATAACTTTCTTCAAACGCTAAAGCATTAATCTCGAATTTGATAGTTAGTATTATACACATTTGATAGCATCCATAAATACATTAGGAAGCCAAGGAGAAGGACGAGAAAGCAGAAGAGGCCGTTCTGTAAAAGTGCACGGTTTGCTGCAAACCGTGCACTTTTACAGAACGGCCTCTTCGTGCACTTTTACAGAACGGCCTCTTATGCTTTCTCGTCCTTCTCCTTGGCTTCCTAATGTATTTATGTAAAAACTCTCACGTTTTACTTCTAAAAAAACATTCATATAATAGAATATTAAGTTGTCCTAACAATATCTTTACAGTGTGCGATTGCAAAAATATTTAAGTCGGCTTGTGGCCTCGTCTCTTTCTTCTGGAAGGTCCATATGCCATCAACTGAGTAGTGAATGGATCATACAGACAAGCAGCAGACGCATCCTTTGCATGCTCCCACATGGCAAATATTGGAGGCAACGGTGACGCCTCTGATAAGGCCACATATAAAGGAATGGAGAACGTATTCACTTGCCTAGTTAATGAGTTTTAATAATGAATAAAAATTGATTAAATTATTAGTAACATACCGAAATAAAATGACTCTCCTTCTCAACATGGCAGAAACATATCGTCTTTAGCTTAGCACCCCAGGGATGATGTGGAACCGCTTGCAAAGGCAAGTAAGTAGCATTCATACGACCCAACACGACAACTGCACAATTGAATGCAGAAGCAACCAGACAACCCATATCTGGAATCACCATCCAAGTATTTTCTGTGGCCATCTCATCGTCAAACCATGTAAGTTGTTCCAGTACTGTATCCATCGTAATTGGAAAGAGGCAAGTCTGAGCATACAATGGAAATATTTCTTTCACCTTATCAATCATGGATTGTCGGATGATCCTCCATTGTTCCTGCCCAATGCCTATTTGATCTGCAACGGCTCTGTATCCACAGTTTCCATCACCAACAATATCAAAGTAACCGTTTATGTGTTCGTGCATACACGACAAAACTATATCCATATACGGTTCAAAGTCTTTAATGAAGGACTATGGAGCATGAAAAGGTGGTGGAAACATTTGACCCACTGGATTCTTGGAAGCTCTAACCTGAGATGGCCTCAAAGGAGTGATAGGAGCCGTAGGGCTTGGTGAAGGTGTACTAGTGGGATTGGGTGGCCTACCTCGTTGCTTCTTGGGAGGTGTCCCTTCCATCTTTTTGTCTGTGTATTCCCATGAAGAAGGATGTCTTTTAGTGTCCCCTTTATTTGGAGCTCCCATTGGCCGTCCCTTATGCCTCACAATAGCCGGCTCTTGCAGACTGGTCCCCTCAGGGAGAGCAATGTCGTAAAGCCGCGAGACACATTTTTCTTGATCATCTGCTGACAAATTGAGGAACTCATCCGTATAAAATTAATCCATCAAACATCTCGCGACTTTGCGCTTCACCTCAGCCTCACCTTCGTCTTGCACTTCTGACAAACTCAATTGTCTCCAAAAATGATGCAACTTTGTCGGGTTAATAGGGATTGAACTCGTCACATATCTAGCGATACGATGCACACACGGCAATCCATATCTCACCCTCATCTGGCATGTGTAGGTACTGTCATAAAATGGATTTCCCCCTTTTCTGTATTCCTCAGTCAAACGGTCAAGTGCAACCTTAGATACTTTGTACTTCAACAGCTTGAAAACATCAGCCCTAGTCACAAGCGTCATCATGTTCTGTGCACTCTCGTTGAAGGTTCCCTTGATTTCCTTCACTTGGTTAACCACCTTTGAATGATATTGACCGAATATCGTGTCTAGACTGCCATGTGGAGTAGTCAAGAAGTCTTTTAAACTAGAGTGTACTCCTTCAACCCTATATTTAGTACAATAGAGTTTAAAGTTTGATCATAGAAGAATGTAATGAAAATGCAATACAGATTCAGACGTGGCCACTAACCTGTTTGTCGTTGACGTTCCAAGCGTGAAAACAGTATTTGTCCAAGCTGACACAAGTCTTTCCTTGTACGGGATGAGCCAGTTGTTTCTTACATACTGAAGTAGACGTGGCCAAACTCTCAATTCCGACTGAATTCTACGCAACTCCATCTCGTACTCGGATACAGTTGTTTGCTTGAATAAATTATAGTATGCATTTGCAAACCTTGCACCCAAGCTTTTATCCTTCATCTCCTTCCTAGCATTGTCCTCTATGTTCTTCTTCACATGGCGCCTACAGAGGATAGACTTGGCACTTGGAAAGAGTTTATCTAATGCATTCATCAAGGCCTTTTCACGATCTGTCACTAGGCATGTCGGTGTTACTTGACACTTTGAGCACATTTTAAGAAGTTGTTGTGCAGCCCACACGTAGTTGTCTTCTTTCTCATGCTGTAGAAACGCCCCCGCCACATTATAGTTCTTCCATGTAGACGTGACTCCTATTATTTCCACGAAAGGCAAGTCATACCTGCACAAGAATATGTTTCATGCATAATGAATAAACATAAGTTAAAATAGATGTAGCAAGTAGATGTGTTACACTAACCTGTTAGTGCTGTATGTGGAGTCTAGCAAAAGGACGTATGGAAATGCCTTTAGGAGTTTCATGGAATCTGGACTGGCAAAGAAAATATCGGTGATCTTATTCGTCGTTCGATCCGACCTATGCTCCACAAAGTAGTTGTTCTCCTTGCACTTATGGAAGAACTCTTGGACCACGGTTCTTCCTTCCATCCCACTATGTCGGACATTGTACACTTCATTGTAAATCTGATGCATTTTAGTGCAGTTGTTCGGGTCCTGGTTAAGTGTTATTGCAATCTTTGATGGTTTACTATGATTTTCTGTCATGACCTTAACCAACTTCTTCTGCTCAGGTGTCAACCTGCCAGCAACTGCATGCCCATACAAGTCATCACCAATGACATGGTTGTGGGTTCCAACAACTACATTGAGTGTATATGAGTCCCTCAGATTTTCTTGACACAACAATCTGAAGGGACAATCACATTTTGTGCTCCTTGTTCTTTGCCTTACTCTAGTTTCATCTTTAGGAATATAAACTCCCGCTTTTTCACACATCAACCATGACTTTCGAAGGCTTCCTCCACCAAAGTTTCTATCCCGACCAATAGTGAGGCAGAAGTGATTATCAAAGGCAATCTGTCTAGCCCTTTTAATTGCATCATCTTTGGAGCCGAATACTTCACCCGTGGTGAACTTCTCTGAATAATCTTCAGAAACAATCACTTCTTCAGGTGTAGGAAAATAAAAATGCGGCTGTGTGTGTAATGCCGGAAACCCAAACTTAGGTGGAGCTTGCCACCTTACGGACGGAATTCCACTACGAGCAAAACAATCTAATCCCGGCAAATGAGTTTGTTGAGGCGGCATAGGTTCGCCGAACAACCCAAGTGAGAAGGACGGTGGTGCCATGTCCCATGCATCATTTAGGGACAGATTGTTAATACCGTTGTTCACGATATTATTCTCCTATTGAAGTAAAAAAACAATTTAGCGAAGTATTCAGTTTCTGTCAAACACAACCATACGTGACGAATGGATTGAGATGGTCCGTCACGTATAGATTCACCTCATCCGTCACGTATGGATTGACATGGTCCCAGACGGACCAACTCAATCCATCTGTCACGGATGAGGTGAATCTATACGTGACAGACCAACTCAATCCATTCGTCACGTATGGATTTACTTGTTTTCCTTTCAAAAAACAGACACGAACAAAGATGAAGTCTTGAAGTTGTGCACTCAACATAACAACGCTCAATACTCAAACATGCAGTTTTGCACACAAAATCTACAACTTTTTAGTACAACTTAATCAAAGATGAAGTTTTTATGAACATATAGTCACAACTATTGAAATTACCGTAAGAAAGTGTTTGTTTTGGGGTAAGAACAACTCAATCATATACATTCACAAGAAAGAACCATAAAAAATCTTAATTTTTACTAACATGTAAAGTAAAAGCTTAAAAAACATACCTCATTATAATTGTAACTCCTTGAAACATCTTCTCCACCATTGAAGTTGGAAAAATCATCTTCATTTTCCATGGAAATGAACTCTTGGAGATGATGAGAATGAAAGATGTGTTGTGGGAGGGAAAGGAAAGAGTGATGAAGAGGTTTAGGGTTTAACTTTGGACGTAATATTGATGAGATTTGACGGGATAGTTAATGTTATTAGGTGGGGACAAGTAACATTCAATTTTCTGGTTTAGGGTTCGTCCGTCACGGACCATGTACATTCGTCCGTGACGGACCAGATTGATTCGTGCGTCACGGAGGGATGTAGTACATGGTCCGTGACGGACGAGTGCATTTGGTCCGTCACGTATGAGTTCCTTTAGTCCGTCACGTATGAGTTCCTTTGGTCCGTCACGGACGAACTAGTGCGTGAAATAACAATTTTGCCGGTGCGTGAAATAGAAATCGTGTAAAATTATCATATAACAATCTTCATGGTAGAAAATGAATTTGAAATTAAATGTACAAACAAATATAAGGTTTAGATTAGTTCATACGTATTGTTAAAAGAAATAAGCTAATTTCTCTAAAAGACTAAAATTAATTTGATGAGATTTGGTTAAAATTTGGTAGAAATTTAGAGTTTAAATTTGATTAATTTTAAAAATAAAATAAAATAATTAAAAAGGATAATAATAAATGGAAATTTGAAAAAAATCAAAGTTGAACAACCTAAGCCTAAAAACACTCCGATGGCTTAAAAAAGGGCGAGGTTTAATATATAGTTATAGATAAGTTATTTTTCTTGATTTAGAAGGTGCCGATTTGAGCGGAAACGATAAACATTAATCTATTAAAACATAATAACTACTGGGTTAAGAAGGATTTGAATCGGACGACCCAAGAATTTCTAGGTTAGATTCGACCCAATCCCCTGGGTTGACTCGTCTTGTTATTTCATACTCTATTATCTTATTTATGTTAAGTATTTTATTAAATAATTATAGAATATTATTTTTATTATTTCCCTATAAGCATTATTATGATCATAAAAAAGAAAGTACATTGGACCCGTTGGGTCGACCCAAATCCCTCGTGACCCGACCAATCAATAACTTTTAACGACCCGATTCGATCGACAAATCTAGATTTTATCCATTTATATCCTAACCATTGACATATTATGTTTTGCGAGTGTCATTCGTACAAATTGTTACACATAATCCAACATTTTTAAATAAATATAAAAGTGTAATAAAGAATGTCAAATGAACGGGTTTAGTTTCAGTATAGCCGGAAAAAACTCTAGGTAGAGTTGAAGAAATCTTGATTATTGCACTTAGGATTTTCCTTTTCACTCAACATATCTATTTATAAAAAAAACTCTACCCATTTGAAGAAATCTGTTAATATTTTAACAGATTTACCATTTTGCTATAGGATCTTAAAACTCTACCCATAATTTTTTTTTAAACTCCATCGAAACAAGATCGTGAGTCGCTCACGATGAAAACTATATCTATCTATATCTATATATATATACTAAAGGAGATGCATAAATCCTACATATCGATCTCACGTGCAATTCGCCTACGTATCGTCATCCATCCAATCATTATCCACCACATCCTCCTATCTCCATCCAATTATTATTCGTCACGTCATCCAGCCATTTAAAAAAATCATATATAGATATATATAAATATTTAATTAAATTTGCACATAACTAAATCATATCTATTAGAGCTAAATTTACATATTTAATTAAATTTAAAAAGTATTATATAAGTAATATCCTTATTTGATAAATATAAATAATCAAAACTAATGAATTACCAAATCTAATCAAATTCATTGTGTTTTTATCTTTTTTAATAATATATGTCTAGGGGATAGGATATCTTTCCATCTTTTGATTTTTTGTTCAACCTTTTTTTTTACGATTTTTCTAGTGTGTGTCCATGGACACATGCTAACAAGCTTAAATAGGAAATTTATCTTCAAAATATTTCATAATAAAGAATTTATAAACCATTAACAAACAAGATTAAACTAGTAACTAACTAAATAATTGTTAAAAAATGAATTCTTAGAATATGTCCATGAACACACACTAATTTTTTTTTTCTTATTATAAACTGATACTCTTAAAAGATAATTAAATGCTTTTAAGATAGAGTAGTATTAATTGGTTAAGTACGTTAGTTTTGATTTGGTTGATATTAATTACAAAGATTGAGTCACATTGTCCCTTTTGTTTAACTAAATCTGAGAAATGTCCCCGAAAAATCTCGTTTAGGATTTTGACATCATACTACATTTTCACTCTCTCTCCTCACACACAACTCCTCCATTTCCAAAACCAAACCTCGTTCTCTTTCGCTGTCGTTCTCTATCCTTTGTATATTTTCCCAAATCGCGTTTCCTTCTCTAGATTCTACGTTCCACCTCTGGCTTTCATGAGATCGGGCCGCCGATGTCTTCTTCCTCGGCAGATCCTCCCGTCCGCCACTCCGTGAGATCCGCCTCCACCGCCGCAACCGCATCCAACCTAACTTGGACAGGTTCTGGATCGAAGTTGGTTCCAATTCGTCACTTCTCCCCGGCGACCTCCAATTTTGTCACCGCCTTACTTGCTCTTCACCTGACAACGATCGCTAGCGCCTCCTTCACCACTTTCTCTCCTTGCACACCAGCCGTTCGACAAAATGCCACCATCTTTCCAAATGAAGCTGTGGATATGGAAGCTTCTAAAGATTGGTGGAAGCGGCCATGGTTGCCTGAAGAAATGCAATTGGGGGCTAATGAAGAAAATGTTGGAGGAGCTTAATGACAAGCTGCAGGAGGATGAGGTAATTGATTCATAATAGCTAATGTGATTAATGCAAATTTTGCTAAAGCATCAGGGATAGAAAGAGGCTAATTAACGAGTTGGAGCCCGCGTTCAATGAAGGATGTATTCTTATTTATTCCTATGTGTAGTACTTGTAATTATATTAATGTGGTGCTTACGTGTAGTATCACTTGTGCACTATATATTATTGTGTTGTATAAACTCTTCATATTTTCATGTGTCATGTACATAGTTGTAGGATAGATTTTCATGTAGTGCAAGTCTTATACAGTAGGTTCTATTTCCCATTTTAAACTAGGATGAGTTGGAAAAAGGGGAATGAGATTTTTTATATGAACTTGAGATCTAACCATGGTTTTGTATTGCTGATGAGCATATATATGTACATGCATGTGCAAATGTTGCATTTAATGTTGCAGGAAGTACATTCTTAGTTGAAATAAATTCTGTAGACTCTTTTAATGTTTACTTCTTGAGATGCCTCAGACGCAACAAAGGCTGCTACAGTTTCAGATGCGGTCTTGCATGTTAGTGCTCTTTTCAGTTGAAACAATGACCATTATAGAGTGGTTTCCTCATTTTCATTGTTGCATTTTAGTACCTGTATAATTTCTTATATATGTTAATCTGCTTGTTTGCTGAAGAACTTCTTGCGATTTCTTCTGGGACAACAAGTTTTGATTCAGAAGATACAGGAAAACATTTACCCAAGGTAAAACAACTGCAGTTCAGATTTCTTATTCCAGTTTGAAGAGACATTTTGGCAAGGGTGACTTGGAAGAAATTATCATCACAGATTAATGTGAAGTAAAAGTTCCTTCTTACTTTAGCTAATTTTAGATTTCTTATTCCTCATCACTTTGATGTTCCTCATTGTGTTGCTTAAACAAGTAGTTGATTCTGTTATTTCTACAAACTGATTTGAGGCAATTTTCTCGGTTTTTGTGGATTTGAATTGATTCACAGGAAAAACAGTGTTCTGCACATGGTTGAGCTAAATGCAAACCAAAGGGCCTCTAGTGGATCTGACATTACTTTATCCTGTTCTGATGGCAGCTCTGGATTGAATAGTCCACCGAAAAGCCTCGGTGACGCTTCGAACGCGCCACCGACTAGCCTCGGTGATGCTTCGAACGCGCCACCGAACTAGCCTCGGTGACGCTTCGAACGCGCCACCGAACTAGCCTCGGTGACGCTTCAAACGCGCCACCGACTAGCCTCGGTGACGCTTCAAACGTGTCACCGACTAACCTCGGTGACGCTTTGAACGCGCCACCGAACTAGCCTCGATGACGCATCGAACGCGCCACCGACTAGCCTCTGTGATGCTTCGAACGCGCCACCGACTAGCCTCGGTGACGCTTCGAATGCGCCACCGACTAGCCTCGATGACACTTTAAAAGTGTCACCACTTACTAGCCTTGATGACACTTTGAAAGCGCCACCGACTAGTCTCGGTGACACTTTGAAAGTGTCACCAACTAGTCTCGGTCAAAGTGTTATCACTTACAAGCCTTGATGACACTTTGAAAGCGTCATTAATTACTAGTCTTGATGACACTTTGAAAGCGCCACTAAATAATTGACTTGATGACACTTTGAACATGCACTAACTACTGGAGATGACAATTTGTAAATGCCACCAACTAGTGGAGATGACACTTTGTAAATGCTACTAACTAGTGGTGGTGATATTTCAACGATAATTGTCATCAAAACGAGATTTGTATTGTTATCAACTAGTTGTGATGACAGTTTGTGACATTAACTAGTTGCGATATCGTTTGTATTTGGTGACAGTTTGTGTTTTGATGACAGTATGTGTCATCAACTAGTTGCGATACAGTTTGTATTTGACGATAGTTTGTGTTTTGATGATAGTATGTGTCATCAACTAATTGTAATACAGTTTGTATTTGATGACAATTTGTGTTTTGATGACAGTTTGTGTTTTGATGACAGTATGTGTCATCAACTAGTTGCGATGCAGTATGTATTTGATGACAGTTTGTATTTTGATGACAGTTTGTGTTTTTGATGACAATTTGTGTTTTGATGACATTTTGTATTTTTGATGACAATTTGTGTTTTGATGACAATTTGTGTTTTGATGACAGTGTCTGTCATCAAAATGATGACAGTTTGTATTTTGATGACAGTTACTGTCATCAAAATGATGATGTCACCAAAAATATTTCCCGGTGAGAAAATTTTTGTCGGTCAACGCTGGTCACCGTCCGTCAACGCCGGTCAATACCGGTCAACGGTTGTTGACCGTCGGTCAATGTCGATCAACGATCGTTGACCACCGGTTGACCGGTCAATTGTCAAATGTGTTAGTTTGTTTGACTTATGGTGATATCATTATTATGTAATGATGATATCATTATGGGTCATGGGTTTAGATGAAGTTTATTGAAAATATTTATCTAATTTAATTATACTTAAAGGGTTATTTAACCTGAACAGGGTATTAATTACTCTTGATGGGCTTATACAAAACTAATGTCTCTAAATAGTTATCTTAGTTTCACATATTAGTTTTTGGTAAATCTCTAAACTACTTAAATTTTTCAAAAAAAATTATTTTTTTCAAACTTTTATAAGACCAGGCAAACTAGATTTACACATAGATTTTATATAGTATAGCTTGACAAAAGTAATGTATATAATGATCTATACATATTACAAAATAAAACTATAAACTAATTTAGTTATTTATGAATTCATTTTTATGACATTTATTATTTAGTTTTAAAAAATAATATAGATTACCACAACAAACTATTCTTACAGATTGAACATGTCAAAATTAGAATATAGGCCTCCTATATGCATTTCACACATTCATTTATATAAAATGAGTGATTGAAAGTTGAAACCGATTTGAAAGTCTTATCTGAATAACAAAAAAAAGTTTTCAAATCTTACAAAATCTAGTTTTATTTTATGAAATCTTAACATATTAGTAAAATAAATTAACATATGATGATAAACACAAAGTTTAAGAAATAGTGTTAGCGAAATTAAAATATACTTATTATGTAAACGGCATGGCTACTTCCACCCTGACACGGTGCTATTTGCACCATGTCAGGCGTGCGACACTCACTGTCGGCCGGCACTGGGTGCCGGCGGTGGGTCCGGTGGTGTGTATGGCCGGCGGTGGGTCTGGCAATGGGTGCCCTGGGCGCCGCATGGAGGGAGTTTGATCTGGCGCCGCCGCGCGGTGGTGGTACCGGGAGTTCGATCTTGCCGGTGATGGATGATCTCGTTGTTAATGGACGTCAGTGATAGGTTTAATGTTTAGGGTAGAATATTCGGTGGATTTCAATCAGAATTATTGTTGCGTCCGTGAATGAATTACTTTCGGTGGATTTCAATCACAATTTTTCGGTGAATTTTAAGAATCCGAACCTGACTCGATATTTTTTAAGACTCGATATAATTTTAAAATTCAATATTTTTTAAATATCGAAGAAAAACCCGACTCGACCTAAACCCGACCCGAACTCAATCCGAAAATTTGTACGACTCGATCGATCCACCGCCGGCCACCTCCGACATTCACCGCCAGCAATCCACCACCGGCACCCACCGCCGCGCGGCACCCACTGCCGCGCGACAGCTGCTGCGCGCCAATCAGCGCGTATCAGAGGCACTGTGACCCGGTGCAAATAGGTTCTGCCATATGTAAATATTTATGATATACGATAGGATAAAATAATTTTGTATTAATAATATCAAATACAATTATATATATATTAATTAGTAGAAGTAGTTTAATAAACATACTTATCTTAAATAATTTTAAAAAAATCAAATAAAAAAATTCATTATTCAATTTTTTTTGTTCTAAAACAAATACATACGACTTTTATCTATCATTGAACTTTGGCTTGAACAACTATGATGACATTTTTTAGAGTTTATGGTATTTTTTATAACATCACAAATTTTAGAAGCACTAACCTATAAAAAAAAATATTTTAATAATAAAAATTATATTTGACTTCCTAAAATATAATATTATATTATTTAAAATTTTAATAAATGTCCTCCCGTGCTTGGCACAGACATTATACTAGTTAGTTAAAAGATTTTTTTTTTGTCGAATACTAGTTAAAAGATCTAAAGTAGTGAATCGAACTTGGATCTTTTACAAGAATAATTTTTCTTTTATTCTTTATAGGTAATCACCCTAGATCACGAACTTCCAATACTAAAGAACTTGAGTTTGATCAAGCGGTATTAGCAAACAACAGAGTACAGGAAAAGAGAAGACTTCTGTCCACGCAACCCACCCTAGAGATTACATACTTAGAAACGGTGAAAAGAGAAGACTTGTGTCCCAGTTATTCCACAAACCAAAAATTATTCATAATTCATAATCATTACTGCATATATTTAATTCATCTCTACAATTATTTGTGTTAAAGGTATATAAGGATGCTTACGCTTCTAGGGTAATTTTCTCTTTACAAGCTTCTTCTTTCCCTATTTTTGTCGTGACTAGCGTTCTAAAAAATTCCGTCTAGGGTTGTCTAGGCGTTGTCTGGGCACTAGGCGGTTATCCCCCGCTTAGATTCTCGCCTAGGGCCGCCTAAGCGAGAATAAGCTTTCGATGTTGTGGAAGCAGTAGTATCTTAGGAGACGACAGATATATAGAAAATAGTATGTATTATACTATGTAAAATATGACTCATAATAAAATATCAAACTTCATCCCAATATAGTTTTTTAAACATTAATGGATTTGAGAGAACGTAGTAAAATAATCATATGAATTAGACATTAATTTTTAATCAGTCTATGCCCCGCCTAGCCACCTAGGCGCTACCCCCCCCCCCCCCCCCTCCCCCCCCCCCCCCCCCCTATCGCCCATCGACTTTTAGAACATTGGTCGTGGCCATGATTTTCGAGAAAAAAATTTGAGTAAATCATTCAAATTGTTAAGAATTTGTAGAAAGATCATGTGAAGACGGGAGCTTAGGAGAGGAGTGAGGACGCTCACAGCCTCCGGATCGGAAGACAATAAAGCGTCTAGAGCGCGCGTCAAATATTCGGCAAAAGTTTGACACATCCGAATTTTATGAAAAAAAAATGGATTCTTGTGCACACACAGTACACATCTATGTGCATATGAACGACATTGTTGTGTGCATATGAAATACACTATTATGTGAATGTATAAAAACCCATACATTCATATGGAATAAATAATGTGTGCATATTAAAATATTACCGTGTGCATGTGAAATATACTATCATGTGAATGTCAAATGACTTATTGATGCGAAAGTCCCCGTGGAGTCGATCGCAAGTGCCCTGGAACGCAACTAAGCCAAGCCGAGCAACGAACTTTGTCTCGCAAACACCTTAGAGGTTTCTCGCTCGCCAAAGTGATGGCTTTGCTCTCGTGGTTTCCGTGGAAGCTATGCGTGCACACCCTTGTTTAATTGCACGAAAACCCGAAAGGAATTCACTTGAAGACACTGGAAAGAGATCGAGTTCGCAACGGCCAAAGAGATGGCCTTTGAAGGATCCAAGATAGGATCTTTTTTATGATCAAAGAGATGATCGTGAGGGACTCAAATATATGAGTTTTGACTCGAAGAGACGAGTTGATTGATAACCACAACAAGATAGATAGTTTGTGACGTCTAGGATTAAGCAAGGAGATAACCTCAACTTTGATAAACTTAAGCAATTAAATGTAAATTGTCTCAAAGGAAATAACAAGTATATATAGCCTAAACTAAACTAAAAGATAAAAAATAATCTAAAGAAACCAACGGGCTTGGATTAGCGGCCCATGACACATGATGCGTCACGCCCAAGCATAAAACCTCAAAATAGAAACATTCCCAAAATAGTATCAAAATATCCAAATAACCTCAAAATGCTAAAAGAGGGAAGCGGGATAAGGGTGTGCTTCAAGAAGCGCGTTGTATGGGGCGTGCCATAGGGGATGCGCCAGGGAGTGCGCTATATGGCAGTGTGAAGGCAGTGTCACACGAAGCGCGCGACATAGGCGGCGCACGATAGAGAGCGCGCGTCGCGACGACTTTCCTAAATAACCTCAAAACCCAAAAACGTGACTGCGGTGACGTCGATGGGTTTGGAGGCGTTGTCGAAGCTGGCGAGGCATCTCGTGACCAACGATGGCTCTGGCACGCGCCCTGGTCACGGGTCCGTTGGAGCGGACACTCATCTTGTCCTCCTCGACCTTCGCCGTCAAGGGTGAGGGTAGGGAGCCATCATTCTCCCCTTCTTGGCAGTGAAGTGTCCCAACTTTGTCCTCGTCGTGCTCAGGGGGAGTGTAGGGAGACAGATCAGCCACATTGAAGCTTGGATGCGCGTCATAGTCGTCGGGAAGCTCCAGGCAATACGCGTTGTCGCCAAGGTACTCCAGGACCTTGAAGGGTCCATCTTCGCGGGCATCAAGCTTGTTGCGTCTCTTGGTTGGGAAGCACTCGAGGCGAAGGTGGAGTCACACCATGTCGTCAGGCTCGAATATCACGCGGTGTTGGCCGCAGTCAGCTTGCGCCTTGTATTGCTTTGTGCGGTGCTCAAGTTGCGCTCTGGTCCATTGGTGCAGTGCTTGGACAAACTTTGCGCATTGCATTCCCTTGACACTCTCCTTGTCTTTCATGGGGAGCGGCATCAAATCTAGCTGTGTGTGGGGGTTGAGGCCGTAGACAACCTCAAATGGCGTCATCTTCGTCGCCGAATGCATGAACTTATTATAAAAGAACTAAACAATAGGAATACATTCTTCCCACCTGTGGAGGTTAGACTTCAACATAGTATGCAATAAAGTACCTAAAGTCCTATTAGTGACCTCCGTTTGACCATCAGTTTGGGGGTAATAGCTAGTGGAAAATAGCAAGTGCGTCCCCAATTTCGACCATAAAGACTTCTAAAAATAGCTCAAAAACCTAGTGTCACGGTCAGAGATGATAGTTCTAGGAATCTCATGCAATTTCACAATATGCTCAAAGAATAAACTAGCTACATCCGAAGAATTATGAGTCATCTCGCAAGGAATAAAATGAGCCATCTTAGAAAAACGATCAATAACCACAAATATCGAGTCCCTAGACTTCTTAGACATTGGCAACCCTGAAATGAAATCCATAGATATATTCTCCTAAAGGGTAGTCGGTATAGGCAAGGGGTTGTACAATCTGTAACATCTCAGGCCAAGCTACCCCAGTCAACAAGCCGCCCAGCCACCCAACGGTGCCGACGCCGGTACTGGTGCCGCCTGGATGTCCAAGGGCATGCAGCCCACACACCCAACCCTTTCCCTATTTAAATGGGTAGGTTGTTGCCCACGGTGGGCGTTAGGCCACTTGTTAAAGCGGGAGGTCTCGAGTTCGAGTCTCACGAACAACCTCCCCAGTTTGGGGGATGGGTTGGGGTACATGGGTTGCGGCCCATGGGGGATAGAAATGGCTGGGCCAATGCGCTGGGAGGCCCCTATCCAACATAAAAGTGTACTTTTTTGTAACATCCCCCATCTCTGGGCCGACCCTTTACAGGGTTGCAGCCCATACACCCCAACCCTTCCTTGGTGGCTCTACCTAATTAATAGGCAGCCATCTCCAAGAGGTTGTTCGTGAGGTCTCGAGTTCGAGACTCACGAACAACCTCTTGGAGATGGCTGCCTATTAATTAGGTGGAGCCACCAAGGAAGGGTTGGGGTGTATGGGCTGCAGCCCTGTAAAGGGTCGGCCCAGAGAAGGGGGATGTTACACAATCCACGGGGACTCGACCTGGACTTAGCTCTCTGACATGTCCCGCAACTCCCACAAAACCTAGTCACATGGTGAATCATCTTAGGCCAATAGAAATGCTCCTTAAGTGCGACAACAGTCTTAGCTACTCCAAAATGTCATCGACCCTCATGTGCCTCATGTATCAACAGCCTACAAATAGAAGTCCTAAGGATGCACAATTTTCCCTCTTTAAATAAGTAGCCATTGTCCACAATATAACCACTAGAATATCCCTTTTCTACGCAAGCCTCAAAAAATGACTTAAAGTCCTCATCATGTGCGTATAAATCCTTAATAAGGGAAAAGCCTAAAATAGAAGCATCAAGGTGAGTCAAGAGAACGTACCTGCAAGAAAGGGCGTCGGCTACCACATTCTCATTTCCCTTCTTGTACTGGACCACGTATGGAAAGGTCTCCATAAACTCAACCCAACGAGCATGGAGACGGTTGAGGCTGACTTGGCTCTTTAGGTACTTTAGAGCCTCGTGGTCAGAGTGAATCACAAACTCCTTAGGCCACTAGTAGTGTTGTCACGTCTTCAACACCCTAATAAGTGCGTAAAGCCCCTTGTCGTAGGTAGGGTAGTTGAGAGTGGCGCATGTGAGCTTCTAACTGAAATAGGCAATGGGTATGCGCTCCTGGAGTAGAACACCTCCAATGCCAAGGTGAGACGCGTCGCACTCGACTTCAAAAGTCTTGGTGAACTCATACAGTTGCAGTAGTGGTGCGCGACACAAGTGCTCCTTGAGCGTGGGGAAGGCGGCCTCGTGAGCGTCGCTCCAGTCGATGGTTGCGTTCTTCTTGGTGAGCTCATGCAGCGTCACGATGATCGTGGAGAAGTCGTTCACGAAGCGGCGGTAGAAGCCTATGAGCCCTAAGAAGGAACGCACCATGGTCGCTATGGTGGGGCGCGACCACTCCTCTATGGCACGGATCTTCTTCTGGTCCACGCGGAGGCCATCCTTGCTAATAACAAAAACAAGAAAAATAGTGGAATCCGAGCAAAAAGAGCATTTACCTAGGTTAGCGTAAAGACTCTCCTTTCTAAGACACTCCAACACGGCCCTAAGGTGTGTCAAATGATCCTCTAAAGTCATGTTGTAAACAAGAATGTCATTAAAGTAGACTACGACAAATTTTCCCAAATACGCTCTCAAGACATGGTTCATGAGCCTCATGAACATGTTGGGTGCATTAGTGAGGCCGAAGGGCATCACTAACCACTCATATAGCCCGTACTTGGTCTTAAATGTTGTTTTCTACTCATCATCTTCCTTCATCCTAATTTGGTGATAGCCACTTTTCAAATCTATCTTATAAAACCAAGTGGCGCTATGCATATCATCTAGTCTACGAATAAGTTGGCGATACTTCACCGTGATTTGGTTGATCGTGCAACAATCAATGCACATGTGCCATGAGCCATCCTTCTTGGGAACAAGAATGACTGGGACGACACAAGGACTAAGGCTCTCACAGACATAGCCCTTGTCCATCAGCTCCTGGACCTGGTGTTGTAACTCATTGGTTTCCTCTGGACTGGCACGGTAGGCTGTGCGATTGGGCAAGGAGGCATTGAGCACGAAGTCGGTCTGGTGCTCTATGTGAGGCATAGATGGTAGGCCTGCAAAGAGATCCTCTGGAAGCACATCCTCAAACTTTTGCAAAAGAGAGGACACCAAATGGGGTAAGTCAACCATATCCTTGACATTCAAAAGACACGCATTAGGGAACAAGAGAAAACACGGTTGATGTCCCTGTAGCACTGGGGTGAGATCTCGGGAACGCGCCAACAGGAGGTGTTTCCCGCATTCGCCTTTCAAAGGCACTGGCGTCGCGGCGCTGGAGCGCGTCGTAGGCGGGGAGCGCATCGCTGGCTGGGCGCTGGGGCAGCAGTGTTGCTGGCATCACAATCGCGTACGCTGGGGCGCGTGCTTATACTCGCGTCGTTGTGGCGCACGCTAACATTGGTAGCGTCGGGGCATGCCGCGTCGCTGGGTGTGTGCTGGAAGTGGGAGCGCTGGGGCATGTCGCTAGAGCACGTTGTGGGGCGCGCTATGTTGCTGGAGTGCGTTGGGGTGGCAGTTTGCGACTTGGCCTGCTCAATGGCCTTCACGCGGTGACGCTCCATTTGATCTTGGAGGATTTCCTTGGGGCTCATGGGAAGCAAGGTGATCCTCTTGCCATTGTGCATGAAGACATAATTGTTGAGGAAGCCATCGTATAGGGCACGCTTGTCAAATTGCCAAGGGCGTCCTAAAAGCAAGTGAGTGGCTTCCATAGCAATAATATCGCACAAAACAGTGTCATGATAATAGCCAATTTTGAAGGTGATATGGCGTTGCCTTTTTACCACATTGCCACCGTTACCTTCAGAAATCCATTGGAGGCCATACGACTGAGGGTGAGGGGTTATCTCAAGGTTGAGATGGTGAATCACCTTATCGTTAATGATGTTGCGACAACTCCATCCATCTATGATCACACTGAGGTCGATAGTCTTGACCAAACAGCGCGTGTAGAACAAATTCTCTAGTTGATCCATGAGTTTTCCCTCCTTGGCCGTGAGGATGAGGCGCATGACAAGGCCCAAACGAGTGCCTTCGTCATCGCCTGGCGCGCTGTAGTAGTAGGCGTCATCATTGTCACCTTCGGCGTCATCTTGGGTGTCCTCGGCATGGGGGGCGCAGTCCTCATCAAGCGGCTTGTCGTCGAAGGACTCGTAGTCGGCTAGAGAGAAGACAACTCGCTTGTTGTTGGGGTAGTCCCACTGTACATGGCCGCGTCCTTGGCATTTGAAGCAAATGTGAGTGCAAGTGCGGTCATCCTGGGCGCAATGGGGCATGTTGGCGGGGCACTGACGCATACAGGGGGCGCGCTGTGAGCAGGCGCCGCTGCGGGCATTGCGGGGGCATTCCTGGGCTGCAAAGGGTTGCGCAAAAAATTAGAGGAAAAATTGAGACTTGGATTAGAACCATACCTAGAATTGGAGCCTGACCAAGCAGCCTTCTTTTTTCTTTGAATTTGCGTGTAGATCTTCATAGTCGTGTGTGTCATCATGTTATGGTCCTTGATATTGAGGATCTTGAGTTGCTCGCAAACCTCAATGTCTAAACCACGTAGAAACATGGACCTCGTAGCCGAAGGAGCGGCGTGCACTCCATCCTTGTGACACATCGCCTCTAACTCAACAAAGAACTCAAGCGGGGTGCGGGACCCTTGCGTCGCCATGGCGATCTTGAGGTGCATGTCCTCCTTGTAGTCCGCGGGCACATATCGCTTAGTCATCACGTATATGAGTTGGTTCCAACTCGAAATTGGATCCAAACGTGTCCTAGCTCGCTCACTTGTCAAGCAAAATCACAACGCACGCGCAACGCCGGTGAAGTACAGGGTCGCAAGCTCGACCTTCTCATGATCCCGATATTGATAGTGGGCCAGAACATACTCTGTGGATTGCTGTCATTCAAGAAATTTAGAAGCATCATATTCACCAACAAAGTTTTTGAGTTTTACCTTAATATCACACCGCTAAGTGTGAACCATAGTGATGCATTCCTGCTTGAGAATGCCGGATCAATGATCTTGGTGGGAAGTCGCGCGAGATGCTTATGTGGTTGGGTGAGTGGAACACGGTGTTTGGGGCATCGCGTGAGTGGTAGAACGCGATGTTGATGGTGGCTCGAGAGATGAGCGAAGCCGTAGCGTCGGCAGCGGAGGGGATAGACTCGAAAAGATCGAGTGAGTGGCCGTAGCGTCGGCAGCGGAGTTGGATAAACTCAATGGGGATCGAGTGAGGGTCATAGCGTCGGCAGCGGAGGAATGGGGATGATAAGTAAGAGTTTGAGGTGACGCCGATCTAAGAGATTGGAGGCAAAAGCTCTCGACAAATAGTCTTAGATTAAAATGAAGCGTAACCTAGTACAGAAGGTCGAGATGACCTATAGGACATAGGGGAACTCGGATGGGCCGAGTCTCGCCAAATGGGCCAGCCTAGGCGACACGTGTGGAACACACGCCATAAAAAGAAATAAATAATTAAACATTAATGTTCTAAAATGACAAAACACTGAAAGGTCGCGTTCACTTGATCGTGGAGAGTATCTTGATAGAGAACGCGTTCTCTAGACTTGGTTGGAGGCTTCTAAGGGAGAACACGGTCTCTTGCGTTCCTTGGCTTGCGACGACGCGGACAACCATGGGTTGTGTCGCGTTGGCGATTGCTTTGGCACGCGATCTTGTTATTGGACCTTCTGAGAGAATGCTCATAGCTTCCTCTTCCTCCGTGGCAGTCATGGTAGGTAGGAGCGCATCACCCTCCCCCACTTGGCTGTGAAGCGTCCCCGCTTCACCATCATCGAACTCTGGCTCCACATATGGTTCCAAGTCGGCCACGTTGAAGGTCGCGTGGACACCGTATTCTGGTGGAAGCGTGATCTCATATGCGTTGTCTCCAATGGCCTTCACAACACGGAACGGGCCATCACCGCGTGGGGAATTTGATCAACGCTACTTTGTAGTGTTTATCTAGGAGTTGTTATCGGTGTTTTGAGTACCATTTGGAGATATTTAGAGCACAATTGTAGAGATGGAGTTGAGGAGAAGAAGTATGACATTGGTGGCATAGAAGAGCTTAAAAGAAGACATTAAGAAGATGAGAAGAAAACCACAAGAGAAGGCGGAGAAGAGACGGAGCGAAGGAGCAAGAAATCCGAAGTTTCGCGATCGCGGAAGTCCAGTGGGCACGGTCGCGGAAAAGTCGAGAGCAGCGAAGTTTAAATTGTATTTTCCGAGACCGCGGAAGCTTTTTCCGCGGTCGCGGAAATCCCTTCATCAGCGCGGCGAGGAGTTTCTGAAGATTTGCTTTATTTTATTTATTTCCTTTTTCTTTTATTCCTTTTATTCCGGTTAGATTATTTTAGTTTCCTTTTAGATTATGTTTGTGATCTTTGGTTTTAGGTTTAGTTAGTTTATTTAAACCTAGTTCCAACAACCTCCATTCATTGAGTTTTTATCATTCAGACTATTATTCAACATTGTTTTCCCTTTGAGTTATGAAGAACTAAGCACCCTTTGCTTAGTCCGACGATTGAAGCCTTCATTTGATATATGATTGTGAGGTTATAATTCTATTCCTATTCCTTTGGATTATATCTTTTCTCTTGAGCTTATTCCTATTGATTATTATTGATTTGACTGGATTGATCACCTAGTTGATATTAGTAATTGTCTATTGCTAGGGTTTGGATATTTCGGGTTGAAATTCCTTATCTTGTGTAGCAAACATGATATTCTAGGACTGGTAGGACTAGTTTATTGTGAAAGAGAATTGATTATATGTTAAATGTTGCGGGTTGTGGTGTTGCATGTATCCTGGTTAATTCCTATGCGTCTTGCTGCTATTGTTCTAAATCTTGATAGTTTCTCGTGCGTTCGATAGTTAGGGTTTCCAGGACTGGTTGGACTGGTAACTAATTCAGAATAGGGACAGGAATAATCATAGGAAGGAATAGAGATAATCTAGGATCAATCAATCAAATGAATGGTGAATATTTGTTTGGCTATGTGTTTTTTCCCCAATTGATTACAAAACCTTTGTTTTTACTTTGCTTTGTTTACTTGCAATTCAAACAACCAACCAATCCCCCCTTTTGTTACTTTGGCATACTAATTTACATTAAGAAAGATAACTCCTCCTTGTGGGATTCGACCCTTGCTTGCCTATTCTACTAGTTTAGGTTTTTAAGGATTTACTTTGATTGGGCACACGACTTTAGCCCATGTCAGCCAGTTTTGATTTTTGCCTTGCTGGAAAACGGCCTTTGCGAAGATGCACCCACACCAAGTCTCCTGGGGCAAATGTAACGCGGCGGCGCCCACGGTTGTGTTGTGTGGCATACTGATCAGCGCGGCATTCCAGCTGCTCTCGCGTTCTTTGATGGAGTTCCTTGATCATCGCGGTGCGGTGGGCCGCGCTAGTGTGCTCATTGTCCTTCAGAGGCCGCGGCAGCATGTCAAGCGGAGTCATTGGGTTTCTTCCATAGACCACCTCGAACGAGGTAAGCTTTGTCGCGGAGTGCCTGGACCTGTTGTACGAAAACTCAACAATTGCAAGTAAGTCTTCCCAACGCTTTGGGTTGGATTTGCGCATGGTCCTAAGTAGGGCTCCTAGGGTTCTATTGGTCACCTCAGTTTGGCCATCTGTTTGTGGGTGGTAGCTAATTGAAAACAAAAGTTTGGTACCCAACTTCCCCCAAAGTGTTCTCCAAAAAAGGCCTACAAATTTTGTATCGCGGTCACTCATGACAGACCTAGGTATCCCATGTAAACGGACCACGTTGTCGAAGAACAATGCGGCGATTTCACTAGCAGTGTGTGTGGTCTTGCACGCGATGAAATGGGCCATTTTTGAAAACTTGTCCACAACTACAAAGATTGAATCTTTAACCTTACGAGAGAGAGGCAAACCTGTGATGAAGTCCATAGACAAATCTTCCCAAGGGCCTAATGGGATGGGCAATGGCGTGTAGAGACCATAGGGATGGGAAGTAGACTTTGCGCGTTGACACGTGACACAACTTGTGCAATATCGCGTCACCTGAGTGGTCATGCGCGGCCAAAAGAAATGCTCGTGAAGAGCAGCCAGAGTCTTGGTTACCCCAAAATGACCGCGTCCTTCATGGGCTTCTTGGATGAGGAGTTTCCTAATGGGTGAGCTAAGAATGCAAAGGCGCCCGGCTTTGTAAAGATACCCCTCATGAAAGAAATATGTCTCAAACTCGCGGTCCCTAAGGCAGTGTTCTAAAATGGGCTTAAAGAATGGATCAATCAAATATTAATTTTTAATCACCGCAAAGCCAAGGAGTTTAGATTGAAGATGAGTAAGGAGAACATACCTGCGAGAAAGGGCATCGGCGACCACATTCTCCTTACCTTTTTTATGCACAACGACGTATGGAAACGTCTCCATGAATTCTACCCAACGTGCATGGCGGCGACTTAGGTGGGCTTGACTCTTCAGATAGCTGATGGCCGCGTGGTCTGAGTGGATCACGAACTCGCGTGGCCAAAGATAGTGTTGCCATGTCTTGAGTACGCGGACAAGAGCGTAGAGCTCCTTGTCGTAGGTGGGGTAATTCAAAGTTGCCCCTGTGAGTTTCTCGCTGAAGAACGCGATGGGCCTCTTCTCTTGGTGGAGGACTCCACCAATGCCCACATTTGACGCGTCACATTCCACTTCAAAGTGCTTGGTGAAGTCTGGTAGTTGAAGCAATGGCGCATTGCACAAGGCCTCTTTCAACGCGTTGAATGCATGATTGTGGGTCTCCTTCCAATTCACCGCGGCGCCTTTCTTTGTGAGCTCATGGAGTGGCGCAGCAATGGAGCTAAAGTCGCGAACAAATCTCTTGTAGATACCTGCCAAGCCAAGGAAGCTTCTAACCATTGTTGGTGTTGTGGGTGTTGGCCAATCTCGGATGGCCTTCACTTTGTCTTCATCTACGCGGAGTCCATCTTTGGAGACCACGTAGCCCAGAAAGTTCATAGTGTCGGATGCAAAACGACACTTGCCAAGGTTGGCATACAATTGTTCGCGTTTCAAGCACTCTAACACAAGCCTAAGGTGCTTTACATGATTGTCTAAAGTACGCGAGTACACCAGAATATCATCAAAGTACACGACAACAAATTTCCCCACAAATTCCCTCAACACATGGTTCATGAACCTCATGAACGTGCTTGGCGCGTTGGTGAGACCAAACGGCATGACTAGCCATTCATAAAGCCCATATTTGGTCTTGAACGCAGTCTTCCATTCATCACCCTCTTTCATGCGAATCTGGTGATATCCGCTCTTCAAGTCAATCTTGGTGAAGTGGGTCGCGACATGCAGCTCATCGAGGCGCGGTATGGGGTGCTTGTACTTCACTGTGATCTGATTGATGGCGCGACAGTCGACACACATGCGCCATGAGCCATCTTTTTTGGCACTAGGATCACGGGGACCGCGCAAGGGCTTAGAGATTCCCTTACATAGCCGCGATCTAGAAGTTCTTGCACTTGGCGTTGTAGCTCCTTGGTTTCATCTGGGCCAGCGCGATAGGCAGCGCGATTTGGCAGAGAGGCACCAGGCACCAAATCAATTTGGTACTCAATGCCTCGTAATGGTAGAAAGCCTTGTGGAAGCTCCTCTAGGAATAAGTCCTTGAACTCATCGAGCAGCATAGAGATCGCGCTCGGCAAAGCTTCCGTGATGGGGCTCTCAGGGTTGCAACGCGTAGGCACTAAAAGGAAACATGGTGCTTTGCCGCTTAAGGTAGCAGTGAGGTCGCTTGGGCGGGCAAGAAGCAATATGTGCTCACATTTTCCCTGTAACGCGTCCGGTGCACCATCTTGTCTACGCGTTCTCTCATTGGGCTCTTTTTTATTGCAAAATCCTTCGTGCCCTTTGGTAGAGTGCATTCTTCTACTACTTGGGTCTGGGGTGCTGGTAGGAGTCCCCTGGTCTGGTTTGGAATACGTCTGATTTGACGCAGTCTTGGCTCCTTCCAAAGCCTTCTGTCGATCACGCTCAACCCGGTCTTGTAAAATCTCATGAGGAGACATAGGTAAGAGCGTGACGCGTTTCCCGTGGTAAGTAAACACATAAGTGTTTAAATAGCCATCGTGAAGAACGCGCCTGTCGAATTGCCTTGGGTGCCCCAACAAAAGATGTATGGTGTCCATTGCAATGACATCACAAAAGACTGAATCCGTATACTGACCAATGGAGAAAGAAATAAGACATTGACGAGTTACAGTGTTACCAGAACTCGATGAAATCCATTGTAGCCCATATGGTTGTGGGTGAGGAGTGGTTGGTAGGTTGAAATGGTTGAACACCTTTTCATTGATGATATTACAATAGCTGCCGCCATCGATGATGACACTCAAGGACGCGGTCTTGACCAAGCAACGTGTGTGGAATAGATTCTCGCATTGGTCGACAAGGGTGGCTTCCTTGACAGTGAGGAGACGTCGCGTGACAAGGCTCAATGGTGTGCCTTCATGTAGCGCGGTGGCTTCACAAGTGTAAGCTTCCTCGTCATCTTCGAATCCTTCTTCGATGGTCTCAAGGGGTGTGTCCTCCTTCTCATAAGACTCATATCCTGCGGCGATGCTTGAGAAGAAGACTTTCTTGTTGTTCGGGCAATCTCTCTTGTAGTGCCCTCTTCCTCCACACTTGAAACACTCCAAATCACGTGCGCGCTTTGGAGTTGGTGATGTGCCCTTTGTTGGCATCGCGCGAGGAGCATTTGTGGGTGTTGTCGCGACCTTCCCTTGTCGGCTTTGATTTGATGTGGTGGTTCCTGTGGGTGGACCGCACACATTAGTAGAAGGGGATTGACCAGAATTAGAATCATACCTTCTTTGACCCGGAGTTTGCCAAGAGGATTGCCGACGACGCGTTTGTTGGTTGTGGATTTGCATCGCGGTGTGAGTCAAGGTATTCATATCCTTGATTGGCAATATCTCGAGTTGGTCATATATGGACACATTCAAGCCACTCAGAAATTTCATTCGCAGTGTGGATAGGGCGACACTGATGCTGGCTTTGTAGTACATGTCCTCCAACTGAGAGAAGAACTCCAGAGGTGTTTTAGAGCCTTGACGCGCCATTGTGATCTCCATTCGCATTTGATTTATGTAGTCTGATGGCACGTACTTCTGTGTCTTGACATACACGAGCTGGTGCCAATCCGTGATGGGAGAAAGGTGTCGACGAATGCGATCGTCCACGAACCTATGGTACCAAACGTGTGCATCACCTCTGAAATGGAGTGTTGCCGCGTCAACGTGCTCCTCTGTGGGAACGCGACAATATCGCAACGTATATTTTGTAGCCTGCACCCACTCAAGAAACACAGCATGATCATATTCTCCAAAGAAATGCTCAATTTTAACTTTTACCTCATGGCAGCTAAGCCTTGTTGGTTGTTGAGCAGGTTGTGGCGCATAAGCGCGTTGTGCAGCTTCCTCAGCACGATGATGAGGACGGCGTGCTTGGCGAGCCTGGACATCTGCAGCGACGAAGTCCCTAGGAGGCGTGTTGTACTCAGCGCGTCCTTGTCTTCGTCTTTGAACAGGTGTATTGTGTTGGCGACGAAAGTCACGCGCCATGTCCTCGTGGTGTTGGCCACGAGAGTCACGCGTGATGTCGCCCAGAACGCGATGTTGTTGTCTGACTGGTTGAAGTGGAGGTGGAATCCAATCCGCTGGCCTATCTTGGAGTTCAATGGGATCACCAAGGGGAGGATGGAAGGAGCCTGGATTGATCAGCCTTGTATCCTCCATCTCCTCTTCGTCGAACTCATGGAAGTCATCATGGACAGTCGGCGGCATCGATCCATAGCCATCGGAGCCATAACATGGAGTACGCGCGCTTTGATGGCCCAGGTGGTCGTTGACGTCAAATGGAACTGGGGTGGGATCATGGCGACGCTGACGCGGCTCAACGTCTGGGGCGCGATTGGATCCACGCGGCAGACCTGAGTTGCGTTCTTCTCGTCTGGCTCGGCCGGCAAGCGGTGTTGAGGCAATCTCACGGCAGAGTCTTGTTCCTCTGGCTTCATACCTGTCATGGAAGTCAAAGGGTTCAGAGTACTCACCATGGGAATCCTCATCGCGGTCGGAGCCGCTGTCGTAGCTGGCTGGTATTGCTCGCGGTGCGTAGCGTTCGCGATGCGACACATAGCCTTGGCCGCTTTCGATCACGGATTGTATCCGGTTGAGGCGTGGTTGCAAGTTTGAGATTGAGGGCATCAACCCTTTGCCCTTGTCCACGCGTTGTTGACTTGGCCCGGCTTCAGTATGACGCGGCGCGGCCAGGGTGTCCATAAGGACCATCAAAGTTGGTGTGGGATGGGCCGGCGCAGCGCGTTGCATGGACTGCAATTGGGCAACTTGGCGCCTAAGTTCTTGGATCTCACGTTGTTCCTTCGAGAGCTCCAGAATGGGGTCTTGTTGGGGAGGATTGGCGAGTGGGACCACTTCATGTTGCGCGATGTTTTGCTGTGGTGGGTGGTTGTTGCCATCTCCTTGGACATTCCCACTGGTGAGTGCCGTGAGGCTACCTATCACAATATGACCAGACATCGCGAGTAAAAACGAACAAAAGACAATACAAAACCAAAGAACAAGTAAGCACTCAACAAGTAACAAGTGTTCACGTAGGAGGGCGCGTTCTTTTGGCCGTGAGGGCGGCTAAAGGCAAGCAAAGCAAGTGTGATATGCAAGCACAAAAGAAAACGAAACCAAAAGAAAGAAGTCCTAACCTTTTACGTAAACAACGCGTACACTCTAGACACACCTTCAAGTGTGACACTAGACGGCGGAGAGATGAAGAAGATGAGCCTAGCCGGTGAGGGAAGAAGGTTGCCTTATTTTGGCTTTCCTTTTTTTTTAAATGTCTCGTCTTTTTTTTTTGTTAATTCGATTTGAATTTTGAAATTCAAATCCGAGATCTTAGTCTTTGACTTTTGATTGAAGATCAGATAAGAATTAAATGAAATAAAATAAAAAATAAACGGCTAAGTAACTTAAGGAAAGAAATCGCGAGATTTACGCGATAGGAGAGAGAAGATTTGATGCAGATTTATAACGGTCAACACAAGCAAATATGGCAAGATATGTTAGCGAGATTCACACGATTAATTAAGAAATTCTTTCAATTAATTACGCAGATTTCATGCAAAGCAAATCACCCATTTTTTGCGAGGTGATCAAGCAATTATCGGCCAAGAGATTCTCTTGTAGAAACCGAAAGGACTAGCAAGGAAGAAAAAAAAAATTGTGACAAATGCGGAAGCAAGGATGATGCGTTCCTGCTTGAGAATGTCGGATCGATGATCTTAGTGGGAAGTCGCGCGAGATGCTTCTGTGGTTGGGTGAGTGGAACGCGGTGTTTGGGGCGTCGCATGAGTGGTAGAATGCGATGTTGATGGTGGCTCGAGAGATGAGCGAAGCCGTAGCGTCAACAACGGAGGGGATAGACTCGAAAAGATCGAGTGAGTGGCCGTAGCGTCGGCATCGGAGTTGGATAAACTCGATGGGGATCGAGTGGGGGCCGTAGCGTCGGCAGTGGAGGAATGGGGATGATAAGTAAGAGTTTGAGGTGACGCCGATCTAAGAGATTGGAGGCAAAAGCTCTCGACAAATAGTCTTAGATTAAAATGAAGCGTAACCTAGTACAGAAGGTCGAGATGACCTTTTATAGGATATAGCGGGACTCGGATGGGCCGAGTCTCGCCAAATGGGCCAGCCCATGCGACACGCGTGGAACACACGCCCCAAAAAAGAAATAACTAATTAAACATTAATGTTCTAAAATGACAAAACACTGAAAGGTCGCGTTCACTTGATCGTGGATAGTATATTGATAGAGAATGCATTCTCTAGACTTGGTTGGAGGCTTCTGAGGGAGAACGCGGTCTCTTGCGTTCCTTGGCTTGCGACGATGCAAACAACCATGGATTGTGTCGCGTTGGCGATTGCTTTGGCACGTGATCTTGTTATTGGACCTTCTGAGCGAATGTTCATAGCTTCCTCTTCCTCCGTGGCAGTCATGGTGGGTAGGAGCGCATCACATAGGCAGGTTCATCGGCTGGTTGTGGCGGTCGCGTCGAGCATCGCAAGGCGGGGGCATGTCATAGCGCGCGTGCGCTCACACATGGAGCACAGTTCGCGGTGCCGTGTCTCTTGGGGAGTGCGACTGTCACGCAGGGAGGCACATAGAACTCGTCACTACCTCCAGGGATGAAGTCCTCATCTTCGTCATAGTCAAAGAGGGGATCACCAATATTGGGCACCTCAGGGGGGGCGAGCCACGGCTTCCAAGTCCTCTTCATCGTCGGCGAAGTCATAGAAGTCACTATTATAGTGCTCCGTCTCGCTGGCGTTGTGGTAGCGCGCATTGCGCTACGCGGGCTTCTTGCGGTCTTGGGTGTTGACATAGGGAAAGGGATCCCTTGACAACTTAAAACTGCGAGAAGGGCCAGCGTCAGAGGCTTCGTCTTCATGGGAGCCATGGCGTTGCAGAGTTGCTAGGGTTGGATCATAGCGCTCACGCGCATCCACGCGCCCCGGCTAATGGTGGTAGCTTTCAACCTGGGAGCGCAGTGCGTAGGGTGCACCATGGGGGCGGCAGCAGGCTCCTTGCCGCGTGACAAGTCAGCGTCGGCAAGGGCATCGTCCCACTATGCCGTAGGGTTGATCATGGGGATCGCACGCGTGTTGTTGGTGGCACACAATCGCGCGATCTTAGTGTCATGCTCTTGCATCGCCGCATTGTTGGCTTACTCTCGCTCGACGAGCTCGGCTTCGTTTGCAGCGAGTTGCGCTTGGAGGGCCGCGTAGGTCTCTTACGCTTGCGAATGCTTTGTGCGACGATGGCTTGAGTGACAGGTTGGCTCGCGGGGTCCATGGAGAAGCTTCTTATACGGATCATAAAACAAGCAAGAGATCAACGAATCAACACAAAAGTAACCAAGGGCAAACCTGTGATACCCCGTATTTTTGTAAGGTTATTTTGGGAATTTTGGAATTTTCCCGAGTACCCGTTGTGTACGTCGGATTTAATACAGAGAGTTTGAGACATTCTGTAATGTTCTCTGTATCTGTAATATTTTTCTCAGTGAAATAATATACAGACAACATGCCTTGGATTTTAATATTCGTTCGCGTACGATATTTTTATCCCGGTTTAATGTCATGTTCGTTCAAAGCTGAACGGGCGGGAAAAGCTGATCACAGCGACCACCGTATAGTCGCGGCGACCACCGTCGCGGATCCAAGAACGGCGACCGCCGTACAGTCACGGCGCCCGCTGTCCCAATGCTCGAGCTGGTAGCTGGCATGCCAGGCTATGGCGGCGACCGCCGTAAATTACGGCGCCCGCCGTAATTGCCACCGTCGTTGTCCGGCAGTCCTTGCCCATTGGTCGCCGGCGTGATTTCTGGCGAGCGCCGAACTAGCCTTCGTAGGCCCATTTTTCGTGCTCCATATGCTTTGGCTATAAAAGGAGGTGTTGGAGAGAGATTTGAGCCATCCCAAACACCGAACCTCTGCCAAATTCTCGTGTCGTCGGAGTTGTGTTTCGCCGGAGTTTGCAAGCTCTCGTCGGTGTCGTTTGGTTGTGTTTCCAGCAGCCCTTTTTAAGCCTTTTGGTTGACTTTGGAGGTCAGAACCCAAGCAAGGCGGAAAGGGGTCGAAACGCGCATCGTTTTGGTGAGATTTCTCTCGTTTCAGTCGTAGGAGTTCTTCACGGCGACCGCCTTGTTCTTCACGGCACCCGCTGTGATGAACTGTGGCGACCGCCGCCAGTGCCCAGAATTTGTTCTCTGTATGTAGGCTGGTGTCATCCGTTCGATTCGGCACATCAGATCGAAAGTAGCTCAGAAGAATAGAAGGACTATGGAGTCGACGGTGGTTTTTGAACGTTTTAATTATTTCTTTAATCAGGTTGAGATCTTTTGTACAATGACTTTGGTTGTAATGTACTTTCTAAGACTTCCGCTGTTTTTGGTTTAAACTCTGTGTTGGCCTATTCGGGATTGGGTTATAATCCCGTAACTCTGTTTCCTTGACAATGTTATGTTTTGGAATTGAATGCTTTGATCATCATGTATCATTTGTATTTCATAAATTGTATTTAAATGGTAAAGCCTTGGGTGATCTCGGTAAGGAACACTGGGATCACTGGCGGTAATACCTTTCCAAAAGGGTTAAGTTTTGGGGGTGTTACAAAACCAAGTCTTTGTCTCACAAGGAACCAAGAAAATGTGGCTTCTCGTGAAGAGAGGAGAGGCTTGACGTGTGGCTAGAAGCAAAAGATAGCAAACAAACAATCCAAACAAGCGTCCTTATCTAAACAATTCAAGAAATAAAAAATCTTTAAAATTAGTTGGCAAGAAAACGCAAGCAAGAAAGTTAACACATTTAATTGTTGTGTTTCATAGAGAGAAACGGAGAGATGGGCTTAGTGGATCTTGCGCCATGGTGAATAGGCTTCGCCTAGATCGCCTTTGGCTTTCTTTTTGTTCTTCCTTAGAAATTTTTAGGGTTTCTTAGAAGACAAGATTTTTTTATCGGCCGCGAGACTTTTTTTTAAGATAGAATCTCACAAGGTAGATTTGCCTTGTGAGTGAAGAGAGAGAAGACGTGCAACAAGAAAGAAGGAAACAAAAATCTAGCATGCAATTCTATCCAAATAATAAGAAAGAGAAAAAGATCACAAGAATTAAAAGAAAAAGTTATCTACTTGCAAGAAAAGAAAGATATTGCTATCAAAGGAAAGAGATAAGATTTGGCTAACAAACTTTGAAAAGTCAAAGATATTAGTCTTGGAGACTTTGATCAAATTAGGGCAAATCGTAAGTAAAGCTCGGTTGTGAGGCATCACTCAAGGGAGGATGCGCCGCGGTGGGGGCGGAAGCAGTGGAGCGGGTAGCGCAGCGGTGATGGGGTGTGCGGCGGTGGCGGCAGCGATGGGCAGAAAATCAAAAATGGGTTTTTACGCAAGAAAATTTCAAGATTCGCAAGAAAATACAAAAAGAACTTAGCTTGATAATGGCTCTGGTACTAATTGATGCGAAAGTCCTCGTTGAGTCGATCGCAAGTGCCTTGGAACGCAACTAAGCCAAGCAACAAACTTTGTCTCACAAACACCCTGGAGGTATCTCGCTCGCCAAAGTGATGGCTTTGCTCTCGTGGTTGTCGTGGAAGCCTTGGGTGCACACCCTTGTTTAATTGCACGAAAACCCAAGAGGAATTCGCTTGAAGACACTCGAAAGAAATTCGAGTTCGTAACGGCCAAAGAGATGGCCTTGAAGGATCCAAGATAGGATATTTGCTACAATCAAAGAGATGATCGTGAGGGACTCAAAGATATGAGTTTTGACTCAAAGATATGAGTTTTGACTCGAAGAGACGAGTTGATTGATAACCACTACAAGATAAATAGTTTGTGACGTCTAGGCTTAAGTAAGGAGATAACCTCAACTTTGATAAACTTAAACAATTAAACGTAAATTGTCTCAAAGGAAATAACAAGTACTTATAGCCTAAGCTAGACTAAAAGATAGAAAATAAACTAAAGAATCCAACGGGCTTGGACTAGCGGCCCATGACACATGACGCGCCATGCCCAAGCATAAAACCTCAAAATAGAAACATTCCCAAAATAGTATCAAAATATCTAAAAAGCCTCAAAATGCTAAAAGAGGGAAGCGAGATAGGGACGTGCTCTAGGGAGCGCACTGCATAGGGCGCGCCACAGGGGATGCGCCAGGGAGCGCGTTGTATGGCAGCGCGAAGGCATTGTCACGCGAAGCACGCGACACAGGGGGAGCACGATAGGGAGTGTGCATCGCGGCGACTTGCCTAAATAACCTCATAACCCAAAAATGTGACTGCGGTGACGTCGATGGGTTTGGAGGCATTGTCGAAGTTGGTGAGGCATCTCGTGACCAACGATTGGGTGGCTTGCGCAATGGATCTGACACACGCCCTGGTCACGGGTCCGTTGGAGCGGACACTCATCTTGTCCTCCTCGTCCTTCGCCGTCAAGGGTGAGGGTAGGGAGCCATCACTTATCATGTGCATGTGAAATGACCTACGTGCTATGTATGCATATGAGATAACACATGTGTGCACATGTATAAAATCTACGAATCATATGAAAATAATATGTGTGCATATGAAAATAACCCAAGTGTGCAATAAAACAACATGTGTGTATATGTATAAAAACCTATGAAAATAACCTATGTGTGCATATAAAAATGATTGGTGTGTACATGAAACTAACTTATGAGTGCATATGAAAACAATGTATCTGTGCATATGAAACAACATGTGTGTGCACATAGTACGCGTTTTTTTCACATAAAAATTAGGTCGTGTCGAGATTTTCTGAACTTTTGCTTTTTAATAAAGGCGTGATTTTGGACATCCATTTTCTCAATCCAACAGCCCACAACCATCCTCATTCCTCTCCTTGGCTATTATCCTAACAGAATATTTCCCTATTTAAGATACCAAAACCTTTTCTTTAGGGACAATTACATCAAACCACCAATAAATCACGATATATTCCCACTAAAATTGACCTCATTTTTTCCCCATTACAACAACTAATTTTCATAAGACACCCAATAAACACAAGTTTATTAGGATCGAAATTCTAAGATATGGTAAGCAAGGGATCTTTGGGTCGAATCGTAAGATTGGATTATGGATGGTAAGATTCTATATAATAACCTAAAAAATGTAGTGACACTCTAATATATTGAATGTTCACTCTATATATTAAGTACCAATATTATCAAAATAAATTAGAATAATAATTAATTAGAAATGAGATATAAATCTTAATTGTATTAATAGTGTGATATTGTAATAGTGATATTTTTTAATTTTGTTATTGTCTCAAATGATTAGCATGTACACTATTAAAGCTTTAATTGTGTATGTATATATATATATTAATTTTATACTTAAATAATATAATATTGTAGTTATCAAATAAGATCATTAAAATTGTATGTAAAATCGATATCATACACATTTACCGATTTTATTTTAATTAATTAAAATCCTACTTCTAATAAGATTCCAATTAGAATCAGATCATTATGTCCTTCTTAGATAGTGGATTCAGATCGGCATCTCGATTTTGATAACCTTTTATTTATTCCGAAAAACATAAACTTGGGTTGAACGTTTCACCATTAAATGCACTTAAAACGAAAAGTGAATCCCAAAACAAATTGAATTGAATGGAAATTAGCTCTTTTTCACGTGCAATTCAAGAAAGCTGTAACTAAATTTTAACCCCTGCGTTGATTTGATCAAGCTATGAAAACTAGGGATAATTTAATGAAAAAGTGAAAGTTGAGGCCGTTTTATGAAAATATCCCTTATTTATGGGTGATTCAGTGCAACGATCTTTGATTTTATGAAGATTGAAATGCCTAATTACCAAAAGGACAGTGATGGTAAGGACAGTGATACACTAAGGGGGCGTTTGGTATAAATCAGGTATCGGGTTGAAATCAGAAATCGTATTAAGTAGATATCGGGTTGGAATTCTATTTCTGAAAAAATGTGTTTGGTTACTTTTCTGGAATGAAACACAACTATCACTTTACAAATAATATTTAAATTACATAATTAATTAAAAATAATATTTAAATTACATAATTAATTATATATGATATAATATGTGTCAAATTATCACTTTATATATTACAAATAAATATTTATGGGTTGGGTTGGGTTGGAGGCCGATATGAAACCCAAACCCTCCAAAAATATCAAGATTCCAAACCCGATTCCAATTGGGTTGAAGGCCCGGTATGAAACCCAAAAAATTAGATATCAAACAACAAGTAACGGGTTGGGAATTTCAAACCCGACTCCTCAGTCCCCATACCCGATAAACAAACAGCCCCTAAGTGTATCAAATCCTACACTTTTAGCCACTTTTCCATTTAAAAGAATCTCTTAATTACTGCAACAACTTTTAATAAATTAACTTTTAACTTTTTTTCTAGAAAACTGGAAAAGTAGTTTATATATCTTTTAATTTTCATTTAATAATTCTATTGTCTTTTAGACTTCTCATCAATATTTTTACGGACAAGCTAAATACACGCGAGAAATTGGTTAAATGTACGCGATATTACACGCTTAAGGTAAGCGTCTGCTTTTACACACCTAAGCTAAGCGTGGAGGGGTATTCTTGCCATTTTCGAAAACATGTATGAAGTACACGCTTAGCTTAGGCGTTTGACCAGACGCCTAGATTAGGCGTCTGGTTATATGTGGTAGTTATTGGGTCGGCCCAATAACTAGCCTTTGCCCAGTAAAACCAGACGCCTAAGCTAGGCGTCTGTCCAAACGCCTAAGCTAGGCGTCTGGTTTTCACTATGGGCTAGTTATTGGGCCGGCCCAATAACTAGCCTTTTCCCAATAAAATCAGACGCCTAGCTTAGGCGTCTGGATAAATGTCTAAGCTAGGCGTCTGGTTTTCACTATAGGCTAGTTATTGGGCCGGCCCAATAACTAGTCTTTGCCCAGTAAAATCAGACGCCTAGCTTAGGCGTCTGGACAAACGTCTAAGCTAGGCGTGTAAGCACACGCTTAAGATGCCACATCGTCTTCTTCCTCCCGCCGCGTTGAAAACCTTAAAAATTCGAAAACGATTTCGACGAAATCTCTCCTCCATTTGCTTTGATTGTTTGAAATTAGGCATGGATTGTGATTGGGCTGGGTTGGGCGAGTTCATTGGTGGCGGAGAGAGGTCCGAAAGCGGCGGCAGAGCGGTGGACGAAATTCTGGAGCAAGGGGCGACCGGCGACGCTCCCACTGGCGCGACGCCGAGAGAGGCTGGCGACGCGGAGGTGGCTAGCGGAGGTGCGAGCGGTGGCGGCGCAGAGGCGACTGCAGGAGGCGGTGGGAGTTCCGGCGCCGGTGGTGCGAGCTTCAGCGGAATTTATGCGTGGCTGGCGGTAGAGGAGGAGGAGGGCTTGGTGGTTTCCGGCGGAGCTCGGACCCGAGGTGGAAGGGGAGGTCGAGCTAGGGACATAGCGGATACAATTCCGACGACGCCTGGATCGAGTCAGATCGGTCTACGAGCGGTATTATTTTAAATTTTAAATTGATCATTATTAAATTTGAAATAGATTAGAATTATTGGCTCGTATAGTATATTTAGAAAATAACAAGTATAATAAATTCTAAAATTAATCATTTAAGTTCCTAAATGTATTAATTAGTCCTTAATTAAATTAGTATCTAAAAAATTAGAGTATATTGGCGGTCATCACCCCTACTGGGCGTACGGAGCCGACACCTGTTGTTGCTGACCGTACCCGGCGTGTTGGTATATCGGAGTCTATTCATCGCCGCGCCGGTATTGTGAGCACTGATATATTGTCGTCTAGTGCGGTATCTTCGCATCCGCCTATGACTGGCACCGCTGATGATGACTATTTGGACGACGCTGAGGACTTGGCAGCTCAGCCCATGACGGTTGATGATGAGGCTGTTGAGGAGGAGTCGCGTGATGGGGCAGGGTATGACTTTGTCGAGTCTTTGGAGCCTACATTATCGACGCAGGAGTTGAGTACGGACGACATTCCATTTTCTCATTCCCTGCCTTTTTTTGGGTCGATACCTACTCATGTCCCCTCTCCATCCCATGCCGGTCCTTCTTCTACACCTTATGCCGATATTTCTTCTCCACTTTCTGTCGATCCTTCTTCTCCACCTCCTACTGGTCCTTCTTCTCCACCTCCTCCCGGTCCATTTGTTGTACATACTTACCATCCTTGGATGCCTGGAGGCCCAAGGTGTCCGATTCTTCTCCCTAGCTACGAGACACACATTGCTCGGGCTATATTTGACCGTCCTATACCTCATCCCGCTCCTGAGGCACTTCCACAGATGCCGCCTCATGTACAACAGAGGAGATGGAGACGTAGAGGAGACGCTGCATTTGTTGAGGATGCTCTTGTTCCTCAGATTGCCGAGCAGGAGCAGCAGCCACGTCGTAGCGGGGTAGCCCGTCGTCAGGCAGAGCAGGACCCGGTATGTTTTAGGGTTTTTAGTTTATGTGTTGAACCTATAAATGTTTTTTATTCGAAATTGTATACTAATCTTGAATACCGTTAATTCAGAGTCGTAAGATTCTGAGGATCCATTTCCGCACAACCCATTGTTCTACACACGAGCAGTACATTAGCCCTGAGCCACATACGTGGTTTAGGCTGGCGGAGCAGAGCGGGCTTACCGGTCTACGCACACTAGGCATAGCATGCAACATGGATGCGGCATTGATTTCTACATTTGTGGAGAGATGGCATCCCGAGACGAACACATTTCATATGCCCTTCAGAGAGATGACCATCACTCTTGCTGATATTCACCAGATCTTACGGGTTCCCATACGTGGGAGGAGCTGCACTTCAGACCTCGATGAGCAGTACACTAGCCCTGAGCCACATACGTGGTTTAGGCTGGCGGAGCAGAGCGGGCTTACCGGTCTACGCACACTAGGCATAGCATGCAGCATGGATGCGGCATTGATTTCTGCATTTGTGGAGAGATGGCATCCCGAGACGAACACATTTCATATGCCCTTCGGAGAGATGACCATCACTCTTGCTGATATTCACCAGATCTTACGGGTTCCCATACGTGGGAGGAGCTGCACTTCAGACCTCGATGAGCCGGCAGTGAGACAGCGCATCTGTGCTGATCTGGGCGTTGCTGAGGAGGAGGTGAAGAGATGGCACACAGTTGGTGGTATTCCTTTGGGGTATTTAGAGACTAGAGTACTGGAGGAGTGGATGAGGAGTGACGAGCGTGACGAGGGCGTTATTGCTATGTACTACCTCTTTTTGCTTCTCGACTCGACTGTCCTGGTGGACAAGTCGACTAACGCCGCGAAGCAGAAGTGGTTGGCGCTTTTGTTTGACCACGACGTCACATGCGACACTGCATGGGGAGCTGGGATTCTAGCGTACGTCTACCGCAACTTGGGACAAGTGTTTAGGCGTGGAGCACAGGGCATTGCATCGTGCGGGATTCTGATCAGGGTAAGATATTAGATAGATTAGTGAAATATTAAGTTACGTTTTAATATTTTGGTCATTAATGTCCTTAGTTATTCATTTACAGTGCTGGGTTTGGGCATATTTCCCACATTTTCGGGAGCAATATGTCACGAACCCTCAGGCCTTTGGAGGAGCTGTTTCTGGTGCCACGGAGGTGCCGAACAGTAGAGACACCGGTCGTTTGATCGCCATACGCCGCATGTTGGACCGCATGAGATACGAGGAGGTAGAATAGTATACGTAATTTTTGATATCTTAGTCTTTAATTTAAAAAAGTACGTATGTATTGACTTTGCCTTTTTGACTTTACAGGTTACCTGGACCCCCTGGGTGGGGTTGGACTTCCAGGCTCCTGAGGTAGCTCCTGCTAGGTTTCACGGTATACTGTGCATTGTAGATGTTCAGGAGCCGTACCATCCGGACAGAGTCCTCTGGCAGTTTGGGATGATGCAGCCTATCCTAGTTTTGCCCATTCAGCCGACCAAGGTCGTCAGGAAAGCGGAAATCAAGGGATACGAGCTGAGTTTTGCGGGTGAGCTTCTACTGGCTTGGGATGCAGACCCGAGACCCCTGATTGACCTCCAGGGATCGGTTGTGACACATGGGTGGGACATGTCTGCCGATTATTTAGATTGGTATGACGAGTGTTCTCATCCATTGGTCTATCCCGGTTCAGTCAGACGTGATCGTCCGGTCGGCCCTATCCACGTCCCTCCAGCCGTTGACACAGTCGCGGTACGCTAACTTTTATCGAATTATTTGAATGATTTATCTATAATTTTATATTTTGCAATATTTTGACAAATATTACTTGCTTTCTATACAGTGCATTCAGGTGGTTGCTGCTGATATCCTCACTTATTTGCGCACACCTGAGGCGGCGACACGGACGTTCGAGCAACACGCGGCGTTATGGCTGCATATGCTGACTGGGCAGCCTCCCCCCATGGCCCCACCCCCACCTCACCAGTCCCAGATGTTTCGTGATTCTGTCACGGAACCTGGCGAAGGTAGTGGCTCGCAGCCACAGTAGTTTTTATGTTTTGGATTAGACAGGATTCATATGTACAGAGTGTTTATGTAAATGTTATCTATTTATCTTATTTGGTTTACTATGTTTGTTCATGTTATTATGTGGTTTGATGCTTACCTATGTGTACGAGAGAGCAACATAACGTTATCGAACCATAAAAAGATGTATGAACAACTATAAGAAAATCGACTATAGTACATAAGTGTAACTATATGAAATATAATAATATACTATAGTACATAAGTGTAACTATATGAAATATAATGATATACTATAGTACATAAGTGTAACTATATGAAATATAATGAAATACTACAGTACATAAGTATAACTATATGAAATATAATGAAATACTATAGTACATAAGTGTAACTATATGAAATATAATGATATACTATAGTACATAAGTGTAACTATATGAAATATAATGATATATTATAGTACATAAGTGTAACTATATGAAATATAATGAAATACTACAGTACATAAGTGTAACTATATGAAATATAATGAAATACTATAATACATAAGTGTAACTATATGAAATATAATGATATACTATAGTATATAAGTGTAACTATATGAAATCTAATGAAATACTATAGTACATAAGTGTAACTATATGAAATATAATGATATACTATAGTACATAAGTGTAACTATATGAAATATAATGAAATACTATAGTATATAAGTGTAACTATATGAAATATAATGAAATACTACAGTACATAAGTGTAACTATATGAAATATAATGAAATACTACAATACATAAGTGTAACTATATGAAATATAATGAAATACTACAGTACATAAGTGTAACTATATGAAATATAATGAAATACTATAGTACATAAGTGTAACTATATGAAATATAATGAAATACTATAGTACATAAGTGTAACTATATGAAATATAATAAAATACTATAGTACATAAGTGTAACTATATGAAATATAATGATATACTATAGTACATAAGTGTAACTATATGAAATATAATGATATACTATAGTATATAAGTGTAACTATATGAAATATAATGATATACTATAGTACATAAGTGTAACTATATGAAATATAATGATATACTATAGTACATAAGTGTAACTATATGAAATATAATGATATACTATAGTACATAAGTGTAACTATATGAAATATAATGAAATACTACAGTACATAAGTGTAATTATATGAAATATAATGATATACTATAGTACATAAGTATAACTATATGAAATATAATGATATACTATAGTACATAAGTGTAACTATATGAAATATAATGATATACTATAGTACATAAGTGTAACTATATGAAATATAATGATATACTATAGTACATAAGTGTAACTATATGAAATATAATGATATACTATAGTACATAAGTGTAACTATATGAAATATATAGTATATGTGTTTGAAAACATTAGATTACACAAAATTAGATTAGCTAAGACAAGGATAAGAAAGGTCTAAGTGTTTCTTAATCTAAGCGTGTACCTACACGCTTAGCTTAAGTGTGTACCTACACGCTTAGCTTAAGTGTGTACCTACACGCTTAGCTTAAGTGTGTACCTACACGCTTAGCTTAAGCGTGTAGTCTGGTAACGGTGATTTTTCAACGGCTGACCCTTCAACGACTCTATTTCATCCTACAAATACCAACAATGTCGTCACAAGCCTTGTACACCCTTCTCTATTTCACCCTACAAAAACCTCATTACATGTTAGTATGGCATCTTCGTCGAGTTCGAGTTCAAGTACGGGAGAGAGATTTTGCTTCTGTAATTTTAAGGCGGTCATTCACACTTGTGACCGACAATGGCAATACGGAAGAAGGTATTGGGGATGCCCAGAATTGGGGATGTACGATGTCCACAAACCTGATAATAAAGGGGGGTGTGATTTCTTTGCGTGGTTCGATCCACCATACGACGTGAGGGCATACGAGGTCATTATGGAGTTGTGGAAGGAAAGAAAACAACTTATAAAGCAGAATGAGGGTCTTTGTAGGTATTGTTTACAAAAATTAACAAGTAAACGTCGTAGGTGTTAGAAAGATAGAAGTAACTATTTATCATGTTTTGTAGGAAGCAAGCGGAATTAGCGAAAGAGGGAGATCGATAATGAATCAAGCAGAATTAGCTCGAAAATGAATCAAGCAGAATGAGCGAAACAAGGGATGTGATTTGTTATGTTTTGTAATACTTTGCGCCAGTATAGGCCCATTAAATCGAGATAAAAAAGCAAGTTTGTACTACTTCGAACGTAAATAAAAACACATCAAATTAATAATATGAACACATCAAAGATGTCTAAATATTACATTACATAATCGTGTAATCAATCAAGTACATGAACGGATCCGTCTCCCACATACATAAATAGATCTGGTGCCCGACCATATGCAATGCGGTAATCTCGATACATCTTCAAATTCAACTCAAACTTTGTTGTCCACCACAGAATGTTTCGATCTGCGTTTCTGCGCCACGCACCAGGTGTGTGCGGTATTGGCGACCCTTCCTTAAGCACCACCTACATATACACACACAAACTATTTTAGTAGTGAAAACAATGTAACCTAATTTCATAAATATTTTTATTAGAAAAAACCTTTATCGGTATGAAGTGATCATGATTGCCTACGTGTGCCATGGCAAGAATCTTGTCTAGAGGTCCCATGCTTGATGTCCTATTCCTCAACGGTAAGCAAAACGTCGGAACTTCCCACGTTAATAAGACGAGACCAACCTGATATAGTGTGGCAAACACTAAACCCATCAATGGCATGTGAAGCCAGTATAATTCTGAGCAAGGTTTTCTGCAATGGTTCACTTGCAAGATAAGATCCTCCCAAAACCCTTGTCGAAGACGGCAACGTATCGGCTCGTACAGCTCTCGATTGTCAAGCAACTCCGCTACCATCTCGCGTCGGATGTTGGCATATTCCTGCTCTTGCCTCCCCAACAATACAGCCATCGACCGATATCCACAATGTTCGTCGGGGCGTACATCTCTAACATTCTTGATGTACGGAATCCAAAAGTCATCCACATTGTCAATCCCAAAGTTCACCCCCATATGAACAAGGGGAAAAATAGGTTCTTGAGGCCACTGCAAATCTTCTGGTTGTGATTCTTCTAGTATGGGTTGGGATTGCAAGTCGTCAAAGTCCATCACTACTGCAGTAGATGCACTTGCCTTCCCCTTCCCCTTTGTCTTCGGCCCCGCCTTCTTCTCATTCTCGTGGAGCTCATCCCGTCTATGCTCAAACAAGCACTTATCCCTCTTCTCCGCCTTCTCATCCACCTTCTCCTTGTTCCTAGCACCACTTGGCCTTCCTTTTGACTTGATTCCCGTCGGCTCCAACAAAGTACTCTCTTCTGGATGCTCTAAGTCGTCGTACAACTCACCTAGTAGGAATGCCGTGCCTTTCTTCAATGTCCCAACCTCTAACCTGGCAAACATTTCACGAAGTCTCATCTCTGTAATGTCCATTCGAACATAGACAGAAGGGCCAAGTGTTGTGGTTGGAGTCTCTTCCCATTCCAAGTCCCTCCAGAACTCGTGAACGCCTGACGGAATGAGAGGTGTTCTTGAAATGATGGCTCTTGCAATACTGTGCACGCAAGGCAACCCGAGGCAATCTCTCACCCAATGGTCGTTGCATTCTTCTGAGAACTCCCCCTTCTTCAACATATCGTAATATCCCAACAACATATCAAAGCACCTATCAGACACTTGGTAGAAGAGCCTAGAAAAAGTAGCTCGTACAACTGCCGGCATCGATGCATCATCGAAATCCGTTGGTCGTTTGGAAAGTGAAAGGTTCATGCTCCCCCTAATCTGATCTATTTGAAGGATGATGGCATGGTGAATCCTCACGATAACTCTGTTGAAGCCCCCTCTGCTAGAGCCAATAATATCTTTCAAAACCTTGTGCATCCCCTCAACCCTGTCAAATCACATGACGTTAGTACGACATTAACAACTATGAGTACAAAAAACAACATATTGTGCACGTCAAACCTGTTTGAAGTCCTCGTGAAGAAGTGAATATGATGATCCGTCCACGCCCTTACTATGCTCGTCTTGTACGGAATAAGCCATGTGCCCTCCACGTATCCGACAAGGCCTTTCTTCCACGATGTCCGTAATACGGCAAGCCTCTCTTCATAGCTTTCTTCACTAGCTGAGCAAAAAAGTGCCCAACATTGGTTTGCAAAGGCATCCACACTTTCCTTCTTCTTCAAGATGGACGAGGCACGTGCCTCGATGTTATGCTTTATATGCACCCAGCACAAGAGGTGTTGAACTTCGGTGCCGAAAACACTCCGGATAGCAGTTATGAGGGCCTTCTCACAATCTGTCATTATTGCAGTAGGCATCACTCCCAAATCCAAACACAATGCTCGAACTTTCCTCATTATCCACTTGTAATGGTAAATTTGTTCCGCCCGGGTGAATGCATAAGCAATGTTGAACGTCTTATGAGTGTTGGTGAAACCAACAATCTCCACAAGTGGCATTCCATATCTACGGAAAAGATTTCAAAATACAATACACATTTTTAAATGAAATACTATAACAATTTATGTCATAATAAACTACATATTATTACAATTAATGACTTACTTGTTTGTCTTGTATGCCGCGTCAATGATTATCACGTACGGGAACTTCTTCAACAACCGCAGCGACTCCGGATTAGCAAAAAATAATATTGCAACCTCATCAGTCTTTGCATCCCTCAAAGGATGAACTATGTATTTATGCTCAACCATAAACCTTATGGACCACTGTGTAACCGTTAAGTCTCCCAGATCCTCGTACTGCGGCTTCTGCAAGAAGTTGGCCACTTGCTTCCTGGAAGTCACATTTCCCGGGAAGTTTTGCCTCAATTCCGAAACAATTTGATTCGGCATCTTGCGACCGTCTCCCCACCTCCTAGCGCACACCTGCTCCGCCTCGGTCATTCGACCCATGAATGCATGGCCTTCAAAGCTAGTTCGTAGCTTATGGTTGTGTCGACCTTCAATCACACCCAAGATCCACTTTTCACCAACCGTCCATGCCTCTTTCTTCTTGCGAACACCCATTATCTCAAACTTACACCCACACTTTTTGGATCTCAACTTTCGGATTTTAGGAACCGGCAACTCTGGATTCTCTTTGTTCACCTTCGGCCTCCCCGATCTCCAGGGCCCAAACCTATCACACACTATACTAATTTGGTATAGACTTGAGTTACGCTTCACCAAAGCTATCACAAGCTCCTTTCCTTTTTCTTTCACCCATTTGTACAATTCTTCCTTACTATCTCATACTAGGTCCGTAGTAAAATGCTCTTTATAGTCTTTCCCCTATAAATGTTAACTATGTTATACACTAAATATGATTTCCAATTATATACTACGAATTCATGGTAAATATTAGCTACCTAATTAAGTGCAATATTTAAGACAGCAATTACGAATTAAAATACCGATGAACGAAAGAGGAATTTTTTTAATTAGGTGCAATATTAAATAAACTATTTACGATTTAAAATACCGATGAACGAAAGAGCAAGATTTTATACATGCTAAATAGTCTATCCCCATTTGTACAACTCATCATAACTACATCACTATGTACTACACTACATATGATTTCTAATTATATAACTACGAATTCATGCTAAATATTGGCTATCTAATTAAGTGCAATATTTAACACACTAATTACGAATTAAATTACCGATGAACGAAAGAACAATTTTTTTTTAATTAGGTGCAATATTTAAGACACTAATTACGAATTAAAATAACGATGAACGAATGAGCTCTATTTTTTAAACACTAACCACAAATTCGCCGCTAGGGTCCCAATCGCCTTCCGCTTCCTCGTCTAACACAAATTTCGACTGCATCCATTTGTCGTCCTCCTCCTCTTCTTCTTCACTTTGAACCCACTCGTTTTGTTCGTCACTACTATCCTCACCACTATGATACATCTTTAAAATTTAGGAGTAAACAATTTCAGTTTCTAGGATATGAAATGGACCTTCGACTATAAATAGAAAGAAATATATCCGTTAAGCACACCAACGGCTATAATATACACGCCTAAGCTAAGCGTCTGGGAATTTTCCAACGGCTAAATATACACGCTTACACGCCTAAGCTAGGCGTCTGCTTAAATGCCTAAGCTAGGCGTCTCTTCTTAGACGCCTAGCTTAGGCGTGTGTTTTTGGTTCTCTCTCGTGGAATCTGTTGTCGTCTTTTCAAAATACCAAGAATACCCCTATACGCCTAGCTTAAGCGTGTAAAACCACACGTCTAGCTTAAGCGTGTAGAATAGCGTCCGTTTAGATAATTTTCCGCGTGTATTTAGCCATAGCCTATTTTTAAATGCCCAGTTATTTTTCCCTTTCTTCCTTCCTCACCAATCCAGCTTCAATCGCACAACACCGCCTCTAAAATGCCACCACGGTTCACTTTCCGACCATCACACACCAAGAACCACCGGTCCGCCCCACCTCCCACCTCAATTTCTCTCTACAACTCTCCCTCTCCCTGTAATTTCTAGTACTGTTCAAGATCTGGTTCACCTAGACAATTTGGTCTTAATGATGGACATTCTACTCTTTGGGTTAACTTGATATGGTAATGAAAATAGGGTTTGTATATGAGTTTTGGGTATCTGGTGAGGTGTGGTAAGTACTGGAGAGTGGTGGCCTGGTGGTGCAAGAGGTCAGATTTGGGCGAGAAAGAAAACAGAGGAATATGGTAGATTTGGAGAATGATAACATGGTGGCCTCGGATGTTAGTTAGGATGAGCGGCTTTGAAGGCCGATAGGACGGGCAATGACGGAGGATGAAGAGCAGTGGTCGAAGGTGAAGGCAGCCATTGTTTCCGATGAAGTTTAGCAGTGGTGGGGGAGATAGAAAGTCAAAGAGAAAACACCGCAAACAATATTTTGATATAGATTTTGCAAGTTGTAAAAAAGATATTAATATAATATCAAAATAATAGAATAAATTTAAATTAGAAATGTGGTAGTAATTGGAAAAATGAAGAGTGGTTCAATTGCTGTAGACTGATTTATCTGACATTTTGTGTTTCAGAAAGATATAAAGGATCTTTAATGAAAACAATTATTATATAAATAGATACTTTTTAAATGACATTTGGCACAATATTATAGGAGTGTAAGATTTTTACTCTTCACTAAGTGTAGGCATAGATTTGTTCAGAAAAAACCCTCTAAAATGTGACCCATAAAAAAAAATCAATCTAGTACGAAATGACTCAAACTCTAATTACAACCTCTTTAGCCCAATAGACATAATGGACAGGTTTACTATCGATTAATCAGAGGGATGTTTGGGAGGCCCATCATTGGAACGTGAGGACTAATCCTAGTTATCAGATCAAATTCAAGTTTAAAAGGACTTTAATTAATGGAACGTGATTACATTTTTTTTTAAAACTCAAAAGTTAAAAGAACATTAGTGGTTAGGATTGCTTATAAATCAATCACTGATATTGAAGTTTTATTACAAAAAGGTCATATAATGGCACCTTTGTAAATATATGATGCAAGATAAACATTTATCCTACGTTGTAAACATGTGTGTTTTGTTGCGATACACATTGTATTGCGTTACAATGTGCATCGCTACAGTGAACATCAAAATAATTCAGATTGCTACGATACGCATTTGTTTTGAGTGGCAATGCACATCACTACATTAAATATTACTACAATAATGCATATCACTACTTACAATGTGTATTTGTATGTTGCTATGATTACATTTGTATTGTGTTGTGATATAAAATTGCTATAGTGCACATATGACCGATTAACGGTGGGTCAACAACGAAACGAATGTCAGTCAACGGTGATTAATGTCAGAGACCCTTAATCAATGTTAAAAGTCACTATAATGCACACTTGTGCATTAAACATAAATGGGTGTACATCATAGTGAATGTACATCCTCGTAAAACACATGATACACATTCATGTATATCATAACATGCAATGTGCACCTTTCGCACAGTCTGCATGGGAACATGCGTTGGCGTATGATTAATTCACTGATCAATGATTATATAAAAAGTCTCGTGCATGAAGTTGGATTGATCTCTGAAAATGGCCCCCAGCTTATAGATTTGGTTACTCTCTCCGCAGAACTGCTACAAATATGTAATCAACCTTACCTAGCTGTGTTCACTGACCACGTTATGAGGTCTGTCGACTCGCACCCTCTGTGGGTGGGGGGGAATACGACTTTCAAGTTAATGCTGTATAAACCGGGGCAACCTGACCCATATGCACCCAGATGCCAGCTTGAACAATACAGTAGAAACAAGGGCTATTCCGCCATATACCGATAAATAAAGCTTTAGAAAACAAGCCTTCTTGCTAGATTAGCAAGGATATGATACTAACCTCTTGAGCACGAAGATTCAGTGGACCTCTTCATCAGCCTGGGTCGACTTCCTTGGTCTACAAGCAAAGTATGAGGGGTCTAAGAGCTTTCAGTGACAATGGATACTGGCAGCGTCATACAACGAAACTATACCATATACTAAATTTTTTCAAAACCCTGAAACTCGGAACTAATTCCAAGCAAATCTAGCCAACATGATTTAGTGTTCTAAGAGTAAGAATATATGATATGTCAAGTCCCAACGACTGGTGCAGTATGACATTATCCACAAAATACACAAGATAATGCAAGTTACTTACATATCTCTAGCTGCAAATTAATATTCTGTCGAAATCTTCAAAGGGTTGCGCCTTCAATATCACAGGGCAATGGAACAGCCCTTGAGGTTAAAGGAACAATGCCATCACTCAGATTTCCCTACTAGCCAGCCCTCTTTTCTCACTTCCCTTTTACATTATTTCACCAGTAGTGATGCTGACAAGTAACAACTAGCAACCACAGCAACTCTCAACCTCCAGTTCTCTAAAACTATAGTGTCAATCTACTGAGACAATGGCTGGCAAATCAAGCTCTCTCAAGTCTCAGCACATAAACTTCAGTTATGAGGTGTTTCAACAATTAATTCTACAGGCGAGCACTGATGATCCATTACAAGGTAACAAAAAGGTATAACAACCAAGAACATATTGACCAGGAAATACTGAGCATGAAATATCATCGTTCAATTGACCACATGATCAATCAACCAGGAAGTATTGTAAATTTCATCACTCAGTTGACCACATGATCTTATTACACAAGTCACTCAAATTCAAGTGACAAGTTCAATTTAAGCACACCTTATAGTTACCCAAGATTCAGTATAAAAAGAGAGCAGTCGAACAGATCAATTACTTATGAAATATTTTCAGAATATTTAACTTAATCCATGCAAACATCAATCATGTCTTTGTTAGAAAAATGAACCTCCATAAAAAATGTGCTAGTGTTTGATATTTGAGAGACCAATATACCAAGTGTTTTGTGGCTCGGCATGCAAATTCTTACAGAGTTGAAGTGAGTTTCAGCTGATTTGCCAGCGCCAAAGTCTATCCATGCAGTTCTCTAGTACATTCTGTCAAAGGAACAAGTAATAGATAGACCTTTATCATGGAAAACAGATTTTGAAGACTTGCTCGTTGCCTGTGAACTTATAACTCACGATGTAGGGTCAGCATTGTGCCATCCCCTAGTGCAAGGTGGTATACTCATGAACTCGTCAAATTCCTTTACATGAACATCACAGCATTTCCACTGCAAAACAAAAGTTGGGGTGAGCTTTTTAGAGAACAGAAAATATATAAAAACAAATGAAAAAATTCCATCTGAACAGTCATGTTTTTCATACACATTGATTAAAGTGCACTAGGCGACTCTAGGTGATGGGGGTCCGACCGCCTAGGCAGGACTGAGGGGAGCAAGGTGCACGCCTAGCCACCCTCATTCAAAATAAGTTCAAGATAAATAGAAGAATGTAATTTGAGAATATAAAACGTGTTTATAAGGAAACAAAACCAAGTTTAAAGCATCATAATGTCATAACATCAAGTTTAAAGTAGTAAGCAAGTAAGAAATTGAGTCTAAACCTTCAGAATTTTAATAAACCCAATCCTAAAACATAAAAAAATGAAACTAAAGTCATCAAGCTTAAAGGGGTGGATGGTTAGGGAGTGGGTCAATCAAAATCATCAATATCTTCTTCATCTTGGTCAAGACAAACATCGGCATTCTCATCATCTTCAACGCTAGCAGAAGAACAACAAGCAGAGAAGAAAGAAAAGTCGAACAGCAGACAGAAGAGAAGAGACGAACAGAGGCTTGTTTTTCTTAAAGCAAAATTATAGTTTATATAGTAAAGAGAGAAGGGAAAATAGGGAAAGAGTGAGGCTAAATACAAGGAAAGATAATATTCTTTTACAATACATTCCCTAGTTTAAAAGATCGCCTGGATGCCTTGCATGCCTGGCCGCCTAGGCGAGCCCAAGGCGCCTGAGCACCGCCTAGCCACACTTGCATCGCTTGAGACTAGGCAGGCGTTGGCCAGGATCAAGTGGCCATGCGAGCACCTAGGCGCGCCTTTTCATTCACTGTTCTAACAAGTACATTGATAGCTTACCCCTCTCATACGGTCATGAAAGACTGCTGGCCCTGGATGATAGTTACACGCAGTGTCATGATTATCTTTTTCTTTAAATGTTTGGCCGCATCCTTTATTCTTACAGACCTGCGGCTCATTTATGCCAATGATTCTTTTCGGAGGACAAACAGTCGTGGCTTGAGCAGTGTTTGCAGATTCCTGTTTGACATTTCTCGCAGCTGAGCCTGGACAAGAAAAAAGAGAGGATAAATTGTGTGAAATGGTTCGAACTTATTAGGTAGTTGCGATCTGTGGCACCAACTTTTCATAATCACCAACATTTGGGAAGGTAGCGAACATTGACATGGATCTTTCCAAATTTGAGCTACTTCAGTAATAGTTAGTCTCACTGCTTATTACCCACCAAAGTCGGTGATTATCTTAAGTTTAATAGAACTTTGTGGCACTGACTGCAACTATCCCCAAAGTTTGTATTATTTTGTGCAATCTGCCAAAAATTAAGTTGTCATTCCTTACAAAATAAGACTTCTTCGTGATCACAAGAAATAACATATCATCAAGCATTATTTCACTCCCCAAGGTGACTTTTATATTTTACATTCAAATGACTGTGACTACCATAAGGAGCCAGGAAAGAGAACCGAATGAGGAAAATGATCTGAAACTTGCATAATTAACTGGTGCAGTCGGGTAAGGACGTCCATACAAGTGTTTGAATTACATTCAAAAGAAAGTTAAGATAAGAACATTTTTTTTCAAACACGTATCATAAAGAGGAGCATACCATGGTCTGAGCAGAAAAAGCCCTGCTTACACCTAGAGCAGGCTTCTGTTACCGAGGGATTACTAGCAAGTGCTGAAGCAGGGACAGGAGCAGGTGTAGCATTTTTCGGTGCAGGTTTTGCTAGCATTGGCTTCTCAGTTGTATGATTACCTGTCTTGCACCTTTAACCAAGTAAAACTATTGCATAAGTAGCAATCTCCATGAAAAAGATATCTAATGTAGATGGGGAACCTTGTCAGAATGAAAGTGCATACTAATTCTACTAGGAAGTGGACATACAAAAGTGACACAAGACGAGAAAAGGATATATGAATGTTTCAGGTGTTCAGGGAATAAAAGCACCATTTTAATGTAGATGCCAAACCTTGTCAAAATGAATGCGCATACTGAAGATATTCTACTACGATGTGGACATGCAGTAGTGACAGAAGATGAGAAAAAGGAATATGAATGCTCCAGGAGTTCACGAAATAATAAAATTTGGTGAATTTCACTATCTCAATCCAAGTATGAACTATCTGTTGTCTGTACATATAGTCAACCAATCAAATGTTTCCAGAGGTGTTTCACAGAAGTCAGAAGGTTTTCCAAAGAGCTAACTTGGAAGAATAATTCTACTACAGGTGTGAACTGTGAAGGTTGATCCGAGCTAAAAGATGCGAGGGATCGGTTCAGAGAATCAAAGGAAGAAACTAAGCGATGAGCTCAGAGTAATACCAGCTTTAAAGGGATGTTAAGCATGATTTTGTTCCAGCCGACAAGTCCCAAACTGTAGACAAGTGCTCCCAAGCAAGGAAGAACTAACTGCTCTCCATACATGGAACTTTCCATGTATGGGAGGATTGCACTTTCAAAATACAGATTTCTCTTATTTGTGTTATTTTCTATTTAAGCCTGTTTCCTATCTAGACTTAGTTTGATATGGTACTTTTTACTCATAAGGTCATTTGTAAGGTAAACAAATGCTCATAAGGTAGCCAGAAGCCCTTTTTGGCGTTCCATATAGAACCCTTCTTTCCTTAATTTCCTTTTTTTAGTATAGTTTTATTCGATTCCGAAGTAGATACATTTTTATCTCCGTATTTAATTAGGATTCAAGTTATTATAAATTGGACCACTTACAGTCTTTGTTTTCAAGTTGAAGTTTCAGGGTTGAGAAATTAATTACAATTGGAATAATCTTCGAGTGTTGTGTTGTCCTCTGAGTGTATTTAAGTGGGTGGAATCCAAATTGTGTATAACCCATTTTGTATTCAGTACTTTGTCTCCTTGAACCATATTGGAATTAGCTGATTCAAACTCAATATAAATCAACCAATTTGGGCTTGAACCCTTGAGGATTGTCAGTTCATTTGTTGTCTGATCAGGCGCTCCAGTGTCCCCTATCACATCATATCCTGCAATCTTGGTATTCCAGAGGAAGCCTCTAAGCATGAAGAGGTGCAAGTAGCACAAGAAATCCAAAATCAACAAATAGCATATAACTTAAGAAGCTAAGGGAAATTGGTTCAAATTAGAGAAATGAACATTCTTTTTTTTTCGAAACAAAGAGATAGACACAAACTTTTCCTTGAGAAAAAAAGATAGGCACATTCATAATGGAGAAAAATGGTTCTGAGGTTCCTTACCGATGACTAATTGTGTTTGTGCGTCTGTTTACTGCAAAACTAGGTTCCATCTTTTCTAACAGTATTATTTCGAGAAAGTTTAACGCAAAAAATTCTGGTTATTTAAATTCAAAAACACTACTCATTTTGATCGATGAATATGTAGCAAATATGATATTCTCATTCAATAATATATAAGAAACAGTTCCCTTTCCCACAATGAGTTCTTCAATGAAAACAATAATTGAAGGACAAAAGAAAAGTATACTGGGAAATCCAAAGATAGACATACCCTGGAATTTCCAAAAACAAACTGAAATCATGACTTTGTTTTTTGCAACAGCTCCACTCTTTCATTCCATCATGGAATAATGGCTGTAATTCATAAGACAACATGTTTAGAATGAACAAGTGCCACTAGTATGGCGGCAGAATGTAAACATTGATGAAATAACATCATTCAATTCAAAAGTGAATTTATTGAGAATAACGAACTTAGAGGTGAAAGTTAACTTACTCCCTGATGATGAAGATCAAGGAAAATATTCCAGCCACGAAGAACAACATGCAAACAGTTAAAAAGAATAAATATAGTCAGAGTAGTGTAATATAACAGGCTAGCTGAATATTAAAACAACCGAAGTAGAATTTTCATGTGAATGCAGGCATCAGTTTCAGAAGATATCAACTTTAAGACCCATTAAACTATGATAATGAGGATGAAATTCAGGAAAGAAGTGAAACAGTAGGGGCATTAACTATTTGATTAGAGATGAATAAGATATTCTAGGAATAGCGAATTATTTAACTCACTCAGAGTCTCCGACATAGCATAGAATGTAATAAACAAAGCATCAGCATGACAAGTGACAAAGATAGAATAAACTCCTTCCCAGCAAGTTTAAGTGCTTAGCTGTAAACCCTTGTGAGCCAGAAAACCATACTCGGAATCAAAAGGGTGCAAAATTAGTATTACCCTCACAGTCAGATCAGTCAAATCAACATTTAAACAGTTCATGTCGATTGTATTCAACCAGCATTCATCTGAAACGAACAGATACTCTCACTCAGCCATCACCTGGAATGTTTTAAACCTTCCCGAAAAACATGTTTCCTTCCTTCTTGTGTTTGGTGAAAACAAAAGAAAATCATCATCCGTAAGTAAGACACGAAAGTTGGACTTGCAAGGAAATCATGTTCGATAGTTCACATCAATTCACTGAGTGATAATAAGACCAGTCCAATTAAGCGCAACTTGTTAGAGAGTGAAAGGATCTTCTGCAGTATCCAGTGGAAATATGTAAAGAAAGTTTGTACAACTCAAAATTAACTACCTGCCACGAACTTTTCTGACCAGCCATATTCACTAATAAGATCCTTAAAATCGGAATAATTTGTTAAACTGAACAGCGAAGCGCAACATCAGAAAACTAGCAATCTTGTGGCAATAGCTTTACAAGTATTGGCCCTAAAAATCAATGCGATCCTTCCAGAAACTAGTCAAACTACATAGTAATCGAAAAGTGAACACAGAAGGCCAAAACTTGCAGAAATAACGAAATCGGAGCAAATTAGGGGGGGGGGGGGAGAGGGAGAAGGAATACCGAATCGTGGTAGCGGCAGGAGCCTTCTGGATTGTGATCCTCGGTGAAGGTGGCATAGCAGCCGATTCTCTGGCATCGGAGCTGTGACATTTTCCCTCTATCACTCTTTCCCTTGCTGTGGAAGTTGGATTACCCCTTCGTCGTACGGGGCACAAATATTTGGCCAATCTCGCGAAACTTCTCTTACCAAGTGTAAAAGAAAACGGTCTTCATTCTACCGGTGTTCATAATTAATTCGATCCAATTTACCGATTCATGTAGAATTCGTATCTTGTACGGGTTATGTAATTTGATAAAATAAAATAAAAATATTTATGATTGAATTAAATTAATATTATATCAAAATATTTTTTAGAAAAATATAATTTTCGCTGGATCATTGAAAATAATATAAATTTATGTAGACTCATTTAGAGAATAGTTAATATAGATATATTATAATGATTATTAATCTAAAAATCTCGATAAAATTATTCCCGATTTACAAATTATTTATACGTGGGATATATAATAGATGGTCTTTAAACAATTTAAACAGATTTCAAACAAATAATTAATGCGTGGTTTAGACAAAAACTATTAGATTAATAATTTTATCTTTTGAATAAGAAAGCCAAAAATATTCATAATATGTATAACACATGTTTGGATTATAGTAGAAAAATTTTTAAAGGAAAAAAATTGACAAAATCTTGAACATGATTTTCTTTAGGTTGAATATTAAGTATTATAACAAAATCTTTATTTTTATGTTTTTTTAGTTTGATATTTGAACAATTCATAATCAAATTTTCAAATCTTAACTACTATATTATACCTTGAAATTATGTTTTTGGTTAAACATGGATAAAAATCAGGTGAAAATAAGGTGAGGTGAAAATTTTAAAATTATAAAAAATAAAATTATATATGTATAGTTAATAATAACGCCAGTGTAAATCTTTTAAAAAATAAATTATATTAAAATAAAATTTATGTTTTTCAAGATAATATATATAGGTAAACAATGGGGATCCAAAATTATTGTTACACCCTCAACAATACTTGTAAAAATCACAATATAAAACAATTATTTCTTAATATTTATGAAAATAATAATATACTAAAAATTAGTTACGAAACCAATATTTATCATAGCAAACTATGATAAATATTTCATGATTTTAAGGGGATATGAGACCCAACGAACGGAAAAACAACAAAATATCTTTGATATTTCATGAATGGCTTAAAAATGAGATGCAAATTTCAATGACTTACGTTCGATGAATGAAGATGAAAAAAATTATTTTCTCTTGTAAAATAGTCATCACTCTTACGTTTCTTAAATAATAGGATTGTTTCACATGATTTTAAGATAATGGTTATAAAATATATTATAACACAAATAAAATTAATAACGAAAAAATTAAAACTTTAAAGAATTTAATAAAGCAAAAAAATGATGGTTAACAACTTAGGTACAAAATGAAAGAAATTACATATCTCGAATGGGCATGGGCGTAGTATTAAGAAACGAAGACACAAAATTTATAGCCTCGTGCAAATTATTCATGATTCTTTTTTTAAATAATTAAGAGGGAGTGTAATTTAGATATTTGTTATTCAGTTTATTAAGGATATTCAAAATTTAAAAAGGATTTGGTCTAATGATATCTTTGATATTTGAACTTTTAAAAAAATATATGAAATAATTCAAAATATATATAAAAAAAATCATTACAAATCATCCAGATAAATCATATTTTTTTAGTGTTTTCAAATTACGTAATAGACCCATCTAAAGTTGTAAAATTTTGATTTTAGTTTATATCCTTACTTCTAGAAAACGATCATTAAAAAGTTATTTGAATAATTGATTAATTAGTAGTGGTTGATTTATGTCGGTGTAAAGTTATCTCAAATTCAAATACTTTTAAAATTTGTATACGTACTACATTTTAATTTACTTTTGATAATATGTATAATCATATGAAATTGAAAGTTTGTTACGACAAAGATTTACATGATTTTTTAGTTAAACTTTTTGTTTGATTTAACAAAATATTCTTGGTAATTTATAATTGATATTTCACGGTTTGTTAGTGAATATTTTCTTGGTGATTAACAAATTCAATTTAATTTTTTAAAACTGAAAATTATATTTAGCAAAATGATAAGTAATAAGCCCAAAGAAACATTGTAAAATCGGAAAATGAAGACTGTGTATTTTTTATAGAAAATTATAACCAAATAAAAATTGTTAAATGGGAAAATATACCAAATTTGTTAAAAATCTGATATGATATAATTGTTGTCAAGATGAGTTGTTAAAATTGAAAGGTTTAGAAAAAAATCTCAAGATTATATAAATTAATTTTGTTAAGATACATTTTTTTGAAATTTCACTAAATTGTTAATAAAATATGAATGTGTAATAATATAATATAGTGGGTTGAATTATAAAAACACATGTAGTGTGAGTTGAAAATTGTATATATATTGTATGATTTGGCCCATAAATTATATATGCAAAGTCATAAAAATAATATTACTAATTACATAAACGAATATAAGATGTATTTTATATCTAAGTTTAGTAGGAAATCTATCATATATTATTTTGAAATATATTATAGGCTTATTGTATGTGTAATTTGTAGAAATCAAGTTTTATAAAAAAGTTGTATATAGTTTTTATATATTTGAAGTTAGTTGTGATTAGATATTGTGATTTAAAATTTTAAATATTTGAAGTTAGTTGTGATTAGACATTGTGATTTAAATTGAATAGAATTGTTAATAAAAAAAAGTGGATTAATCACAAATTGACACATATGATTTGTGGGCCCAAAATTAATATAGTGGCTTTAAATTCCTTTGCTTTAATATATATATATATATTGATCCGATTCTAAATTATCTGGAACTAGAAATCATGCCTACGCACGGGAAAAAATTAAACTTAATTATCTAACAATTTATAAATATTAATTTTACAATTTAATTGATTAAAAAGTATCCTGATGTAAATTTGATCTAATAGGGATTTCATCACTAAAAAATAAAGTTATGTTGGTAGAGATGTAAACTTGATCAAGATCATATATAGAATTGTTTAATATTAATTGTTATGAATATTATAAAATATATCAAAAAGAGAATTTTGAAAAGAATTTTTGACGATGAAATTGTCCATGTAAATTAAATAATAATTATGCACATTGTACTTATTTTTTAACAAATTAATGCCAGTAAATATCTAAAATTGTTTAACTTTGTAGGGGACTTGACTCCACTACATAAACATTTCTCAATAAATGTCTACCTATATAACGGAAACGTTATATAAATTATATAAGATTGAAACTTTCCCAATAAATAGTGGTTTTTTCAAATTTAAATTCTTATTAATTTAATATGATCATATTGTAACTTTTCAAAATATATGTTTTAAGTAAATCATTTTATAATACAATAAAAAATATAGCTATGGAAAAAGTACTAATGTAATAAAATAATATTTGATATTGTGACAAATTTATTTTATTTTTTATAAGGAATATGCATTGCGAAATTAATTGACATTAATTATCTTGTTATCTCGTCATCAATTCTACATTTTTCAATTACTGTAATTTTATTTAATGTTTCCTATGTGTGATATTTTAATAAAGTAAATAAAAAATTATTAAATTGCTAAATTATCAAAATATTATAATATATATAATTTAACATGGAAAACATCACAATATAATCAAAAAAATTTATAGACAAATAAAAAAATAGGAAAAAGGAATATGTATGTTTGATCACTTTCTATATAGAAATTGCATACTACAATTCAATCAATCCCAAAAACATCAAATTTGTTAAATACAGTTGAGCATGTATAAGCTATATATTACAATTCAATCAAACATACATGATCTCTAATACATTAACAAATTCAACATGAATATGTCAAGACAATATAGAGTTATTATAAGTAAATCAAAAGACACATATACACCATTTTTTTTATATAAATTTAGAATTTAAACTGATTCTTCTTACTTTAAAAATGTATAAAGTCCTTTAGATGTGCCATTGAACTTAAATCTTCTGTCTTTTGAACTCATATCTTCTTCGTGTTAGATCTGCTTCACATTTGACCACATTTCGATCAGCTTCTTTTTCCTAAATAAACTATATTGACAAATTCAACAAATATCAATATAATATAAAAACTTTTTATGCATAAACTAATTTTCCGAAATACTAAATGAAACATATACATTATATATGGCTTGTGAAACTAAAACTTATACATTATATAGTGCTTACTCGAGCTCTCCATTTTGTTGTTGGCTTTCTACATGTGACGACTCCTCTTTTGCTTAATTTCTTGAGCTTCTGCAATTCAAAGCATCAAACTTCCTTTCCCGGTAATCCTCATTTCTATTTGAAGGCAAAAAGTGCGGTGAATGTAAAAGGTTGATTAATGCAATTTAAGCGGTTAATTGCTCCTACTTAATGTATTAAGCCAATTTCAAGCTGTTTCACTTTTACAAATCTCCCATCATTTAACAAAATTTGAAAACGGTTCACCGGCTGATTGGATCACGCGATTAAGGATAAGAAGAGAATAACTATATTTGTAATTTTTATGAATAATAATTTGTTTTTTCTCAATTACAACACTAACATCATTTTATTGTATTTACACATCACTTTTTAAGCAATTGGTATGATATTCCATCACACATTCATTTAACCTTGCTAAATATGCATTATATAAAAACTGAACTCAACACCAATGATTGTGAAACATGACCATAAATAATCATTGACTTAAAGCTTACTTTATATCTTTATAGATATAGATAGAAATATTACATACATTTATAAATTGAATATGTAACTATGTTAGGTTATATAATTGGTTTTTCATTTATATTTTGAATGCTAATTTCGTATAACTAATTTGTAAGTTTAATGCATGGTGCATTCATTGCTAAAGAAATATTACATACGTTTACAAATTGAAGATGTAACTATTTTAGGTTATTCATTGTTAATTGGATAATTTGTTTACTCTATAGATTACAAAAAGTCATTGAATTGTGATGCATACATTAAATTTAGGGGCATTAATTAGACATTTTATCTACTTTATATATTTATTATAGATATATATATATTAATTTTATTGGTTTTCTGTTTTTAAATGAGAAAAGAAATTAAAAAACTTATTTTAACCATTTTCAGCTTTAACAACACAAACATTCACATAAATTTGAATATTTAGTATGGCAAGTACACAAATAACAACTCATTTTTGTTCACCAAGCTAAGCTGGAGAATTTGTCATTTTTATGGATAAAGACACACTTAGATGCTATTGTAGATAATAAACAACAATTTAGAATATGTTGTCTTATTATTTTGTCAATCACCATGTTTAAAACGGCTTTAAGTAGATCAACCATCTTATTTGCAACTCTTAGATGGATCTCAAATATCGTATGAAACTAATAAATTTATTTACTCGTGATAGCATTGTCTCACTTTGATTATACATAGTAATAAGCTTTAGTAGGTCATGATCTATTATATTTGATTTTGTATGTCTTCATATTATTCACACCATTTACAAAATTTTTTTTTAGATATGAACATTCATTTGAAAGGGTTATCGAACGGTTAAGTTATACGACAATTAATTGACATATAGAATGTTGTTAAGAAGTTATGATCATAATTTTTGTTACTTATATCTATTTATTAAACAGGGCTACATGTTTCAGAAGTAACAAAGAAGTCACAAAGATAGATGATATTATAACAATCATTGATGATCAATTATGTATATATATATGAATACAAACTTGTACTCCTATGGAGTATCTGGTAAACATATAGCAAGAAAAAATTCTTATTGCTTAAGCTATTATCCAATGAATCTCTTATTTTGCATCATAAGTTTGGATAAAAAATATTATTATAATATAAGTTAAATTTATTTTTTCTTAGTACATATATTGTAAAAAAACTCTTCTTTTGTAGTGGACAATACCATCGACCATGATACTCATATATATATACTCATGATCTCAATTATTTCTGTCAATTTAGTAAATTAATTATAGTTATTGCATGTAGCCATGTAAATAATTCAGCGATCAGTTAAAGCTTTCTCATTTAAGAATAAAAACATATTGCTCTTTTCGTTACTAATTGATCAAATATACAACTTTGTGATACAGATAGGAAATGACCTCAAGGAATGCAAAACCAACCAAGAATCTACATTTGATAAATGTATATTTTTAGTTTTAAAGTTGTTAAAAAATAGTAATAATTGGCTTAGTTATTATTATAAAAAAAAATTAAATATCATCACTATGGCTTGAAGCTAAAGAATTTATGAGAAAAAGTGTAATAAAAAAAGAATAGAGCTAATAAAATTGAAATACCCCAAAGGTTATATAAATGACAAAATGATAAATAAGATTTTTGGGATTTTTCTTAAATCAGAAAAAGAGAAATTTTGGGATTTTGGTGGTAAAAATGAGAATTGGGGAAATTAGAAAATCAGAAAAGGGGGCAGATTTGGAGGAGGCCTTGTCTTCTTCTTCAGGTGAGCTCCGCTGAGCTGTGCTCCTCCGCCTCCCTTCCCAGCCATCGTCTTCTCCGGCAAACCCGGCTCGGTCGTCTCCTCCGGCGCCTCGCTTCGTCCTCCTTTGTTCGCTGAAGTAGCTGCTGTTCGCTGGGGTAGCTGCTGCGTCGGAGCTGTTGTTGTTGTCGTTGTGCTGGTGCTGCTCTTCCCGGCGACAGAGGCGAGCCACCGAAGAGGCGAGCCGAACCTCTGTTGAACCGCGACGAGCTGCTGCACAGATCCGGATCCGCTGGTGTTTTGTTGCCCCATCTGCAACACTTCAGGAGAATTGTAATAACTCTCTGCTCACTCATTAATTTGGTCTGAAATTTTGAGGAGGCAAACTAGACTCGTAGATCTAACTCCTCGAGTTGGAATCATCGCATTTGGAGTCCTGAGCAGGGAGAACGAATTTTTACAAATCGAAGCCGCTGTTAGGTGTCGTTTGGGCTGCGTTTAGCTGTTGTTGTGCTGAGTTGCTACTGTTGCATGGAGTTGCTGTTGCTACTGAGTTCCGGCGACGAGGGGAGTCTTTTCCGGGGCTGCAGAGGGTCGTCGACAAGCCACCATCGGATGTTGGAAGCTATTGGTTAAACCTTGGGTGGGGTTTGCTGAATTTGGATTTGAAGGTATGAAATTTAGGGATATTATTCCATTGTTAATGATTGTGTGAATGGTGTTGTTAAAATTGAGCAGTCCGATGAGCTGAATTAGTGCAGCTACGACTGATTGAGTTTGGGTTAATTTTGGTGTGGTTTACTTATTTAATCATGGAATGATTATAAGGTGAAATTGGGGGTTTGTTAGTAGTGGATTGATATGAGTTAATTAATGCCAGAGATTTGTTCGGATTGTTGTCGCAGGTTCGTTCGAGTTGGTTGGAGATCTCTGAGGTCGTGGTTGTCGAGTTTAAGGCAAGATGATTCTTGCTAACCCTTCGTTATTTTTTTATAAAATTACTTTTGCTTCCTTTCTGGTTCAGTAATTAATTTTACTCTTGTTTGAGTATGTTAAATTGGATTATTGGTTGTGGAATTACTTTGTTGAATGTGTGTGTGTGTGTTAGTATTTGTCTCGTGTTGGATATTGATTGAATTCTTAGATATCGGTTGTGTGCATAATTATTGGTCGTGCGCCGGATATCAGTTGTGTGTTTTGTTATTGGTCTTGTGCTGGGTATTGATTGTTTGCTTGGTTGATTGGCAGATATTGGTATGTGCTTGGTTACTGTTTTGTGTGGAATATTGGTTGTTTGCTTGATTGTTGCCAGATATTGATTATGTGCTGGATTATTGGTTTTGTGTTGATATGGTTGAATGTGTTGGTTGGTTGCCTTGTGTGTGTTTGCTAGGATGATTGGTGATGTTGGCAGATGGAAGTGGTGGTTGGTGGATTAGTGATGGTTGGTTATGGAGCCGGGGTGAGGGTGTAACCTCATCCGACCGCGTGAGGGTGTGACCTCCGTTGGTTAAGGCTAGGTTGGATGGTTGAAAGTCTCATCCGGTGGTGGGTGGTTGGTGGATTGGTGATGGTTGGTTATGGAGCCGGGGTAAGGGTGTAACCTCATCCGACCGCGTGAGGGTGTGACCTCCGTTGGTTAAGGCTAGGTTGGATGATTGAAAGTCCCATCCGATGGTGGGTGGTTGGTGGATTGGTGATGGTTGGTTATGGAGCCGGGGTGAGGGTGTAACCTCATCCGACCGCGTGAGGGTGTGACCTCCGTTGGTTAAGGCTAGGTTGGATGGTTGAAAGTCCCATCCGGTGGTGGGTGGTTGGTGGATTGGTGATGGTTGGTTATGGAGCCGGGGTGAGGGTGTAACCTCATCAGACCGCATGAGGGTGTGACCTCCGTTGGTTAAGGCTGGGTTGGATGGTTGAAAGTCCCATCCAGTGGTGGGTTGGATTGGAGGTTGGATCGGAGGTTAGATGGCGTGTGTTGGATTGTGTGTTGACATTTGTGTGTGTTGGCAATTGTGTGTGTTGGTAATTGTGTATGTGTTGGTAATTGTGTGTGTTGGCAAATTGTGTATGTGTTGGATTGTGTGTGTTGACTTTTGTGTGTGTATTGACAGTTGTGTGTGTTGGATGGTGTGTGTTGACAGTTGTGTGTGATTGGTTGTTGTGTGTGATTGGCTGTTGTGTGTGATTGGTTGTTGTGTGTGTGTTGACAGTTGTGTGTATTGACCTTTGTTGTGTTGTCAGTTGTGTGAGTTGGATTGTGTGTTGACAGTTGTGGGAGTTGACAGTTGTGTGTGTTGACATTTGTGTGTAGTGACAATAGTGAGTTCGGTATGTTTGGTTAGCCTTGGTTACATGTTGGTAGTAAGATATGTATATATGTTTTGTAAGTTGATAATTGAGGTGTTAATAGTAGAGAAGAAAATTAGATTAGATCATTTTATTCATTTATACTTGTGATGAGGTTGAGGTTGGATTGAAAGAGGTTAGTATAGTGTAGAGTTGGATAAGAATGGGTAATTGATTGGTTATGTGATAGTGGGTGTTTGTGTTTTGACGTGTGATTGGTCTTGGTTGGTTGATATGATTATGATATAGTTATGATATATATATATATGTATATATATAATGTGTGGCATGTTGTTATTTGGCATGAGTTGGTTGTTGTGATAATTTTCTGGTGTTAAACTGTTTTGGCTTGTGGAGTTTTGCCAGTCTTTCGTAAGACTGATCAACTTCGGTTTATGTGCCGCGGTTGGCTGGGGTATCGGGTCCCCCAGTCAATCAGGCTTGCAGGTTTGCAGCAACAAGCGGGTTCTGGATCACAGATGTGTCTTCACAGTGAAAGATTTAGAATTGCATCAGATTTGAAAATGTTGTATTCGCTTCCGTTGTTTTGGATTTAAATTGATGCATTAAACTGGATGACATGTTTAAGTGTTGTTTTAACTCTTGAGCAGAGATTTTAATATTGATGATTTTATGTATTGGAAGAGTTTTGGATTTCTTTTCTTTTAAAATCGCCTTATAGTCCTTCGGGACTATGGCACTGTAGCACCTCTGGCCCGGGGTGTTACAGGAATTGGTATCAGAGCATTTACGTTCTAAAATGGTTTCAAAAGTTTGAGGTGGATGAGACCACTCGCAAAAACTGTGAAGCAATCGTGTGATCAGAGACCCTTGTTGTTGCGCATAGGTAAGTTTGTGTTTGATATATTTTATATGTGATGTTTAGTGTTGTTAAATAATTTTATGTTGTGGGACGTGTTGGAGATTAATAAGGTATGAGTATGGTAGAGGATGATGCCGTTGGGCTTATCGTCAAGAGGTTGAGTCTGATAACTGATGATTTAGTATGAAAATGTTATATGCTATTGTTATTGTTAAGGTTGAGAAAGACAGATTGAGCTTTCAGAGATGATTGTGTTCAGAGATGAAACCTTGATGGTGAGGCATATTTGTACGGCCCTTGAGCAGTATGTTGATGAGTGATTGATTGTGGAGACTGCTATAGATGATTTTAATCAGACTATTGATGTTGGAGGCAGTAAGAAACAGAGGACTCAGTCTGCACCGGAAAAATGGGGATTTCACGACTATGGGTTCGGCTAAGTTGAGAAGTAGAATGCGCAGGTTACTACAGGCGGATTGTGGCAGGGTACGTAAGACTTAAGAATTTTGAATGGGACGGGAGATGTCAGGAGGGAGTTTCGAAGAACTCAGGAAGTGCTTGATTAGTGCGTTAGTGTTGGTTTTATCGCAGGGAACAGAAAGGTTGTCATCTACAGTGATGTGTCTAAGCGAGGTCTGGGTTGTGTTTTAATGCAGAATGGGAAGGTCATTGCATATGCTTTTCGTCAGCTCAGATTGTATGAGAGAGAGTTGTACATGAGACAAAGATGGTGGCTAGGATTGATTAAAGATTGTGATGTAGATATTGTTTATCATCCAGAAAAGGCTAATGAGGTAGCTGATGCTTTAAGTAGGAAGTCGACTCTCAAGCATGTGGTTGCTGGTCTGATGGTTCAACCAGGATTGCAACAGGAATGGTGAAAGGTGAAAGTGAAATTGGTTCGGGAAAGAGCGGACGCTGCTGAATGTAATGGAATGTTGAGTAAGATATCAGTGAGATTGCTCACGGAACAGTGTTCGGATTTTTGTTCAGGAAGATGGAATAATGTGATTTCAGATCGGTTATGTGTGCCAGCTAATAAAGAGATTAGAGAATGTATTCTCAAGGAAGGTCATTCCTTGGGTGAAAGTCTTATGGTCTGAGCATGGAACAACAGAAGAGACTTGAGAACTAGAGTCAGTAATGCGAGACATATATCAAAACCTGTTTGATCTTAGTTTCGAGGAAGAAACTCCTATAAGGAGGGGAGAATGAAATACCCCAAAAGTTATATAAATGGCAAAATGATAAATAAGATTTTTGGAATTTTTCTTAAATCAGAAAAAAGAGAAATTTAGGGATTTTAGGGATAAAAATGAGAATTGGGGAAATTAGAAAATCAGAAAAGGGGGCAGATTTGGAGGAGGCCTTGTCTTCTTCTCCAGGTGAGCTCCGCTGAGCTGTGCTCCTCCGCCTCCCTGCCCAGCCATTGTCTTCTCCGGCAAACCCGGCTCGGTCGTCTCCTCCGGCGCCTCGCTTCGTCCTCCTTTGTTCGCTGAAGTAGCTGCTGTTCGCTGGGGTAGCTGCTGCGTTGGAGCTGTTGTTGTTGTCGTTGTGCTGGTGCTGCTCTTCCCGGCGACAGAGGCGAGCCACCGAAGAGGCGAGCCGAACCTCTGTTGAACCGCGACGAGCTGCTGCACAGATCCGGATCCGCTGGTGTTTTGTTGCCCCATCTGCAACACTTCAGGAGAATTGTAATAACTCTCTGCTCACTCATTAATTTGGTCTGAAATTTTGAGGAGGCAAACTAGACACGTAGATCTAACTCCTCGAGTTGGAATCATCGCATTTGGAGTCCTGATCAGGGAGAACGAATTTTTACAAGTCGAAGCCGCTGTTAGGTGTCGTTTGGGCTGCGTTTAGCTGCTGCTGTGCTGAGTTGCTACTGTTGCGTGGAGTTGTTGTTGCTACTGAGTTCCGGCGATGAGGGGAGTCTTTTCCGGGGCTGCAGAGGGTCGTCGACAAGCCACCATCGGATGTTGGAAGCTATTGGTTAAACCTTGGGTGGGGTTTGCTGAATTTGGATTTGAAGGTATGAAATTTAGGGATATTATTCAATTGTTAATGATTGTGTGAATGGTGTTGTTAAAATTGAGCTGTCCGGTGAGCTGAATTAGTGCAGCTACGACTGATTGAGTTTGGGTTAATTTTGGTGTGGTTTACTTATTTAATCATGGAATGATTATAAGGTGAAATTGGGGGTTTGTTAGTAGTGGATTGATATGAGTTAATTAATGCCAACGATTTGTTCAGATTATTGTCGCAGGTTCGTTCGAGTTGGTTGGAGATCTCTGAGGTCGTGGTTGTCGAGTTTAAGGCAAGATGATTCTTGCTAACCCTTCGTTATTTTTTTATAAAATTACTTTTGCTTCCTTTCTGGTTCAGTAATTAATTTTACTCTTGTTTGAGTATGTTAAATTGGATTATTGGTTGTGGAATTACTTGGTTGAATGTGTGTGTGTGTGTGTGTTAGTATTTGTCTCGTGTTGGATATTGATTGAATTCTTAGATATCGGTTGTGTGCATAATTATTGGTCGTGCGCCGGATATCAGTTGTGTGTTTTGTTATTGGTCTTGTGCTGGGTATTGATTGTTTGCTTGGTTGATTGGCAGATATTGGTATGTGCTTGGTTACTGTTTTGTGTGGAATATTGGTTGTTTGCTTGATTGTTGCCAGATATTGATTATGTATTGGATTATTGGTTTTGTGTTGATATGGTTGAATGTATTGGTTGGTTGCCTTGTGTGTGTTTGCTAGGATGGTTGGTGATGTTGGCAGATGGAAGTGGTGGTTGGTGGATTGGTGATGGTTGGTTATGGAGACGGGGTGAGGGTGTAACCTCATCCGACCGCGTGAGGGTGTGACCTCCGTTGGTTAAGGCTAGGTTGGATGGTTGAAAGTCTCATCCGGTGGTGGGTGGTTGGTGGATTGGTGATGGTTGGTTATGGACCCGGGGTGAGGGTGTAACCTCATCCGACCGCGTGAGGGTGTGACCTCCGTTGGTTAAGGCTAGGTTGGATGGTTGAAAGTCCCATCCGACGGTGGATGGTTGGTGGATTGGTGATGGTTGGTTATGGACCCGGGGTGAGGGTGTAACCTCATCCGATCGCGTGAGGGTGTGACCTCCGTTGGTTAAGGCTAGGTTGGATGGTTGAAAGTCCCATCCGATGGTGGGTGGTTGGTGAATTGGTGATGGTTGGTTATGGAGCCGGGGTGAGGGTGTAACCTCATCCGACCGCGTGAGGGTGTGACCTCCGTTGGTTAAGGCTAGGTTAGATGGTTGAAAGTCTCATCCGGTGGTGGGTGGTTGGTGGATTGGTGATGGTTGGTTATGGAGCCGGGGTGAGGGTGTAACCTCATCCGACCGCGTGAGGGTGTGACCTTCGTTGGTTAAGGCTAGGTTGGATGGTTGGAAGTCCCATCCGGTGGTGGGTGGTTGGTGGATTGGTGATGGTTGGTTATGGATCCGGGGTGAGGGTGTAACCTCATCCGACCGCGTGAGGGTGTGACCTCCGTTGGTTAAGGCTGGGTTGGATGGTTGAAAGTCCCATCCGGTGGTGGGTTGGATTGGAGGTTGGATCGGAGGTTAGATGGCGTATGTTGGATTGTGTGTTGACATTTGTGTGTGTGTTGGCAACAATGTGTGTGTGTGTTGGTAATTGTGTGTGTTGGTAATTGTGTATGTGTTGGTAATTGTGTGTGTTGGCAAATTGTGTATGTGTTGGATTGTGTGTGTTGACTTTTGTCTGTGTATTGACAGTTGTATGTGTTGGATGGTGTGTGTTGACAGTTGTGTGTGATTGGCTGTTGTGTGTGATTGGCTGTTGTGTGTGATTGGTTGTTGTGTGTGTGTTGACAGTTGTGTGTATTGACCTTTGTTGTGTTGTCAGTTGTGTGAGTTGGATTGTGTGTTGACAGTTGTGGGAGTTGATAGTTGTGTGTGTTGACATTTGTGTGTAGTGACAGTAGTGAGTTCGGTATGTTTGGTTAGCCTTGGTTACATGTTGGTAGTAAGATATGTATATATGTTTTGTAAGTTGATAATTGAGGTGTTAATAGTAGAGAAGAAAATTAGATTAGATCGTTTTATTCATTTATACTTGTGATGAGGTTGAGGTTGGATTGAAAGAGGTTAGTATAGTATAGAGTTGGATAATAATGGGTAATTGATTGGTTATGTGATAGTGGGTGTTTGTGTTTTGACGTGTGATTGGTCTTGGTTGGTTGATATGATTATGATATAGTTATGATATATATATATATATATATGTATATATATAATGTGTGGCATGTTGTTATTTGGCATGAGTTGGTTGTTGTGATAATTTTCTGGTGTTAAACTGTTTTGGCTTGTGGAGTTTTGCCAGTCTTTCGTAAGACTGACCAACTTCGGTTTACGTGCCGCGGTTGGCTGGGGTATCGGGTCCCCCCAGTCAATCAGGCTTGCAGGTTTGCAGCAACAAGCGGGTTCTGGATCACAGATGTGTCTTCACAGTGAAAGATTTAGAATTGCATCAGATTTGAAAATGTTGTATTCGCTTCCGTTGTTTTGGATTTAAATTGATGCATTAAACTGGATGACAGGTTTAAGTGTTGTTTTAAATCTTGAGCAGGGATTTTAATATTGATGATTTTATGTATTGGAAGAGTTTTGGATTTCTTTTCTTTTAAAATCGCCTTATAGTCCTTCGGTACTATGGCACTGTAGCACCTCTGGCCCGGGGTGTTACAGGAATTGGTATCAGAGCATTTACGTTCTAAAATGGTTTCAAAAGTTTGATGTGGATGAGACCACTCGCAAAAACTGTGAAGCAATCGTGTGATCAGAGACCCTTGTTGTTGCGCATAGGTAAGTTTGTGTTTGATGTATTTTATATGTGATGTTTAGTGTTGTTGAATAATTTTATGTTGTGTTCCCTGGTAAGTGGGACGTGTTGGAGATTAATAAGGTATGAGTATGGTAGAGGATGAGGCCGTTGGGCTTATCGTCAAGAGGTTGAGTCTGGTAACTGATGATTTAGTATGAAAATGTTGTATGCTATTGTTATTGTTAAGGTTGAGAAAGACAGATTGAGCTTTCAGAGATGATTGTGTTCAGAGATGAAACCTTGATGGTGAGGCATAGTTGTACGGCCCTTGAGCAGTATGTTGATGAGTGATTGATTGTGGAGACTGCTACAGATGATTTTAATCAGACTATTGATGTTGGAGGCAGTAAGAAATAGAGGACTCAGTCTGCACCGGAAAAAGGGGGATTTCACGACTATGGGTTCGGCTGAGTTGATAAGTAGAATGCGCAGGTTACTACAGGCGGATTGTGGCAGGGTACGTAAGACTTAAGAATTTTGAATGGGACGGGAGATGTCAGGAGAGAGTTTCGAAGAACTCAGGAAGTGTTTGATTTGTGCATTAGTGTTGGTTTTATCGCAGGGAACAGAAAGGTTGTCATCTACCGTGATGTGTCTAAGCGAGGTCTGGGTTGTGTTTTAATGCAGAATGGGAAGGTCATTGCATATGCTTTTCGTCAGCTCAGATTGTATGAGAGAGAGTTGTACATGAGACAAAGATGGTGGCTAGGATTGATTAAGGATTGTGATGTAGATATTGTTTATCATCCAGAAAAGGCTAATGAGGTAGCTGATGCTTTAAGTAGGAAGTCGACTCTCAAGCATGTGGTTGCTGGTCTGATGGTTCAACCAGGATTGCAACAGGAATGGTGAAAGGTGAAAGTGAAATTGGTTCGGGAAAGAGCGGACGCAGCTGAATGTAATGGAATGTTGAGTAAGATATCAGTGAGATTGCTCAGGGAACAGTGTTCGGATTTTTGTTCAGGAAGATGGAATATTGTGATTTCAGATCGGTTATGTGTGCCAGCTAATAAAGAGATTAGAGAATGTATTCTCAAGGAAGGTCATTCCTTGGGTGAAAGTCTGGTGGTCTGAGCATGGAACAACAGAAGAGACTTGGGAACTAGAGTCAGTAATGCGAGACAGATATCAAAACCTGTTTGATCTTAGTTTCGAGGACGAAACTCCTATAAGGAGGGGAGAATGAAATACCCCAAAAGTTATATAAATGGCAAAATGGTAAATAAGATTTTTGGGATTTTTCTTAAATCAGAAAAAAGAGAAATTTAGGGATTTTAGGGATAAAAATGAGAATTGGGGAAATTAGAAAATCAGAAAAGGGGGCAGATTTGGAGGAGGCCTTGTCTTCTTCTTCAAGTGAGCTCCGTTGAGCTGTGCTCCTCCGCCTCCCTGCCCAGCCATCGTCTTCTCCGGCAAACCCGGCTCGGTCGTCTCCTCTGGCGCCTCGCTTCGTCCTCCTTTGTTCGCTGAAGTAGCTGCTGTTCGCTGGGGTAGCTGCTGCGTCGGAGCTGTTGTTGTCATTGTGCTGGTGCTGCTCTTCCCGGCGACAGAGGCGAGCCACCGAAGAGGCAAGCCGAACCTCTGTTGAACCGCGACGAGCTGCTGCACAGATCCGGATCCGTTGGTGTTTTGTTGCCCCATCTGCAACACTTCAGGAGAATTGTAATAACTCTCTGCTCACTCATTAATTTGGTCTGAAATTTTGAGGAGGCAAACTAGACTCGTAGATTTAACTCCTGGAGTTGGAATCATCGCATTTGGAGTCCTGATCAGGGAGAACGAATTTTTACAAGTCGAAGCCGCTGTTAGGTGTCGTTTGGGCTGCGTTTAGTTGCTGCTGTGCTGAGTTGCTACTGTTGCGTGGAGTTGCTGTTGCTACTGAGTTCCGGCGACGAGGGGAGTCTTTTCCGGGGCTGCAGATGGTCGTCGACAAGCCACCATCGGATGTTGGAAGCTATTGGTTAAACCTTGGGTGGGGTTTGCTGAATTTGGATTTGAAGGTATGAAATTTAGGGATATTATTCAATTGTTAATGATTGTGTGAATGGTGTTGTTAAAATTGAGCAGTCCGGTGAGCTGAATTAGTGCAGCTACGACTGATTGAGTTTGGGTTAATTTTGGTGTGGTTTACTTATTTAATCATGGAATGATTATAAGGTGAAATTGGGGGTTTGTTAGTAGTGGATTGATATGAGTTAATTAATGCCAGAGATTTGTTCGGATTGTTGTCGCAGGTTCGTTCGAGTTGGTTGGAGATCTCTGAGGTCGTGGTTGTCGAGTTTAAGGCAAGATGATTCTTGCTAACCCTTCGTTATTTTTTTATAAAATTACTTTTGCTTCCTTTCTGGTTCAGTAATTAATTTTACTCTTGTTTGAGTATGTTAAATTGGATTATTGGTTGTGGAATTACTTGGTTGAATGTGTGTGTGTGTGTGTGTTAGTATTTGTCTCGTGTTGGATATTGATTGAATTCTTAGATATCGGTTGTGTGCATAATTATTGGTCGTGCGCCGAATATCAGTTGTGTGTTTTGTTATTGGTCTTGTGCTGGGTATTGATTGTTTGCTTGGTTGATTTGCAGATATTGGTATGTGCTTGGTTACTGTTTTGTGTGGAATATTGGTTGTTTGCTTGATTGTTGCCAGATATTGATTATGTGCTGGATTATTGGTTTTGTGTTGATATGGTTGAATGTGTTGGTTGGTTGCCTTGTGTGTGTTTGCTAGGATGGTTGGTGATGTTGGCAGATGGAAGTGGTGGTTGGTGGATTGGTGATGGTTGGTTATGGAGCCGGGGTGAGGGTGTAACCTCATCCGACCGCGTGAGGGTGTGACCTCCGTTGGTTAAGGCTAGGTTGGATGGTTGAAAGTCCCATCCGGTGGTGGGTGGTTGGTGGTGGAGCCGGGGTGAGGGTGTAACCTCATCCGACCGCGTGAGGGTGTGAACTACGTTGGTTAAGGCTAGGTTGGATGGTTGAAAGTCCCATCCGGTGGTGGGTGGTTGGTGGATTGGTGATGGTTGGTTATGGAGCCGGGGTGAGGGTGTAACCTCATCCGACCGCGTGAGGGTGTGACCTCCGTTGGTTAAGGCTAGGTTGGATGGTTGAAAGTCCCATCCGGTGGTGGGTGGTTGGTGGATTGGTGATGGTTGGTTATGGAGCCGGGGTGAGGGTGTAACCTCATCCGACCGCGTGAGGGTGTGACCTCCGTTGGTTAAGGCTAGGTTGGATGGTTGAAAGTCCCATCCGATGGTGGGTGGTTGGTGGATTGGTGATGGTTGGTTATGGAGCCGGGGTGAGGGTGTAACCTCATCCGACCACGTGAGGGTGTGACCTTCGTTGGTTAAGGCTAGGTTGGATGGTTGAAAGTCTCATCCGGTGGTGGGTGGTTGGTGGATTGGTGATGGTTGGTTATGGAGCCGGGGTGAGGGTGTAACCTCATCCGACCGCGTGAGGGTGTGACCTCCGTTGGTTAAGGCTGGGTTGGATGGTTGAAAGTCCCATCCGGTGGTGGGTTGGATTGGAGGTTGGATCGGAGGTTAGATGGCGTGTGTTGGATTGTGTGTTGACATTTGTGTGTGTGTTGGCAACAATGTGTGTGTGTTGGTAATTGTGTGTGTTGGTAATTGTGTATGTGTTGGTAATTGTGTGTGTTGGGAAATTGTGTATGTGTTGGATTGTGTGTGTTGACTTTTGTGGGTGTATTGACAGTTGTGTGTGTTGGATGGTGTGTGTTGACAGTTGTGTATGATTGGCTGTTGTGTGTGATTGGTTGTGTGTGTGTTTGGCTGTTGTGTGTGATTGGTTGTTGTGTGTGTGTTGACAGTTGTGTGTATTGACCTTTGTTGTGTTGGCAGTTGTGTGAGTTGGATTGTGTGTTGACAGTTGTGGGCGTTGACAGTTGTGTGTGTTGACATTTGTGTGTAGTGACAGTAGTGAGTTCGGTATGTTTGGTTAGCCTTGGTTACATGTTGGTAGTAAGATATGTATATATGTTTTGTAAGTTGATAATTGAGGTGTTAATAGTAGAGAAGAAAATTAGATTAGATCGTTTTATTCATTTATAGTTGTGATGAGGTTGAGGTTGGATTGAAAGAGGTTAGTATAGTATAGAGTTGGATAAGAATGGGTAATTGATTGGTTATGTGATAGTGGGTGTTTGTGTTTTGACGTGTGATTGGTCTTGGTTGGTTGATATGATTATGATATAATTATGATATATATATATATGTGTATATATATAATGTGTGGCATGTTGTTATTTGGCATGAGTTGGTTGTTGTGATAATTTTCTGGTGTTAAACTGTTTTGGCTTGTGGAGTTTTGTCAGTCTTTCATAAGACTGACCAACTTCGGTTTACGTGCCGCGGTTGGCTGGGGTATCGGGTCCCCCAGTCAATCAGGCTTGCAGGTTTGCAGGAACAAGCGGGTTCTGGATCACAGATGTGTCTTCACCGTGAAAGATTTAGAATTGCATCAGATTTGAAAATGTTGTATTCGCTTCCGTTGTTTTGGATTTAAATTGATGCATTAAACTGGATGACAAGTTTAAGTGTTGTTTTAAATCTTGAGCAGGGATTTTAATATTGATGATTTTATGTATTGGAAGAGTTTTGGATTTCTTTTCTTTTAAAATCGCCTTATAGTCCTTCGGGACTATGACACTGTAGCACCTCTGGCCCATGGTGTTACAAAAATAGCTTAAGATTTCAATTTGGCTCATGTGAATGAGCATCAATAGTCCATAAGGATTGTGATAATGTGCTCAAGAGATCGAGATTATACTTGTCATCGAACAAAATATCAATAAAAAGTACATAAATATCAATTCAAATTCCAATTCAGAAAATGGGGAACAACTGTAACACCCCCAGGCCAGTGGTGCTACAGTGCCATAATCCAGAAGGATTATAAGGCGGGTAAAGAAAAATTTTGCAAAACATAACCCATATATATATAACATATATCAAAAGCAGCAGCGGAAAACCTGTAAAACCTGTCCAGAGTTTGAAACCACAAACAACTTAACATACAGAAATACAACAATTTACAAACCAAAACCAATACAACAAGTTCGACCACTTCAAGGTCGAAAACCAAAACGATACGTACAACCAAGTCAAAGTCCAAAACCAAAAGTAGAGCCTTTGACCCAAAACCGACGGTGATCAGGATCCTCCTTGCTGGCACTGAACCTGAAAAGCCTGATTGACTGAGGGACCCGATACCCCAGCCAACCACGGCACGTAAACCGCAGTTGGTCAGTCTCGTGAAAGACTATGGCAAGACTAGCCAAGCCAAAACAGTTGAAATCCAAAGATTTATCACAACAATCAGATAATACCAACAATATGCCAATCAATATATATATAATATATACAATATCATACTGACCAATCAATATAAATCACGCGTCAAAACACAAGCACACCTTATCACATAAATCAACCATTATACATCCTTATACAACTCTACCCTATACTAACCTCTTCAATCCAACCTCAATCTCATCTCAAGCATACACGAATAGAACGATCCAATCCAGCTTCCTCTCCATTAGTAATACCTCAATCAACAACTCTAAGCACATATACATATCTTACTACTAATACGCATAACCACGACTAACCACTTACAAAACTCACAATTGCACCGACACAACAAATTAACCTTTACAAACACAAAGGCATCAACGAGATAATCATCACATAATACAAACATAACAAAATAACGACCCAGGCCAGCCACCCTTCTGGTGCCGCCGGTTCGTCAACCTCGACTGCAACTCATACATCAAACTCAACTCGTATTGGCCCACACCCTCAAGATGGGAAACCAATCTATACCCTCAATCAACACAACCAACCTTCATAATCTACCAGCTACCAACAACAACCACCTTGACCAGTTACAAACAATATACAATCATATAATATCATCAATTCAACCAAGTAAGGTACATATAACATTCACATAATATCTCCTCCGTCTTCACCACCATCTCCGACCTTCCGACCATCGGGGTTCATACCCTCTGAGGCCCTCCACATATAAGGACTTTCACCATCAACCTTCCGACCATCGGGGGTTCATACCCACCGAGGCCCTCCACATATAAGGACTTTCACCATCAACCTTCCGACCATCGGGGGTTCATATCCACCGAGGCCCTCCACATATAAGGACTTTCACCATCAACCTTCCGACCATCGGGGGTTCATACCCACCGAGGCCCTCCACATATAAGGAATTTCACCATTCGCCTCCTGACCATCGGGATTCACACCCACCGAGGCCCTCACATATAAGGAATTTCACCATTGAACAACATTCCACCACCACACCGATACCAAGCAAATAAAATCATATACGACAATCAATCAAATATCACATACGGCAAAGGTTAACACATATTCACATACACACACAATCCAACACACACACTCACACATTCAATCCAACACACACATACGATCCACACACACACACACACACCTTCAAGCCAACACACACACACACATTCAATCCAATACACACACACGTGTCAACAGACACTCACACTCAAGCCAACACACACACGTGTCAACAAACACTATCAACAACAACCACAAACACATTTAGTCACAATTGACTACCACGTCAACATTTAATCAATCACGATACCATACAAATCATATCACACGCACATACCCATTTTCAACCAAGCAACGGTAACTTAATTATGAAATAAATTAAGCATAAATCAATTTATATAAAAATATAAGTTAGCAAGAATCCTCTTGCCTCAAGTCGAACCACAATGACCCCAGAGGTCTCCAAACCACTCGAACGAACCTGCGAAATCAATCCGAGCAAATCCCTGACGTTAATTACTCATCCAATCCACAACCAAATAAAACCCCAATTCAAACCCTAAAATCAAACCCTTAATTAATTAGGCCAAATTACCCTAAATCAATCCAATCTCAAATATTCCAAATTCAAGCCTTTGTTGTACAAACCATATATAACCAAATTCAGCTCAAATACTTCAAAATAATCAACTCAGCAAAACCCCCAAATTTAAACCCTAAAATCATACCTCCAACTTTCCAAATTAGTCAAAATCCCACACACAAATTAACCCAAACTCCAACCCGCTGGACTGCACAACTCAGCTCGTTGGACTCGTCGGTGGCCGCGCCTTCGTCGCCGGAGCTGGGCTTCTCACCGCCGGAATCAACAGGGCTTCAGCAGTAGCACAGCGGCGGCACAGCAGCAACACGACATAGCTCAGCAGCAGCTCCGGGTCATGACTCGCCTCGTTGGTGGTTCGAACGCAGCAACAGCAGCACGCGGACAACAGCAACCGGGGAACCGAAGCTCCACCTTCAGCGGTCTCGCACTGCACCATTCGCCACCACCTCAGACCGAGCACGAACCAGTCACCACAGACACAGCTCGCGACAGAGGAGAGCAGAGGAGACGAAGTGGGTTGGGTGGTGGCTCGCCGGAGAAGAAGCTGGCTCGGTGGGCTTGGAGAGAGACCGGATCGGGAGGAGCGAGTTGGCTGAACAGGAAAGACCCACAAGAGATACAACCGAGAGAGAGAGCCACTTGGAGGGAGTTAGGAATTTTTATCCCCAAATTTCCATTTTTCCCCTTTTAACAAATCCCTTTAATTAATTTACCATTATGCCATTATCCACTTATTTGGGGTATTTCAACAACAAAACATACAAAATGTCAATTACAACTCATAAAACAGATATCAATACACTAACCATATAAAAATCTAATTCAAGCAATTATAGGAATAAGGTGTAAGAAAATCATAAGAAAATGGAGATGTGGATTGAGATTTTTTATTTATTGGGATGAATGTCTTGTATATGTATGGCCTTTATATAGAGGTAAAGTTTATCTTTATGGTCACATTTATTTGTCATCTACATTAAACCAACATCTAATCAATTAGGAGTTTGAAATATGAAAAGTAGAAGTTACGATCTATAATTTAAATGTGATTAATTGACATTAGAAACATGTAATGAAGATGCAACTGTCACAAAAAAATACTATAAATTGAAATAATGTTTTAATCTAATATCTTAAATGAGTTCATTTCCTTATAAAATGAAATAAATTTCCGTATAGAAGCTATGTGCAAGTGAGTTTGAACGACCATGCAAGCGTTTTTAAACATATTTTTTCCCGTCAAAGTTGATGTCCAAGTGAGTTTGAATGACCCGAACGTTACTATGGTTGACATAATTATCATTGAATTAAGTATATCACCAAATAGTATAATGAACTTTTCAATTTCTTGATGTTGCAATTCGATGGTAACGTTTTCATGTTCTAATCATCTTCTTAATTACTTCTTACAAAATGTATACTTTTATTGATAATATTTTTTTCTTAAGTGACACATTAATTTTTATTTATTTCAGACAATTTAATAGGGGAATATGTTACATATTTTTCAAATCAGTTACATTTCAAAGATAACATGTGTGACAAACTTATCCTACCAAATAATCTTCCATCAACTTGGTTTTCTCCCTACATTGAATTTGATAGTTGATGACTATTCATTGATTTTAATTTTATAAATTATTTCGATTTACACAATAACAATTGAAGGGTTGTAGAACTAAATTGGGTTTGTAACGTCAAAATTGAAAAGTAGTTGTTTAGAGTTATGGAAAAAAACATTACAATAAGTATGAAAAATTCAATATATGTATTAAAATTAGGTGTTTAAGTTTGAATGTTGGTAGTGGATTTGAGAGTTTTATGAAGATTATATTGGCATGTTTTAGCTTGAATGAGGTAAGCAGTATTTTAATTTTCAAGTGATTAGTTAAATTATTACATTAAAATAATTTGTAATTTAATCCTGATAAGGTGGATACAATATTTGTTTTGGTACTCAAGTGGATACAATTTTTTATATTCGAATTATGTTATTTGGATTTGTAATGTCTTAATTTTGATATATTGTTTTACATTTAATTATGTATTTTTATGTTATATAGAGATTTTGATTTATATATATACCTATGAGTAGTAAAAAAAGAAATTGTTTAGCTAGGCATGAAGAAGACCAGAAAACAAATAAAAATAAAAATTCTAATTGTGATTTGAATTTTTTAATTGCATTTACCAAACCACCTCAAATTGTCTATCATGTGGTAGAAATCTCATATTGTTTCCTTAGGCATGAAGAATACAATAAATGTATTCGTATTTCCTTTTTAGGTTTTTTTTTCCAGTTTTTTAATGTTATTTTTAGGTTTACTTATTGAGATAATTGTCAAATACTATAGATTTTAGTGACTGATTTACAAAAAATAAATAAGTACTCCTTAGGTTTAGGAAAAAATATCAAAAATCAAATTGTTTTTAAGAAGAATTGAACTTTCAATTTTTTGTTTTATGAAGTCCATTGACTAAACCATTGAGATAAAATAGAATATTTGACTAATAGTGGAATGTAAAAATAAAATGAGATGAAATTTATGAGGCATATTAAATGGACAAAAGGTCTACTTTATATATTTAAAGATTGATAGATATAAAGATTTGAGTTACTAATTAATATAAACAAAAAAATAATGAAAGATAAAATAGTAAAAACAAAGTTGTTAAGAATGATGATTGAACCCTAGACCTCTTATATTATGAGAGTGTCTTTAACCATTGAGCTATATTAGATGATTTAGTTTGTAATGAAAGATTAACAAAAAATAAGAGATAATTTTTCATATTTATTGGGCATTAATTGCACCATTAGTCTACTTTATATATTTATAGATAGATACTATTTGTATCCGATCCGGGAAAAGTTTTTGGATCACCGATAAGATACGGATCAGGTAGATATCCGGTGGATATTCGAGGATATATCACTATTATAATATTTATATAATTTTTTTATATATATTACTCAAAAATTAATATGTCCAATATTTTTCCATTTTTATAAATGTCTAAACTTCAATACTTTCATCAAGAGTATGGAAGTTTAGACAACTAGTAAATTGACCTGTGATTTGCACGGATTCTTAGAATAAAAAATATATGTAATAATATTAAAGAAATAATGATAATTTATTATTTTAAAAGAAAATCAATAAATTTTAACACCAATAATGTTATATAATAATAATAACGATGAATATCAAATAAATCCTTAAAATAATGAAAAATGTATGATAATAATATTGATAAAAAAACATGTGGATAAGATACATAACCTTATAGATCAATTCTTCGTGAAAGATTGAAGATAAGGTTACACAGGTAAGTCTTCCTTCTTAAAGTTGTAATCATGTCCGACCTTCTTTTGCATAAGAGTAAAAAGGTAAAAGAAGGAAAAAGTATTTTTTTTCCTCTCTTCACATTTCTCTATACCACCCAAAATTCAAATTTCAAAACCTACTTTTCTAAAAAAAATAATAATAATTGAAAGCTAAAAAAAGAATTTATAAACAAAAAAGTCTTTATAAATACATATACCAAACAAACCCTAAATTATAAGGATTAATCAGATAAAATTATTACCCATAAATATTTCCTAATACTAAATGAAGTTGGACATTAACTGTGAATACACACATATACTCTATAATGGACATGACATATTTGAGTCATATATAATTGTCAGATGTTTTCATATGCTAATTGTCGGGTTTTAATATTGTATACACTTACATTACGTCACTATTGAAATCAATGGACAAATTTGTCGGCTTTAGTATACAAATGATTTTAGTTTGAATATTTTACGATTATAGTTAGAAACATATATTATCCTAATTTACATATATAAAATACGATATGAAAATATGTTTGTAACATAAGGGTTTAGTTGTTTTTTTATAGGTAATCATTAGGCTACTTTTAACTGCGTTTTGAAGTCCAATCTAGAGTTTTTTTAAGGACGACAACCACAATACTAATAATTGAGTTAACATATAACTTAAGACGAAACAAAAAATAAGGAAGATATCATTATATACGGCTAAGTTTTTGTTTTTTAAAAGTAATCAATAGATTAATTTCAATTGCGATTTGATGTCCAATCTAGTATTTTTATGGACAACAACTACAAATACAATAAGTGAGTTAACATATGAATTAAGACCAAACAAATAAGAAGGAAAAAATCATTATATATTTTATCCTAATTGAATACATGACTAGTTTTTTTTAATTTTACATTATACCGTACGTTTGATATATATATATATATATAATTTAGAATCCACTAAAATTACACTAATATGTGAAGAATATATATTATAAAATTGAACATAAGCTAACCAAAACGTAAATTCTTGACTGAAAGACTAATAAGGTAATAACAATGGAAAATAACATGTGTATCTATATCAATAGAAAATAAATTAAATTAGGCATATACACATACACGTACTTAATTTTGGTATTTAATTATATAATAATTTAATATTGGTATTAAAAATACCAAATTCACATCGTACGTTGACCATGTATCACATTCACCATGCTCGGAAAGTGTAAAAGTAAAATTAAGGAATTTTGTACGATATATATTTCATATTGAATAAGGAAATCTTATTATATTATGGTGAAAAATACACATAAAAATTTGAGATGTATTACTTAATAGTGTATATATAAAGAGGTACATCATATGTGTAAAATATATAGAGATAATATAGATTTCCTTATTCATATACAATAATATCACCTAGATATATTATAAACTATTACTCATTAATATGGTAAGAAAGATATAGCTTTGCTAGATTGATAATTGAGATTTAATTTGTATAAAAAGGAAACAGAGAGAATGTTCGCACTGCTCTTTTTATTTGCGCTAAAAAAAAATTACCTTGGGCGCAAGAAAAAAAATATCCTTGGGCGCAACTAGTGAATGAACCGGGTACCGGCTTCAAAACCGATTTATATTTTTATTAAAAAAAAGTTGGGCGCAACTATGTAGTGCCCATGAAAAAAAAAACTTGGGCGCCAACGCTTGTATTTAAATCAACAAATTTATTTTATATTTAAAATAAATTTACTATATACATACTCATCGCATTGTATCTATCCTGCTATTTTATACGATTTGGAAATTCAAATACCTAGTAGATTTGTACACTTGTGTGCATTTGACTATAGTAATAGACGTTTTCAAGTAATCAGGGTTACATGATAATAAATTTGTTTGTATCATGAGGTTTCAATATACTTTTATTTATCTAAAATTCATGTACGTTTCTCCACCAATTCGTTTGATATTAACTGTTTGTTATTATTATTCTCGAAAATCACATATAACTATGGTTATATCTTATAGTTATATCCAAATTGATTATATCTTATGGTTATATCCCTCAGTTATATACTACGGTTATATTCTATAGTTATATACTATGGTTATATCTTATATTTATATTCTAAAGTTATATACTATGGTTATATCATATAGTTATATACTATGATTATATCTTATAGTTATATCCAATTTGGTTATATCTTATTGTTATATTCTATAGTTATATACTATGGCAATATCCTATATTATATTCTACAGTTATATACTATGGTTATATCCTATATTATATCCTATAGTTATATACTATGATTATATCTTATAGTTATATCCAATTTAGTTATATCTTATGGTTATATCCTATAGTTATATACTATGGTTATATCTTATAGTTATATCCAATTTGGTTATATCATATCGTTATATACTATGGTTATATCCTATATTATATTCTATAGTTATATACTATGGTTATATCATATAGTCATATAATATGATTATATCTTATAGAGATATTCAATTTGGTTATATCTTATGGTTATATTATATAGTTATATACTATGGTTATATCATATATAATAATTCATAGTTATATACTATGGTTATATCCTATAGTTATATAATATGATTATATCTTATAGTTATATCCAATTTGGTTATATATTATGATTATATTCTATAGTTATATACTATGGTTATATCCTATGTTATATTCTATAGCTATATACTATGGTTATATCCTATAGTTATATACTATGATTATATCTTATATTATATTCTATAGTTATATACTATGGTTATATCCTATATTATATTCTATAGTTATATCCTATGGTTATATCCTATATTATATTATATAGTTATATACTATGGTTATATCCAATTTGGTTATATCATATCTTTATATCCTATATATAGTTATATACTATGATTATATCCTATATTATATTCTATAGTTATATACTATGGTTATATCATATAGCTATATACTATGATTATATCTTATAGCTATATCCAATTTGGTAATATCATATCGTTATATCCTATAGTTATATCCAATTTGGTTATATCTTATGGTTGTATTATATAGTTATATACTATGCTTATATCTTATATTATATTTTATAGTTATATACTATGGTTATATAATATAGCTATATACTATGATTATATCTTATAGTTATATCCAATTTGGTTATATCTTATGGTTATATTCTATAGTTATATACTATGGTTATATCCTATAGCTATATACTATGATTAAATCTTATGGTTATATTCTATAGTTATATACTATGGTTATATCCTATATTATATTTTATAGTTATATGGTTATATAATATAGTTATATACTATGATTATATCTTATAATTATATCAAATTTGGTTATATATTATGGTTATATTCAATAGTTATATACTATGGTTATATCATATAGTTATATACTACGATTATATCTTATAGAGATATTCAATTTGGTTATATCTTATGGTTATATTATATAGTTATACACTATGTTTATATCATATATAATATTTCATAGTTATATACTATGGTTATATCCTATAATTATATACTATGATTATATCTTATAGTTACATCCAATTTGGTTATATCATATCGTTATATCCTATAGTTATATAATATGATTATATATTATGGGTTATATTTTTTTTATTTTTTTTGAGAACTATTCTATAGTTATATACTATGGTTATATCTTATATCATATTCTATAGTTATTTACTATGGTTATATCTTATAGTTATATCCAATTTGATTATATCTTATGGTTATATCCTATAGTTATATACTACGGTTATATTCTATAGTTATATACTATGGTTATATCTTATATTTATATTCTATAGTTATATACTATGGTTATATCATGTAGTTATATACTATGATTATATCTTATAGTTATATCCAATTTGGTTATATCTTATTGTTATATTCTATAGTTATATACTATGGCAATATCCTATATTATATTCTATAGTTATATACTATGGTTGTATCCTATATTATATTCAATAGTTATATACTATGGTTATATCATATATTATATTTTATAGTTATATACTATGATTATATCTTATAGTTATATCCAATTTGGTTATATATTATGGTTATATTCTATAGTTATATACTATGGTTATATCCTATATTATATTCTATTGTATATAACTATATGACCATAGTATATAACTATAGAATATAATATAGAATATAACCATAGTTTATAACTATAGAATATAACCATAAGAGAAAACCAAATTGGATATAACTATAAGATATAATCATAGTATATAACTATAGGATATAACCATATGTAAATGTGATTTTCGAGAATAATAATAACAAACAATTAATATCAAACGAATTGGTGGAGAAATGCACATGAATTATAGATGAATAAAAATATATTGAAACCTCATGATACAAACGAATTTATAGCCATGTAACCGTGATTACTGGAAAACTTCTATTACTATAGTCAAATGCATACAAGTGTACAAATCTACTAGGTATTTGAATTTCCAAATCATTTAAATAGCAAGATACATACAATGCGATGAGTATGTAGTAAATTTATTTTAAATATGAAATAAATTTGTTGATTTAAAAGTGCATTTTTTTCCTAGGCGCTACGTAGTTGCGCCCAAGGGATAACTTTTTAAAAAGTGTTGAACCGGTTCAGATAAAGAACCGGTTCAATAATCTTTAAAAAATTATTTTTGAAAATGAATAAACCTTCACCCGAAAGTGCCTAAGGATTTTTTTTCTTGGTTGCGCCCAAAATGGGGTGCGGGGAATAAAAGTAAGCGGTGCGATTATTAATCCCCAAATGAAAGGGTAAATAGATAAATGAGCAAATTAATTTGATGACGTGGCATACCTAAATGGTTGACACATAAGAGAGATACTAATGGATTTAGTAATAGTATATAGATTAAATATTATGTTTGGAATTCAGATTAGTAGACTTTGAAAGTATTTTGTTGTTTTTCGGTGATTTATTTGAAATGGTAGGTTGATTAAGCTACTAAATATTTTGTTTGAATTTGTATGTTGAGCATGTAGCTAATCTAGTTGATGAATTATATGTTTATGATAATATTTGTTGGATATTTAGGATATCCGGGATTTTCGGATACGAATATGGATCTCACTTTCATGATTTATTTTTTGAGGATATCCGATCCGACAAGCCGGATCCGATCAGATATCAGGTAATGAACACCCCTAGGGCTGGAAATTATCCGTGGGTGACCGACTCACCCGAATAACCGACCCGAAATATATGGACGAAAACTCGAAAAACTTGGGTGATGGATGAGTTGGGTGACGGGTGAAACGGGTGGTGGATCGGATCTGGGTGAGAGCCCATCCCATTTCACCCGACCCATTAACCCGTAGTTCACCCATTACCCACTAAACTTTATAACCTAGTATATATACAAATTTTACCCTAACCCCATTCTTTTTTTCCATTTCAGTCGCTTCTAGTTCTTAGGTTTTACTTTCTACAGATTCTCATCTCTCTCGGTCTCTCGACTGTCACTATCGTCATCTCTCTTACTGGTCTCTTCCGAGTTCCAGCACCGTCGACGTCTCCTCCCTCCGCTAGTTTCATGAGAATTGCGGGTGGGTCGGGTCACCCGAATCACCCGTGGATGATGGGTGGTTCGGATATGGATGAAGTGTTTTACGGGTGATGGATGGATCGGGTGGCCATTTTTTTTCATGGGTCGGGTGGTGGAATTGCTCCATCCACCCATAACCCGACCCATTTCCAGCCCTAAACACCCATACTTCATACGGTGAACCGCATGCTTTTACTGATAGTTGTGAATGAGAGGGTAGGTCACCAACCCTTTTTTTAAAATTTAAAATTATAAACCCTAAATAAAAAATTATAAATCTTAAACTTAAATCCTAAATCTTAAACTCTAAATTTAAAATTAACTTTTAACTACAATTTTTAATTTTTTTACATGTGTTTTAAGGGAGGGTGGGTGACCCTAAGGGTCACCCAAACAAATTCTATGTGAATTAGTACCTTGTACGGCTAATTTTCATAAGACTAGAGTTTATCAAAAAAATTAATAATTTATCATAATATTTTTTTACATGACAAACATTAATAGGCTCTCTTATTAGGTGAAGGGCAAGACTAAATAATCACATCGAATGATTTTTACAAGAGATTTACATATTATCTCATATCTCGAGTTCATTTTTAAGAACTCATATATAGTGTTACATAGATGAAGAAAAGACAATCATTGCGCTGTAAAGGTGCGGATGAAACTTCTGACCATAGACGGGCTAATGTCATGAGTCGCAAGAAAATCAGCTGCTCTGTTGGACTCCATGTAACAGTGGAAAATTAAAACATGGTTGAAGTGATTAAGTAAGCATTGAATGTCTGTAATAATTGAATGAATTTCCCATGGTATTTTCCAAATGCCTTTTATGGAGTTGGTGATTGTTAAGTTATCACCCTCTATAATGAATCTAATATGAGATGATTGGTCACTGCGCTTGGAGCCGTCGAAGTTAAGTTTGTCCATTGTGGAGGAGGTCGTTTGCATATGAGGTTTTTGCAGAGATGTCGTCATTCTATTTTTTCCTGCGTCATCTCTTGTTGGGATGGAGAGTTTGCCGCCTGTCAATCATATAATTGAAGGATGGCTAGGTCTGAAGGCTTGTTGGTCTATCGTGTTTGGTCTTTGTGGAATATAATGGAGTTCCAGTATTTCCAAATGTTCCACCAAAGAAAGTAAACGAGAGTAGGGGATGTGTTGGACCTCTAGAAGAATAGGATGTCATTGTGGAGTTCCTATGTGTTTTGGAAGAAGAAATTTTGACCAGTTTTACATTCAATTTCTCAAATCATTTGTCTAGTGCATGTGCATATGAAGAAGAGATGATATATGTCTTCAATTTCTGAATTGCAGAGACTACATTAAGAGGGAACTTTAGAAATTGTCGATTTAGACATTCCGTGGTAGGCAGAGAATTTGTGAGTGATTTCCATAAAAAAGTTTTTATTTTGGCGGAAATATTTAATTTACAAATCCAAGACGGAAAATCAGAAATTGGATAAGGGTTTGGGTGTTGGGTAAGACGTCTTGAAGATTTGACAGAGAAGTTGACATCAGTCGATAGCCTCCAAATAAGGCGATCATCCTTTTAATGATTAGGAATATGAATCTTGAGAATTTTTGCGACAATATGAGGGGTACAAGTCTTTGGAGATTGAGGATAATTTATCATAATGTTTTTTTAGATGAGTTAAAAGTAGACTTTTATAATTATAATATTATTTGGAATTAAATATATTTGGCTCTTAATCTAAAAGTATGAAGTCTTTTGAGCTATTATATTTTATGATACATTTATTAAAATAAACTCGTTTATTTTCTTAGTTCTCTTATCTCTTTTTTTTTTTTTTTTTAAATTCTACTCTTAAATCTCTTAATAAACATGAAAGACATGTATTTTTTCAATAATTATAGCTTTGATCCTATATTCTCAAAATTTTATTCAAATTTATTATATTTTTACCTCAAGTTTTTTGAATATTTCAAAATTTACCCAAAATAATTACAGTTTTGACACCATTTTTTTTAATAATTATAGTTTTGACTCCATATTTTTCATAAATTACAGTTTTCATCACACATTTGCAATTGCGCAATAATTACAATTTTCAAGACACGTATTTTTGACGTTATTATTATATGATAATGTCAAGGTTTATAGTAAGAATCATTTTTCAATATATGTTTTGGCAAAATTTACAAATTTTATATTTTACTTACCTTTGGCAAAAAAGAAGAAAAAAAAGATAAGTGATTTGAAGAAGATCGAGGAACTTTTGATTCAGGTTTATAAGCATAGAGTGGTTGTGGATTCAAAATATGTTGCTAACCTTGCTCCAAAGGATTCAGGTAGCCTTGGTTTCAGAGATTTTGAGGCTTTTAACCTTGCTCTCCTGGGCAAACAGATATGGAGGCTTCTTCAGGACCCAACATCAGTTGTTGCTCTCATTCTTAAGGCCAGATACTTCCCAACAACTGATATACTTAATGCCTCTTCTGGTTCTCAGCCGAGCTTCATTTGGAGAAGTATCTCACAAGCTATTTGGATTTTAAGGAAGGGTACCTACTGGGTGCTTGGTAATGGCTCAAGTGTCAATTTCTGGACTGGAAGATGGTTGCCAAGACCTCATTCTTTTGCTTTGGTTTCTCCTCCAGTTCCTCAGAAAAATCACCTCTGTGTATCTGATTTTTTTGACTGGTCTTTATCAGATTGGAACTGGGTGGCTTTACAAGCTAGATTACTAGAGTGTGACCTTGATATCATCCTACAAGTCCATTGTGTGTCTCTTGCTTTAGAAGATTTATTGAGATGGTATTACTCAAAATCTGGTGTCTATTATGTCAAAACTGCTTACAGATTTGTCATCAACTCTGCTCAGGATGCTGGTGCTTCTTCCTCTTCTGCTGCTCCTGAATCAAATGCTTCTTGGAAAAAGATTTGGAAGCTCGAAACCATTCCTAAGGTCCATAACTTTATATGGAGATCTTTGAAAAATTTTGTTCCTTGTTTACAGACTCTAAAATTCAGAAAGATTGTGCATTCTGATATCTGTTCTCTCTGCAACCAGAAGCCTGAATCTTTATTGCACATTTTCAAGAAATGCTCTTTTGCAGTTTCGTTTTGGAAGCTTATCCCTCGTCTTGATAATGTCTTTGTGCTCTGCCCTAGTAGCTTCTGGGACTGGTGGAGTTCAGTTGTAGATATCCTCTCGCCAGTTGATCTTGCTCTCTGGGCTTCGTCCGTTTGGGCTCTTTGGTTTAACAGAAATTCAAGATCTTTTGAAAACAAGTTTATGGGACCTTCTGATCTTCTGCATGGGATTTTCATGCATCTTCCAAGTTCAGTTTCGTCTCCCTTGGTCTCTCATAGGCAGCCTGAGATTCAGGTTGCTTCTCCTTTGTCTTTTCAACCATCCGCTTGCTGCTCTCAGCTTATGTGCGATGCTAGTTTGTCTCTGGACGGTAAAGCTGCTATTGGCTTCATTTTGTCTGACTCTGCTGGATCTTTAGTTGTGTTGGGGAGTAAATCTTCAAAACCCAACACACCTATAGATATCTTGGAAGCTATGGCGATTCTCTAGGGTTTTGAAACTGCTTTGCGTTATGGTATTCTGCAGCTCGAGGCTTGGACTGATTGTAAGACTATTGCCCTCCAATGCTGCTCTTCTTCTTATGATCCTCCTCAATGGAATACCTCCTCCATGTTTTGTCAGCTTATTAACAACCTTCTTTGCTCTTTTTCTTCTTGCAAAGTACGCTTTGTATCTAGGCACTCTAACTCTTTAGCTCATGTTGTTGTCCAATATGGGCTTTCCTTGCCTCTTTTGACAATGGTCTTATTCTTTCATGTTTCTCAAATGCCATTGGCATTGACTTGTAAGTTCTTTTCATTATATATGCAAGCTTTCTTCAAAAAAAAAATATGTTGCTAACACTCGGAAGATTTTGGAGCATCCACGGTAAGATCCAAAATATCACAACGCTAGTGGTCTTAGCTTTGAAAATCTCTAGCGGTATCTTTCATGATTGATTTTCCTCTATATTATTGTCATCTTATTGATTATTTTTCATATATTTTCATCTTGATTTGTGATTTAAATGTTGCATGATACATTTCCGTTAGGAATTTGTTTCCTAGGCACAAGAGTTTTATTATTACAGATTACTGTGTAAACTATCTATCAAGTACTCGTCATACTATTACTCCATGAGAATGAGATCCACATGATAAAATATTAATGGAAATTTGTCTAGAAAGAGATCAAAATTTACATGACATGTAACCCTGCAAGCCTTTTTTTTTTCATGCCTAATCACCTTTGAATTTATCATGTTTGAATTACTTACTTAATTATCATTACTAGCATAGGATTCATGGAATGAGTTCTCTATCTTTGTATAGCAAAGGATTTGAACTAGGCTTCTTGCTAAGTATAAGACATGCCTAAATAATCACAGCAAATGATCTTGAAAAATAATTCGAATACATGAATGTTAGAGTGCATTGCATACAACTCTGATCTAGATCGCATAATGTCTTGATGATATATTCTACAATTCAGGTCACGAAGACACTCGATGTTTGAGTACTTGGTAGCCAAGAAGTCTGCTACAGAAGTATACTCCATGTAGCAATGAAAAATCATATAGAATCAAAATAATTCAACATGGAAATAATATCAATGATAATAGTCCTTATTTTCCATGATACCTTCCATACTTTCTTAATACTATTAATATTAATGATAGTAAAGTTTTCACCCTTAATAACCAGATTCATAATCAGAAGCTTATTAGCTTGTCTTACACCTTCCTTCAAGAAGAGCACATGGGTCAATTTGTAAAATTGACGTACTTGGGATACTCTTTTTCTCAATAGCTAGAGTGTTAGAATGAGAGTCCCTATAAATGTAGCAATAGGGGAGGATTGGTATAGTCTTTTTGATATGTCAAAACTTAATTTTATCCAATTATGTTTGGGTTTAACCCAAGTTGAGGTGGTTCATTTTTGCCTTCTCAATTTAACTATCACTACTACAAAAATGCCTAAATAATCCAAGCGTTTAAGGGCAAATAACCCAGACCTGGTCCGGGTTAAAGGTCATCGTGATATTTTCCCTGCACCAAATAACCCGGATCTAAATCCGGGTTATTTGCCCCATGCAATTTTTCCACCTAGTGTTGTTATTCGAGTTATTTGGGTACTATATAACCCGGATATATGTACATACGGTATAAATCCAATGTAAATCCGGGTTATTTGATATGAAAATACAACGGTTTTTATAGATTCGGGTTATTTAAGCAAATACACCGGTTAACCCGAAATCATATCCGGGTTATTTGTGGCGCAAATACGCCGGGTTTAACATGTCCGGGTTATTTCCCTCTACAAATGCATTGGTTATATGAAAACCAAGTCTGGGTTATTTGAGATATGACATTTTACACACCTGTCCTGGTTCTACATATTAATTAACACCATTATCAAATTCAACGTCAAAATACCATACTTTTTTGCATTATCTAACTACGTCACTGACCAAATCAATGTCACAATTACAAATAACTAAGATAATATATGTCATTACCAACTCAATATCACAACAACAAATAACTAAAACAATATATGTCATCGCCAACACAATGTCACATCCACAAATAACCAAAATGTAGCTATGTTAGTAGCTAATACCGTCAGCCATTACCCTGTAAGTGTTACAAATTGCATATAGTAAACATTATATAAAACTAGTTAACAAGCTTAATCAAATGCAAACTACTTAACAAGATGAAAAGGAAACTAAAGAAGCAAAGAATAAAGCTAAGTGACTTCTTAACAAAAGTGAGAGCATCTTATAAGTTTGAATTCCTAAAAAAAGAAACTGATTTTTACTTAACCATGAGATGATATTCACCTTACTGCAATCAGGTGCAAGATCTTGAAGAAATTTCATCCTTTAACTGATCTTTTCCCTTCTCGCCTATTTTTCACATACATCAAACACACTTGCTCCTCAGCTTAAGCAATACACACACATTTAAGAGAAGAAAAATAAACATACCCTTTCAACAAGACTATTGACTGTTAGTAGCCTGTCCTCGTCGTGCTCTAACATGTATATATTCCTCCTTTGGAGGATCTGAAGTTTGGGAACTCTTGCTTACCATTTTCCCCATTGTTAGCAATGTTGCTCGGAGGAGCTTCAAAACTCGGTTTCCCATGATCTTTAACATCTTCACCCAATGGCTACCGAGGTTGCTCAGTTTCCTAGTAACAACAGATAATTAAAATTATCAACTGAAACACATGGAAATCTTAAAATCAACAAGGACTGAAAAAAGTATAATCTACCTGAATACCCCTTTTTCTCTTGGTGCTGATTCTCTTAGCTGAAGACGGTTGAGCACTAGTATCTATCAAAGAAGTCTCTTATTGGCCTCCACTATTTACTGTATCAGAACAAGCTTGTTTACTGTCCTCAACCAATCCTCCATTTTTCACCTCATTCTTCTGATGATCTTGTGACATCATTCCAACTTGATGATAAGCATTGATGGGTTGGTTCACACCGAATGAGTTCACCATATCAGTGATGTTTCCAAATCTGGCAGCACACTCTATGAATGCAGAATCTGCAGGAAACTGAGATATACTATGTGGAATGAAGATACCAGTACCACTGTGATCATTGATGTTGTTTGTTGGGCCACGTTTCGATCAAGGCTGGACCGGCCCATAGACAGTTGAAGGATGAAGCCCATCGCGTGGAGAAACCGGCCTGCTTGCTGGTGCGACCAATGACTCTCTCAAACGTCCAAGCGAAAATCACGGGCATGATCCTATCACTTAAACGGTTAAATGATCTTCCCAAATCTCGCATTAAATCCTCTCATTTTAAATAGATAGTAATCAGGCTATTGTAAGGGACGTTCTATACTATTCCATTGCTGAAATACTAAACCCCCAAAGTTCTCATTGTACTACAAGCTCGTTCAGTATATTTGCAGAATTCATCCGATTGTGATTGGTCTGATCCAGTATTTCTCCGTCTCGATTCGTCATAGCTAAGCATTATTATCACTATTTCGTCTCATCATTTTTATTCTCTGATTTGTTTGAAGTTATAATTTGATTCGTTCGACTAATAGCACCACATCGAAGACAATTTAGGTTTGATATCTTTTTGCCCAAAACAATTTGGCGCCCACCGTGGGGCCGTTAGCCGATTCGCATTCAAAAGCTTCATAAAAAATTGTCCAAAATGGTGAACGACGCTCCTCCTAGCACCTCCGGAGAAAGGCTGACCTTGGGAGAAACCACTGACGACACGGTCGACAATGCAGTGGAGGTTTCCACCAAGGAACAGATCCGTAAAATGGCGCAAACCCTGTCGTCCCTCCAGGAAGAATTGGCCGACCAGCGTCACACTAACGAATCGATCCGTGCTACTTATGTTACTGCGATTAATCGTTTGACTAACAAAAATGAGCTTCTCAAGGCACAGGTACAATCCACCGCATCCGCACCGGCCGGAAGAAGACGCCCAACCGACCTTGAAGGGATCCAAACTCGATTAGACATGGAGGGTATAGTCGTAACGCCAGCAAGCGAGCGAAACCAAATCCATGCGACCGATATTCCTGAAACTTCTCGTGTCAACCCTATTATGACTAACAATGTATCTTTCGTCACATCGACCGGTTCTGAAAGGACCCGAGTAACCAGTCCGTAGGTTACGACGATGCCAAGCATCTAGACGCTCATCCAACAAGCTATCAACGAGCATATGAAGTCTCTAGACGAACGTTTCGCAAAGATCCCGGGCGTTCCCCAACCCATCGAGAAAGAGGCGTTGGATGGCTTCGAAGAATCTCCGTTCGTCGATGATATCGCACGGGTCGAGATCCCAAAGAAGTTCCATCTCCCAAGCATGGCCAGTTACGATGGAACGAGCGATCCAGACGACCATATCTCCCTCTACAAGCAAAAGCTCATGACAATTTCCGTCTCCAGGACCAATCGCGAGGCGGTTATGTGTAAAAGTTTCGACACATCCCTCGCAGGGCCGACACTTATTTGGTTCATGCATCTGCCACAAGGATCGATTGCATCCTTCACAGAATTAGTCAACGCTTTCAAAATTCAATTCGCTAGTAGTAGAAGACTAGAGAAACAATCTAGCGATCTATATCGTATTGTCCAAAAGCATAACGAGCCTCTACGTACTTATCTTAATAGGTACAATAAGGAAAAGGTCGCCATTCCCCACTACGACATCCCTACATCCGTCAAAGCTTTTCGACAGGGTCTGGTCCGGGGCAGCGAGCTGTATCGGGAATTGACGAAATATCCCTGCCGAAGTTTCGAAGACGTCCAAGCCAAAACGATGGCTCAAGTTAGACTGGAAGAGGACGAAGAACCCTTCAAGACTGAGCAAAGTCCGGATCGAGTCAACCACAGATCAACGTCCGATAGTCGTAGGGACAGGCGTCAACAGCCATACCCCCGAGGACGCGATGACCAAAGTCGAGACAGGGGACACGAATGGAAGGAAAACCCTTCACTACCCCCAAGGTACAATCGTATAACTTATGTGTTTCGATTGCAGAGTTAGTTAAGGCGTTCGATAAATATGGCAAAGACGTAAGATGGCCGCGAAGGAACGACAAGCCGGACTACAAGAAAGACATGACGAGGTGGTGCGATTTCCATGAGACCACGGGCATAAAACCGACGAATGTGTCGCGCTGTGAAAAGAGGTCGCAAGGCAACTATCACAAGGACTCCCCCGAGATGTCATCTCGGATAGAGCCAAAGCCACCATGGAACGAAGAGATAAGGTACAAAATGAACGCCCTTCCTCTCCTATACCTGCCAAGATTGTCAACTCCATTTCAGGGGGGTCCGACATATGCGGAATCTCATATTCCACGGCAAAACGCCATGCCAAAAAAAGCATAGGCGATGTGCCTCCACCTTCTGAGCCAATACCCAAGGAAACAAACGACTTTCCCACAATCACCTTCGATGAGACCGACGCTAGTGGGTGGGCAGAGCATCACGACAGCCTGCTAATATCTTTGTCCATTGGAAACTGTCTTATACGCAGGGTACTAATCGACACAGGTAGCTCCACCGATTTGATCACTCTCAACACTCTAAAAGAGATGGGTCTTAGTGAGAAAGACGTGACCAAAAGAAAGTTACCCTTGGTCGGATTCAGCGGTGAAGTCCGATACTCACTTGGTGAAATCACCCTAACCACCTATGCAGGAGGAATCAACCGACAGGTAAAATTCATAGTATTAGACTATGAATCTCCCTATAATTGCATTATCGGCATGCCTTGGATACATTCGATGAAGGCGGTCCCCTCCACTTATCATCAAACGATCAAATTCCCAACCAAGTGGGGAGTCCAAGAGATCAAGGGAGAGCAAAGAATCGCGAGGGAATGCTATGTGACATCCATGAAGCAAGCAGTCGAAAACAATACGACATAGCAATTACAGAACGAGGAGAGGTCGAACAAGTATATCGAACCCGAAACAGAAAAGTTAACCGAAGTTGCTCTTGACCTCACCTCGCCAGACCGGATGGTCAGGGTCGGATCCGATCTCGATGACGCAACCCGTGAAAAGTTGGTGGAATTCCTGCGGTCGAACTCCGACTGCTTTGCGTGGTCTCATGAAGACATGATAGGTATTTCTCCTGACATCACAACTCATAAACTAAATGTGGATGCAAGTTTTCCCCCTGTCAAACAGAAACGCAGGAAATTTGCCGCCGAACGAAACAAAATAGCGATGATGAAGTCAAAAAATTACTAGAGACATGCAAGATTAGGGAAGTCAAGTATCCCGAGTGGCTGGCCAACGTGGTGGTGGTCGAAAAGAAGAACAAAAAATGGAGGGTCTGTATAGATTTCAAGGACCTCAACAAAGCATGTCCAAAGGACTCGTTCCCTTTACCGCACATTGACGCAATGATCGACGCAACCGCAGGCCACGAGTTGCTCTCTTTCATGGACGCATTCAGCGGCTACAACCAGATACTGATGGATCCTCAAGACCAAGAGAAGACAGCCTTCGTCACTAGTCAGGGGACCTATTGCTACAAAGTCATGCCCTTCGGTCTAAAAAATACGGGGGCAACTTATCAATGACTGGTCAACAAAATGTTCAAAGAACAGATTGGGGACACCATGGAGGTCTACATCGACGACATGCTAGTCAAGTCGAACCAAAAGAAAGACCACATTGAACACCTAAAGGAAGCATTCGAGGTACTTAAACGCTATAACATGAAATTAAATCCCACTAAATGTTCTTTCGGAGTCTCTTCATGGAAAATTTTAGGATACATGGTGACCCAAAGAGGGATTGAGGCAAGCCCTGAACAAGTAAAAGCAATTATCAATCTAAGGTCGCCCAAATGCGTCAAAGATGTCCAAAAGCTCACAGGACGAGTAGCAGCGCTGAACCGCTTTATTTCAAAATCGTCAGACAAGTGCAAGCCGTTCTATGACGCACTCAAGAAGAACAAATCATTCCAATGGGGAGCAGAGCACGAGGTGGCATTCCAGGAATTGAAGAAAAATCCGTCGAATCCACTGCTACTCGCCAAACCAAAGGATGACGAGCCATTGCCCATCTATTTGGCCGTGTCGGACACGTCGGTAAGCGCCATCTTGGTAAGAGAAGAAGACGGCAAACAATCCCCGATTTACTATGTAAGCCGGTCACTACTCCCAGCCGAAACAAGGTACACTTCATTGGAAAAGCTAGTTTTGGCATTGGTCATGGCCTCTAACAAGTTAAGACCTTACTTTGAATCGCATACTATTATCGTAAGGACTAACCATCCCATGAAAGCAATCATGAGGAAAACCGAGTTCATAGGTCGAATGGATAAATGGGCTATATAACTGAGTGGCTACGAAATCGAATACGAGCCCAGAACAACCATCAAATCTCAGGCTTTAGCCGACTTTGTGGTAGATTTCAGCCCAACACTAGAAGAAGAAGCCATAAAAGAAGCAACAGATCTACTCGCGACAGACGAACAAGGCACTTGGGAACTACACACCGATGGAGCATCAAACGTCAGGGGCACAGGTTTAGGTGTCGTACTAAAATCATCACAAGGGGACAAGATAGCCCATGCCGTAAAATATGAATGTGATGCAACCAACAACGAGGCAGAGTACGAGGCACTCGTATTCGGCCTCAACCTAGCTCGGGATCTCGCAATCGACGACATAAAGGTAGTTTGTGATTCTCTACTGATCATAAACCAGGTCCAAGGATTGTACGTTGCCAAAGACGATAGAATGGATGCCTATCTAAGCGTCGTCCGAAGATTGGTCGCACAATTCAAGACATTCGACATCAGCCAAGTACCAAGAGAATTAAACACACAAGCAGACACACTTGCTAACCTGGGATCGACGCTAGATCCAAAAGAATTTCCCAACATTCCCATAGTCCACGTCACAACACCAGCAGTGTCAAGAACAACCAAAGACACAAAGCAACAAGACGAATTGGAAGAGGTCATCACCATAACACAAGACAACTCCGAAACTCATTCGGTAGGCGATTTCGAAGATTGGACAAAACCATTCGTTGATTGGATAGCACACGGCACCCTACCAGATGACAAAGCCACGGCCAAACGCCTAAAGGTACAAGCATTATCCTTCGAAATGAAAGAATGTTTTCTTTTCAAACGATCTGTCACAGGTTTGCTACTGAAGTGCCTCACGCCCGTCGAAGCTCAAAAACTTCTTCAATCCTTACATGATGGAGAGTGCGGAAATCATGCCAGAGGACGAAGCTTAGCTTGTAAGGCTTGACACATGAGATACTATTGGCCAACGATGAACGCGGACGCGTTAGAATATGCCAAAGGATGTGACGCCTGTCAACGACATGCGCCGGTCACACATCAACCATCGATCGGCACACATAGAGTTGAACAACAAAGGCACGACGGCACACCGCCCGCCTTATTACAAAATAAGGTATACAAAGCCTTAGACAAAACATTTAACGCAAGACACATTTGCTTACCTCCCTGGATTATGATATACAATTGTCATGACTAAACTTAATACGATTCACAGGCCTCCCCTCTTCCCAGAACAAAAGATGCGTCTATACAAGCATACATCAAACACAACATTCGCTAGAATCAAAGAGTGCTATTCAGAAGAAGATAGGCATCCATCCTCAAAAAGGACGAAATGCCAATCATCATTGTCTTACAAATACACGACCCGCGATGGTGGACGGGTCGTCAAAACACAGAGTTTTCCCACACAACGGAGGGACTTTCAAACACAACTAGTTCGAATATCCAAACGACAAATCAACAAACTAAGGCATGAAGAACTTCAAGCTTCGACATCCTTACCTGGGGCAGCGTCAAGGACAGGGTCGGGTGCCACTTCTGTTCGACCAGAACTCACCTCAGCTCCTTCTCCCACCACGGCTCCGACAGTCCCGCATGCTTGAAGGAAGTCAACACCGGGGAAACCGTTGGGAAATTGCTCATCTAGGTAAGCCTGTTCCTTCTCCAGATCCCACGACTCATGGCTACCAGCCTTGAAGTCCTCCATCATCTCAATCCTGGACTCAAGCGTGAAGTAGGCTCCAACATCAGTATCGACCTCGCCGCCCTCCTTCTTGGCATTCTCAAGATGGGCCTCCAATTCACTTATCCGTTGCTCAGAACCCCTCAAGTCATCTTCAATGGCGCGACGCGCGCCCTCCGACGCCTTCAACAACGCGTCCACTTCCTTTGCCCTGCCCTCGGCTTGGGAGATCTTCAACTGAGCATCGTCCCACATTTGTTTAGTCTTCAGGTGGCTAGATCGAAGATGCTGGAAGACCTGCGCACACAGATAGCAAGTCAGCAAACTCGCTACGAACAAAGGTCATATAAAAAAAAAAGAAAAAAAAAAGAAGAGAAGTTTGAGATTAGCCGTCCAAGAACTCGTAGCAACCACCTCCAAGCTATCCAAGACAGGAATATCTTCAATGTCGTCGGGCACCGGCAAAGTCAAGAGTTCAGGGAAGCCAATGGTCCTCTTCATCGACTTGCCTTTCGACGCCTCGTCTGAAACACGAACAAACTTTCTCTTGTGGCCGGACGATTTCGGAGAAGCGACTTCGAGGGACAACCTTTGGAAGAAGCCTTGGAGCGCATCCTCTGCTCTAACATATCTTTCGCCGAGAGACGAGCACTAGACCTCTCACCATGAGACAGAGTTGCGTTTGACAAAGGAAGAGTGAGTGGTAATGGATAAAAGAAACAAAGCAGGACAAACCTAACTGATGCTCACGTTTGGAAGAAGACGACATCGGCGAAACTGCTTCAGCGGGGAGAGACTGGGAGGACGAGAAAACACTGTTGTTAGCGAAAGTCCTCTCGATCTTCGAAAGCTTCAAGACCGCCTACGTCTTCGATTTCAATACAAGATCTTCCTCTGGTTCCGTAATCTCAGGCTCTGCAAAAAATTACATGTAGGCCAAAGTTAAAAGCCACGCGACCAATCTCAAGCACAAGAAAGAACACAAACCTTTCCACATCCAATCGGTCAGCAAGAACGGACAATCGCCCCCCAAACCCAATGACGCAATATTCACAAAAAAGAACCGCTTTTTCCATCCACGGTCATTCACGTTCAACTTCAGAACCAAGGGTTGGCAATCAGAGCGGCATCGGAGGTTATATTGATATGACTGCTTGGATCCTAAACAGTAGTTGTAATCCAAAACCCTAAAATCTATGCCAACAACGAAATCCTTGTTCAAACGGTCTAAAACCTTAAGCAGGCGCCATGCATGAGACATTACTTGGCAAGGAGCTAAAGAGAAGGAGGAGAGCACTGATTGGACCAACTCAGAGAAAGGAAAGGTATGACCTATTTTGAAGGGATACTCATAAAAGCATACCCATCCTGGACACCTAGAATCAGCGCGTTCGTCTGGATAAGGGAGACGAGCCCTGATGCCCTTGGGAAAGCCTCCAACTTGCAAAACCCTGTCGAGTTCAGCCTGGGTCATGACGTTCAGAACGCTCTCGTGCTCGCTAAGAATAAAGAGAGGGGGGCGATCCTCAAAACTTGATTCCGAGTTAGAAGCAGCCATGAACAAACACCGAAAAATTTGGACTTGGGAAGAAGAAGAGTTACCTAGGGAGAAGAAGTTACAGGCGGTAAAGATAAGAAGGGAAGGCAAGGGTCAAATCAATTTATTGGCAAGGCTGGGATCCGACTCCACAGACGGGTCATCCGATCCAGAGCCACGTGTCCATGATCCACAAGGAAAGAAAACCGCCCAAGATCGACGAAAACCGCTTGCTGGTGCGACCAACGGCTCTCTCAAACGTCCAAGCGAAAATCACGGGCATGATCCTATCACTTAAACGGCTAAATGATCTTCCCAAATCTCGCATTAAATCCTCTCGTTTTAAATAGATTGTAATCAGGCTATTGTAAGGGACGTTCTCTACTATTCCATTGCTGAAATACTAAACCCCCAAAGTTCTCATTGTACTACAAGCTCGTTCAGTATATTTGCAGAATTCATCCGATTGTGATTGGTCTGATCTAGTATTTCTCTGTCTCGATTCGTCATAGCTAAGCATTATTATCACTATTTCGTCTCATCATTTTTATTCTCTGATTTATTTGAAGTTATAATTTGATTCGTTCGACTAATAGCACCACATCGAAGGCAATTTAGGTTTGATATCTTTTTTCCCAAAACATTGTTGAACCCCATGGATTGGGGATTTGGAGGATGATCCCACAAAGTTGGAGCTGGACCAAATGAATCATTAACCATTGAGATCAATGGTGAAGGACTAACAAGATCCCCTTTGCTATCAGGAATCATTCCCATCAACAAATTTGCAAAACTATGATAGTTTATAGAATCTTCATTCCCCTTTTCAATGTCTACCTTATCCGTGTCACCAACATCCAAGTGAACAAGCAGCACTAAAATAACTTATGTTCGTGGAACGAAATAAAAGTACTCTACATATGTTAAGATGGAAGTACAATCACCAACCATTCTTAAGAATACAAACAAGTTCAAAGATGCTTACTGAGGGCATTCACTTTTATGGGGTCAGTCTCTTCATCATTAAAATGGTCAACACCTTGTTTTTCTTTGTACACAGAAGAGAAAAGTCAGTTATATCACCAACTTCATCAAGATACTGCAAGTCATTTGTTTATATAATTATTAGCCCACTTTGTAAAAAAGGAATAACAGGTTCAGTATACACCATTATATTGCTCCACGAAAGTATAAAATCAAGTCAATGACTGAAAGTAGACGACCAGAAAATATCAGATTTAAAAAAAAGTCATTTTGGAGAGATAAAGTTCTAAATCATTACCACCAACGACTCATCATAGATCATTACAATACACCATGCACGGTCATAAAATTACTTGATCAAATGTACCTGAACCAAATAGTTGATTAAAGGTGTTGGGCTTGTGGCCTATTTAGTCTAGCCCAATGCCTTTTATTTGCTTGGGCATATATAAAGCAAATAGAAGAGAGATACGTGAGTTGAATCTCAAATTGGGCATAAGTATTGCCCTAGCTGCAGCCAGCCAAAAGAAAGAAAAAGAGGAGAGGAGAGAGCTTGGAGAAGAGAAAAAGAGAAAGGTGAAGAAAGTAGCTAGTTTTGCACTTCCTTAGCCTTGGAGATTGTCTCTCGGTTTCAGATTACTCGTTACCAACAAGGATTTGGTAAGTTCATCTCTTTTTGGAATTCCTAGTCTCATGAGCAAGGCGTTTAGTTAGTTGGAGAGGAATCCTTTCTAGATCGGGTTGTATTTAGAGGGGTGTTTGTGATCTCCATGTTTGTTTCCTGTGTGTGAGACTTGTATTGATAAACGCTTGTACTGATTTGTTGATTAGTGGATTGATTGGCTTGGTTGGCCGGTCGTGAGTTTTTTCCCCTCTCGTGATTGAGGGTTTTCCCACGTTAAATTCTTGTATTGGTTATTGTGATTATTCTGTTGCTTGAGTTTGTCTGTGATCTGGTTATCCTGAGATTATGTGTTTGTCGCTGTTTCTGGGTGTCATTTGATTGTCAGCAGAATTGTCGTTACTCCTAGTTGGCCTCGAATTTGCACTTCCGGGCCCAACAAGTGGTATCAGAACTTTTTGGTTGTGTTGAGATTGTGGGCATTAGGAGTGGAGATGACAATGAAAGTTGAAGACTTTGCGGGTACAATGATCAAGTTGACGGCTTCAAATTATTCGATTTGGAAGTCGCGGATGGAAGATTTGTTGTACTGCAGGGACTTGTATGATCCGATTGAGTTGGGATCAAAAGGGCCGACTGAGACATCTGAGAGTGACTGGAAGAAGCTGCATAGAAAGTGTATTGGAACCATCAGACAATGGGTGGATAACTGTGTTTATCACCATATTAGCAACGAGACGGATGCACAGGTGTTGTGGAAAAAAATGGAAGATATGTATGAGAGGAATTCAGCCCAGAGTAAAGCTTTTGTGATTAGAAAGCTGGTGAATCTCAAGTACAGAGACGGAAAGCCTATTGCAGAGCATTTGAGTGAATTTCAGGAATTGGTGAATCAGTTGAACACCATGAAGTTGGTCCTTGATGATGAGTTACAAGCTCTATTGCTCTTGAGTTCTTTGCCTGACAGTTGGGAGACTCTGGTGGTATCGATCAACAATTCTGCTCCGAGTGGAGTTGTGTCTTTATCTGCAGTGAAGGATAGTCTCTACAATGAGGAGACTTGGAGGAAGGATATGGGCACGGATACGTCACATGCTTTGGTGACAGATTCAAGGAGTAGATCGAGAGGTAGATCGCAGACCAGGGGGAGCTATGCTTGTTACTTCTGTGGCAAAGAAGGGCATATCAAGAGGAACTGTAAGCATTGGAAGGAGAAAAAAGGAAATGATGAAAACATCACTGCAACTGTGCATGGTGATGAGGATGCATTGGTTGTTCTCTCTTGCGTTCAGGCTCAGAGTTGTGAGCCGGATACTTGTGTAGACACCAAGAGGAATTTCCCTATAAAAAATTAGGGTTACTAAATCGATAGAAACTGGAAGAAGAAGCTTACCCAAAAGTGTATCTTTAGGCGCCGATTGTGTTGGAATTGTTGTAGTGAACAAACAACCCTAATGCTTCTTATATAGTGAAAAGGCAATGTGTTTGACAGCTAATAACCAGCTGGAAAAAGGAGAAATCTGATTGACAAATCTTTGACAGCTAATAACCAGCTGTTGTATATAGCTATATATAGTTGTAGTCACGAGTCTTTTATCCTAAACCTCAAAACCCTAAACCCTAAACACTAACCCTAAACACTAAATCCTAAATCTAAACCCTAAACACTAAACCCTAAATCTAAACCCTAAACCTAAACCATAAACCCTTAAGGGAAAAAGAAGTACCATGTTACGTGTGAATAAACTCAACATGTTACGTGTGGTAGATGCTCACACGTAACGTGTGGGATAACACTACACGTAACGTGGGGTTACGGCTGTTGTAAAACGCATTGAATTAACCGTCTTGTCCCCACCTAACTGAATTAATGGTCCCCTCCTCATCTTCCCCGGCTAAGCCCCAATTTCGAGCCTAAACCCTTCATTTGAAACACTAAAAAATTTGTGTTTTACACTCTTAATTTTTGTAAAAAAAATGGACAATATGAACAACAATGATTATTGGAACAACAATGTCGAAGAGAATCCACTTCCAAATGAGGTAATTTCCGTTATTTAAAGTTAAAGTTTTCATTTTTTGTTTGGGACATGTTCAAAGTTTTGAGCTTTAGTTGTTTAGGGTTTAGAAAACAATACATGATATTTGTTGTTTAGGGTTTAACCAAGTTTCACATGCTAGATTTTCAAAGTTTTGAACTTGATATTTGTTGTTTAGGTATTAGAAACCAAGTTTTACATGCTAGATTTTGAGGAATACATGTGTAAGAAAGCAAGATCCACGTTACAATAAAGCGCAATGTTTGTCACAAACCGTGCGCTTTACCAGAATGTGGTTTCTGGTGGGTTATTACACATTTATAATTAGTTCACTACTTGATGAGTCGATTCCATGTGTATGCAGGAGAACTATTATTTGTACAAGGGGTTACACAATATTTCCCTCGATGACTGGAGCACCCCATAAAAATCATTTTCTGGTTGGGAAACACTTCATCAACCGTTGCCGGAATGGAACACACCATCTGAGTGTAAAACACCAGATGATATACCATCCTTCTCACTTGGATTGTTTGACTACAGTTGTCCATCTCCAGAAGCATCTTTATCTCATGAAGACACTAAGAATTCGGCTTCTGCTAACCCACAATTTTGCTTTCCATCCCTACACACACAGCCTCAGTTTAGTGTACCACCAGAAGATGATGTTTTCATCTCTGTTGATTATTCAGAGTTCTTCACAATAGACCAAATCTGGGAATCCAGAGAAGAAGCATTTATGTGGGCGCGGGAGACTGCTATGTGTCACAAGTTCTACATCATAAAGGGGAGGAATAAACCTTCCGCGTATAGAGCCCTTGGGGGGACTTGGTTATCGTGTGATAGGCATGGACAAAACATCCGTAAACAAGCTGACCGAGTGAGGGACATCACAAAGTCGAAGAAGTGTGGGTGTCCATTCATGTTGAGGCTGAAAGAAGGGCCGAAAGGATCATGGAAGATCAGTGTACAACATGGAACTCACAATCATGTGATAAAAGAGAATTTGTATGGTCATGCATTAGCTGGGCGACCAAACGCTGAAGAGAAGGAAATTATTAGGGTGATGACAGTTAATCATTGCAAGCCTCAAAAGATTTTTACAACAATCAAGTCATCCCCAGAAAACTTGACCAAGATGAAGCAAGTGTACAACATCATGCATGACATACGAAAAAAGGGCATGGAAGGAAGAACAGTGGTGCAACAGTTCTTCTATGAGTGCAATGAGAAGGGATACTTCATGGAGCATAGATTCAATAAGGAGACCAATAAGATCACAGATATCTTCTTCGCAAGCCCGGATCAGTTTTCGCTGCTGAAGGCATTCCCGTACATTGTGTTGCTAGACTCTACATACGCAACTAATAGGTTTATCTATTATATTCTTCACTTGTTCATGTAATCATTAGCATGCCATAACATATCATTATGTGTGCAGTTATGATTTGCCCTTCCTTGAAATTGTCGGCATCACATCTGTTTGGAAAAACTACAATATTGTCGAGGCGTTTCTGGAGCATGAGAACGAAGAGAGTTACAAGTGGGCCATAGAACAACTTTAAAAAATGTTTGTCAAGGTCCAACGATCACCCACATGCTTGGTCATAGATCGGGAGAAGGCATTGATGAACGCCTTAGAGAAGCAGTTTCCAGAAGCAAAATTCCTTTTATGTAGGCGCCATGTGAGGAAGAATATTGAAGACTTCGGGAAGAAGGCCATGGACAAGTTTAGGGGCACAACGTTTTCCAATGATTACATGAAACTATTCAAGGAAACAACCATAGAAGGGTATGAAGCAACACTGAAGAAGATTCAGCAAGATTGGAGGAAATATCCAAAATGTCTCCAGTACGTACAAAAAAACTGGCTTGACCCGTACAGGGAAAGAATCGTCTCAGTATGGACAGATACAGTGTTCACTCTTGGAACTACCACAACTAACAGGTTTGTGCATTATGTTTTTAAATTTAACTGGTTATTTGAACTTAGACTTTTACAGCAACATACTGACTTCAGATTCTTGATTGTAATACAGGGTTGAAGGGGCTCATTCCAGTCTTAAAAGCTTCTTCACTAGCAATGATGGCAACCTTTGCACTGTATTCGATCAATATGATGCACGGTTGCACATTCATATTAATGAGATAAGGGGGGCCTTGAATGAGAGCATAGAAAAGCAATTTACGCTGATAACAAACGCACATCTTTTCTGCAAGCTGCACTACAAGGTCTCTGCGATTACACTAGCTCGGTTGATTGAGGAATACAAGAAAGGCGAAGCTCCATTGTGGAACACTATATGCAGATGCCAGATGAGGGTCAGAGATGGCTTGCCTTGCGTGCATGACATGGCGCGGAATGTGATGAACCAGGAACCAATTGAACCTAGCTCATTGCATCCGTTCTGGAGGCAATTGACCTTGTCAGAAGTGCGGACATAAGAAGAAGAAGAAGCCACATAACGTAGAGTGAATAAGTCGTTGCTTGAAGAATTTGCTGCAAGCGTCTTCCCCACATTGCCAGTGCATGATCAACACAGAGCTGTCTCTACACTAACAAGTATAGCACATCCAGAGCGGACAACTCTGCAAGAGCCAGCTAAAGTTAGGCATAAGGGTCGGCCTCAAGGAGCTCTAAACATTCCCACCAAAAGACAACCGTCAACATGGGAGTACACTGACCAACAGATGGAGGGAACACCTCCGAAGAAGCAAAAATGAAGACCACCTAAGGAAGCTTCAACCATGCCATGCCAACCACGGGAGCCTATGCCTTCGGGTCACATGACGTTGATCAAGAACCCTAGGCGATATATTACCCAGTTTCCCAAGTGTATGAAACCACACGTGGAAGGATGGTGGGAAATAATTGGTGATGGAAACTGCGGATACAGATCAATTGCGCATGGTCTGGGTTTAGGGCAGGAACAGTGGGCTTTTGTTCGACGTACCATGATCGCTACGTTGAAACAAGAGTATGAGCTATTCGCGCCAATTTGGATGTCTACGATGACACTTGAGGCAATGGATGCGAAGCTTGCATGGTTTCCTTCGCCCAACATGCCTGCCCCATGGGAGACGTGGTTGGACCTCCCGGATATGGGATGTTTGGTGGCAACTGCATTCAACTGTGTGTTCGTCTCCGTCGGTGCTGGTGTGGGAACGACATACATGCCTATGAGGGCGAATCCAAACCAAGCGGTTGGAGAGAAGCTGAAGACGATATGCATTTGCCATATCCAGAAATAGCAACATTTCATTGCAGTACGTTAATACAATCAAATAAGTTGAAACTATCTTATGTTAAAACATATGTATGATGCATTGACTTTGATGTAGATTGGCCTTGCCGAAAACTCGCCCTTGCCGTACCTTTACGGGCCGTGGGTGAGAAATCATGACCCGTCTGCGGGTGATTTGGTAGATCCAATCCTTGATCGATTGATGGAGTACCAAGCAGCCGCCCCAAAGAAGCAAATAGGAAAGAAGAAAGTTGAAACTATTTTATCCTAAGACATATGTATGATGCAATGACTTTGATGTAGATCGACACATGTTCGTTGTATTTATGAGCTGTTGGTGAAATACCAAGACACATGTTTCCCTCATCCCTCATCATTTTGCTTACCGGAAAGCCGAGAGCACCGCACGGCCTGTATGATCTACTGTTTATCGTGATGGCGGTTTACACATAATTACGTCATCTAGTTCGTTAGCTTCACGTGGATTAAAATACAGTCTCATACACAATACAAAATGAAGACATCTTAAACTTGGGAATACAATGTCAAGAATATCATAACAAACAATCAAATAGAAGTAATAACATTCATTGTTGCCATAATCCAAAGTTCAATGAAATCCATAAAATGAAACAAGTTTAATCATAAAACAGTCTCCACAACTTCCTCAGTGATTGGGAAGGAAGGGATACATTCGCTCCAATGACCGGCGTAGCGCCTCTGCTACATCTTCACATTCATGGTTGCGATGTGGCTCAAGATCATTGTAGCGATATTGGATGGCATGCACACAACACTAAAACGTTGATATGTATAATAAATATAGATAGAGTTAACCGGAAATTAAACAACCTACAAATTAGTCAATTTCATACCTGTGTCGCGTCTTCAATGGTCGGGGGGTTGACGAATGGGTGTGTACGTGGGAGGTACCAGCCCATGTAATCAGCGCTACAGTCATCTCCTTGCTGGACAAGAGGGACCATCGCATCTAGGGTCATGGAATGTACATTCTGCGCATCCCATGCAAATCGAGCTATGGCGTACTCCACCGTGTAGTTGCTGATCTTTGTTCCTCTCCAAGCCCTATTAGGCACTATAGGCGCTCTTGGAATCTGCTGTACACGGGCAAACTGTCTCGCCACACGGTCTGGCATGTATGGCTCGGTTATCCAAAGACACGAGATAACTCCATGGAAGCGCGATGGAGCGAAGCTCACATCGTTAAAGTCAACCGTACCGTACAACATCCGATCAACCTAAACATAATAGGATGCAAAATAATTAAAAATCAAAGTCAACCTAAACATACCTATCAATCGTACCGAACGGCATCCAATCAACTTAAATATAAATATATGCACTTACCATGTCCGCAGTCATCATATCGAGCTCCAATCTGTAATTTCTCATTGGGTTGGGTTTCACTGAAAGGTCCCATCTACGAGCGTATGGGATCGCATGTTCAGAGTCCCAGTCTCTACTCTGTGCAGGTCTGAACATGATGAAATATTGGTATATCCACGCCTGAAAGGCAATTTTCATAAGCAATCCATGTTATTGAATAATTACATTTACAACAATAAAATTTGGTATAAAAAATAGTTTTTATAATTAAAAAAAATACCTGAATCAGAGTGTAGCATGTGGACATCAATCTCGCATCTTTTCTTATGCACTCGCCCAAGCTGCGGTACACGTGGGCAAGAACGCCAGCACCCCATGCATAATCCATGGTAGACGAGTAATCATCCACAAATCCCGTATAGTACAGTGACAATTTGTGTTGGGACTTGTCCGGGAAGAGACAAGAGCTCAACAAGTACATCAAGTACCCAGACGCACATTGCTCGTCATTCAGCTCTCTGCAATGCCTCTTGAACCAATCAACAGTTACGGTACCAGATTTCACCTCCTCAGCAGGCAACTCAAAGAATCCCTGTGCCTCCGCCACCATGGCCTTCTTCAAATCAGTCACACCCAACTACTCATGCCAATTCTGTGGAGGTGCCATGTCTTTTCCGTTGATGCTTAGCCCAAGGATCAACAATACGTCATGGAGCTAGAGTTATGGTCATCTCTCCCCATGACATATGGAACGAGCTGATTTCAGGTTGCCAGCGCTCAACGAACGCACCAATCAGCGTCTCGTGCACATGCTCATGCATCACATCCGGAATATGACACAACCCTGATCCAGATGCCAGTTCACCCCATTCCGTTTCCAACTGCAAATGCCATGCGCGTGTCTGTTTGCCTCGTTGCTGAAACCTCAACGGTGGCACAGGCTATAAATATTTGCATTTTGAAACCAGTGTAAGCAATCGATTTGACATATTTATAATAAAATGTGAAATTTCAAGAATAAGGTTTTCCATGCAACTTACAATGCGCTGGTAAAGGGTGTACGTCACGTGACTGACAAAACCCTTTAGAAGTTCAGGCATCTCCGGACCTCCAAGTACTCTAACCTGCAATTCAGGGTCATATCTGCCCTTTTTCTTCGTTCGGGGAGGTTTTGCCCGCGAAGAGGTGGCTTCCTGTGGCTCCTCGTCTGCATAATCAGGTTGACCTCTTGGAGCCCAAGCCTGACTATCCTCGTCCTACATTTTTTTTGTACAAATGATAAGTAATTACATTTTTATCATACGCTCATATTTTCATATATTAAGGCTACGGTTTAGGGTAGAGGAAGAAGACTTTGGCTTTTAAAGCCACTTACACTCCACACGTAACGTGGGGAGCTGGTTCCCACGTTACGTGTGGAGCCCTTCCACACGTAACGTGTGGAACCTTGCCCCACGTTACGTGGGGAGGTTTGAAAAGTAGCAAACGACACGTAACGTGGGGAAATGTTCCACACGTTACGTGCCAGCTCTATGCGTTAAATAGTAAAAATACCTATGCTTTAAAAAGTAAACCCCTTAAAAAATTCATCTTAAAAAATTCAGCTTAAGGGTATTTTCAGTTAGCAATCAATTGGCCTAAGCAGATGAAATTATGACAAACTTCAGCTTAAAAGATGGGATACATACTTTGCATTCTCTTATCTTGCTTTATCTGAAATTATGAAATCACATAGTATAAAAAGTGTATATTCATCACTCAGAGAAATTGAAAGTCAGATCATCAACATTTGTAAGGATATGAGCATAAATTGAGATATATGAAAGAGATTAGTATCGTAGACTATCAAGACTTGAATAATATTAACAGTAAGTACATGAAGTCTATATTTCAAGATCATATGCTTACTTTTAGCTAATGGCTATCCTCCAGATACACGGCAACACAGTTCAAGGTGCGATTTTGCATGGAAACTCTCCAACTGAGCTCATTGAAGCCTTCACAGAAACTATTGGGAGACCTCCTGAGCTTCCACGCTGGATCTCATCTGGGGCAGTGGTAGGGATGCAGGGTGGCACAGATAGAGTTCGCCATATCTGGGACTCTCTAAGGCATATGATGTACCATTTTCAGCATTTTGGCTGCAGGTAAATTATCAGGAGAGGTGACCTATAAAATTTTTAGAACCCAATTACATAGATTTCTAATGCATATATTTAATCAAAATAGTGAGTTTAAACACACTTGCTTTATTGAAAATTTTAGCATTTTAAAGTAGGTAAATGTGACAAGGAACAGAAGTTTACAACATTATATGCTTTTCTTTGTCTAATCACACATATCTGTCGAGCTATTAGAAATAATTATAGAAAAAAACTCAAATTATCCAAAGACACTTTTTGGACAAATTAGTACACTTTATCGCTTAAGATGAAACAGTAAAGGAAAATATATAGATTGGTCAAGTTTCACGTTGTCCTGAAATGATAAGGCTGAGGTGAGGTTTATTAATGGAGATGGATTTATAGCTTATAATGCATTGTCTTTTCTTCAGGATTAGGTACGCCAGAGGGAAACACTTGTCGGGTCACAGCTTTGGTGGAATTGGGAGGTTGATACAACACGATATAGAGGATGGACGCAGCTAGTTCAAGACCTCAAGGAGTAGAATGTGAAAGTGATGACCAACTGCAACCCATGCCTATATAAACTTACACATTATAAGAATCGCAAATTCCACAATATAAATCACACAAACATATGACTTGCATAACAATAGACTGATAAGTGTTGGAACTCATTTTTAAGTGGCGCCGGTAACTTTTCCGGGCACTATTCCGGTGGCTCCGGCCAATGAAAACACCGGAAAATGGAAGCAATGGCTTCATCTACGCGAGCAAATTCTCGTAATGTACTCATATGATAAAAATGAATTCCGTTTGAATGAGAAATGGAGGTCCAAAGTTGGTTGCTTGGAGTGCATAACTTGGAAAAAATTTGGGATGAAATGTGCATCCCACATTGGAAGTTTGGGACAAAATTCACTAGTATATATACTAGGACCTTGGATCCAAGGTTGTGGCCTTGGGTCACCACCAATGTGTAATGGGGAGAGCACCTAGCTCATCAAGACCACACGCACGCCGAGCCGAGTCGCGTCGTGGCGGGTTGGATGGGATTGGGCCTTGGGGTGGCCAGCCAACACTACTTTTTGGACCGATCCAGAATCCGAAGCGGGCAGTAACAGCCTTGACCCATTCTCAGAGAGAATCGGAGGAAGTTGCTGAAGTGCTCCCACCTTCTTCACCTCCACTCTATTGGTGCTCCAACGGACTCTAGAGGCTCTATAAGAGAGCACTCTGCCTCTCATTCATCATCATCCGAATACGGTCTCCACATCGTCTCTTCTCCTCCTTTATGGCCTTGGATCACCACCAATGTGTAATGGGGAGAGCACCTAGCTCATCAAGACCTTGGGTTACCACCAATGTGTAATGGGGAGAGCACCTAGCTCATCAAGACCACACGCGCGCCGAGCCGAGTCGCGTCGTGGCGGATTGGATCGGATTGGGCCTTGGGCTGGCCAGCCAACACTACTTTTTGGACCGATCCAGAATCCGAAGCGGGCAGTAACAGCCTTGACCCATTCTTAGAGAGAATCGGAGGAAGTTGCTGAAGTGCTCCCACCTTCTTCTCCTCCACTCTATTGGTGCTCCAACGGACTCTAGAGGCTCTATAAGAGAGCACTCTGCCTCTCATTCATCATCATCCAAATACGGTCTCCACATCGTCTCTTCTCCTCCTTTGTGGCCTTGGGTCACCACCAATGTGTAATGGGGAGAGCACGTAGCTCATCAAGACCACACGCTCGCCGAGCCGAGTCACGTCGGGGCGGGTTGGATCGGATTGGGCCTTGGGCCCAATTCGTAACTTGGGCTGGCCAGCCAACACTACTTTTTGGACCGATCCAGAATCCGAAGCGGGCAGTAACAGCCTTGACCCATTCTCAGAGAGAATCCGAGGCAGTTGCTGAAGTGCTCCCACCTTCTTCTCCTCCACTCTATTGGTGCTCCAACGGACTCCAGAGGCTCTGTAAGAGAGCACTCTGCCTCTCATTCATCATCATCCGAATACGGTCTCCACATCGTCTCTTCTCCTCCTTTGTGGCCTTGGGTCACCACCAATGTGTAATGGGGAGAGCACCTAGCTCATCAAGACCACACGCGCGCCGAGCGGAGTCGCGTCGGGGCGGGTTGGATCGGATTGGGCCTTGGGCCCAATTCGTAACTTGGGGTGGACAGCCAACATTACTTTTTGGACCGATCCAGAATCCGAAGCGGGCAGTAACAGCCTTGACCCATTCTCAGAGAGAATCGGAGGCGGTTGCTGAAGTGCTCCCACCTTCTTCTCCTCCACTCTATTGGTGCTCCAACGGACTCGAGAGGCTCTATAAGAGAGCACTCTGCCTCTCATTCATCATCATCCGAATACGGTGTCCACATCGTCTCTTCTCCTCCTTTGTGGCCTTGGGTCACCACCAATGTGTAATGGGGAGAGCACCTAGCTCATCAAGACCACACGCACGCCGAGCCGAGTCGCATCGGGGCGGGTTGGATCGGATTGGGCCTTGGGCCCAATTCGTAACTTGGGCTGGCCAGCCAACACTACTTTTTGGACCGATCCAGAATCTGAAGCGGACAGTAACAGCCTTGACCCATTCTCAGAGAGAATCAGAGGCAGTTGTTGAAGTTCTCCCACTTTTTTCTCCTCCACTCTATTCGTGCTCCAACGGACTCCAGAGGCTCCATAAGAGAGCACTCTGCCTCTCATTCATCATCATCCGAATACGGTCTCCACATCGTCTCTTCTCCTCCTTTGTGGCCTTGGGTCACCACCAATGTGTAATGAGGAGAGCACCTAGCTCATCAAGACCACACGCGCGCCGATCCGAGTCGCATCGGGGCGGGTTGGATCAGATTGGGCCTTGGGCCCAATTCGTAACTTGGGCTGGCCAGCCAACACTACTTTTTGGACCGATCCAGAATCCGAAGCGGGCAGTAACAACCTTGACCCATTCTCAGAGAGAATCGAAGGCAGTTGCTGAAGTGCTCCCACCTTCTTCTCCTCCACTCTATTGGTGCTCCAACGGACTCCAGAGGCTCTATAAGAGAGCACTCTGCCTCTCATTCAACATCATCCGAATACGGTCTCCACATCGTCTCTTCTCCTCCTTTGTGGCCTTGGGTCACCACCAATGTGTAATGGGGAGAGCACCTAGCTCATCAAGACCACACGCGCACCGAGCCGAGTCGCTTCGGGGCGGGTTGGACCCGATTGGGCCTTGGGCCCAATTCGTAACTTGGGCTGGCCAGCCAACACTACTTTTTGGACCGATCCAGAATCCGAAACGGGCAGTAACAACCTTGACCCATTCTCAGAGAGAATCGAAGGCAGTTGCTGAAGTGCTCCCACTTTTTTCTCCTCCACTCTATTAGTGCTCCAACGGACTCCAGAGGCTCTATAAGAGAGCACTCTTCCTCTCATTCATCATCATCCGAATACGGTCTCCACATCGTCTCTTCTCCTCCTTTGTGGCCTTGGGTCACCACCAATGTGTAATGAGGAGAGCATCTAGCTCATCAAGACCACACGCGCGCCGAGCCGAGTCGCATCGGGGCGGGTTGGATCAGATTGGGCCTTGTGCCCAATTCGTAACTTGGGCTGGCAAGCCAACACTACTTTTTGGACCGATCCAGAATCCGAAGCGGGCAGTAACAGCCTTGACCCATTCTCAGAGAGAATCGGAGGCAGTTGCTGAAGTGCTCCCACCTTCTTCTCCTCCACTCTATTGGTGCTCCAACGGACTCCAGAGGCTCTATAAGAGAGCACTCTGCCTCTCATTCATCATCATCCGAATACGGTCTCCACATCGTCTCTTCTCCTCCTTTCTGGCCTTGGGTCACCACCAATGTGTAATGGGGAGAGCACCTAGCTCATCAAGACCACACGCACGCCGAGCCGAGTCGCGTCAGGGCGGGTTGGATCGGATTGGGCCTTGGGCCCAATTCGTAACTTGGGCTGGCCAGCCAACACTACTTTTTGGACCGATCCAGAATCCGAAGCGGGCAGTAACAGCCTTGACCCATTCTCAGAGAGAATCTGAGGCAGTTGCTGAAGTGCTCCCACCTTCTTCTCCTCCACTATATTTGTGCTCCAACGGACTCCAGAGGCTCTATAAGAGAGCACTCTGTCTCTCATTCATCATCATCCGAATACGGTCTCCATATCGTCTCTTCTCCTCCTTTGTGGCCTTGGGTCACTACCAATGTGTAATGGGGAGAGCACCTAGCTCATCAAGACCACACGCGCGCCGAGCCGAGTCGCGTCGGGGCGAGTTGGATCAGATTGGGCCTTGGGCCCAATTCGTAACTTGGGTTGGCCAGCCAAAACTACTTTTTGTACCGATCCAGAATCTGAAGCGGGCAGTAACAGCCTTGACCCATTCTCAGAGAGAATCGGAGGTAGTTGCTGAAGTGCTCCCACCTTCTTCTCCTCCACTCTATTGGTGCTCCAACGGACTCCAGAGGCTCTATAAGAGAGCACTCTGCCTCTCATTCACCATCATCCGAATACGGTCTCCACATCGTCTCTTCTCCTCCTTTTTGGCCTTGGGTCACCACCAATATGTAATGGGGAGAGCACCTAGCTCATCACGACCACACGTGCGTCGAGCCGAGTCGCGTCGGGGCGGGTTGGATCGGATTGGGCCTTGGGCCCAATTCGTAACTTGGGCTGGCCAGCCAACACTACTTTCTGGACCGATCCAGAATCTGAAGCGGGCAGTAACAGCCTTTACCCATTCTCAGAGAGAATCCGAGGCAGTTGCTAAAGTTCTCCTATCTTCTTCTCCTCAACTCTATTGTTGCTCCAACGGACTCCAGAGGCTCTATAAGAGAGCACTCTGCCTCTCATTCATCATCATCCGAATACGGTCTCCACATCGTCTCTTCTCCTCCTTTTTGGCCTTGGGTCACCACCAATGTGTAATGGGGAGAGCACCTAGCTCATCAAGACCACAGGCGCATCGAGCTGAGTCGCGTCGAGGCGGGTTGGATCGGATTGGGCCTTGGGCCCAATTCGTAACTTGGGCTGGCGAGCCAACACTACTTTTTGGACCGATCCAGAATCCGAAGCGGGCAGTAACAGCCTTGACCCATTCTCGGAGAGAATCCGAGGCAGTTGCTGAAGTGCTCCCACCTTCTTCTCCTCCACTCTATTGGTGCTCCAACGGACTCCAGAGGCTGTATAAGAGAGCACTCTGCCTCTCATTCATCATCATCCGAATACGGTCTCCACATCGTCTCTTCTCCTCCTTTGTGGCCTTGGGTCACCACCAATGTGTAATGGGGAGAGCACCTAGCTCATCAAGACCACAGGCACGCCGAGCCGAGTCGCGTCGGGGCGGGTTGGATCGGATTGGGCCTTGGGCCCAATTCGTAACTTGGGCTGGCCAGCCAACACTACTTTTTGGACCGATCCAGAATCCGAAGCGGGCATTAACAGCCTTGACCCATTCTCAGAGAGAATCCGAGGCAGTTGCTGAAGTGCTCCCACCTTCTTCTCCTCCACTCTATTGGTGCTCCACCGGACTCCAGAGGCTCTATAAGAGAGCACTCTGCCTCGATTTCATCATCATCCGAATACGGTCTCCACATCGTCTCTTCTCCTCCTTTTTGGCCTTGGGTCACCACCAATGTGTAATGGGGAGAGCACCTAGCTCATCAAGACCACACGCGCGTCGAGCCGAGTCGCGTCGGGGCGGGTTGGATCGGATTGGGCCCAATTCGTAACTTGGGCTGGCGAGCCAACACTACTTTTTGGACTGATCCAGAATCCGAATCGGGTAGTAACAGCCTTGACCCATTCTCGGAGAGAATCCGAGGCAGTTGCTGAAGTGCTCCCACCTTCTTCTCCTCCACTCTATTGGTGCTCCAATGGACTCCAGAGGCTGTATAAGAGAGCACTCTGCCTCTCATTCATCATCATCCGAATACGGTCTCCACATCGTCTCTTCTCCTCCTTTGTGGCCTTGGGTCACCACCAATGTGTAATGGGGAGAGCACCTAGCTCATCAAGACCACAGGCACGCCGAGCCGAGTTGCGTCGGGGCGGGTTGGATCGGATTGGGCCTTGGGCCCAATTCGTAACTTGGGCTGACCAGCCAACACTTCTTTTTGGACCGATCCAGAATCCGAAGCGGGCATTAACAGCCTTGACCCATTCTCAGAGAGAATCCGAGGCAGTTGTTGAAGTGCTCCCACTTTTTTCTCCTCCACTCTATTGGTGCTCCAACAGACTCCAGAGGCTCTATAAGAGAGCACTCTGCCTCTCATTCATCATCATCCGAATACGGTCTCCACATCGTCTCTTCTCCTCCTTTGTGGCCTTGGGTCACCACCAATGTGTAATGGGGAGAGCACCTAGCTCATCAAGACCACACGCGCACCGAGCCGAGTCGCTTCGGGGCGGGTTGGACCCGATTGGGCCTTGGGCCCAATTCGTAACTTGGGCTGGCCAGCCAACACTACTTTTTGGACCGATCCAGAATCCGAAACGGGCAGTAACAACCTTGACCCATTCTCAGAGAGAATCCGAGGCAGTTGCTCAAGTGCTCCCACCTTCTTCTCCTCCACTCTATTGGTGCTCCAATGGACTCAGAGGCTCTATAAGAGAGCACTCTGCCGCTCATTCATCATCATCCGAATACGGTCTCCACATCGTCTCTTCTCCTCCTTTGTGGCCTTGGGTCACCACCAATGTGTAATGGGGAGAGCACCTAGCTCATCAAGACCACACGCGCGCCGAGTCGAGTCGCGTCGGGGCGGGTTGGATCGGATTGGGCCTTGGGCCCAATTCGTAACTTGGGCTGGCCAGCAAACACTACTTTTTGGACCGATCCAGAATACGAAGCGGGCAGTAACAACCTTGACCCATTCTCAGAGAGAATCGGAGAAAGTTGCTGAAGTGCTCCCACCTTCTACTCCTCCACTCTATTGGTGCTCCAACGGACTCCAGAGGCTGTATAAGAGAGCACTCTGCCTCTCATTCATCATCATCCGAATACGGTCTCCACATCGTCTCTTCTCCTCCTTTGTGGCCTTGGGTCACCACCAATGTGTAATGGGGAGAGCACCTAGCTCATCAAGACCACAGGCACGTCGAGCCGAGTCGCGTCGGGGCGGGTTGGATTGGGCCTTGGGCCCAATTCGTAACTTGGGCTGGCCAGCCAACACTACTTTTTGGACCGATCCAGAATCCGAAGCGGGCATTAACAGCCTTGACCCATTCTCAGAGAGAATCCGAGGCAGTTGCTGAAGTGCTCCCACCTTCTTCTCCTCCACTCTATTGGTGCTCCACCGGACTCCAGATGCTCTGTAAGAGAGCACTCTGCCTCTCCTTCATCATCATCCGAATACGGTCTCCACATCGTCTCTTCTCCTCCTTTGTGGCCTTGGGTCACCACCAATGTGTAATGGGGAGAGCACCTAGCTCATCAAGACCACACGCGCGCCGAGCCGAGTCGCGTCGGGGCGGGTTGGATCGGATTGGGCCTTGGGCCCAATTCGTAACTTGGGCTGGCCAGCCAACAGTACTTTTTGGACCGATCCAGAATCCGAAGCGGGCAGTAACAGCCTTGACCCATTCTCAGAGAGAATCCGAGGCAGTTGCTGAAGTGCTCCCACCTTCTTCTCCTCCACTCTATTGGTGCTCCAACGGACTCCAGAGGCTCTATAAGAGAACACTCTGCCTCTCATTCATCATCATCCGAATACGGTCTCCACATCGTCTCTTCTCCTCCTTTGTGGCCTTGGGTCACCACCAATGTGTAATGGGGAGAGCACCTAGCTCATCAAGACCACACGCGCGCCGAGCGGAGTCGCATCGGGGCGGGTTGGATCGGATTGGGCCTTGGGCCCAATTCGTAACTTGGGCTGGCCAGCCAACACTACTTTTTGGACCGATCCAGAATCCGAAGCGGGCAGTAACAGCCTTGACCCATTCTCAGAGAGAATCGGAGGCGGTTGCTGAAGTGCTACCACCTTCTTCTCCTCCACTCTATTGGTGCTCCAACGAACTCGAGAGGCTCTATAAGAGAGCACTCTGCCTCTCATTCATCATCATCCGAATACGGTGTCCACATCGTCTCTTCTCCTCCTTTGTGGCCTTGGGTCACCACCAATGTGTAATGGGGAGAGCACCTAGCTCATCAAGACCACACGCGCGCCGAGCCGAGTCGCTTTGGGGCGGGTTGGATCGGATTGGGCCTTGGGCCCAATTCGTAACTTGGGCTAGCCAGCCAACACTACTTTTTGGACTGATCCAGAATCCGAAGCGGGCAGTAACAGCCTTGACAAATTCTCAGAGAGAATCATTGGCAGTTGTTGAAGTGCTCCCACTTTTTTCTCCTCCACTCTATTGGTGCTCCAACGGACTCTAGAGGCTCTATAAGAGAGCACTCTGCCTCTCATTCATCATCATCCGAATACGGTCTCCACATCGTCTCTTCTCCTCCTTTGTGGCCTTGGGTCACCACCAATGTGTAATGAGGAGAGCACCTAGCTCATCAAGACCACACGCGCGCCGAGCCGAGTCGCATCGGGGCGGGCTGGATCAGATTGGGCCTTGGGCCCAATTTGTAACTTGGGCTGGCCAGCCAATACTACTTTTTGGACCGATCCAGAATCCGAATCGGGCAGTAACAGCCTTGACCCATTCTCAGAGAGAATCGAAGGCACTTGCTGAAGTTCTCCCACCTTCTTCTCCTCCACTCTATTGGTGCTCCAACGGACTCCAGAGGCTCTATAAGAGAGCACTCTGCCTCTCATTCATCATCATCCGAATACGGTCTCCACATCGTCTCTTCTCCTCCTTTGTGGCCTTGGGTCACCACCAATGTGTAATGGGGAGAGCACCTAGCTCATTAAGACCACACGCGCACCGAGCCGAGTCGCTTCGGGGCGGGTTGGACCCGATTGGGCCTTGGGCCCAATTCGTAACTTGGGCTGGCCAGCCAACACTACTTTTTGGACCGATCCAGAATCCGAAACGGGCAGTAACAACCTTGACCCATTCTCAGAGAGAATCGAGGCAGTTGCTCAAGTGCTCCCACCTTCTTCTCCTCCACTCTATTGGTGCTCCAATGGACTCCAGAGGCTCTATAAGAGAGCACTCTGCCGCTCATTCATCATCATCCGAATACGGTCTCCACATCGTCTCTTCTCCTCCTTTGTGGCCTTGGGTCACCACCAATGTGTAATGGGGAGAGCACCTAGCTCATCAAGACCACACGCGCGCCGAGTCGAGTCGCGTCGGGGCGGGTTGGATCGGATTGGGCCTTGGGCCCAATTCGTAACTTGGGCTGGCCAGCAAACACTACTTTTTGGACCGATCCAGAATACGAAGCGGGCAGTAACAACCTTGACCCATTCTCAGAGAGAATCGGAGGAAGTTGCTGAAGTGCTCCCACCTTCTTCTCCTCCACTCTATTGGTGCTCCAACGGACTCCAGAGGCTGTATAAGAGAGCACTCTGCCTCTCATTCATCATCATCCGAATACGGTCTCCACATCGTCTCTTCTCCTCCTTTGTGGCCTTGGGTCACCACCAATGTGTAATGGGGAGAGCACCTAGCTCATCAAGACCACAGGCACGCCGAGCCGAGTTGCGTCGGGGCGGGTTGGATGGGATTGGGCCTTGGGCCCAATTCGTAACTTGGGCTGACTAGCCAACACTTCTTTTTGGACCGATCCAGAATCCGAAGCGGGCATTAACAGCCTTGACCCATTCTCAGAGAGAATCCGAGGCAGTTGCTGAAGTGCTCCCACCTTCTTCTCCTCCATTTTATTGGTGCTCCAACGGACTCCAGAGGCTCTATAAGAGAGCACTCTGCCTCTCATTCATCATCATCCGAATACGGTTTCCACATCGTCTCTTCTCCTTCTTTTGTGGCCTTGGGTCACCACCAATGTGTAATGGGGAGAGCACCTAGCTCATCAAGACCACAGGCACGCCGAGTCGCGTCGCGGCGGGTTGGATAGGATTGGGCCTTGGGCCCAATTCATAACTTGGGCTGGCCAGCAAACACTACTTTTTGGACCGATCCAGAATACGAAGCGGGCAGTAACAACCTTGACCCATTCTCAGAGAGAATCGGAGGAAGTTGCTGAAGTGCTCCCACCTTCTTCTCCTCCACTCTATTGGTGCTCCAACGGACTCCAGAGGCTGTATAAGAGAGCACTCTGCCTCTCATTCATCATCAGCCGAATACGGTCTACACATCGTCTCTTCTCCTCCTTTGTGGCCTTGGGTCACCACCAATGTGTAATAGGGAGAGCACCTAGCTCATCAAGACCACAGGCACGCCGAGCCGAGTCGCGTCGGGGCGGGTTGGATCAGATTGGGCCTTGGGATCAATTCGTAACTTGGGCTGACCAGCCAACACTACTTTTTGGACCGATCCAGAATCTGAAGCGGGCAGTAACAGCCTTGACCCATTCTCAGAGAGAATCCGAGGGAGTTGCTGAAGTGCTCCCACCTTCTTCTCCTCCACTCTATTGGTGCTCCAACGGACTCCAGAGGCTCTATAATAGAGCACTCTGCCGCTCATTCATCATCATACGAATACGGTCTCCACATCGTCTCTTCTCCTCCTTTGTGGCCTTGGGTCACCACCAATGTGTAATGGGGAGAGCACCTAGCTCATCAAGACCACACTCGCTCCGAGCCGAGTCACGTCGGGGTGGGTTGGATCGGATTGGGCCTTGGGCCCAATCCTTAACTTGGGCTGGCCAGCCCACACTACTTTTTGGACCGATCCAGAATCTGAAGCGGGCAGTAACAGCCTTGACCCATTCTCAGAGAGAATCCGATGCAGTTGCTGAAGTGCTCCCACCTTCTTCTCATCCACTCTATTGGTGCTCCAACGGACTCCAGATGCTCTGTAAGAGAGCACTCTGCCTCTCCTTCATCATCATCCGAATACGGTCTCCACATCGTCTCTTCTCCTCCTTTGTGGCCTTGGGTCACCACCAATGTGTAATGGGGAGAGCACCTAGCTCATCAAGACCACACGTGCGCCGAGCGGAGTCGCGTCGGGGCGGGTTGGATCGGATTGGGCCTTGGGCCCAATTCGTAACTTGGGGTGGACAGCCAACACTACTTTTTGGACCGATCCAGAATCCGAAGCGGGCAGTAACAGCCTTGACCCATTCTCAGAGAGAATCGGAGGCGGTTGCTGAAGTGCTACCACCTTCTTCTCCTCCACTCTATTGGTGCTCCAACGAACTCGAGAGGCTCTATAAGAGAGCACTCTGCCTCTCATTCATCATCATCCGAATACGGTGTCCACATCGTCTCTTCTCCTCCTTTGTGGCCTTGGGTCACCACCAATGTGTAATGGGGAGAGCACCTAGCTCATCAAGACCACACGCGCGCCGAGCCGAGTCGCTTCGGGGCGGGTTGGATCGGATTGGGCCTTGGGCCCAATTCGTAACTTGGGCTGGCCAGCCAACACTACTTTTTGGACTGATCCAGAATCCGAAGCGGGCAGTAACAGCCTTGACCCATTCTCAGAGAGAATCAGAGGCAGTTGTTGAAGTGCTCCCACTTTTTTCTCCTCCACTCTATTGGTGCTCCAACGGACTCTTGAGGCTCTATAAGAGAGCACTCTGCCTCTCATTCATCATCATCCGAATACGGTCTCCACATCGTCTCTTCTCCTCCTTTGTGGCCTTGGGTCACCACCAATGTGTAATGAGGAGAGCACCTAGCTCATCAAGACCACACGCGCGCCGAGCCGAGTCGCATCGGGGCGGATTGGATCAGATTGGGCCTTGGGCCCAATTCGTAACTTGGGCTGGCCAGCCAACACTACTTTTTGGACCGATCCAGAATCCGAATCGGGCAGTAACAGCCTTGACCCATTCTCAGAGAGAATCGAAGGCACTTGCTGAAGTGCTCCCACCTTCTTCTCCTCCACTCTATTGGTGCTCCAACGGACTCCAGCGGCTCTATAAGAGAGCACTCTGCCTCTCATTCATCATCATCCGAATACGGTCTCCACATCGTCTCTTCTCCTCCTTTGTGGCCTTGGGTCACCACCAATGTGTAATGGGGAGAGCACCGAGCTCATCAAGACCACACGCGCACCGAGCCGAGTCGCTTCGGGGCGGGTTGGACCCGATTGGGCCTTGGGCCCAATTCGTAACTTGGGGTGGCCAGCCAACACTACTTTTTGGACCGATCCAGAATCCGAAACGGGCAGTAACAACCTTGACCCATTCTCAGAGAGAATCCGAGGCAGTTGCTCAAGTGCTACCACCTTCTTCTCCTCCACTCTATTGGTGCTCCAATGGACTCTAGAGGCTTTATAAGAGAGCACTCTGCCGCTCATTCATCATCATCCGAATACGGTCTCCACATCGTCTCTTCTCCTCCTTTGTGGCCTTGGGTCACCACCAATGTGTAATGGGGAGAGCACCTAGCTCATCAAGACCACACACGCGCCGAGTCGAGTCGCGTCGGGGTGGGTTGGATCGGATTGGGCCTTGGGCCCAATTCGTAACTTGGGCTGGCCAGCAAACACTACTTTTTGGACCGATCCAGAATCCGAAGCGGGCAGTAACAGCCTTGACCCATTCTCAGAGAGAATCGGAGGAAGTTGCTGAAGTGCTCCCACCTTCTTCTCCTCCACTCTATTGGTGCTCCAACGGACTCAAGAGGCTCTATAAGAGAGCACTCTGCCTCTCATTCATCATCATCCGAATACGGTCTCCACATCGTCTCTTCTCCTCCTTTGTGGCCTTGGGTCACCACTAATGTGTAATGGGGAGAGCACCTAGCTCATCAAGACCACACGCGCGCCGAGCCGAGTCGCATCGGGGCGGGTTGGATCAGATTGGGCCTTGGGCCCAATTCGTAACTTGGGCTGGCCAGCCAACACTACTTTTTGGACCGATCCAGAATCCGAATCGGGCAGTAACAGCCTTGACCCATTCTCAGAGAGAATCGAAGGCACTTGCTGAAGTGCTCCCACCTTCTTCTCCTCCACTCTATTGGTGCTCCAACGGACTCCAGAGGCTCTATAAGAGAGCACTCTGCCTCTCATTCATCATCATCCGAATACGGTCTCCACATCGTCTCTTCTCCTCCTTTGTGGCCTTGGGTCACCACCAATGTGTAATGGGGAGAGCACCTAGCTCATCAAGACCACACGCGCACCGAGCCGAGTCGCTTTGGGGCGGGTTGGACCAGATTGGGCCTTGGGCCCAATTCATAACTTGGGATGGACAGCCAACACTACTTTTTGGACCAATCCAGAATCCGAAACGGGCAGTAACAACCTTGACCCATTCTCAGAGAGAATCCGAGGCAATTGCTCAAGTGCTCCTACCTTTTTCTCCTCCACTCTATTGGTGCTCCAACGAACTCTAGAGGCTCTATAAGAGAGCACTCTGCCGCTCATTCATCATCATCCGAATACGGTCTCCACATCGTCTCTTCTCCTCCTTTGTGGCCTTGGGTCACCAACAATGTGTAATGGGGAGAGCACCTAGCTCATCAAGACCACACGCGCGCCGAGCCGAGTCGCGTCGGGGCGGGTTGGATCGGATTGGGCCTTGGGACTAATTCGTAACTTGGACTGGCCAGCCAACACTACTTTTTGGACCGATCTAGAATCCGAAGCGGGCAGTAACAGCCTTGACCCATTCTATGAGAGAATCTGTGGCAGTTGCTGAAGTGCTCCCACCTTCTTCTCCCCCACTCTATTGGTGCTCTAACGGACTCCAGAGGCTCTATAAGAGAGCACTCTACCTCTCATTCATCATCATCTGAATACGGTCTTCACATCGTCTCTTCTCCTCCTTTGTGGCCTTGGGTCACCACCAATGTGTAATGGGGAGAGCACCTAGCTCATCAAGACCAAACGCACGCCGAGCCGAGTCGCGTCGGGGCGGGTTGGATCGGATTGGGCCTTGGGCCCAATTCGTAACTTGGGCTGGCCAGCCAACACTACTTTTTGGACCGATCTAGAATCCGAAGCGGGCAGTAACAGCCTTGACCCATTCTCAGAGAGAATCCGTGGCAGTTGCTGAAGTGCTCCCACCTTCTTCTCCTTCACTCTATTGGTGCTCCAACGGACTCCAGAGGCTCTATAAGAGAGCACTCTACCTCTCATTCATCATCATCCGAATACGGTCTCCACATCGTCTATTCTCCTCCTTTGCGGCCTTGGGTCACCACCAATGTGTAATGGGGAGAGCACCTAGCTCATCAAGACCACACGCGTGCCGAGCCGAGTCGTGTCGGGGCGGGTTGGATCGGATAGGGCCTTGGGCCCAATTCGTAACTTGGGCTGGGCAGCCAACACTACTTTTTGGGCCGATCCAGAATCCGAAGCGGGCAGTAACAGTCCTGACCCATTCTCAGAGAGAATCCGAGGCAGTTGCTGAAGTGCTCCCACCTTCTTCTCCTCCACTCTATTGGTGCTCCAACGGACTACAAAGGCTCTATAAGAGATCACTCTGCCTCTCATTCAGCATCATCCGAATACGGTCTCCACATCATCTCTTCTCCTCCTTTGTGGCCTTGGGTCACCACCAATGGACCGATCCAGAATCCGAAGCGGGCAGTAACAGCCTTGACCCATTCTCAGAGAGAATCCGAGGCAGTTGCTGAAGTGCTTCCACCTTCTTCTCCTCCATTTTATTGGTGCTCCAAGGGACTCCAGAGGCTCAATAAGAGAGCACTCTGCCTCTCATTCATCATCATTCGAATACGGTCTCCACATCGTCTCTTCTCCTCCTTTGTGGCCTTGGGTCACCACCAATGTGTAATGGGGAGAGCACCTAGCTCATCAAGACCACAGACACGCCGAGCCGAGTCGCGTCGGGGCGGGTTGGATCGGATTGGGCCTTGGGCCCAATTCGTAACTTGGGCTGACCAGTCAACACTACTTTTTGGACCGATCCAGAATCCGAAGCGGGCAGTAACAGCCTTGACCCATTCTCAGAGAGAATCCGAGGCAGTTGCTGAAGTGCTCCCACCTTCTTCTACTACACTCTATTGGTGCTCCAACGGACTCCAGAGGCTCTATAATAGAGCACTCTGCCTCTCATTCATCATCATCCGAATACGGTCTCCACATCGTCTCTTCTCCTCCTTTGTGGCCTTGGGTCACCAACAATGTGTAATGGGGAGAGCACCTAGCTCATCAACACCACACGCGCGCCGAGCCGAGTCGCGTCGGGGCAGGTTGGATCGGATTGGGCCTTGGGCCCAATCCTTAACTTGGGCTGGCCAGCCAACACTACTTTTTGGACCGATCCAGAATCCTAAGCGGGCAGTAACAGCCTTGACCCATTCTCAAAGAGAATCCGAGGCAGTTGCTGAAGTGCCCCCACCTTCTTCTCCTCCACTCTATTGGTGCTCCAACGGACTCCAGAGGCTCTATAAGAGAGCACTCTACCTCTCATTCATCATCATCCGAATACGGTCTCCACAACGTCTCTTCTCCTCCTTTGTGGCCTTGGGTCACCACCAATGTGTACTGGGGAGAGCACCTAGCTCATCAAGACCACACGCGCGCCGAGCCGAGTCGCATCGGGGCGGGTTGGATCGGATTGGGCCTTGGGCCCAATTCGTAACTTGGGCTGGCCAGCCAACACTACTTTTTGGACCAATCCAGAATCCGAAGCGGGCAGTAACAGCCTTGACCCATTCTCAGATAGAATCGGAGGCAGTTGCTGAAGTGCTCCCACCTTCTTCTCCTCTACTCTATTGGTGCTCCAACGGACTCCAAAGGCTCTATAAGAGAGCACTCTGCCTCTCATTCATCATCATCCGAATACGGTCTCCACATCGTCTCTTCTCCTCCTTTGTGGCCTTGGGTCACCACCAATGTGTAATGGGGAGAGCACCTAGCTCATCAAGACCACACGCGCGTCGAGCCGAATCGCGTCGGGGCGGGTTGGATTGGATTGGGCCTTGGGCCCAATTCGTAACTTGGGCTGGCCAGCAAACACTACTTTTTGGCCAGATCCAGAATCCGAAGCGGGCAGTAACAGCCTTGACCCATTCTCAGAGAGAATCCGAGGGAGTTGCTGAAGTGCTCCCACCTTCTTCTCCTCCACTCTATTGGTGCTCCAACGGACTCCAGAGGCTCTATAAGAGAGCACTCTGCCTCTCATTCATCATCATCCGAATATGGTCTCCACATCGTCTCTTCTCCTCCTTTGTGGCCTCGGGTCACCACCAATGTGTAATGGGGAGAGCACCTAGCTCATCAAGACCACAGGCACGCCGAGCCGAGTCGCGTCGGGGCGGCTTTGATCGGATTGGGCCTTGGGCCCAATTCGTAACTTGGGCTGACCAGCCAACACTACTTTTTGGACCGATCCAGAATCCGAAGCGGGTAGTAACAGCCTTGACCCATTCTCAGAGAGAATCCGAGGCAGTTGCTGAAGTGCTCCCACCTTCTTCTCCTCCACTCTATTGGTGCTCCAACGGACTCCAAATGCTCTATAAGAGAGCACTCTGCCTCTCATTCATCAACATCCGAATACGGTCTCCACATCGTCTCTTCTCCTCCTTTGTGGCCTTGGGTCACCACCAATGTGTAATGGGGAGAGCACCTAGCTCATCAAGACCACACGCGCGTCGAGCCAAGTCGCGTCGGGGCGGGTTGGATTGGATTGGGCCTTGGGCCCAATTCGTAACTTGGGCTGGCCAGCCAACACTACTTTTTGGCCAGATCCAGAATCCGAAGTGGGCAGTAATAGCCTTGACCCATTCTCAGAGAGAATCCGAGGGAGTTGCTGAAGTGCTCCCACCTTCTTCTCCTCCACTCTATTGGTGCTCCAACGGACTCCAGAGGCTCTATAAGAGAGCACTCTGCCTCTCATTCATCATCATCCGAATACGGTCTCCACATCGTCTCTTCTCCTCCTTTATGGACTTGGGTCACCACCAATGGAACGATCCAGAATCCGAAGCGGGCAGTAACAGCCTTGACCCATTCTCAGAGAGAATCCGAGGCAGTTGCTGAAGTGCTTCCACCTTCTTCTCCTCCATTTTATTGGTGCTCCAACGGACTCCAGAGGCTCTATAAGAGAGCACTCTGCCTCTCATTCATCATCATCCGAATACGGTCTCCACATCGTCTCTTCTCCTCCTTTGTGGGTTTGGGTCACCACCAATGTGTGATGGGGAGAGCACCTAGCTCATCAAGACCACACGCGCGCCGAGCCGAGTCGCGTCGTGGCGGGTTGGATCGGATTGGGCATTGGGCCCAATTCGTAACTTGGGCTGGGCAGCCAACACTACTTTTTGGGCCGATCCAGAATCCGAAGCGGGCAGTAATAGCCCTGACCCATTCTCAGAGAGAATCCGAGGCAGTTGCTGAAGTGCTCCCACCTTCTTCTCCTCCACTCTATTGGTGCTCCAACGGACTCCAGAGGCTCCATAAGAGAGCACTCTGCCTCTCATTCATCATCATCCGAATACGGTCTCCACATCGTCTCTTCTCCTCCTTTGTGGCCTTGGGCCACCACCAATGGACCGATCCAGAATCCGAAGCGGGCAGTAACAGCCTTGACCCATTCTCAGATAGAATCCGAGGCAGTTGCTGAAGTGCTTCCACCTTCTTCTCCTCCATTTTATTAGTGCTCCAACGGACTCTAGAGGATCTATAAGAGAGCACTCTGCCTCTCATTCATCATCATCCGAATACGGTCTCCACATCGTCTCTTCTCCTCCTTTGTGGCCTTGGGACACCACCAATGTGTAATGGGGAGAGCACCTAGCTCATCAAGACCACAGGCACGCTGAGCCGAGTTGCGTCGGGGCGGGTTGGATCGGATTGGGCCTTGGGCCCAATTCGTAACTTGGGCTGACCAGCCAACACTACTTTTTGGACCGATCCAGAATCCGAAGCGGGCAGTAACAGCCTTGACCCATTCTCAGAGAGAATCCGAGGCAGTTGTTGAAGTGCTCCCACCTTCTTCTACTCCACTCTATTGGTGCTCCAACGGACTCTAGAGGCTCTATAATAGAGCACTCAGCCTCTCATTCATCATCATCCGAATACGGTCTCCACATCGTCTCTTCTCCTCCTTTGTGGCCTTGGGTCACCAACAATGTGTAATGGGGATAGCACCTAGCTCATCAACACCACACGCACCGAGCCGAGTCGCGTCGGGGAGGGTTGGATCGGATTGGGCCTTAGGCCCAATTCGTAACTTGGGCTGACCAGCCAACACTACTTTTTGGACCGATCCAGAATCCGAAGCGGGCAGTAACAGCCTTGACCCATTCTCAGAGATAATCCGAGGCAGTTGCTGAAGTGCTTCCACCTTCTTCTCCTCCATTTTATTGGTGCTCCAACGGACTCCAGAGGCTCTATAAGAGAGCACTCTGCCTCTCATTCATCATCATCCGAATACGGTCTACACATCGTCTCTTCTCCTCCTTTGTGGCCTTGGGTCACCACCAATGTGTAATAGGGAGAGCACCTAGCTCATCAAGACCACACTCGCTCTGAGCCGAGTCGCGTCGGGGCGGGTTGGATCGGATTGGGCCTTGGGCCCAATCCTTAACTTGGGCTGGCCAGCCCACACTACTTTTTGGACCGATCCAGAATCCGAAGCGGGCTGTAACAGCCTTGACCCATTCTCAGAGAGAATCCGAGGCAGTTGCTGAAGTGCTCCCACCTTCTTCTCCTCCACTCTATTGGTGCTCCAACGGACTTCAGAGGCTCTATAAGAGCGCACTCTGCCTCTCATTCATCATCATCCGAATACGGTATCCACATCGTCTCTTCTCCTCCTTTGTGGCCTTGGGTCACCACCAATGTGTAATGGGGAGAGCACCTAGCTCATCAAGACCACACGCGCGCCGAGCCGAGTCGCGTCGGGACGGGTTGGATCTGATTGGTCCTTGGACCCAATTCGTAACTTGGGCTGGCCAGCCAACACTACTTTTTGGACCAATCCAGAATCCGAAGCGGGCAGTAACAGCCTTGACCCATTCTCAGAGAGAATCCGAGGCAGTTGTTGAAGTGCTCCCACCTTCTTCTCCTCCATTTTATTGGTGCTTCAACGGACTCCAGAGGCTCTATAAGAGAGCACTCTGCCTCTCATTCATCATCATCCGAATACGGTCTCCACATCGTCTCTTCTCCTCCTTTGTGGCCTTGGGTCACCACCAATGTATAATGGGGATAGCACCTAGCTCATCAAGACCACAGGCATGCCGAGCCGAGTCGCGTCGGGGCGGGTTGGATCGGATTGGGCCTTGGGCCCAATCCTTAACTTGGGCTGGCCAGCCCACACTACTTTTTGGACCGATCCAGAATCCGAAGCGGGCTGTAACAGCCTTGATCCATTCTCAGAGAGAATCCGAGGCAGTTGCTGAAGTGCTCCCACCTTCTTCTCCTCCACTCTATTGGTGCTCCAACGGACTTCAGAGGCTCTATAAGAGCGCACTCTGCCTCTCATTCATCATCATCCGAATACGGTATCCACATTGTCTCTTCTCCTCCTTTGTGGCTTGGGTCACCGCCAATGTGTAATGGGGAGAGCACCTAGCTCATCAAGACCACACGCGCGCCGAGCCGAGTCGCGTCGGGACGGGTTAGATCGGATTGGGCCTTGGATCCAATTCGTAACTTGGGCTGGCCAGCCAACACTACTTTTTGGACCGATCCAGAATCCGAAGCGGGCAGTAACAGCCTTGACCCATTCTCAGAAAGAATCCGAGGCAGTTGCTGAAGTGCTCCCACCTTCTTCTCCTCCACTCTATTGGTGCTCCAACGGACACTAGAGGCTCTATAAGAGAGCACTCTGCCTCTCATTCATCATCATCCGAATACGGTCTCCACATCGTCTCTTTTCCTCCTTTGTGGCCTTGGGTCACCACCAATGTGTAATGGGGAGAGCACCTAGCTCATCAAGACCACACGCACGCTGAGCCGAGTCGCGTTGGGGCAGGTTGGATCGGATTGGGCCTTGGGCCCAATTCGTAACTTGGGCTGGCCAGTCAACACTACTTTTTGGACCGTTCCAGAATCCGAAGCGGGCAGTAACAGCCTTGACCCATTCTCAGAGAGAATCCGAGGCAGTTGCTGAAGTGCTCCCACCTTCTTCTCCTCCACTCTATTGGTGCTCCAACGGACACTAGAGGCTCTATAAGAGAGCACTCTGCCTCTCATTCATCATCATCCGAATACGGTCTCCACATCGTCTCTTCTCCTCCTTTGTGGCCTTGGGTCACCACCAATGTGTAATGGGGAGAGCACCTAGCTCATCAAGACCACACGCGCGCCGAGCCGAGTTGCGTCGGGACGGGTTGGATCGGATTGGGCCTTGGATCCAATTCGTAACTTGGGCTGGCCAGCCAACACTACTTTTTGGACCGATCCAGAATCCGAAGTGGGCAGTAACAGCCTTGACCCATTCTCAGAGAGAATCCGAGGCAGTTGCTGAAGTGCTCCCACCTTCTTCTCCTCCACTCTATTGGTGCTCCAACGGACACTAGAGGCTCTATAAGAGAGCACTCTGCCTCTCATTTATCATCATCCGAATACGGTCTCCACATCGTCTCTTCTCCTCCTTTGTGGCCTTGGGTCACCACCAATGTGTAATGGGGAGAGCACCTAGCTCATCAAGACCACACGCACGCTGAGCCGAGTCGCGTCGGGGCAGGTTGGATCGGATTGGGCCTTGGGCCCAATTCGTAACTTGGGCTGGCCAGTCAACACTACTTTTTGGACCGTTCCAGAATCCGAAGCGGGCAGTAACAGCCTTGACCCATTCTCAGAGAGAATCCGAGGCAGTTGCTGAAGTGCTCCCACCTTCTTCTCCTCCACTCTATTGGTGCTCCAACGGACTCCAGAGGCTCTATAAGAGAGCACTATGCCTCTCATTCATCATCATCTGAATACGGTCTCCACATTGTCTCTTCTCCTCCTTTGTGGCCTTGGGTCACCACCAATGTGTAATGGAGAGAGCACCTAGCTCATCAAGACCACACGCGCGCCGAGCCGAGTCGCATCGGGGCGCGGCGGGTTGGATCGGATTGGGCCTTGGGCCCAATTCGTAACTTGGGCTGGGAAGCCAACACTACTTTTTGGGCAGATCTAGAATCTGAAGCGGGTAGTAACAGCCTTGACCCATTCTCAGAGAGAATCCGAGACAGTTGCTGAAGTGCTCCCACCTTCTTCTCCTCCACTCTATTGGTGCTCCAACGGACTCCAGAGGCTCTATAAGAGAGCACTCTGCCTCTCATTCATCATCATCCGAATATGGTCTCCACATCGTCTCTTCTCCTCCTTTGTGGCCTTGGGTCACCACCAATGGACCGATCCAGAATCCGAAGCGGGCAGTAACAGTCTTGACCCATTCTCAGAGAGAATCTGAGGCAGTTGCTGAAGTGCTTCCACCTTCTTCTCCTCCATTTTATTGGTGCTCCAACGGACTCCAGAGGATCTATAAGAGAGCACTCTGCCTCTCATTCATCATCATCTGAATACGGTCATCAAGACCACAGGCACGCCGAGTCGCGTCGGGGCGGGTTGGATCGGATTGGGCCATGGGCCCAATCCTTAACTTGGGCTGGCCAGCCCACACTACTTTTTGGACCGATCCAGAATCCGAAGCGGGCTGTAACAGCCTTGATCCATTCTCAGAGAGAATCCGAGGCATTTGCTGAAGTGCTCCCACCTTCTTCTCCTCCACTCTATTGGTGCTCCAACGGACTTCAGAGGCTCTATAAGAGCGCACTCTGCCTCTCAATCATCATCATCCGAATACGGTATCCACTTCGTCTCTTCTCCTCCTTTGTGGCCTTGGGTCACCACCAATGTGTAATGGGGAGAGCACCTAGCTCATCAAGACCACACGCGCGCCGAGCCGAGTCGCGTCGGGACGGGTTGGATCGGATTGGGCCTTGGACACAATTCGTAACTTGGGCTGGCCAGCCAACACTACTTTTTGGACCGATCCAGAATCCGAAGCGGGCAGTAACAGCCTTGACCCATTCTCAGAGAGAATCCGAGGCAGTTGCTGTAGTGCTCCCACCTTCTTCTCCTCCACTCTATTGGTGCTCCAACGGACACTAGAGGCTCTATAAGAGAGCACTCTGCCTCTCATTCATCATCATCCGAATACGGTCTCTACATCGTCTCTTCTCCTCCTTTGTGGCCATGGGTCACCACCAATGTGTAATGGGGAGAGCACCTAGCTCATCAAGACCACACGCGCGCTGAGCCGAGTCGCGTCGGGGCGGGTTGGATCGGATTGGGCCTTGGGCCCAATTCGTAACTTAGGCTGGCCAGCCAACACTACTTTTTGGACCGATTCAGAATCCGAAGCGGGCAGTAACAGCCTTGGCCCATTCTTAGAGAGAATCCGAGGCAGTTGCTGAAGTGCTCCCACCTTCTTCTCCTCCACTCTATTGGTGCTCCAACGGACTCCAGAGGCTCTATAAGAGAGCACTCTGCCTCTCATTCATCATCATCCGAATACGGTCTCCACATCGTCTCTTCTCCTCATTTGTGGCCTTGGGTCACCACCAATTTGTAATGGGGAGAGCACCTAGCTCATCAAGACCACACGCGCGCCGAGCCGAGTCGCATCGGGGCGGGGCGGGTTGGATCGGATTGGGCCTTGGGCCCAATTCGTAACTTGGGCTGGGAAGCCAACACTACTTTTTGGGCAGATCCAGAATCCAAAGCGGATAGTAACATCCTTGACCCATTCTTAGAGAGAATCCGAGACAGTTGCTGAAGTGCTCCCACCTTCTTCTACTCCACTCTATTGGTGCTCCAACGGACTCCAGAGGCTCTATAAGAGAGCAGTCTGCCTCTCATTCATCATCATCCGAATACGGTCTCCACATCGTCTCTTCTCCTCCTTTGTGGCCTTGGGTCACCACCAATGGACCGATCCAGAATCCGAAGCGGGCAGTAACAGCCTTGACCCATTGTCAGAGAGAATCCGAGGCAGTTACTGAAGTGCTTCCACCTTCTCCTCCATTTTATTGGTGCTCCAACGGACTCCAGAGGCTCTATAAGAGAGCACTCTGCCTCTCATTCATCATCATCCGAATACGGTCTACACATCATCTCTTCTCCTCCTTTGTGGCCTTGGGTCACCACCAATGTGTAATGGGGAGAGCACCTAGCTCATCAAGACCACAGGCACGCCGAGCCGAGTCGCGTCGGGCCGGGTTGGATCAGATTGGGCCTTGGGCCCAATTCGTAACTTGGGCTGACCAGCCAACACTACTTTTTGGACTGATCCAGAATCCGAAGCGGGCAGTAACAGCCTTGACCCATTCTCAGAGAGAATCCGAGGCAGTTGCTGAAGTGCTCCCACCTTCTTCTCCTCCACTCTATTGGTGCTCCAACGGACTCCAAAGGCTCTATAATAGAGCACTCTGCCTCTCATTCATCATCATCCGAATACGGTCTCCACATCGTATGAAGGAGGGCGATGAATGGAAGACAACTTTCAAGACCAAGTACGGTCTCTACGAGTGGCTAGTCATGCCATTTGGATTGACCAATGCTCCATCGACGTTCATGAGACTCATGAACCATGTGTTACGGTCTTTCTTGGGGAAGTTTGTCGTTGTCTACTTTGATGAAATACTTGTCTTTTCTAGTAGTTTATCTGCGCATATTGACCATCTTAGACAGGTGTTAGACTGCTTGAGGAAGGAGAGCTTGTATGTCAACAAAAGGTCAGTGCGTTTTCTGCTCTGAATCTACAAACTTTCTTGGATATATTGTTTCCAGGGATGGCTTACGTGTGGATGACAAGAAGATACGCGCCATCCAGGAGTGGCCTACTCCGACTACCTCCACCCAGGTTCACTCGTTCTTAGGGCTGGCCGGCTTTTACAAGAGGTTCGTCCGCGACTTCAGCACTATTGCCGCCCCTTTGCACGAGCTGACCAAGAAGGCGGCGTCCATCACCTGGCTTTCGCGACATGATGCTGCATTTGTCGCCCTGAAGGAAGCCCTCTTCTGCGCACCTTTGCTACAGTTGCCTGACTTCACTCGTCGGTTTGAGGTGGAGTGTGACGCTTCCGACTTCGGCATTGGAGGAGTCCTGCTGCAGGAGAGGCGTCCGATTGCCTACTTTTCGGAGAAGCTTTCGGGTGCTCAGCTGAACTACCCGACATATGACAAGGAGTTGTACGCGTTGATCCGGGTTCTGAAGACTTGGCAACACTATCTCTGGCCAAGTGAGTATGTGATACACTCGGACCATGCTGCCCTGGCCTATCTGAAGAGCCAGACGACCCTTAACCGCAGGCATGCGAGGTGGGTCGAGTTCATGGAGACCTTTCCGTACCTAATCATGCACAAGAAAGGTAAGGAGAATGTGGTTGCCGACGCCCTTTCTCGCAGGTACGTGCTCATCACTCATCTTCAGTCTCGTTTATTGGGTTTTGCATTGCTCAAGGATTTGTATGCTGATGATGTTTTCTTTAAGGGCATCTTTGAGCAATGTAAAATCAGCAGAGAGCATGACACGTATTTCCTGGATGACGGGTATCTATACAAGGCTGGTAAACTCTGTATTCCTACGTCTTCTGTCAGACACTTGTTCCTCTAGGAAGCACATGACAGCTGTGGCCATTTTAGGGTGTCCAAGAACCTTGAAGCACTTCGGGAACACTTTTTCTGGCAAAAAATGGCACAATGTGTTACCAGGTATTGCAAGAGTTGTGTGACATGCCACAAGGCTAAGGCACGCTCGAGTCGACATGGTCTCTACACGCCCCTCCCCATTCCTACAGCCCCGTGGGAAGATCTTTCCATGGATTTTATCACAGGGTTGCCTATGTCTCGGCGTGGTAGAGATTGCATTTTTGTGGTCGTCGACAGGTTCTCTAAGATGGCACACTTTATTGCCTGCAAGAACACCAACAATGCTACAGACATCGCTGGATTGTTTTTTGAGCATGTGGTGCGCTTACATGGTGTCCCTAAAACTATTATTAGTGATAGGGATACCAAATTTATGGGCCATTTCTGGAGAACATTGTGGGGTAAGCTAGGCACCAAGCTTCTATTTTCTACTAGCTATCACCCATAGACGGATGGTCAGACGGAGGTGACCAACCGTACCTTGGGAGCCCTCCTTCGGACGGTTCTCAAGGCTAACCCACGCAGATGGGAGGACTTACTTCCTACAGTTGAGTTTTCCTACAACAGGTCCAGGCACTCTGCGACGAAGCTGACTCCTTTTGAGGTCGTCTATGGAAGGAACCCGATGACGCCGCTGGACATGACGCCTTACTCGCTGCAGGACCAGGAGAACATTGTTGCTGGCAAGTTGGATGAGCACATTCAGGAGATGCACAGGAGGACACAGACACAGCTGGAGTGGCATGCGCTATAGTACTCATCCCAGAAGAACAAGGGCAGGCGACGCTTGATCTTCGCCCCATGCGACTTGGTTTGGCTTCACTTGCGGAAGGAGCGATTCCCTTCCGTCCGCAAGTCTAAGCTCGACCAACGGGGTGATGGTCCCTTCAGAGTGGTCAAGGCCATTGGCGACAATGCCTACCAGCTCGAGCTCCCGGACAAGTATGGGGTGCATCCGACGTTTAACGTCGCTGACTTGGCACCATATGTTGAGCCTGAGTATGATGAGGGTGAAGCGGGGACGCTTCACACTCAAGTGGGGGTGGGTGATGTAACCTAGCCCTCTATGTCAGCTGTAGAGGAGGAAGACACCATGCGACTTCCACCTACGCGTCCGATCACCCGTTCTAGAGCGAAGAGTGTCCAAGCAGCGACACAATCCTTGGTGACCAGACTTGTAGCCATTCACGGCCATATCACTACAGCGCCCAAGCTTCTGTGTCTCGTCAGCTTAGCCGTGACTGACTCCTCTACAGTTACATCCAGTCCGACCGAGATATTACTTGTTTAGTACATTATATGAACATTATTTCTATTTTTTGTAGCTGTTATTTCTGGGTGGTTTCCATTTATGTTAAATGGGCCGCCAGATTTAGTAACTAGAGAGTCTGGCCCATTAGGTCAACTCCCTAGTATAAATATTAACTTTTGTCTTCATTTCCCATTACGTCGAAATAGAGCTTTGTTTTCCAGTCCAGTAATCTCCTGAAACCCGGGCCCTGACATCAACAATTAACGCGTTTCTAGTCGAACTATCTTGGCGCATTATTTCGGTTACCCAACTATCCGAAACCACACCAAAACACAAACCCTAATCCCTAGGGCATCCGCCGATCACCACCACCATAACTGCACTTCCGCCGCCGCTCGCTCCCCTTCGACCGCCGCGTCTCCACCACTTCCGCCACCGCTCGCTGCCTCCAGTCCGCTGCATCTGAACCCCCTCAGTCCGCCAACACCATATTCAACCCCTCCGACGAGTTGCAACGCTCCAATACGCATTCAAGCGATCCTTGACAACGTTTTGTGGTCTTTCCATCGGACAAGGTCACATCACCTTGGGTCACCACCAATGTGTAATGGGGAGAGGACCTAGCTCATCAATACGTAACTTGGGCTGGCCAGCCAACACTACTTTTTGGACCAATCCAGAATCCGAAGCGGGCAGCAACAGCTTTGACCCATTCTTAGAAAGAATCCGGGGCAGTTGCTGAAGTGCTCCCACCTTCTTCTCCTCCACTCTATTGGTGCTCCAACGGACTCCAGAGGCTCTATAAGAGAGCACTCTGCATCTCATTCATCATCATCCGAATACAGTCTCCACATCGTCTTTTCTCCCCCTTTGGGGCCTTGGGTCACCACCAATGTGTAATGGGGAGAGGACCTAGCTCATCAAGACCACACGCGCGTCGAGCCGAGTCGCGTCAAGGCAGGTTGGATCGGATTGGGTCTTGGGCCCAATACGTAACTTAGGCTGGCCAGCCAACACTACTATTTGGACCGATCAAGAATCCGAAGCGGGCAGTAACAACTTTGACTTATTCTCAGAGATAATCTGGGGCAGTTGCTGAAGTGCTCCCACCTTCTTCTCCTCCACTCTATTGGTGCTCCAACGAACTCCAGAGGCTCTATAAGAGAGCACTTTGCCTCTCATTCATCATCATCCGAATACGGTCTCCACATCGTCTCTTCTCCTCCTTTGTTTTTTCGAGTCTGAGAGTACACACAGAAAGCTCGGTTCGCAGGCTTCTAAGGTTTGATTGTGCAACACAGAAGATCATCGCAATTGTATCTTGGAAATCGGATCCAAGGTTGTGGCCTTGGGTCACCACCAATGTGTAATGGGGAGAGGACCTAGCTCATCAATACGTAACTTGGGTTGTCCAGCCAACACTACTTTTTGGACCGATCCAGAATCCGAAGCGGGCAGTAACAGCTTTGAGCCATTCTCAGAGAGAATCCGGGGCAGTTGCTGAAGTGCTCCCACCTTCTTCTACTCCACTCTGTTGGTGCTCCAACGGACTCTAGAGGCTCTATAAGAGAGCACTATGCCTGGAAGTTGGAACACAGAAGATCATCGCAGTTGTATCCTGAAAATTGGATTAAAGGTTGTGGCCTTGGGTCACCACCAACACTACTTTTTGGACCGATCCAGAATCCGAAATGGGCAATAACAGCTTTGACCCATTCTCAGAGAGAATCCGGGGCAATTGCTGAAGTGCTCCCATCTTCTTCTCCTCCACTCTATTGGTGCTCTAACGGACTCTAGAGGCTCTATAAGAGAGCACTCTGCCTCTCATTCATCATCATCCGAATACGGTCTCCACATCGTCTCTTCTCCTCCTTTGTTTTTTCGAGTCTGAGAGTACACACAGAACGCTTGGTTTGCAGGCTTCTGAGGTTTGATTGTGCAACACAGAAGATCATCGCAGTTGTATCCTGGAAATTGGATCCAAGGTTGTGGCCTTGGATCACCACCAATGTGTAATGGGGAGAGGACCTAGCTCATCAATACGTAACTTGGGCTGGCCAGCCAACACTACTTTTTGGACCGATCCAGAATCCGAAGCGGGCAGTAACAACTTTGACCCATTCTCAGAGAGAATCTGGGGTAGTTGCTGAAGTGCTCCCACCTTCTTCTCCTCTACTCTGTTGGTGCTCCAACGGACTCCAGAGGTTCTATAAGAGAGCACTCTGCCTAGAAATTGGAACACAGAAGATCATCGCAGTTGTATCCTGGAAATTGGATCCAAGGTTGTGGCCTTGGGTCACCACCAATGTGTAATGGGGAGAGGACCTAGCTCATCAATACGTAACTTGGGCTGGCCAACAAATACTACTTTTTGGTCCGATCCAGAATCCGAAGCGGGCAGTAACAACTTTGACCCATTCTCTGAGAGAATCTGGGGCAGTTGCTGAAGTGCTCCCACCTTCTTCTCTTCCACTCTGTTGGTGCTCCAACGGACTCTAGAGGCTCTATAAGAGAGCACTCTGCCTCTCATTCATCATCATCCGAATACGGTCTCCACATCGTCTCTTATCCTCCTTTGTTTTTTTGAGTCTGAGAGTACACACAGAAAGCTCGGTTCGCATGCTTCTGAGGTTTGATTGTGCAATACAGAAGATCATCGCAGTTGTATCCTGGAAATTGGAACCAAGGTTGTGGACTTGGGTCACCACCAATGTGTAATGCGGAGAGGACCTAGCTCATCAATACGTAACTTGGGCTGGCCAGCCAACACTACTTTTTGGACCGATCTAGAATCCGAAGCGGGTAGTAACAGCTTTGACCCATTCTCAGAGCGAATCCGGGGCAATTGCTGAAGTGCTCCCACCTTCTTCTCCTCCACTCTGTTGGTGCTCCAACGGACTCCAGAGGCTATATAAGAGAGCACTCTGCCTGGAAATTGGAACACAGAAGATCATCGCAGTTGTATCCTGGAAATTGGATCCAAGGTTGTAACCTTGGGTCACCACCAATGTGTAATGGGGAGAGGACCTAGCTCATCAATACGTAACTTGGGCTGGCAGCCAACACTACTTTTTAGACCGATCCAGAATCCAAAGCGAGCAGTAACAGCTTTGACCTATTCTCCGAGAGAATCCGGGGTAGTTGCTGAAGTGCTCCCACCTTCTTCTCCTCCACTATGTTGGTGCTCCAACGGACTCCAGAGGCTCTATAAGATAGCACTATGCCTCTCATTCATCATCATCCGAATACGGTCTCCACATCGTCTTTTCTCCTCCTTTGTTTTTTCGAGTCTGAGAGTACACACAGAAATCTCGGTTCCTAGGCTTTCTAGGTTTGATTGTGCAACACAGAAGATCATCGCAGTTGTATTCTGGGATTCGAATCGCTACAGAACCGTTGCAATGCAGAGTGATTTTAGAATTAAGAAAAGAGATTCGTCTCGACTCTGCAATCATATCCAAGTCTGTTCGGTAGTTCTTCGTTGTAAATTCTATTTATAGTGCATTTTATTACTGCAGTTTATTATTCTGTTCGATTCAAGAATATAGTTCCTACAGTCTTAATTCTGAACTTTCGCTTAAACTGCTTTACGCACTAACGAAATTTTGTTTTTGGAGTTTATACACAGCACATGGAATTTTTTTATCTGCAGTTTCTAAATTGTTTACACAGGACATTTTGTTTCCGGAATTTAATTCGAATTTAATTCGATTCTGTATCTGCAATTTTTTCGATTCTGCAATTTAATTCAAATTTAAATTGCATTCGTAATAATTCCATATTGAACTTCGTATTGATTTCTGGTTTGCGCTTCTGTGAACAGATTCTGATAGTATGGCTGACATGACTGAGAAAACTGTTGTTGATGTTACTAGAGTCGGTAATGGAAATCCTGCTGAGTCGACACCCCAAATTCAGTTTGGGAGTGGTTTGCCAGCAGTGAATTTACCTGTAGGGAATCTGCCAGCAGTGAATCTGCCAGGAGTAAACCTGCCAGCGGCGAATCTGCAACCCACGAGGGTCGGAACTGATGCTAATTAGATTGTACAACCAACTTCTTATCAGACTGTCCAACCGACAGTCCATATGCCTGGTGTTGTAAACGCAGGGCTGATGCCAGAAAAGTTTGATGGAACTGGCTTCAAGACATGGCAGCAGAAGATGTTTTTTCTTTCTGACCACACTGAAGTTAGAGAAGTATCTGAAAGAGGATAAGCTTGTGCTTTCGCCTCAGAATACAGATCCATACGCCCTAGCCAGCGTTGAGGCCTGGACTCATGGGGATTTTCTGTGCAAAGGTTGGGTTCAAAGACACCTGATAGATCCACTGTACAATGTGTACAGCAAGATCAAGACCTCCAAGGAACTCTAGATTGCCTTGGAGAGGAAATACAAGTCTGAGGATGCAGGCTCCAAGAAGTTTGCAGTGGCGAAGTTTCTGGACTTCAAAATGGTGGACTCTAAGCCCATCATGGAGCAAGTTGAAGAGCTGCAACTTCTTACGCACGAGATCATTGCTGAAGGAATGTCGATCTGTGAGACGTTCCAGGTGGCTGCGTTCATTGAGAAACCCCCTCCAGGTTGGAAGGATTTCAAGAGCTACCTAAAGCACAAGCGAAAGGCGATGACCGTTGAAGACTTGATTGTCAGGCTGCAGATTGAGTCAACCAACCGCAAAGCAGATGGTGTTCAGCCTGTTGAACAGAAGGCCAACTTAGCCGAACACAAGGACAAACAGAAGAAACTAAAGTTCCAACCCCAAAGCTCCAACAACTTCAAGAAGCAACCAACTAAGAAGTTCAGTGGGAAATGCCACAAGTGTGGTAAAATGGGTCACAAGGCTGACGAGTGTCGAAGCAAGACTGACCCACGCAAGGACAAGGGGAAATCCCAAGTCAACATGACTGAAAGCAGGCTCTCAGATGCAGATCTGTGTGATGTAGTGTCTGAAGTCAACATGGTTGGAAGCAACCCGAGGGAATGGTGGTATGATACAGGTGCCACCAGACATATATGCTCTGACAGGGGAATGTTCACCACTTATCAGCAGAGCAAGAGCGACGAGCATCTATTTATGGGGAACTCATCCACATCCAAGGTAGAAGTTCACGGCAAAGTGGTGTTAAAGCTGACTTCCGAGAAGGAGTTGACTCTCAACAATGTCATGTGTGCCAGAAATAAGGAAGAATCTAATCTCCGACACTTTGATGAGCAAGAACGGCTTCGCGGTGAAGTTCGTGTCTGACAAGCTAGTTCTCTCTAAGAATGGGGTTTATTTGGGCAAGGGATATGTAAAGGATGGACTGGTCAAATTGAATGTAATGACCGTCATCCCAAAATCTATTATATCCAATGTTTCAATGAATAAGAATAATCATATTGCTTATGTTGTTGAGTCTTTTAATATTTGACATGAACGATTAGGGCATGTGAATTACAAGTCTATACGAAGACTAATTAACATGAACCTGATTCCAAAATGCAAATCAAGTAAAGACAAATGTGAAGTATGCGTACATGCCAAACTCACAAAAATGTCATCCCCGCATGTAGAGAGAACAACCGAACCTCTACGTTTAATACACACAGATTTGTGTGATTTAAAATTTGTGCAAACTAGAGGCGGTAAAAAGTATTTCGTGACCTTTATAGATGATTGCACAAAATACTGTTATGTATACTTGCTAAGAAGCAAGGATGAAGCCTTGGAAAAATTCAAGGAATACAAGTTGGAAGTTGAAAACCAACTTAGCAAAACCATATAAATAATCAGAAGTGACAGAGGAGGTGAGTATGATGAACCTTTCAACGCGTTTTGTAGAGAACACGGGATTATTCATCAAACAACTGCTCCCTACTCACTAGAATCTAACGGAGTTGCGGAACGAAAAAATCGAACTCTGAAAGAGATGATGAATGCAATGTTGCAGAAATCTGGGTTACCCCAAAACATGTGGGGGGAAGCGTTGCTTACCACCAATTATATCCTCAACAAGATACCACATAAGGTTACTGGCAAGACGCCATACGAACTTTGGAAAGGTAACGTACCATCGTACAAATACCTCAAAGTGTGGGGGTGCCTAGCAAAAGTAGCAGTACCACCTCCTAAAAAGGTCACAATCGGACCTAAGACCGTTGATTGTATTTTCATAGGATATGCACACAACAGTAGTGCTTATCGGTTTTTGGTATATAAATCTGACATACCATACATACATGCAAATACAATAATGGAATCAAGGAATGCGTCCTTCTTTGAACATGTGTTTCCGTGCAAGGATAAAAAACATCTGAAACAAACTCGTGAACAAAGAGAAGCAAGCACTTCTGTAAATGAAACAGAAGATGAACCTAGACGAAGCAAAAGAGCTCGAAAGGAGAAATCCTTTGGGCATGAGTTCATAACGGCCTTTCTTTTAGAGAATGGGCCTAGAACATTCAAAGAAGCCATGTCTACACCTGATGCACCTTCATGGAAGGAAGCAATCAAAAGCGAAATAGACTCCATTATGCAAAACCATACATGGGAGTTAGTCGATTTGCCACAAGGGTGTAAAGCACTTGGGTGCAAATGGATTTTCAAAACAAAATTGAAAACAGATGGCTCAATAGAGAAGCACAAGGCTAGGCTTGTGGTGCAAGGATTCCGGCAAAAAGAGGGCTTGGATTTCTTTGACACTTATTCTCCGGTCATGAGAATAACTTCAATCAGAATGCTAATAGCAAAAGCAGCATTACAAAACCTAGAAATCCATCAAATGGATGTGAAAACTGCCTTTCTAAACGGAGAATTAGAAGATGAGATATATATGAAACAACCTGAGGGTTATGTTGTTCCTGGACAGGAACACAAGGTGTGCAGACTTGTAAAGTCCCTATATGGACTCAAACAAGCTCCAAAATAGTGGCATGAAAAATTTGACAATGTAATGATGTCAAATAGCTTCAGCATCAATGAATGTGACAAATGCATCTACTTCAAAAACACTCCAAATGGATACATTTTGTTGTGTTTGTATGTAGATGACATGCTTATTATTGGAAGCAATAAAGACATGATCAACCGAACTAAGAGCATGCTTAGTGGGAAGTTTGACATGAAAGACTTGGGACTAGCAGATGTCATATTAGGGATAAAAATCACTAGACATTCTGAAGGAATTATCCTATCTCAAGCTCACTATGCTGAAAAAGTACTTGAGAGATTCAAGAACTACTCTAGTGGGACTACAAAGAGTCATGTGGACCCTCATCTCCACTTGACTAAGAACTCGGGGGATACAGTGTCACAATTGGAGTATGCACGTGTGATTGGAAGTCTGATGTACTTGACCAATTGCACAAGACCTGACTTGGCGCACTCAGTAAATGTACTAAGTCGCTACACAAGCAATCCAGGACACCGTCACTGGAAAGGGATAACTAGAGTATTGAACTACTTGCGATATATTCAAAGTTATGGGCTGCACTATGGCAAATACCCAACAGTTCTGGAAGGATACAGTGATGCAAACTGGATATCAGATTCCAGAAACTCAAAATCCACAAGTGGATATGTATTTACACTTGGTGGTGCAGCAATATCTTGGAAATCTTCCAAACAAACACTATTGGCCAGAACCACTATGGAATCTGAGTTCATTGCTTTATACAAAGCAGCAGAGGAAGCTGAATGGCTTCAGAATTTTTTGGAAGATATCCCGATGTGGGACAAACCATTGCCAGCATTATGTGTACACTGTGATAGTCAATCGGCTATAGCACGGGCACTGAGTCATTTGTACAATGGTAAGTCACGTCATATAAGAAGACGACACAAAACCATTAGACAACTACTCTCGAATGGTGTAATCTCAATAGATTATATCAAATCGGCTGACAACCTAGCGGATCCATTTACTAAAGGATTGTCACGAGATCAAGTTGTCAAATCATCAAGAGGAATGGGTTTAAAGCCTATGACCAAAGAGGATGTTTGATGGAAAACCCCACCTACGTGACTAGAGATCCCAAGATGTAGGTTCAAAGGGAAAACCAAATCAAGCTGAATCCAGATGAGCACTGGGAGACTCAGTTCTCCTCCCAGTTCCTAGGATGATGAAAGTGCTACCTGTATGAGTTAAGGATAAGCTTGGCTTTTAATGATTTCATAGCTTTGAAATAAAAGTGGGGTATGACAGGATACTCTTTATGATCAATCACCTTATGAGTGTGAAATTGGGCCGTTTCTAGGAGAATGAAGAGAGGCTACATTCTCCAAGTTCACTCATGAATAACCATGGATGTTCAAGGCCAAAATGAACACAACAAGAGAACCTAGTTCTGTGAGAAGGTGAAACTGTGTGATAGTTGTTGTTTCGGTTTACATCAAAGCCCGGGTAGTTCAAGACATCATGTTCACTACCTGGTAGAGTAAATCCGATAGCTACTCACTATGGGTGGTTCAAGGCTGAAAAACGCTACCAGCCCAGATGCAGTGATTTTTCGACTGTACTCTCAAAAGTCTTTCCGTCTAAGTTTACATATGTTTAGAGTCATTTCTATTCATGTGGGGGATTGTTGGAACTCATTTTTAAGTGGCGCCGATAACTTTTCCGGGCACAATTCTGGTGGGCCCCGGCTAATGAAAACACCGGAAAATGGAAGTAATGGCTTCATCTACGCGAGTACATTCTCGTAATGTACTCATATGATAAAAATGAATTCCGTTTGAATGAGAAATGGAGGCCCAAATTGGTTGCTTGAAGTGCATAACTTGGAAAAAATTTAGGATGAAATGTGCATCCCACATTGGAATTTGGGACAAAATTCACTAGTATATATACTAGGAAATTGGATCCAAGGTTGTGGCCTTGGGTCACCACCAATGTGTAATGGGGAGAGGACCTAGTTCATCAAGACCACGCGCGCCGAGCCGAGTCGAGTCGGGTCGGACCGGACCGGGCTGGCTGAGCTGTGCCTGGGCTTGGGTCGGGTTGGGTTGGATTGGATTGGGCCCAATACGTAGCTTGGGTTGGCCAGCCAATGCTACTTTTCGGACCGATCCAAAATCTGAAGCTGCTGCAACAGTTTTGACCCAGTCTGCTACAATCTGGGGCAGTAACAACTTTGACCCATTCTCAGAGAGAATCCGGGGCAGTTGCTGAAGTGCTCCCACCTTCTTCTCCTCCACTCTATTGGTACTCCAACGGACTCCAGAGGCTCTATAAGAGAGCACTTTGCCTCTCATTCATCATCATCCGAATACGGTATCCACATCGTCTCTTCTCCTCCTTTGTTTTTTCGAGTATGAGAGTACACACAGAAAGCTCGGTTCGCAGGCTTCTGAGGTTTGATTGTGTAACACAGAAGATCATCGCAGTTGTATCCTGGGATTCGGATCGCTACAGAACCGTCGCAATACGGAGCTATTTCAGAATTAAGGAAAGAGATTCGTCTCGACTCTGCAATCAGATCCAAATCTGTTCGGTAGTTCTTCGTTGTAAATTCTAGTGCATTTTATTACTGTAGTTTATTATTCTGTTCGATTCAGGAATATAGTTCCTACAATAAGCACTACTAATGAAGAAATTAGGACGAAAAGGCAACAATTTGAAGAACAATAGTCAAACCTTTTGAAGACGCAAGTGATTAACGGTGCCTGGTCGGAGCAAATCTCGCCCGCAAAATTGGAGCTGACGAGAGACCTTTCTCAAGTGCGACTTCGTGTGCCGAAGGCAGCAGACCTGGTGAAAGACGGCGGTTGACATCAGGAGAGGAGATGTCGGCGAACGGAGGCCGGCGAACAGAGGTGGACCGGCCGGCTAACTGAGGTGGAGTGCTAGGGCTGATCGAGGGTTTTCAATTTTGGGGACAAAGGGTCTGTTTCGATTCCTTAAGATAATCTTACATTAAATTACATTAAATCATTGATTTAATATAAGATAATGTATTAAAATAGGAATCAAATGGACCCAAATTAGCTAGGGCATGTACTATTACTAAGGAAGGAGCTGTGCATATATGGGTTTAGGGTCAAATAATCTGGGCGGAATTTTTTTTTATTCTCAAATAACCCGGATTGTAAATTTACGGGATATATGGATGTATAAATAGCCCGGGCATGTCTACTCACGGGTTATTTGACTCTCTTGTTCGTTTATATAAGCCGGATTAAGAAACATCCAGGTTATAACTTACAGTACCTTTTTTACAACACTTTTATATCTCAACAATTTTACATCCTGGTTATTTTCTATGAGATATTAGATGATTTTTATAGTAGTGTATTTCGTTCGAGTAGGTTGATTGTTGCCAGTCATTGAACTGAAAAAGGAAATATCACTAGGACAATTAGATTTATGATTATGTAAAGGTCGGAAGAGAATATTATTTCTGTGTTGTCAAATATTCCACCAGATAAAAGAGCATATATCCAAGTTAGAGTTGTTGTTAAAGAAATAATTCAATGCTCATGAAATCCACATTATTACTAAAGTTAAAAGTATAGTTGATTTTGTTTTCTAAATAAAAGAATATATCTTTAGTAAAGGAGCAATTGAAAAAGAGGTGATTAGAGTCTTCATCTTGCAACACCGAGATTTGCAACATCCGAGATGGCACTACTCCGTTGTAGAACCTTTGAGTTTTTAGTGGTTGGCAAACAATCAGAACAAGCTTTTCAAATAAAATTTTGGAACTTTGGTGGAAGTTTCTTCTTACATATCCATGATATATTTTCTGTAGAATTATTTGGAGAGGGATAAAAAATATGGCTGCAGTTTTTACCAAAAAGTTCTCATCGGAGGCACGAAGCCAAATAAGTCTATCTAGAAATCCGTACTTGGTATTCTAATTGCCATAATTTTTGAAACTATATTAAGAGGTAAAATCGAAGTAACTTTATTGAATTCCCAATGTCTAGTATGAATGATAAATTTTGAGACTGGTATTAATATTGATACTATCAAAATAAGGGGTAAATGAGACCTTTAATCCAATTATCTATCTAGAATGTATAGTTCTACCATTTTTAAGTTGCCACAAGATACTTTTTTAAAAATAAATTAATAAGGTTCATGAGTCTGCCAAATTGCCACAATTGAATAAAAGATTTTTTGTAAGTAATAAGTTTGCAAGTACCTAGATATTTCTCATTAAAAAATACATAGCCAAATTTATCTACTTCAGTAATAAATTTATGTAGAGCTTCATTTGTAGGGCTATACTAGCAATGTGTTACTTTTGTTGAGAGCGTATTCAGTTGGTGTTTGGATGTGCGGTGAAGCATTATTGTTAAGGGGTATTGAAGACGACCGAATTTGATGTGTTGTTAAGTTTATGGTAGGCATTTGCCTCGTTTGCCGTTTGAATGTGTAAAGTTTGGTTGTGTACGTAGTAGTATGACGCTTGATTATACTTATCTGGTTTGAGAGAGAAAAAGGTGGTGTTCTGTATAAACATTTGGTTGTATGAAAACTTCCATGCTGGGTAGAACGGGAAATGCTTGAGGGTTGAGACCTAATGTTGGAATGCTGTGTAACAATGGACTCGTTCGAATGAGCACGTCGCTCAGCATGAGAGATCTGAAATGAAGTAAATGAGGAGTCTGTGAAGTCTCAAACCTGCAACAATAGAAGCTCGTGTTATTAAGCAAATGGATTCATTACGGTACAACGATTTAATTTTCCGAGCACAAAAAGGGTTCTGGAAGCGCATGTTTGAATAAAATATTGAAATCATGTACCTCATGTTTGCCAAATTGGTTGATATGCACGCCATGCTTTCCAACGGGGTCAAATGTGTTGTATCTTACGGTGCTAGACCTGGAAGATGAGAAAATATATCTGAGGAAGCTATGGTGAAAGGGTTATATTATGATGGCCATATTGCACACCAAGTATGAGGTGCGTAACATTATAATTCTCTGTGCTGAACATTTTCGACAGGTTTATAGATCTTAGCGGTTAGACATATTTTAAGTAGTGGGTTGTAGTACTTACATTCATGTCGGTGACCAGGTTATTGAACGCCTCTTTGTAAACTATATTCCGTGTGTAGTTAGCTAGCTCTTTTCCCGTTTGTAGTAATAGCACGTTGAGTCATTGTGGGTCTGTAACGCGAGAAACTGTCACATAGAGTTGGCCATGGCAGAAAACTAGCCTTGGTAAATACAACCCCACATGCGTCAGTGATTGTCCCTGGCTTTTATTGATAGTCATAGCATAGCAAGCTTTAAGTGGGAATTGGCGGCGTTTCATGACGAATGACCATTTTGGTTGGGTGGCGTTTAGTGTTATCCTAGGAATTAGGACATTATTTCCGACGCACGTCCCAGTTATAATCTCAGCCTCAACAACCCACTCTCCCAAATGCGTAATGATGAGACGGGTGCCATTGCACAATCCTTGTGAAGGGTTGACATTTCTTAGAAGCATCACCGGCAACCCTTCCTTTAATTCAAGTACGTGTGGCGGGATTCCTGTAATTTAGTATCCATGTTAATTTCATTAGTTGATGAGTTTATAACTTATTAGGCATACTGTATGGAAATGCATGCGAGATGTACCGGGGAAATCCTGGCTGTTCAAGAATTCAGGTGGGTACAAATGCTCTTGTTCAACCACATCGGTAGATGCCTTGCAAATTTCATCAACGCTTTTGTATGTCCTCATTTGTCCGTGTAGACGTTTGAACATACAGCGGTTTATCTGATCTGCATCTTCATTTAAGGGTGTTAGGATAGCTCTGTCTTGGAGGTACGACGGGTTGGTTTTGTTCGCCATGAAATCTGAAAAGACTTTGTCAATTAACTGCTCAATCGGATTTGCACCTGGTGTGATTATGAACTTTTGTGGGATCTCAGTCCATGTTTCTTCCTCTTCATTGTCTAGCGCAATTGCTTCAGCATTTCCATCTCCAATCTTTTGAATCCATTTGTTGAATTGTTGTTTGTGGATGTCAATCTCTCCATTGAGCAGCCGTTCATCAACCCTCATGCTCTTTGCTAACTTGAGCACCTGGCAATGCCTCCAAATAGGTGAGTTGCTGATGCAAGCCTGGACGATATCTTGTCGCTTCCCTTTGGTAATGACTGGTACTCTGGTAGTATTTGCCTGAAATCTCCTCCCAGTAGTACCGTTATACCGCCGAATAGTCTATGTTTGTTGTTGGCATGTTTGATGCTTTGGATGTCTTGTAATGTTTTGTTCAATGCCTCGAATGCATTTCTATGAGTCATTGGAGCCTCATTCCAAATAATCAGTTTGACTTCATGCATCAGTTGTGCTAATTGAGTGTTTTGTTTAATACCGCATGTACTATTATCAAGCAGCTCAATTGGGATTAAGAACCTACTGTGGGCTGTCCGGCCGCCTGGTAATACAAGGGAAGCAATACCTGTGTGAAACAAAAGTGTTAGAGGTGAGCGCTAGGGAATATGCGAGGTATATTATTTTGTTTATGAAAGGAGTATGTAACAACCAAGTACGTAATGACATTGCAATGTTAGTCGTACGAATCTGCAACGGGTGTAATAGAGATTAGCATATTTACTATTTTGCATGCCTCTGTTATTGCTAAGGAATCGAATAGGAACGAAAATATTACCGGAGTGGTCGAACATAGCTTAGATCGTACCTGTCGATGCTACGGCAAGAACGATGTTCCCTTGTGATCTGATGCGGGCCATTATTGTCTTGTAGAGATAAGTTTTCCCTGTTCCTCTTGCCCCATAGATGAAGAAGAAATCTCCAGATTGATTATCCACTGCACTGATTACCTTGTCGTATATTGCTTGTTGGTCCGCATTCAATTAATGGTACATGGTTGCATGCATGTCTTCCAATTTTTTTTTTGCATTGTAGGACAGTTCCTCTCTTATAAGGCGATTGTCCATTGCGGTGAGTAATTGTTTATTTGGCATCGGTATTCTCGGGTAGTCAGTCAATGTGTGCCCATTTTTTGCAAGGAGTTCTTCGATGTCAAGCAAGCAGTAGTTTTGTAGCTGATTTTCGCTGAGCTCCAACACCGGGAAGTTGAAGTCTCTTCTTTTTCGGTATAATATGTCTTCTGATAACGCAACCCAATTGCTTTCCCATAGTTTTCCCGGATCGGTCACACCACAAAAGATTAGAATTGTGATAAACAAATCCCGCAGTTGTACCCCCGTTGCCCACACTTGTGCTTCTTTTATTGCGTCGGTCCACTTATTGTCTTCCTTGAGCATTCCACGGGCATAACATGCTTGCCTGAAGGTGTCATATTGTTTCTCATTCGCTATTCGGATTTCTTCAAAGGTTCGAGGTCCTGCAACCACATTCAGAAGCATGCGTAGGTAATACCTTTCGCCGGAGGCGGGATGGGCATACACAATTATGCCAATTGGTTTGAGATTTCGCCTTGGCCCCCACACCTTTTGTGATGCATCCCATGTGTATTTTTGGGGTATTTCTACATACTTCAGTTTCCTTGCTTCATCATCTCTACCGTTAAGGGTGAACTACTCTGTAAACATTGTAGATTGTACTCCCTCCCGGTGTAGCACAGCCGGCAAGTCCTGCGCATCCGACATTGTTACTGAGTTTTGATTTGGGAGATGGAAGGTCAACCGTATAACTGCGATATAGTACATCCTTTTTTTCTTATATAGATAATATAAGCTAAGTTCCATAACACATTTGTTCTACAATAATTAGCGGTCATTAGTCTATTAATAAATTTATATTATTATATGATAAGGATACAATTAAACTATTCATTATATTATATACATTGATATACATATCTCTTGATTAGTTTAAATCTCTAGTTAATTGTTGAGAAGAAGCATCAAATATATAATCTAGTACATCTCAAAGTTGAATATGGATATAGTACATTTTTTTTTCCTTATATTAGATAATATAAACTAAGTTCCCTAAAACATCTATTGTACAATTATTATTAGTGATTAGCCTATTAATAAATTTATACCATTATATGATAAACTTGCAATTTAATTAGTCATTATATTGTATAAATTCATATACACATTTCTTGATAACTGTAAATTCCTAGTTAATTGTTGAGAAAAAGTATGAAATGTATAACCAATTACATCTCAAAGCTGAATACTGATATAGGATAGCCCTTTTTTTTTCTTATATTAGATATTAGACAATATACACTAAGTTTCATATTACATTTAGTCTACAATTATGATCGGTGTTTACTGTATTAATAAATCTACACTATTAAATTTTTAAGATACAATTAAATTATTAATCATATTATATACATTTATATACATAATATAAACTAAGTTCCATAGCACATTTATACCACAATTATTATTGGTGATTAGTATATTATATTAATAAATGTTTATTATTACATGATTTAAAGGCAATTAAATTATTTTTGATATGATCTAAATTCATATACATATCTCTTAATATAATACATCCCTTTTTTCTCATGTTAGATAATACTCAGTATGAACTAAGTTGCATAACACACTCATTATACAATTATTATTGGTGATCAGTACATTAATAACTGTGTGTTATTATATGATAATTAATTTATTCACTACATTATATACATTCATATACATATCTGTGCATAATTTAAAATTTCTAGTTAATCATGAGAATCATATTTTTATTTTCATATGTGTTTCATTAAGTTAATCAAAATTGTAATATTTTTAATTTGTTTTAGTTTTACTCTTATTAAACTATGCATTATTATCAGATTCAGCCAAAGGAAATCAACCCTAGGGTTTTTGTACACACAATTGCACATCGTCGTCTCCCTTCTCCCTCGGTGGCAGATGGGCAACCGAGATTCCAGCCTCACCACTCGCCCCTATCCCCAATTCTTCCCAGATCCATTCCACCCTACGCTCGCCGATCTCTTGGAGCCGGAGCAGAGAACGTCGATTTATCCTGCCTCGCGGACGACCCTGGCCGGGGTGCTTCGTGGTTCTGGATTCGAGCGCATGTCGGGCATTCCTACGCCGCTGCGTGAGAGACCGATGCTCGCGGTGGCGCCGCATGCCTAGAGCGAGACAGACGGGAGGGGATACACATCGGGCGTTTCTGTTTTAGGTGTGTAGCGGCAGAGAAGCAGAAATTGGGGTTGGCGTATTCAGTCAGCCCTCGTCGGAAGTTGTCGTTGGAGGTTATTCTGGTTCCGCCGAGGCCGCCGGATTGACATCAGCCGCCCCATCCTCGTCGGAAAACAATTGTCAAGGTGCCAAGGTATGTGATTATTATTTTAGGTTTTCGGCTTCCCCTCTTTTTTTAGGCCAATTTGTCTGCTTGATTTCTGGCCTATAGGGTTGTAACGAACCAACAGGTTGTGTAGGTGGTCTGCGGAGGCTTGCTGCTGAGGGTTATGATCTATCCCATCCAATTGATCGGAAAGAACATTGGGTTAGGCATGGTACCAAGAGTTGTTTTCACATTCACTTTGCAGTTGGAAATTCTTTTGAAGTTCTTTCCTGCACCAGCATACAGGAATTTGACCCTTCAATGCTTAACTGAGGTATATTCTGTGCCATAGGGTTGCTTTGTTCTTTCATAGACTTGCTTTGTTCTTTCATAGACTTGCTTTGGTGCTAAGAGAAGAGTTCTTTTTGTTGTGCAATCTCATTAGGTTGCATCGTTGACTATTGGCGATTACTACAATATCCAGTATGTGAAGATGTATCACATATTCATGGTTCAGTTACAGGTAATTATGTATAAACTATTGGCCTTGTAAAGCCTTTTAGATATCTTCATCCTTCTGAGACCAGTTTTTATATCTCTCATCATTGCGCTCTCTTCCGATCATTATGTCGTGTCCTCTTAGGTTTTCTGTGTAATCCTTGACTGTACTTTTTGTTACTTTGTCATGCAGACTATCCTTCCCTTAAATACAAACATACCTGAAGCTTATTCAAATGGATCAACAGATGAGCAGGTCTATCTCATATAATTACTGCCAATTTCAAATTTGTTATTATCAGCTGTAATTTTTTCTTAATTTGCTTTCTTTTCCTTGCAGGCTTTTATTCAGAACTTGGCACTGTTTTTCATTGCTTTTTTCAAGGTAATTTATTCTGCCTGCAGAATAGCTGTTCATTTTTATATATCATTGTAATCACGTTTTGCTTTGATTCATCTGGCTCTCTTCACCATTTTATCGGATATTCTTTTATTAATGTTTTTTTTTGCATTGTACTTGATTTTCCCCCATATTAATGTAGTGCTTTATTTTACCGGAAATTGTTGACAGTGATCTATTTGGAGTGTAGAGATTCGACCATTTAGAGGCAGCATGTAAAATGGCATAAACAAGTTGTTTATAGTCATAGAGATCACATGGGCCATTCCTTGTTTTCGAGGATTCAAGTGTTGTGATTCATGAGCATGTGCATTTAGTGTGTTTGCATTCAATTTGTTGTCTTTACTCATGTTAGATTGTTCATGCATAATTTCTTGCCATCCACTGATATTTGTGTGCAAATGTGTTGGCGTAGGTAAAGATAATATGAAGTAGAGCATGATTGAAGTATGGCTGACCTATTAGGAATCTTGAACCATTGAGTTGAATATCTTGAACCGAGACCAATTGGAGTGGATACCTATCAAAGCCTTCTAGGGGACAGTCAATACGCCTCACAACAGTGATGCCTTCTAGATGGATCACGAACGGGTCACCGTTGCGGAGCCGATAAGAAGTTTCGGCGGTGCTATATTATTGTGTTCTGCTTTACGGCTAAGCACTAACTAAAAAGATGGTGAAAATTAGGTGTATACTTGTTCCAAAAAAGTCCCTATTTATTTTATAAATGGTCTTGTAGATGCCTTTCCGGAGCAAAAAACTTTTGATAAAATAATTTACCTTGGAAAGAAGATTTGATTGTATGAAGATGGCTCTACATGCTATGGATGAGGAATTTGCTTTCTAGTCGGGGAGTTGTTTCTTAAGTGTAGCCACCAAATCAGCCAAAACTTTATTATTAACTCTCCCACGTATAATCGAAATGTCTAAGTATTTTTCCATACTTGTAACTTGGATATTAAGAATAGTAGCTAGAGAGGAAACTGTTTGTCTGTTAATTATAACGGTTAAGAAAATTAATTTGTAAGAACTTAAAAACTATACATATTTATAAGAAATGAACCCAAATTAATTTTCTAAATATCGGGAGTTATTATTATTTTTTTATATAATTACTATATAAAATATTGTAATTGAATAGAAATAGAATGTTGCATGAACTATAATAAAAGATAAATAGTATTATCTAATACAAACATAGTACATAGATCTATAGATGCATCAGTTTCGTTATAATTAATTGATGTAAACGATAAGTAGAAGAATGAAAAGAAATGTGATGAAGATCTTGTGATACTTTTAGTGGATTACATTCTTTCTTTCTATTTATTGCTTGTATCATTTGATATAGGGTTATTGTAGATAATTTATAAATTCGAGATAAATATTTTTATGAAGATTGATAATCTTGTTTTTGGATGAGACAATCTTATCTATTTTTTAAGATTAGGTGGACTAGTTTGGGTTGTACGGTTTATTTGAGAGTTATGGAATTTATTTTGAGGGAGTAATCTTATTAAGGAAAATAATGAAGAATTAGTTTCTCTTGGAGATTATTAATTAGTATTTGAGTTGGTACAATATTTTGGGTTATACTTTATGTATGTCTCTTTAGGTTACAAATTTTGGGAACATGAGTAATTGTCAGATCTAGGAATTAATAGATATTATTTATGGATACTAGTATTTATTTATTAATATTTTATACCTCTAATTGTTGGTTTGGGATAAAGCTAATTACTTTCCTTAATCTAGCCCATTAGGATGATATATATTAAGAGCCCTCGTTATTATCTTCTTATCGTCGGCAACCTCTCCCCATAAGTCTTATAGACATTCTCCCTACTATTTCACCTATCGTCCATAAAAGTTTCATAAATTTTCAAGTTCAATAACATACTCCGAATGACACCTTTAACTACTTGTTTTGATATAAGAATGTCTAATATTGATTCTAGGTATATATGTATTATTTGGAGGATTCATATTTTATGATTGTTGTGGAAATGTTAAGGAGAGATTGTCATGAGTTTGTAGTCTGTTGCGGGTGCCATTCGGAGTATGTTATTGAACTTGAAAATTTATGAAAATTTTATGGACGATAGGTGAAATAGTAGGGAGAATGTCTATAAAGTTTCATGATATTGGGATCCAAATCGAAGGAGAGAAAAATATAGTACTGAATATATAACAATGTAGTTTAAAAATTATAAATTGAATATAGATCAAAATTTAATGTATAATATGTTGATGGACTTGTATGGGAGTCTAGTTGCTGTGTTTAGAATTTCATAATTATTGAGGAACTTCAGATTATGAATTTATATGGAAACCAAGTTGGGTCCGAATATGGAAAACTGGAAAACTGTGGAATATCTATAGAGTTTAATGGCAATTTCTCTATCGTTTAAAGTCCGATTTAGGTGATTATTGAGACATTGGGTTCGTAATACTTAAGGCTATTGATATGTAAAATTTTAGAAATTTAGGATGTCGTTTGGTTTGTGTTTTATATTTTTTAAGTTGACTTTCACATGATGAAACTTGGGGTCTTTCATTTATAAGTGCGTTTTCAAGGGTTTTCGTATTGATTTATGATTTTGTATTTCTATGGCTTATTTTTGCCTTGTTTGAATAAAGATCACACTTTATTGAGTATTATTGTTTGGTTTTGACGTAAGCCTCCCCAGACTTATTTAGTTAATTGTCTTGACTTTAACCTGCATGACAATTGCATTTCTGGATTCTAATTACAATTCATGTTTTTCCATTTTTGTGTGACATAGTTGCAGCACGTGAATATTTTTCGTTGTTACGTTTTTGTCTTAGTTGTGGCACATAATGTGTTAGGGTTGTGGTTTAGCCTCTTATGGCAGAGTAGAGTTTGCTTTTATGTTTGGCATTGTTGTGGTTGGCCAATCGGAGTTGTGTTGTGTGTGTGTATTGTGTTGTGTTTATTTTCTCTCTAAGTTATGATTTTGTTGTGATTCGTTCGTGTTTTAATGAACTTTATACTTTTATTGAGTTTGAGCTTTGGTTAAACTTTGTTTGTAATTTGCTAGTTTAGTTTCCTGATTTGTGATTTGAATGCAGGTTCTTTGCTGAGACCTCAATTACTAACATAAATTACTCTGGAGTTTTCTGTTTGGTTCCATTTTTTCGGGTACAGTTTTAAACCTGCATAATTTGAAATCTGCATGGAGGCGTTGGAGGTGCTCGATAGTGGTGTTTGTTTAGGCTTTGGGGTTATCTTTGTATTCCACTTTATACTTTGACATTTTTGTTGAGTCTCGTTCACCTTGTGTTCCACATTCAGATCCTTATTATAATCCTTATTGTTTGTTTTACCATTGGTTTTATTGAGTTTGGATCATAAGTCGCTTCCGCTATCTTTATTATTCGGTTTGTTTTCCTTCACCTGATGGGTGTCGGGTGGAATCCACGACGATGTGACGCCCCGAGTTTAGGGGAGTTGCAAATATATTGTGAAGTTCGTTGATATTAGGTATTTACTTTATATGTATACTAGTTGAGTGCTTGAACCATGTACGAGATTGGATTTATTAATTATTTCTAATAGTATAATGTTTAAATCTAAGAAGTCGAATATATTTTGTGGTATTGGAATTTTTTATTAAATAGTACTCATAAATGATTAAGTTATAGGAAATACGAGAATGATTGAAAAGTGTCGTCATATTTGTCCAATCCAAAGTTGGATATTAAATAAACATCATATTTAGTTATGTTAGAAAAAAATGAAAAGTAAAATTTTCAATCTAATATATTTTATATATTCGATGACCAAATATAGAATATGAATTTACTAATAACAACAAATTCTAGTGCATATTCATAACAAAACTAACTTAATACATCATGATGTGCCGTCATCTCCTTCATGCCTCTTATATACTTTTCCAATTTGGTTCAATATTGATCAACACCCAGGATTAGAGTCAATCATCAATTAGTTATGTGATCTCATTAAGTCCTAGTTGTTTCCTTTAGCTACTTGTTTTGATATTATAACGTTTAAGAATTATTCTGGGTATATATGTATGATTTGGAGGATTCATATTCTATGATTGTTGTGGAATTATTAAGGAGAGATTGTCATGAGTAGTCTGTTATGGGTGCCATTTGGGGTATGTTATTGAACTTGAAAATATATGAAATTTTTATGGAGGATAGGTGAAATAGTAGGGAGAATGTCTATAAATTTCATGATATTGGGATCTAAATCGAAGGATAGAAAAATATAGTACTGATTCATGGCATTCTTGGAAGACTGAATATATAACAGTGTAGTTTAAAAATTCATTATAAATTGAATATAGATCAAAATTTAATGTTTAATACGTTGATGGACTTGAATGGGAGTCTAGTTATTGTGTTTAGAATTTCATAATTATTAAGGAACTTTAAGTTATGAATTTATATGGAAAACCAAGTTGGGTTCGAATATGAAAAACCGTGGAATATCAGTAGAGTGTAATGGTCATTTCTCTATCTTTTAAAGTCCGATTTAGGTGATTATTGAGACATTGGGTTCGTAATGCTTAAGGTTGTTGCTATGTAAAATTTTAGAAATTTAGGATGTTGTTTGGTTTGGGTTTTATATTTTTCAAGTTGACTCTCACATGTTGAAACTTGAGTTCTTTCATTTATAAGTGCGTTTTCAATGGTTTTCGTGTTGATTTGTGGTTTTATAATTCTATGGCTTATTTAGGCTTGATTTTGAATGACGATCACAATTCATTGAGTATTATTGTTTGGTTTTGAGGTAAGTCTCCCTAGACTTATTTAGTTGATTGCCTTGACTTTGACCTGTATGACGATTGCATTTATGGATTCTAATTGTAATTCATGTTTTTCCTTGTTCTGTGACTCAGTTGCAGCACGTGAATATTTTTCATGGTTACCTTTTTTATGTGTCTTAGTTGTGGCACATAATGCGTTAGAGTTGTGGTTTAGCCTCTTATGGCAGAGTAGAGTTTGCTTGTATGTTTGTCATTGTTGTGGTTGACCAATCAGAGTTGTGTTGTGTGTGTTCTTTGCTAAGTTATGATTTTGTTGTGATTCGTTCGTGTTTTAATGAACTTTCTACTTTTATTGAGTTTGAGCTTTGGTTAAACTTTATTTGTAATTTGCTAGTTTACTTTCCTAATTTATGATTTGATTGCAGGTTCTTTGTTGAGATCTCAATTACTAACATAAATTAGTCTGGAGTCATTTGTTTTTTGGGTACAGGTTTTAGCTTTGCATGGAGGAGTTGGAGGTGCTAGATAGTGATGTTAGTTTAGGCTTTGGGGTTTTCTTTGTATTCCGCTTTGTACTCTGACATCTTTGTTGAGTCTTGTTCACCTTGTGTTTCACATTCAGAGCCTTATTATAATCCTTATTATTTGTTTCATCATTAGTTTTATTGAATTTGGGTTCTAAGTTGCTTCCTCCGTCATTATTATTCGGTTTGTTTTTCTTCGCCAGGTGGGTTCCGAGTGAAATCCATAGCGTTGTAATGCCCCGAGTTTGGGTGAGTTACAAATCTATAGTGAAGTTCGTTGATATTAGGTTATGATGTGTCGTCATCTCCTTCACGCCTCTTATATACTTTTCCAATTTGGTTCAATGGTATTTAGTTAAGTATTGATCAACATCTAGGATTAGAGTCAACCATCAATTAGTTATATGATCTCGGTAAGTCCTAGTTTTCTCCTTTAGCTAATTGTTTTGATATTATAATGTTTAAGATTGATTCTGGGTATATATGTATGATTTGGAGGATTCATATTCTATGATTGTTGTGGAAATATTAAGGATAGATTATGAGTTTGTAGTCTGTTATGGGTGCCATTTAGAGTATGTTTTTGAACTTGAAAATATATGAAACTTTTATGAACGATAAGTGAAATACTAGGGAGAATGTCTATAAAATTTCATGATACTGGGATCTAAATCGAAGGAGAGAAAAATATAATACTGATTCATGACATTCGTGGAAGTAGCGTTGTGCATCTGGTCTAGACCGGATCAGAACTTTTATTATCCTTGGATCGGAAATCGGACCGGACCGATATGATTTGGTCGGGTCCGGTCTTGGACCGGAATGAATCAGTAAACATAATTTTTTATTTTCTATTTTTATATAAATTAAAATTTAATTATTTTCTCTATTTTTATAACTATTGTTTGTAATATTAGCCAATATATTTTATTCCTAGTTTATATATAATAGAATAAAATTTTAATAATGTTATGGGATATTAATATTTAAAACAAAATTAAAAATAATAAAAACCGGTCCATCCGGACCGGAAACTGGTTGGGTTTGGACCGGAACGGAAACCGAAATCCTAAAAAATATGGACCGCGGACATGAATACATCTAGTCTGGTCCGATCCAGGCATTTTCGGTCCGGTCCGATCGGGTTTTCTTGTTCGGACCAATTTTGCACACCGCTACCTAGAAGACATAATATATAACAGTGTAGTTTAAAAATTCATTATAAATTGAATATAGATCAGAATTTAATGTTTAATATGTTAATGGACATGTATGGGAGTCTAGTTGTTATGTTTGGAATTTCATAATTTTTTAGGAACTTTATGTTATGAATTTATATGGAAAACCAAGTTGGGTTCGAATCAGGAAAACTGTGGAATATCAGTAGAGTGTAATGGTCATTTCTCTATCGTTTAAAGTCCGATTTAGGTGATTATTGAGACATTGGGTTCGTAATGCTTAAAGCTATTGCTATGTAAAATTTTAGAAATTCAGGATGTCGTTTGGTTTGGGTTTTATATTTTTCAAATTGACTCTCACATGTTGAAATTTAGGGTCTTTCCTTTATAAGTGTGTTTTCAATGGTTTTCGTGTTGATTTATGGTTTTGTATTTCTATGACTTGTTTAGGCTGGGTTTTGAATGACGATCACACTTCATTGAGTATTATTGTTTGATTTTGAGGTAAGTCTCCCCGGACTTATTTAGCTGATTGTCTTGACTTTGACCTGCATGACAATTGCATTTCTGGATTCTAATTGCAATTCATGTTTTTCTTTGTTTTGTGACTTAGTTGTAGCGCATAATTTTTTTTCATGGTTACCTTTTTTACGTGTCTTAGTTGTGGCACATAATGTGTTAGGGTGTTGGTTTATCCTCTTATGACAGAGTAGAGTTTGCTTGTATGTGTGGCATTGTTGTGGTTGGCCAATCAGAGTTGTGTTATGTGTGTGTGATTGTGTTGTGTTTTTTTTTCTAAGTTATGATTTTGTTGTGATTCGTTCATGTATTAATGAACTTTTTACTTTTGAGTTTGAACTTTGGTTAAACTTTGTTTGTAGTTTGCTAGTTTAGTTTCTTGATTTGTGATTTGATTGCAGGTTCTTTGTAGAGATCTCAATTACTAATCGAGGTTTCTCTGGAGTTTTCTGTTTGGTTCTATTTGTTTTTTCGGATACATGTTTTAGCTATGCACAATTTGAAAGCTACATGGAGGAGTTAGAGGTGTTCGATAGTGATGCTAGTTTAGGCTTTGAGGTTTTTTTTATTATGTTTTGTACTCTGACATTTTTGTTGAGTCTTGTTCACCTCGTGTTTCATATTCAGTTCATTGTTTTAATCCTTATTTTTTGTTTCATCATTGGTTTTATTGAGTTTGAGTCTTAAGTCACTTTCGTCATTATTATTATTTAGATTGATTTCTTTCACCTAGTGGGTGAAAGAAATCAATCTAGTCTTAAGTCACTCTCGTGAGAAGGACGGTTTTACAACAAAGTAGAGTGATAGCGGAAGACTTTTAAATTACAGCGGAAGACTCTTTTAAAGTAGTCCTAATTACATGACTATGTATTACATTTATTTCAAATTAAACATACACGCCTTGGAAATATTACTTCTGAAAATGCAAACTTCAACTGTAAGCCTTCTCTTCGATTGGTTACTTCAATCGTCGGGGACCAACCTCTGATGTGCCGTATAGGACGGATGACACCAGCCAACCATGCAAGGAATAAAATCCGGTTGGTTAGTCTAATGAAAGACTATGCAAGGGTACAAGCAGAATGGTTCTAGTGATCGTAACCGTTTATTATCATTGTCCATCGAATAATCACCGAAGGAACGATACATAACCCGAGACTTTCACGGAATGATAGAAGAAGATATGCATCGAAAAGAAGACTCCAACGGAATTGAGTCTTATAGGAAACGTATGTAATTGTTTGAGAACGTTAAGTTTTCACAGAAGTTTATAAAAATGACCTTGATTATTTGGGTCCACGACCAACCTCACCGCGTACTGCGAATCCAGATTGGAAAGAGGACCTACTCTAACAAGAGTCCGGGCGGGTTTCACGTTGTACTTCTCGCCCGAGGGTATATTAATTATGTGCGTAAAAACACTTATCTTATTTACTTTCAAAAACGTACTTTCACGTTAAGGCTTTTAATTCACATCATCTCGATACGAGAGATATCTTTGGGATGAATCCCGAATATTGGCACTAGCTAAGTGCACCTACCACTTATATCCGAATAAGGGTACAATCATGACCAGGAGTATTAGGGCAAAAACCTCCTAATACTTGTTATAACGAAACGACTAGACCTCGCAAGGTACATAGCGTTCCTACAAATACTCGTGCTAACTAAGCATGTAAGTCCACATATAAATCCACACCAAAATCCATTTATCACTTTACGGTAATATCATAAAGAATTATATATAATAGCGTTGTTTCTAGCAATATATACAACCTATTATAAATTCATATTTTTAACACAACATTTTATCGTTTAAGTTCCCAAACACAAATCAACAACTTTATTCCAACATAATTAAACAATTAAGTAATTGATAATCAAGAAAAATATGGAATAAATCAACAAGAGCGAACCGCCACTTGCCTTAGTCTGGACGAACGAAAAGTTGGGTCCGAAATCCGGGAACTTGAACTTGTGCACTGCCTACTAAAATTCCCGTTGGAATTTATCATCATTCAGTAGGGTCGGATTCCAATCCGTACAATCAGCCATGGAGACGAGCACAATCCAACACCGACGACGCATACGAGACGAGTTTTAAAACAAAACCTTAATTAGTTACGGGTACGAAGGAACGAAAAGACGAAGAAAAAGGCAGTGCCGCGATCGCGGTTTGAATAGCCGCGAGTGTGGCTTTGCTAGGCAAAACCGCGCCCGCGGTAAATGGGCAGAGATCGCGGTTCCATGCCTAGCCGAGATTGCGGGCCTCTGCCGAGCCGCGATCGCGGTATCAATGTCGCGGTCGCGGGATCCATTGTCGAACAACAAGCTAAAGGAACGCAACGGAGCCATACCGAGGGAAGACGAGGCTCGGATCTTGCTTCTTGGACAAGCGCGCACCACCACCACTCCTGGCTTCACTTTGATGGACCTCCGACTCCGACAACGATCGACGACGACAAAACTCCGACGACAACACCAAACACCGATCTATTACGAGAGGAAGAGATGAAGGATGTGAAGAACACCCTCGGATCCGCCCCTATTTATAAAGCAAGGGTGGAGCTCTTCCACTAAATGAGAGGGAGAACAACCGCTTGACCTCCCTAAACCGGCCGCTCGGAGAAGAAACGCCAAAACCTAGATCGTCGGCGTCTCAGTAAAGACGAGGAAGAAGATGAAGCAATGGTGTCGCGATCGCGGTTTCATGACCGCAATCGCGGTTTGGTTTTTGGTAGGGGTGTTCAAAATCGGCCCGGACCGGAAAAGACCGGACCGGACCGGTGAAATTCCGGTCCGGTCTCCGGTCCAAGGTTTTCCCTTAATCCGGTTCCGGTCCGGTCCAAACCCGGAAAAAATCCGGTCCGGACCGGTGGACCGGATTTCTATTTTTTTTTAATTTATATGTTTTATATGTTTTTTTGGAGATTTATATGTATTTTTTATATATTTTTTTTTAATTTAATAAGTTAGGAGTATATATGTTTTATAGATATTTTTTATAGATTTTAAATAAGAATTTAATTTATTTATTTTTAAAATAAAGTCCGGTTCAATCCGGTCTTAGATCGGACCGAAACCGGACCGGACCTATTCGGTCCGGTCCGGTCTCCGGTCCACCATTTTCAAAAAATCCGGTCCGGTCTGGACCGGATGAACACCCCTAGTTTTTGGGCAAATCCGCATCCGCGGTTTCATAACCGCGGTCGTGGGCAATGCCGCGCCTACGGCTCCCGGGCCTAGATTGCGGGTCTTGCTTAACTCCGATTTTAGCAAGCCTCCAATAATTAGAACCCATATATTTCATTAAATGTATATCCACACATTCATATGGTTCTTACAAGGTTACAGAACATACCTAACACGTCTTGCTTACAAAACGAAAGTTGGGACTTTTAGGGGTTATTACATGAATACGGTGTGCGGAAATAATATAAAGCTTAAAATGTTTAGTTTTGAGTTTTAAATTTTATTCATTTAAGTGAATAAATTGTTAAGAATAATATAAATTACAAAGAGTAATATTTCCTCAAGAATATCGTAATATAATGTGATTAATGGTTTAATATTTAAATGTATAAGGATTTAAACGCGGTGATTATAAGTAAGTGTGTTCCTTATAGGACTAATGGTTTATAGCTTTTGGAAGGGGCTAAGCGTATGAACCTATTATTGGAGAAACTTACTCAAGTGATAAGTGACATTATAAGGAAATATTTTTAGGAAGTGATATAATGATATGAGGATGATTGACGGATATAGTCCTAGGTAAATGGTAAATTGAATTAGCCAAAAGTATGCTTAAATTGGGACAATAAATCGTGGGAGAGAAATTAAAAATTTGAGAATATTTATGGACGAATAACAAACTTAGTCGGTAAAAGTTTGTTTTGATCTGGGTGGATTAAACTTGAAGGATGAAATAAGTTAGAAATTCTTGTCAGCTAGATGATAGCTCCATGACCCCCTCGATGACGGCGAAGGACGAAGAGGACGCAATGAAGGTGCGCTCGAATGGCCCGATAACAAGAGCTCGCACAAGGGCAATGGAGCGAGCAACACAATCATTAGTCTCGCGGGCGCATGCAAGTGACGCGGGTTCATCTAGTCCTAAATGGGTCCTTCTCTTGACCTATGAAGGATTAGGTGAGGTCCCGCCTTAATCGACGCCGGACGAGAAAGCTGTGATACCCCGTAATTTTGTAAGGTTATATTGGGAATTATGGAATTTTCCCGGGTACCCGTTGTGTATGTCGGATTTAATTCAGGTAGTTTGAGACATTCTGTAATGTGCTCTGTATCTGTAATATTTTTCTCAGTGAAATAATATACAGACATCATGCCTTGGAGTTTAATTGTCGTTCGTGTACGATAATTTTTATCCCGGTTTAATGTCTTATCCGTTCAAAGCTGAACGGGCGGGAAAAAGGGTCACGGCGACCGCCGTAAAGTCACGGCGACCGCCGTCGTGAGAACCAAGCACGGCGACCGCCGTAAAGATACGGCGCCCGCCGTTCCAACGCCCGAGGAGGCAGCTGATGTGTCATGCCGCGGCGACCGCCGTAAGTGCCGTCATCGTTGCCCAGTAGTCGTTGCCCGTTGGTCGCCGGCGTTGTTTCTGACGAGCGCCGAAGTAGCTCTAGGCCCTCGTCTTCGAACTCCAGATGTGTTGGCTATAAAAGGAGGTGTTGGGGGAGAGGTTTTGAGCCATCCAAGCACCAAACCTCTGCCAAATTCGCCTCTCGCCGGAGTTGTGCCTTCGCCGGAAATTTCGAAGCTTTCATCGGTGTTGTTAGTGGTGTTTCCAGCAGCCTTTGTGAAGCTTTTGGTTAGCCTTGGAGGCTAGAAGCCAAAGCAAGTCGAAGGAGGCCAAACCGCTCGTGTTTTGGGGTGAGATTTCTCTCGTTCTGCGTCGTCTGAGTTCGTCACGGCGACCGTCGTGTTCTTCGCGGCGACCGCCGTGATGAAGACGGTGACCGCCGTGTTCTTCACGGCGACCGCCGTGATGAATACGGCGACCGCCGCCAAGAACAGCGACCGCCGCCAGTGCCCAGAACGCCTTCGTGGCTTTGGCTTGGTCGGTTGTCGTCGTGGCGTCTTTCCTTTCGTGTTCTTTCACCGTGTTTAGATTCGTACTGTTTATGTCGGATCTAACTTAGGGTTCCTTTTATGGGTCGACTCGAAGGTCGTTGTGCTGTCAGAGTTATACCGTGTCGAGCCCGGAATCCAGTGACGTCTTTAGACTATTCTGCGGATTAAGACAAGTGGCGGTTCGCTCTTGCTCATTCGTTCCATATTTACATTAATTATCAGTAGTTTATCTGAGTAATTAATTTGGAATGAATATTCTGTTTGTCTGGAAACGGTTTTGATAAACTGTTTTGAAAATCATATAATAGGTTGTATATCTGTTAGAACAACGCTATTATCTGTGATCGCCTTTCGGGCCTTTATGTGGATTTATCCTGTAACTGTTGTTGTACTGTAACTGTTTAGTTAGCACTGTTAAATAGGAACGTTACTCGGACTCTGTCCAATCGTTTCTTTATAATCTGGTATCGGGATGGCTCGTCCCCATCTGGTACTATTCTATGATCATGATCGGTCTCTTTCACAAGTGTGTAGAGACAGGACACTTAGCTGGTGTCACAAATCTTTCGGTATACGTCACTCTCGACGAAACGTATACTAAGATGTGTCGTCCCACTGGTGGGGTACACATGTAAAAGTCTATAATGTGATGTGTGTTTTGAAACATAAATCAGATAAGTGCTACCTTGACGCACATAATTAATACACCTTGGGCGAGTAGTGCAGCTAAGTTATAGTGCAGCTAGGAAAACTCGTATTGACTTGAATGTAGTACGTTCTCTTTCCAATCTGGATTCGCTGTAGGCGATGAGGTTGGTCGTGAACCGAAGCATCTCAGTCAGTTTTAAATCATTGTTGAATGATTCTGTAAACATTCCAGATTTGTCATACTTCCTTAAAGACTCATTTCAGTTGGAGTCTTCTTTCGAGTCGATTTCTGTGAAGATTCAGTCTTCCAGAATCTTCTCTTGTGCATACCTCTTGTTTATTCAAGTAGGAGTATGGTGGTTGACAACCGTACTCGATTATTATTCGAGGAACGAAGAGTCTAACCTAATACAACTGCTTTGAACCAGTCTGCTTTATACCCTTGCTAGTCTATTCATTTAGACTAACCAACCAATATTTTCCCTTGCATGGTTGGCTGGTGTCATCCGTTCGATTCGGCACATCAGTTAAGAAGTAGCTCAGAAGATTAGAAGGACTATGGAGTCGGCGGTGGTTTTTGAATGTTTTAATTATTTCTTTAATCAGGTTATGATCCTTTGGACAATAACTCCGATTGTAATGTACTTTCTTAGTCTTCCGCTGTGTTTGGTTTAAATTATGTTTTGACCTATTCGGGATTGGGTTGTAATCCCGTAACTCTTATTTCCTTGACAATGTTATGTTTTGGAATTTAATGCTTGATCATTGTGTATCAATCGCATTTCATAAATTGTATTTATATGGTAAAGCCTTGGGTGATCTCGGTAAGGAACACTGGGGTCACTAGCGGTAATACCTTTCCAAAAGGGTTAAGTTTTGGGGGTGTTACAGTTGTGGTATCAGAGCCAAAAGTTTTAAAACGGGTTTGAGATTTTATAAATCATTTATCCATTTTTGAAAATGCTTTAAAAGGGCTCTGAATTTTCATTCTGAAAAGAATTTCAAAACACCGTTCATAGTCATGTCTTCTTTATAGTCTGATATAGTAAGCTTGCTTCTATGTCTAGAAAGACTAATTCCTTCTTTATTATTCGATAGGATGGGTGTCTGCTTTTCTATTGGTAGGGGGTCGGAAGACGCCAAGTCGGATCAGCCGAGGCTAGATTTTCCGTTACCTCAGCGATGTTTCGAGGTTGGAGGCCCGAGTAGCCCGCCCGAAGACGTCAAGCACGTTCTCCCCGAGTCGGTTGTCCTTGTAGCTAGGAATGCTATGGTCCCTGAGCCTGCACCTGTGCCGCCACCAAGGGTGGAGGAAGTACAGGAATGGGAGCAGGAAGATGAGTTATCAAGGTATGAACAAGGGATTTACCAAGACGACTTTCTGCTGGGACCAATTCCCGAGGAGATCGAGTACGAGGAGGAGGAAGAGGAGATGCTTGAGTAAGATCCTGTCGAGGACGAGGATATGATCGAGGATGATTCCGAGGATGAGGATCCCATCGAGGATGATCCCGAGGATGAGGATCCCATCGAGGATGATCCCGAGGATGAGGATCCCATAGAGGATGATCCAGAAGAGGATCCAGAGTTGGACCTTGGAGGACAGAATCAGGAGCCCGGTACAGGATTGTCACCAGTGCCAGAGTACGCACCCATGTCAGAAGCTGATTGGGAGGCACTGTATACCGAGTACGGTATTAGGAGAAGTGATATGGAATCTCAGCCTATCCCTACTCCAAGAAGATGGAGGTCGGAATCCGAGCTGCAGGAGATTCTCCGCCAGAGCGAGGTAATCTCCGCAGAACAGCAGCATCAGAGGGATGAGCTGATCGCCAGTACTCAGAGAAGGGCTGGAATAGGAGGACCAGTCATGGATGACCCATACTTTACCACGACTGAGCTAGGACTGTGTGCTTCAGGGTCAAGCAGGGTGCGAAACCCATCGCCAGAGCTCGATGGTGAGCCTAGCCCGAAGAGACCATGCACGAGTAGCCAGTCGTATGGGAGACATTTTGGAACGCCTTGAGGAGGAGTGGCGTTGCCTATCGTAGTAGTTTCGTTTCTTAGTATTCCAAGTTGTACTTTGTGTAATATTTCAGTATTGCGGCAAGTACTCTGAGAAACACTTATATCTTCGAGCAATGTCGTCCAAACGCTCGAATGATAAACTTATGTGTAACTTGTGTAAGAATTCGAAGGCTCATCTATAAAATGCCAAGTTGATCTATTCTGAGTGATTTATTTACATTGATATATTGCATAAGTATGTTGCATAATATTAATGTATTGAATGCTTGGAATTGGATCGGTAAACAGATGGTGAACCCAAGAAGCACGAGAAACTCGACTCGAGACGGTGCTGGGACTAGCCAAAATCCCAGGCCAGCAGGAAGAGGTGTTCAGGATGAACACGAGTCTGAGTCTCGCGTCCAGCAGAGGCGTGAAGGTCAAGATCATACCCAGGCGCCGGCACTGTTTGACGCTGCAGCTGTTGAGGCGATCCGTGGGATCGTGATGCAGGCGATTGCAGATGTGTTGAGACCAAGTGCGCCTCAAGCACAAGAAGTGCCTATTCACGCAGCGGTTCCTGATGTTGTGGAACCCAGAAACCCTGTGATTCAGGAGACTGCCGTTAGGGCGAGGGACATCTATGATCGCGCTCTTAAGACCATTACTTCCATGAGACCCGACTGCTATAACGGGAAAGGGGAGCCAGTGGCAGTGACTCATTGGTTCTCCCATATGGAGAGGCTGTTTAGGAACGTGGAGTGTACGGAGGCCGAGAAGGTCCATATCGCTTCTCTTCAGCTGAAGGAGGAGGCTAGCGAGTGGTGGGAGAGCACTGGTTTGGCTGAGAGCCCAGTGTTGACTTGGTCGATGTTCAAGACCAAGATGGTTGATCGCTTTTTCTCTCGTGCTATGAGAGAGGAGAAGCATAAAGAGTTCTTGTACCCTCAGACTGATGGTCTGAGAGTGACCGAGTTGGCATCTAAGTTCAACCATCTTCTACAGTACGCCACTGTCGAGATCACCAGCGAGGCTCAAAAGATCTGGTACTTCCACGAGTGGATGAACCCGTATATCAAGCCATTAATGGTGCACCACACATGCTCTACCTTGGAGCAGTATGTGGATTATGCCTTTAAGCTGGAGGTAACTCTCGAGGAGTCGACCAAGAGGCGCAACCGACAGAAGTCGATGCAGAATCAGAACCAGGGAGGTGGTTTTAAGCGCCCTGCGCCACCGTCTAACTTCGCCAAGTCCGGCCGAGCTAAGACGGAGATGACGCAAGGGGGATCGACTCAGCAGTCAGGGCAGACCAGGAGTACAGTTCAGTGTTATAACTGCGGTACTGTTGGGCACAAGAGCACTGAGTGTCGGAAGGACAGGAGGCCATGCTTTGGGTGTGGACGTGATGGTCATCTGCAAAAGTTCTGCAAGCAGGGGAAGTAGAAGGGAGTAGAGTCGCAGCAAGGGTCAGTTCATCAGAGCAACCGACCTAGGTTTAAGCCTGCCGAGACTCCTAGCCCTTCAGTGCAGACGACTGCTCAGAACAGGGGAAAGGCCCCAGCTGTTTCTGGAAGTCAGGGCCAACGCTTGTACGAGATGCGTGAGGCAGATGGACCCAACGCTCCGATTGCTCAAGGTACTCTATACCTTCACTCTACTTCAGTGTGCATTCTGTTTGATTCTGGTGCTACGCATTCCTTTATTTCAGATAGCTGTGTTAGCAAGTTAGACTTAGTGTGCAATGATTCGTGCGACCCTTTTGTCGTTAATCTTCCTAATGGAGAACGTTTGGTGGGAACCAAGCATCTATCCGACTTTCCGATTACCATTCAGGGTAAGGAATTCGAGGCAGATTTAATCTGCATAGCCATGGCTCCATACGACATTATCCTCGGTATGGATTGGCTAACGCGTCACAAGGCGGTGATCGACTTCAGTTCAAGAACGGTGACGGTGGCATCTGGGGGCCAATTCATGTGCAAGTTCAAAGGTCAAAATGACGCTGATAACGGCAAGCTGATCAATGCGATGGCTGCGTTTAAGCTACTACGACAAGGATGTGTCGGGTACCTTTGCTACTTGGATTTGCCCGAGAGGGATGGACCTGAGGTTCTTGATATTCCTGTAGTTAGGGAGTTTTCGGATGTCTTTCCGGAAGAAATTCCAGGATTACCCCCGAACCGTGACGTAGAGTTTTCAATTGATCTCGAGCCTGGTATGGCGCCGATTTCCAAATCCCCGTATCGGATGGCTCCTGCTGAGATGCAAGAATTGAAGAATCAACTTGAAGATCTTCTTGACAAAGGTTATGTCAGGCCGAGTGCATCGCCGTGGGGTGCTCCGGTATTATTCGTCAAAAAGAAGGACGGATCGTTCCGACTTTGTATCGACTACCGAGAGTTGAACAAGGTGACGATCAAGAACAAGTATCCTTTGCCTAGGATTGATGACTTGTTGGACCAGTTGCAAAGAGCAAATGTTTTCTCCAAGATCGACCTGGGATCTGGATATCATCAACTCAGGATTCGTGAGCAGGACATTCCTAGAACTGCGTTTAGGACCAGATATGGTCATTACGAGTTCGTAGTGATGCCTTTTGGGCTTACAAATGCTCCAGCTGTCTTTATGGATTTGATGAACCGATATTTTCACCAGTACTTGGATAAGTTCGTGGTGGTTTTCATCGACGACATCTTGATCTATTCTCCGAATGAAGAAGTCCACGAGGAACATCTGCGGATTGCCTTGTCAATCCTTAGACAACATCAGCTTTATGCTAAATTGTCTAAGTGTGAATTCTGGATGAAAGAGGTGGCTTTCTTAGGCCACGTGATCAATAAAAATGGGGTTATGGTTGATCCCCAAAAGATTGAAGCTGTGGCTAAGTGGACACAGCCTCAGAACGTAAAAGAGGTGCGCAGTTTTCTTGGACTTGCCGGGTATTATAGAAGGTTCGTAGAAGGATTTTCAAAGATCGCTCTACCTATGACCAGTGTACTCCGCAAGGTCCATAAGAAGTTTGTCTGGAATGACAAGTGTGAGGTCAGTTTCCAAGAGTTGAAGCGACGGTTGACCTCGGCACCCGTGTTAGCACTCCCAGAGGGGAACGGCGATTATGTGGTCTATAGTGATGCTTCCAAGTGTGGTCTTGGTTGTGTTTTGATGCAAAGGGGCAGAGTCATTGCTTACGCATCTAGACAACTCAAGACTTACGAAGAAAACTATCCGACCCATGATCTTGAGTTAGCAGCGGTTGTCTTTGCGCTGAAGATTTGGAGGCATTACCTCAACGGTATAAGATGCCAAGTCTTCACCGACCACAAAAGTATCAAGTATATATTTACTCAGAAGGAGTTAAATATGAGACAATGCCGCTGACTAGAGTTGCTCAAGGACTACGACATGGAGTTGTTGTATCATCCGGGCAAGGCTAATGTAGTAGCTGATGCACTAAGTCGGAAGATAACGCATGAGACTGTAGTTGCTCTACTTACTGCTCAGACCAAGCTAAACCAAGAGTCATGCGACATTAAAGTCTTGTATGACCAGCGTAGAGGGTACCTGAGTATGATGGAGATTCAGGTTACACTGCTGGATCAAATCAAAGAAAAGCAAGTCGATGACATCATCTTGGTAAAGTTAAGCAGTGAAGTGATGGATGGGAAAGCTCCCAGTTTTGTGGTTCAGGATGATGGATCACTTTGGTTTCAAGATCGGATCTGTGTGCCTGACACAAAAGGTCTTCGTCAGTTGGTGATGAGAGAAGCTAATTCATCTGCTTACTCTGTGCATCCTGGCTCTAGCAAGATGTACAAGGATCTCAGGAAGAAGTTTTGGTGGCCAAACATGAAGTGGGACGTAGCAGACTTTGTGGCGAAGTGCTTAACTTGCCAGAAGGTCAAGATCGAACACCGCAGGCCAGGTGGTGAGATGCTACCTCTCCCCGTACCAGAATGGAAATGGGAGGACATTTCCATGGACTTCGTCACTGGGCTACCCAAGACTCGAAGTCAGAGAGATGCTATCTGGGTAATTATGGATAGGCTTACGAAGAGTGCTCATTTCATAGCCATCAAGACCACATGGGAAACCCAAAAGCTAACCGAAGTTTACCAGAAGGAGATTGTCCGCTTACATGGCATTCCTAAGACCATTGTATCGGACCGAGATGGCCGTTTCATGTCAAGATTCTGGAAGGAACTTCATAAGGCTATGGGAACCGAGTTGAGGTTCAGTACAGCGTTTCATCCTCAGACAGATGGCCAGTCTGAAAGGACCATCCAGACTCTGGAGGATATGCTTAGAGCTTGTGTGCTCGATCGTCCGACTAGTTGGGAGGACAGCTTAAGTCTGATTGAGTTCACATACAATAATAGTTGGCATGCTACAATCAAGATGGCTCCGTTTGAAGCTTTGTATGGTCGCAGATGCAGATCTCCGATTTGTTGGGATGATAATGCCGACAAAATTCTGCTTGGACCAGAGTTGGTCGAAAGGACGACTTCAGACATTGCTTTGATCAGACAAAGGATGTTGACCGCTCAGAGTCGACAGAAGTCCTACGCAGATCGGAAGCGCAGGACTGTCGAGTTCGAGGTCGGTGACAAGGTTTTTGTCAAGGTGTCGCCTTCCAAAGGAGTTTTCAGATTTGGTAAGCGTGGGAAGCTTAACCCTCGCTACGTGGGAGCATTCGAGATTCTGGATAGAGTGGGATCTCTAGCGTACCGCTTGGCGTTGCCGTCATCGGCTCACCCGGTGCATAACGTGTTCCACGTGTCTTTACTCAGAAAGTATGTACCAGATGAGTCTCATGTACTTAGTTACGAGGACATCGAGATTCAAGCTAATGGTACTTATGAAGAGTTGCCCGTGCGCATTTTGGAGCGTCGGGAGAAGCATTTACGCAACAAGATCGTACCATTGGTACGAGTGCTGTGGTCCAAGTCAGGGACCAAAGAAGTTACTTGGGAGACGTGGGAAACCGAGTCAGATATGCTCAGGCGTTTTCCCGAGTTATTCTTGACCTAAGTTTCGGGGTCGAAACTTCTTGTAAGGGGGAGGAGATGTGATACCCCGTAATTTTGTAAGGTTATATTGGGAATTATGGAATTTTCCCGGGTACCCGTTGTGTACGTCGGATTTAATTCAGGTAGTTTGAGACATTCTGTAATGTGTTCTGTATCTGTAATATTTTTCTCAGTGAAATAATATACAGACATCATGCCTTGGAGTTTAATTGTCATTCGCGTACGATAATTTTTATCCCAGTTTAATGTCTTATCCGTTCAAAGCTGAACGGGCGGGAAAAAGGGTCATGGCAACCGCCGTAAAGTCGCGGCGACCGTCGTCGTGAGACCCAAGCACGGCGACCGCTGTAAAGATACGGCGCCCGTCGTTCCAACGCCCGAGGAGGCAGCTGATGTGTCATGCCGCGGCGACCGCCGTAAATTACGGCGACCGCCGTAAGTGCCGTCATCGTTGCCCAACAGTCGTTGCCCGTTGGTCGCCGGCGTTGTTTCTGACGAGCGCCGAAGTAGCTCTAGGCCCTCGTCTTCGAACTCCAGATGTATTGGCTATAAAAGGAGGTGCTGGGGGAGAGGTTTTGAGCCATCCAAGCACTAAACCTCTGCCAAATTCACCTCTCGCCGGAGTTGTGCCTTCGCCGGAAATTTCGAAGCTTTCGTCGGTGTTGTTAGTGGTGTTTCCAGCAGCCTTTGTGAAGCTTTTGGTTAGCCTTGGAGGCTAGAAGCCAAAGCAAGTCGAAGGAGGCCAAACCGCTCGTGTTTTGGGGTGAGATTTCTCTCGTTCTGCGTGGTCTGAGTTCGTCACGGCGACCGCCGTGTTCTTCGCGGCAACCGCCGTGATGAATACGGCGACCGCCGCCAAGAACAGCGACTGTCGCCAGTGCCCAGAACGCCTTCGTGGCTTTGGCTTGGTCGGTTGTCGTCGTGACGTCTTTCCTTTCGTGTTCTTTCGCCGTGTTTAGATTCGTACTGTTTATGTCGGATCTAACTTAGGATTCCTTTTATGGGTCGACTCGAAGGTCGTTGTGCTGTCAGAGTTATACCGTGTCGAGCCCGGAATCCAGTGACGTCTTTAGACTATTCTGCGGATTAAGGCAAGTGGCGGTTCGCTCTTGCTCATTCGTTCTATATTTACATTAATTATCAGTAGTTTATCTGAGTAATTAATTTGGAATGAATATTCTGTTTGTCTGGAAACGGTTTTGATAAACTGTTTTGAAAATCATATAATAGGTTGTATATCTGTTAGAACAACGCTATTATCTGTGATCGCCTTTCGGGCCTTTATGTGGATTTATCCTGTAACTGTTGTTGTGCTGTAACTGTTTAGTTAGCACTGTTAAATAGGAACGTTACTCGGACTCTGTCCAGTCGTTTCTTTATAATCTGGTATCGGGATGGCTCGTCCCCATCTGGTACTATTCTATGATCATGATCGGTCTCTTTCACAAGTGTGTAGAGACAGGACACTTAGCTGGTGTCACAAACCTTTCGGTATACGTCACTCTCGACGAAACATATACTAAGATGTGCCGTCCCACTGGTGGGGTACACATGTAAAAGTCTATAATGTGATGTGTGTTTTGAAACATAAATCAGATAAGTGCTACCTTGACGCACATAATTAATACACCTTGGGCGAGTAGTGCAGCTAAGTTATAGTGCAGCTAGGAAAACTCATCTTGACTTGAATGTAGTACGTTCTCTTTCCAATCTGGATTCGCTGTAGGCGATGAGGTTGGTCGTGAACCGAAGCATCTCAGTCAGTTTTAAATCATTGTTGAATGATTCTGTAAACATTCCAGATTTGTCATACTTCCTTAAAGACTCATTTCAGTTGGAGTCTTCTTTCGAGTCGATTTCTGTGAAGATTCTGTTTTCCAGAATCTTCTCTTATGCATACCTCTTGTTTATTCCAGTAGGAGTATGGTGGTTGACAAGCGTACTCGATTATTATTCGAGGAACGAAGAGTCTAACCTAATACAACTGCTTCGAACCAGTCTGCTTTATACCCTTGCTAATCTATTCATTTAGACTAACCAACCAATATATTCCCTTGCATGGTTGGCTGGTGTCATCCGTTCGATTCGGCACATCAGTTAAGAAGTAGCTCAGAAGATTAGAAGGACTATGGAGTCGGCGGTGGTTTTTGAATGTTTTAATTATTTCTTTAATCAGGTTATGATCCTTTGGACAATAACTCCGATTGTAATGTACTTTCTTAGTCTTCCACTGTGTTTGGTTTAAATTATGTTTTGAGCTATTCGGGATTGGGTTGTAATCCCGTAACTCTTATTTCCTTGACAATGTTATGTTTTGGAATTTAATGCTTGATCATTGTGTATCAATCGCATTTCATAAATTGTATTTATATGGTAAAGCCTTGGGTGATCTCGGTAAGGAACACTTGGGTCACTGGCGGTAATACCTTTCCAAAAGAGTTAAGTTTTGGGGGTGTTACAAAAGCATCAGAATGCCGTTCTGTAGAAGTGCACGGTTTGCTGCAAACCGTGCGGTGTTGCATGCAAACCGTGCACCAGCAAAATTTAGAGTTCTCAGTTGAACTGCACGGTTTGCTGCAAACCGTGCGGTGTTGCATGCAAACCGTGCACCAGCCAAAACATTGCTTTCAGTTGAACTGCACGGTTTGTAACAAACCGTGTGGTTGTGTTACAAACTGTGCGGTAGTCCTGACGCGGCGCGTATTATTTCTCCGAGATCTTTTCTTTTAGGAAATATTATTTTGACGGTATTTAAACTTAGAAAACCCTAGTTTGTAAACTTGATATTGATTTGAGTAGTAAAGTTGAGTACGCCCCTTCCTTGAATCTGACATCCAAACCCTTTGATCCCATGGATCAAACTATCCCGTAGCTCGTCGCTTCGAGCAATCATTCAATCATCGTCTCTTCGGTGTCTAGTGATCATCACTTTGATCGAGTTTGAAGGCTATCTCTTTAGCCCTAGGAAAGCCATCATTTTGGTTACGGAAGAGGAGAATCGAATTCAAGCTTGAGGAATCAAGATCCTGCGTTGCAACGACACTTCAGGAGTTGTTCGCATCAAGTGGTATCAGAGCATATCCAAGCAAAGTTTATTTCTTCTCTCTAATTGTGATTCCTTGCAGGTTTCCGCTTACAAACCCTAGAATTTTTTTTTCTCCCCAATGGCCGGAATCACCACCACCGCACCACCACTACCGTCCGCCACCACCAGCACCCCCTCACGGCTACCACCCTTAGGTTTTGGTTACTTTTCCAACAGCCCTAAACCTTATCCTCTAGCAAATCTTGTTTCCTTAATTGCATATTTGATTTCCTTGTTTCTTGTTGCTTAAGTTTTGCTTCATCTTTGGATTAATTGCTAGTTTAGTTATTAGATTTTAGTCCCCAATAGTTGCATCGACTCTTCCTTCTTCTCCTACACTTGCTTGTGTGGTTCTTTCTTGCTTGATTCGCAATTCAATCACAAAAAAAAAACACAGTGTGACCGTATAAACAAAAACATACATACTATTCTCACCCTCCATCAAACAAAACAAAAAGGTTTGGGAAGATGGAAGCCTCAAACACAAAAGAAACAATAGAAAAGGCAGAGAACGCAGCATACGGTCATACTCCATTTTCTCTTCTTTCATGTCTCTATGCAACTCTCTTTGAAAAGGGCAAAATTTTCAACTCTCTTGTGATTAATTCTGAGACACTTGATTTGATCTGCTTGCACTTGGAAATTTGTGTGTTGTTTGGGACTTGATTTGCTAGTTCTTGCTTTGTTGCCTTCCGTTCAAGCCTCTCCCTCCTCACGAGCAACCAAAATTAGTACGCCTAGCAGAAAATTTCTTGGTTCACTTTTGAGACAATGACTTGGCTTGGACTTGTTCTTTTTCTTGGTGCACCTTACTCCTTGTGTTATATGCTTCGTATAGGTACTATAGAGGTTCCTACGACAAGCTACTCTCATTCTACGGGCAACCGCAGCCCCGGACAGATGGACTCCGTCTTTGAGCGAATTGACGCACTTCGTGCACTGAGTGAAGAACAAGATCGCCAACTGGCCGCGCAGGCTGCCGAGCTTGCCCACCTTCGTCGGGCCATGAGTGACATGAAGCTGCCCACGGCTGACCCAATGTTGAACCCTCCGGACACAACTAGCCGGCCAATGGACCGCAAGGGTCCCCTTCTCAATGCCCTCTTCTCGAACACCTCCTGCTACGAGTCTTTTGATGAGGACACCTTCGACGCCGGAGTGATATTTGACACCTACGACAATGAGGAGGAGGAGGAGATGGACAGCTACAAATACAACTCTATGGATGAGCAAGACAACATGCCTCTTAGCTTGGTTACACGCCGCGTTTTTACCGCCAACGAAGGTACCTTACTTGACCATCGTGCAAATTTGTTTCATACTAAGTGTGTGGTCCAGGGTGCTTCTTTGAGTGTGATCATAGATGGCGGGAGTTGCTGTAACATCATCAATGAAAAGGTGATACAACACTTCAAGTTTGGGATGCCTCCACGACCCGACATTCAAGGCAAATCCAAGAACCGACTTCTCTTAGCCCGGTCCCGAGATGTCTCTCCAATAATTCAGGGACGTTTTCCTTGTTTGTTACTTGTTCCTTTCGCGTGTCTCTTAAATGTTAAGGCTTTGGATGATTTACCCCCTACGGTGTCTACTCTTTTGCAGGAACGCAACACAAGCCGGCGTACCGTGGAGTTTGGGCTCGGAGGCTTGGTATGGCTGCACTTGCGTCGCAATCTCTTTCCATTCAAGCGACGCCACAAGATGGATGCTGGAGGTGATGGTCCTTTCCAAGAGCTACAATGCCTTGGGGTCAACTCCTATCGCTTGGACTTACCCGATGACTATGGTGCGCATCCAACTTTCAACGCCGCTGACCTTTCTCCTTATACGCCACCTGCTTTTGACGACGAGGACGAAGCGGGGTCGCTTCGCAGCCAAGAAGGGGAGATTGATAGCTCCATGACCCCCTCGATGACGGCGAAGGACGAAGAGGACGCAATGAAGGTTCGCTCGAATGGCCCGATAACAAGAGCTCGCATAAGGGCAATGGAGCGAGCAACACAATCATTAGTCTCGCGGGCACACGCAAGTGACGCGGGTTCATCTAGTCCTAAATGGGTCCCTCTCTTGACCTATGAAGGATTAGGTGAGGTCCCGCCTTAGTCGACACCGGATGAGAAAGCATCAGAATGCCGTTCAGTAGAAGTGCACGGTTTGCTGCAAACCGTGCGGTGTTGCATGCAAACCGTGCACCAGCCAAAACATTGCTTTCAGTTGAACTGCATGGTTTGTAACAAACCATGCGGTTGTGTTACAAACCGTGTGGTAGTCCTGACGCGGCGCGGATTATTTTTCCGAGATCTTTTCTTTTAGGAAATAATATTTTGACGGTATTTAAACTTAGAAAACCCTAGTTTGTAAACTTGATGTTGATTTGAGTAGTAAAGTTGAGTACGCTCCTTCCTTGAATCTCACATCCAAACCCTTCGATCCCACGGATCAAACTATCATGTAGCTCGTCGCTTCGAGCAATCATTCAATCACCGTATCTTCGGTGTCTAGTGATCATCACTTTGATCGAGTTTGAAGGCTATCTCTTTAGCCCTAGGAAAGCCATCACTTTGGTTACGGAAGAGGAGAATCGAATTCAAGCTTGAGGAATCAAGAACCTGCATTGCAATGACACTTCAGGGGTTGTTCGCATCAACTAGTATCAGAGCCTATCCAAGCTAAGTTTGTTTCTTCTCTCTAATTGTGATTCCTTGCAATTTTCCGCTTACAAACCCTAGAATTTTTTTTCTCCCCAATCGCCGGAATCACCATCACCGCACCACCGTCCACCACCACCACCGTCTGCCACCACCAGTACTCCCTCACGGCTACCACCCTTAGGTTTTGGTTACTTTTCCAACATCCCTAAACCTTATCCTCCAGCAAATCTTGTTTCCTTAACTGCATATTTGATTTCCTTGTTTCTTGTTGCTTAAGTTTTGCTTCATCTTTGGATTAATTGCTAGTTTAGTTGTTAGATTTCAGTCCCCAATAGTTGCATCGTCTCTTCCTTCTTCTCCTACACTTGCTTGTGTGGTTCTTTCTTTCTTGATTCGCAATTCAATCACAAAAAAAAAACACAGTGTGACCGTATAAACAAAAACATACATACTAGTCTCACCCTCCATCAAACAAAACAAAAAGGTTTGGGAAGACGGAAGCCTCAAACACAAAAGAAACAATAGAAAAGGCAGAGAACGCATCATACGGTCATACTCCATTTTCTCTTCTTTCATGTCTCTATGCAACTCTCTTTGAAAAGGGCAAAATTTTCAACTCTCTTGTGATTAATTTTGAGACACTTGATTTGATCTGCTTGCACTTGGAAATTTGTGTGTTGTTCGGGACTTGATTTGCTAGTTCTTGCTTTGTTGCCTTCCATTCAAGCCTCTCCCTCCTCACGAGCAACCAAAATTAGTACGCCCATCGGAAAATTTCTTGGTTCACTTTTGAGACAATGACTTGGCTTGGACTTGTTCTTTTGCTTGGTGCACCTTACTCCTTGTGTTATATGCTTTGTATAGGTACTATGGAGGTTCCTACGACAAGCTACTCTCCTTCTACGGGCTACCGCAGCCCCGGACAGACGGACTCCGTCTTTGAGCGAATTGACGCACTTCGTGCACTAAGTGAAGAACAAGATCTTCAACTCGCCGCGTAGGCTGCCGAGCTTGCCCACCTTCGTCGGGCCATGAGTGACATGAAGCTGCCCACAGCTGACCCAATGTGGAACCCTCCGGCCACAACTAGCCGGCCAATGGACCGCAAGGGTACCCTTCTCAATGCCCTCTTCTCGAACACCTCCTGCTACGAGTCTTTTGACGAGGACACCTTCGACGCCGAAGTGATATTTGACACCTACGACAATGAGGAGGAGGAGGAGATGGACAACTACAAATACAAATCTATGGATGAGCAAGGCAACATGCCTCTTAGCTTGGTTACAGGCCACGTTCTTACCGCCAACGAAGGTACCTTACTTGACCATCGTGGAAATTTGTTTCATACTAAGTGTGCGGTCCAGGGTGCTTCTTTGAGTGTGATAATAGATGGCGGGAGTTGCTATAACATCATCAATGAAAAGGTGATACAACACTTCAAGTTTGAGATGCCTTCACAACCCGACATTCAAGGCAAATCCAAGAACCGACTTCTCTTAGCCCGGTCCCGAGATGTCTCTCCAATAATTCAGGGTGTCTTCCTTGTTTTTTACTTGTTCCTTTTGCGTGTCTCTTAAATGTTAAGGCTTTGGATGATTTACCCCTACAGCGTCTACTCTTTTGCAGGAACGCAACACAAGCCGGCATACCGTGGAGTTTGGGCCCGGAGGCTTGGTATGGCTGCACTTGCGTCGCGATCTCTTTCCATTCAAATGACGCCACAAGATGGATGCTAGAGGTGATGGTCCTTTCCAGGTGCTACAACGCCTTGGGGCCAACGCCTACCGCTTGGACTTACCCGATGACTATGGTGCATATCCAACTTTCAACGTCGTTGACCTTTCTCCTTATACGCCACCTGCTTTTGATGATGAGGACGAAGCGGGGACGCTTCCCAGCCAAGAAGGGGAGATTGATAGCTCCATGACCCCCTCGATGACGGCGAAGGACGAAGAGGAAGCAATGAAGGTGTGCTCGAATGGCTCGATAACAAGAGCTCGCACAAGGGCAATGGAGCGAGCAACACAATCATTAGTCTCGCGGGCGCACGCAAGTGATGCGGGTTCATCTAGTCCTAAATGGGTCCTTCTCTTGACCTATGAAGGATTAGGTGAGGTCCCTCCTTAGTCGACGCCGGACGAGAAAGCATCAGAATGCCGTTCAGTAAAAGTGCACGGTTTGCTACAAACCATGCGGTGTTACATGCAAACCGTGCACCAGCAAAATTTAGAGTTCTTAATTGAACTGCACGGTTTACTGCAAACCGTGTGGTGTTGCATGCAAACCGTGTACCAGCCAAAACATTGCTTTCAGTTGAACTGCACGGTTTGTAACAAACCGTGCGGTTGTGTTTCAAACCGTGCGGTAGTCCTGACGCGGCACGGATTATTTTTCCGAGATCTTTTCTTTTAGGAAATATTATTTTGACGGTATTTAAACTTAGAAAACCCTAGTTTGTAAACTTGATGTTGATTTGAGTAGTAAAGTTGAGTACGCTCCTTCCTAGAATCTCACTTCCAAACCCTTCGATCCCACGGATTAAACTCTCCCGTAGCTCGTCGCTTCGAGCAATCATTCAATCACCGTATCTTCGGTGTCTAGTGATCATCACTTTGATCGAGTTTGAAGGCTATCTCTTTAGCCCTAGGAAAGCCATCACTTTGGTTACGGAAGAGGAGAATCGAATTCAAGCTTGAGGAATCAAGATCCTGCGTTGCAACGACACTTCAGGGGTTGTTCGCATCAACTGGTATCAGAGCCTATCCAAGCTAAGTTTGTTTCTTCTCTCTAATTATGATTCCTTGCAATTTTCCGCTTACAAACCCTAGAATTTTTTTTTCTCCCCAATCGCCGGAATCACCACCACCGTCCGCCACCACCACTGTCTGCCACCACCAGCACCCCCTCACGGCTACCACCCTTAGGTTTTGGTTACTTTTCCAATAGCCCTAAATCTTATCCTCTAGCAAATCTTGTTCCCTTAATTGCATATTTGATTTCCTTGTTTCTTGTTGCTTAAGTTTTGCTTCATCTTTGGATTAATTGCTAGTTTAGTTGTTAGATTTCAGTCCCCAATAGTTGCATCGTCTCTTCCTTCTTCTCCTACACTTGCTTGTGTGGTTCTTTCTTGTTTGATTCGCAATTCAATCACAAAAACAAAAACACAGTGTGACCGTATAAACAAAAACATACATACTATTCTCACCCTCCATCAAAAAAAACAAAAAGGTTTGGGAAGACGGAAGCCTCAAACACAAACGAAACAATAGAAAAGGCAGAGAACGCACCATACGGTCATACTCCATTTTCTCTTCTTTCATGTTTCTATGCAACTCTCTTGGAAAAGGGCAAAATTTTCAACTCTCTTGTGATTAATTCTGAGACACTTGATTTGATCTGCTTGCACTTGGAAATTTGTGTGTTGTTTGGGACCTGATTGGCTAGTTCTTGCTTTGTTGCCTTCCGTTCAAGCCTCTCCCTCCTCACGAGCAACCAAAATTAGTACGCCTAGCGGAAAATTTCTTGGTTCACTTTTGAGACAATGACTTGGCTTGGACTTGTTCTTTTGCTTGGTGCACCTTACTCCTTGTGTTATATGCTTCGTATAGGTACTATGGAGGTTCCTACCACAAGCTACTCTCCTTCTACGGGCAACCGCATCCTCGGACAGATGGAATCCGTCTTTGAGCGAATTGACGCACTTCGTGCACTGAGTGAAGAACAAGATCGCCAACTCGCCGCGCAGGCTGCCGAGATTGCCCACCTTCGTCGGGCCATGAGTGACATGAAGCTGCCCACGGCTGACCCAATGTTGAACCCTCCGGCCACAACTAGCCGGCCAATGGACCACAAGGGTCCCCTTCTCAATGCCCTCTTCTCGAACACCTCCTGCTATGAGTTTTTTGACGAGGACACCTTCGACGCCGGAGTGATATTTGACACCTACGACAATGAGGAGGAGGAGGAGATGGAAAGCTACAAATACAACTCTATGGATGAGCAAGGCAACAGGGTGCTTCTTTGAGTGTGATCTTACCGCCAACGAAGGCACCTTACTTGAACATCGTGCAAATTTGTTTCATACTAAGTGTGCGGTCCAGGGTGCTTCTTTGAGTGTGATCATAGATGGCGGGAGTTGCTGTAACATCATCAATGAAGAGGTGATACAACACTTCAAGTTTGAGACGCCTTCACAACCCGACATTCAAGGCAAATCCAAGAACCGACTTCTCTTAGCCCGGTCCCGAGATGTCTATCCAATAATTCAGGGTGTCTTCCTTGTTTTTTACTTGTTCCTTTGGCGTGTCTCTTAAATGTTAAGGCTTTGGATGATTTACCCCCTACAACATCTCTTCTTTCGCAGGAACGCATCACAAGCCGGCGTACCGTGGAGTTTGGGCCCGGAGGCTTGGTATGGTTGCACTTGCGTCGCGATCTCTTTCCATTCAAACGATGCCACAAGATGGATGCTAGAGGTGATGGTCCTTTCCAGGTGCTACAACGCCTTGGGGCCAACGCCTACCGCTTGGACTTACCCGATGACTATGGTGCGCATCCAACTTTCAACGTCGCTGACCTTTCTCCTTATACGCCACCTGCTTTTGACGACGAGGACGAAGCGGGGATGCTTCGCAGCCAAGAAGGGGAGATTGATAGCTCCATGACCCCCTCGATGACGGCAAAGGACGAAGAGGATGCAATGAAGGTGTGCTCGAATGGCCCGATAACAAGAGCTCGCACAAGGGCTATGGAGCGAGCAACACAATCATTAGTCTCACGGGCGCACGCAAGTGACGTGGGTTCATCTAGTCCTAAACGAGTCCTTCTCTTGACCTATGAAGGATTAGGTGAGGTCCCGCCTTAGTCGACGCTGGACGAGAAAGCATCAGAATGTTGTTTAGTAGAAGTGACGGTTTGCTGCAAACCGTGCGGTGTTGTATGCAAACCGTCAACCAGCAAAATTTAGAGTTCTCAGTTGAACTGCACGATTTGTTGCAAACCGTGCGGTGTTGCATGCAAACCGTGCACCAGCCAAAACATTGCTTTCAGTTGAACTGCACGGTTTATAACAAACCGTGCGATTGTGTTACAAACCGTGCAATAGTCCTGACGCGACGCAGATTATTTTTTCGTGATCTTTTCTTTAAGAAACTATTATTTTTATGGTATTTAAACTTAGAAAACCCTAGTTTGTAAACTTGATGTTGATTTGAGTAGTAAAGTTGAGTACGCTCCTTCCTTGAATCTCACATCCAAACCCTTCAATCCCACGGATCAAACTATCCCGTAGCTCGTCGCTTCGAGCAATCATTCAATCACCGTCTCTTCGGTGTCTAGTGATCATCACTTTGATCGAGTTTGAAGGCTATCTCTTTAGCCCTAGGAAAGCCATCACTTTGGTTACGGAAGAGAAGAATCGAATTCAAGCTTGAGGAATCAAGATCCTGCGTTGCAACGACACTTCAGGGGTTATTTGCATCAACTGGTATCAGAGCCTATCCAAGCTAGGTTTGTTTCTTCTCTCTAATTGTGATTCCTTGCAATTTTCCGCTTATAAACCCTAGAAATTTTTTTCCCTCCCCAATCGCCGGAATCACCACCACCGCACCACCGTCCGCCACCACCACCGTCTGCCACCACCAGCACCCCCTCACGGCTACCACTGTTAGGTTTTGGTTATTTTTCCAACAACCCTAAACCTTATCCTCTAGCAAATCTTGTTTCTTTAATTGCATATTTGATTTCCTGGTTTCTTGTTGCTTAAGTTTTGCTTCATCTTTGGATTAATTGCTAGTTTAGTTGTTAGATTTTAGTCCCCAATAGTTGCATCGTCTCTTCCTTCTTCTCCTACACTTGCTTGTGTGGTTCTTTCTTGCTTGATTCGCAATTCAATCACAAAAAAAAAACACAGTGTGATCGTATAAACAAAAACATACATACTATTCTCACCTTCCATCAAACAAAACAAAAAGGTTTGGGAAGATGGAAGCCTCAAACACAAAAGAAACAATAGAAAAGGCAGAGAACGCACCATACGGTCATACTCCATTTTCTCTTCTTTCATGTCTCTATGCAACTCTCTTTGAAAAGGGCAAAATTTTCAACTCTCTTGTGATTAATTCTGAGACACTTGATTTGATCTGCTTGCACTTGGAAATTTGTGTGTTGTTTGGGACTTGATTTGCTAGTTCTTGCTTTGTTTCCTTCCGTTCAAGCCTCTCCCTCCTCACGAGCAACCAAAATTAGTACGCCCAGCGGAAAATTTCTTGGTTCACTTTTGAGACAATGACTTGGCTTGGACTTGTTCTTTTGCTTGGTGTACCTTACTCCTTGTGTTATATGCTTCGTATAGGTACTATGGAGGTTCCTACGACAAGCTACTCTCCTTCTACGGGCAACCGCAGCCTCGGACAGATGGACTCCGTCTTTGAGCGAATTGACGCACTTCGTGCACTGAGTGAAGAACAAGGTCGCCAACTCGCCGCGCAGGCTGCCGAGCTTGCCCACCTTCGTCGGGCCATGAGTGACATGAAGCTGCCCACGGCTGACCCAATGTTGAACCCTCCGGCCACAACTAGCCGGCCAATGGACCGCAAGGGTGCCCTTCTCAATGCCCTCTTCTCGAACACCTCCTGCTATGAGTCTTTTGACGAGGATACCTTCGACGTCGGACTGATATTTGACACCTACGACAATGAGGAGGAGGAGGAGATGGACAGCTACAAATACAACTCTATGGATGAGCAAGGCAACATGCCTCTTAGCTTGGTTACACGCCGCGTTCTTACCGCCAACGAAGGTACCTTACTTGACCATCGTGCAAATTTGTTTCATACTAAGTGTGCAGTCCAGGGTGGTTCTTTGAGTGTGATCATAGATGACAGGAGTTGTTGTAACATCATCAATGAAAAGGTGAAACAACACTTCAAGTTTGAGACGCCTCCACAACCCGGCATTCAAGGCAAATGCAAGAACCGGCTTCTCTTAGCCCGGTCCCGAGATGTCTCTCCAATAATTCAGGGACGTCTTCCTTGTTTTTTACTTGTTCATTTCGCGTGTCTCTTAAATGTTAAGGCTTTGGATGATTTACCCCCTACGGTGTCTACTCTTTTGCAGGAACGCAACACAAGCCGGCGTACCATGGAGTTTGGGCCCGGAGGCTTGGTATGGCTGCACTTGCGTCGCGATCTCTTTCCATTCAAGCAACGCCACAAGATGGATGCTAGAGGTGATGGTCCTTTCCAGGTGCTACAACGCCTTGGGGCCAACGCCTACCGCTTGGACTTACCCGATGACTATGGTGTGCATCCAACTTTCAACGTCGCTGACCTTTCTCCTCATACGCCACCTGCTTTTGACGACGAGGATGAAGCGAGGACGCTTCGCAGCCAAGAAGGGGAGATTGATAGCTCCATGACCCCCTCGATGACGGCGAAGGACGAAGAGGACGCAATGAAGGTGCGCTCGAATGGCCCGATAACAAGAGCTCGCACAAGGGCAATGGAGCGAGCAACACAATCATTAGTCTCGCGGGCGCACGCAAGTGACGCGGGTTCATCTAGTCCTAAATGGGTCCTTCTCTTGACCTATGAAGGATTAGGTGAGGTCCCGCCTTAGTCGACGCCGAACGAGAAAGCATCAGAATGTCATTCAATAGAAGTGCACGGTTTGCTGCAAACCGTGCGGTATTGCATGCAAACCGTGCACCAGCAAAATTTAGAGTTCTCAGTTGAACTGCACGGTTTGCTGCAAACCGTGCGGTGTTGCATGCAAACTGTGCACCAGCCAAAACATTGCTTTCAGTTGAACTGCACGGTTTGTAACAAACCGTGCGGTTGTGTTACAAACCGTGCGGTAGTCCTGACGCGGCGCAGATTATTTTTCCGAGATCTTTTCTTTTAGGAAATATTATTTTGACGGTATTTAAACTTAGAAAATCCTAGTTTGTAAACTTGATGTTGATTTGAGTAGTAAAGTTGAGTACGCTCCTTCCTTGAATCTGACATCCAAACCCTTCGATCCCACGGATCAAACTATCCCGTAGCTCGTCGCTTCGAGCAATCATTCAATCACCGTATCTTCGGTGTCTAGTGATCATCACTTTGATCGAGTTTGAAGGCCATCTCTTTAGCCCTAGGAAAGCCATCACTTTGGTTACAGAAGAGGAGAATCGAATTCAAGCTTGAGGAATCAAGATCTTGCGTTGCAACGACACTTCAGGGGTTGTTCGCATCACTAGACTTGAGAAAAAAATGACTTATATCTATTATCGTGATCTTATGTCACGTTAAGGGGAAAATAAAGTGATCGATCATTATGGTGTTAAGTCAATTATCAAAATATGGTTAAAATATTTTAGTAAGTATGTGATTATAATTTTTAAAGGGTAATCCACAATTAAGACGAGATTTTATTTGATATATTTAAGTCAAATAGTTTAAATCAACATTACAATCAAAATTGGTTGGGAATATCTGGTTAATGTAACATTACAATAAAATTGATTGAAAATATATTTTTCATATTTTAGTTTAAATCAACTATTGATATAAAAATGATATAATTTTGTTGAATTTAGTTAGGATATTTGAACTTAATTAAAATAAGAAATTAAATTGAAATAAGTACGGGAATCCCCAATTATTAAAACAATTTGGATTCGGGTAACAATTTTGATTCGAGTAATGTACTAACGTATCATGATTGAGCATATAGAGATAGATAGATATTATTATTACGCTTAAATTAGTAATATGTGCATCTGTTTTATACTATGTGTGTATATTTTATATTGTTTATCCAACCAACACACCGTAGTCTATTAAATCAAATCAAGATGATGACAACCAAACATGGTCTATGAAGGACTTCGAAGAGAAGCTACAAATTCACTTTCAAGTCAAGACATTGCCCTTAACCCTCATGCTCGTCGCCGCCAAGGAATGGCATTCGAAGCCGGTCGAAGCAATGCGACAACGCTCGCACTAACTGCAGAAATTGCCAACCACATGCCCCATGTATCAGTTTATATCTAAGACCAATGTCCAAGCAAATATCCCATATGAAATATGCCCGAGGTATTTTTTGTACACAAATACCCCAGACATCTTCACAACGGTTATATAGTCTACACAAAAACGAAAATAGTAGAAGCGGCAACCTCGAGCTTGGCCGAGAAGAGAAAGAGGCAAATCTGAGACTGCTTGGCGACATTGGAGCCGAAATTGAGGTGGTCGTACTGTGAAGAGTTTGGTGAAGATGGTAAAGATGACGATGCACGAGGAAGAGGAGGAGAACTGTGAAGAGTTTGGTAGGATTAGGGGTTTGTTTGACAACAAATTTATAAAAGCATTATTACAAATAATAGAGTTATATTAAATGAGTATGTTTGGTTCTATATATATAGAGGGAGTTTCACATACATTTGGTCCTTATCAACATGCGAAATATTATGGGCTATTGGATCGGAGGGCTAAGATTAAAAGGGGTGAAAAAGAGTGAATTGTAACGCGGTGATATAACCGTAAATACGGTAAACATTTTTTTTTCGTCTCTGATTGTTTTGGAATAGACAATTATTGACGTTCACATATAAGTACTAAATGTTCATTATTCTATGCAGTCAAGTTCACATATAACATGTTCATGTCCAAACACATGTCTTTGCACATTTAGAGCTTATTTGTGAACTTCAGTGCACAAATAAATGAACGGTAAGAGCTTATTGGTGAACCTTCTATATAGGTTATTCCAGAATGATCAGAGGACGAACAAAAAATTGTTGACCAAAAAAAAAAAAAAACCGAGATCGCTTTGCATTTCGCACAGTAAGAGGCTGTTGTACGGGAACCCAAATCTCTATACATAATTATATAAAATAACGAGGCGACTATATGCCCAACAAAATTTTCATATTCGCACGACATTCTGTACGCTAGAAAATAGCGTACGCCATATTCTAGTGTACAGAATAAAATATGTATAAATTATAAGATTATATGTATTTTGATTTTTGTTTTTAAAAATAAGTATAAATCTGTACGCCAGAATATGGCGTACGCCATATTCTAGCGTACAGAATAAAATATGTATAAATTATAAGATTATATGTATTTTGAACTTTTTTTAAAAAAAATAAGTATAAATCTGTACGCCAGAATCTGGCGTACAGATTATAAAAAAAATTAAAAAAACTTTTAATCATGTAGAGAATTTCAATACGAGTCCGTACATATAAAATTCGCCCAAAACGGACATCGTTTGCCCCTCCAAAAGCCCAAAATACGAAGCTTTCCTACCTGTTTTTTTATTTGGTGTCTGACATATAGCGCATTATAGTGAAATTTTTTCGTATTTTTTGAATTTTTCTACTATAATTTTGTATAAGATTTTAATACGAGTCCGTACATATAAAATTCATTCAAAACGGATATCGTTTTCCCCTCCAAAAACGATATCCAAAACGGATATCGTTTTCCCCTCCAAAAAGCCCTCTTTTGAGTTGAGGCTTAGACGGATATCATTTTTCCCTCCAAAAAGCCCCTCCATTAAACCCCTCTTTTGAGTTAGGGCTTAAAGATGAGGCTTAAATGGAGGCTTTTTGAGTTTAAGCGTCCATTTAAGCCCCAACTCAAAAGAGGGGTTTAATGGAGGGGCTTTTGATCCCAAATTATATTTATATTAAATTACAATTATGTCTGATGTGAATATGGATCCCATCAATGGCTCGGTTCGTGTATAAGACGAGAAAGCTGAAGTTGAAGTTGCTTTAAGTGTTTCTAGTTATTTATTTAATTTACAAATCAATTAAATTAGCTAAGTTAGTGGGTAAAGTAGTGCTAGATTAATAGCATTTTCTTTATTAATTAAATTAGCTAAGTTAGTGGATTAGTTAGTGGGTAGAGTTAGTGCTAGAATATTAGCATTTTCTAGCATTTTCTTTAATTCACTTTTGTAGCCTATTTAAGGCATGTTTCCCATCATTTGTAAGGTAAGCTTGAATTGAGAGAAAACAGATTTGTTTGAATTCCAAGCTTCACGTGAATGATGGCTTCTTGGTGTGTCATATCCTAGAATGCTTAAGATCTTGTTTTGGTGTGTCATATCCAAGACGCCCTTTGGTGCGTCATATCCAAAGAAGGTTGTTTGATCTTGGTGCGTTACATCCATGGTCAATTAATATCTTCTCATATTTCTTGGTGAGTTGTATCCGAGGATTGTGAGTTGCCTATCCCAAACTCTTCAAGATCATACTTGAAGAGTTATATCCCAAACTCGTCTAGAACCGTCTAGAAGAGTAATATCTTTCTCTTTCCAAAAAGAAACACAAAACATATCAACTCTAAGCATTTTGTCGGGACCTTGCTAAACAAAGTCTCGTCGCCCTTCACCTTGTACTGATTTGGATCCTGGCATGTGCTTGAGCACAACATTGATGATGTGCGTGAGCACATTCCAGGACCCGTACAGTACAAGACGAAGGGCGCCAATAACTCCTTTTTAGGGAACCCTTGGCTAGACTCTCAAAAGACGACACTCTAATGTGTTTTGGGTTGTTTTTGAGTTTTTGACTTGATGGAGATTGGACTACAAAGGGAAATGGATATAACTCGTCACGAAGGATTCGGGACGAGTTTGGGATAGGCATCTTATGAGTCTTGGATACAACTCACCAAGAAACACAAGACGAGATTGATTGATCATGGATGGAACGCACCATGACCAAACAATCACCTCTGGATGTGACACACCAAAGGGTGTTTTGGATGTAACTCACCAAAACGCGACTAAGGATTCGAGGATACAACTCACCTCGGAAACCATCGTCATGAGACTTGAAATGTACTAAACACTCGTTTTTATCTCCATTCAAATCTAAGGAATTACAATGCATGGCCACCATTATATAGGTGCCAAATGATTTAAAATAAATTACAAAAATAGCTCCACTAACTAGTCACTAACTTAGAGAACTAAGGCCACTAACTTAGAGCACTAACATAACAACAACTAACTAATAACTACCTAATTAATTACGAAATAACAAAAACAATAAAACACAAATCAAACATCTTCCGCGGAGACAGTTTTTGGCCTAACTTCAGAAGGTTCGTTCTCTCTCATCCGTGATCGGAATGGAGTGATTCCAACGCCCATAGCTAGATCTTGAAGTCTAGTTTCACTCCTCAAAATTTGAGAGTGATCGGAGTTGGGAATCAGAAGATACGGCACTTTTACTGAGGTGACCCATGGTCATATCCATGCAGTTCCGTTGCTTCTTCCTCTTCATTGAACCGATCTTGACACATCTTAGAGGTGACCCATGGTCACATCAATGTCATTATATTAAGTTATCAAAATATCATTTATATTAAATTACTAAATATACCCTTTATATTAAATTATAAAAAAAATGAATTTATATTAAATTTCAATTACATGTTGCATTTTATGTGAATTGAAAGAAAGGACATCGTTTGTCCCTCCAATTGAATAGATCTAGTATATAAGTCTAGTATACTTAGACTTATATACTATAGTATTTTATTAAATTTTATATAGTTACATTTATATACTATAGTATTTTATTATATTTCATATAGTTACACTTATGTATCATAGTATTTCATTATATTTCATATAGTTACATTTATATACTAGTATTTCATTATATTTCATATAGTTACACTTATGTATCATAGTATTTCATTATATTTCATATAGTTACACTTATGTATTATAGTATTTCATTAGATCTAGTATACTTAGACTTATATACTATAGTATTTCATTATATTTCATATAGTTATACTTATATACTATAGTATTTCATTAAATCTAGTATACTTAGACTTATATATACTATATCATTTCATTATATTTCATGTAGTTACACTGATATATTATAGTATTTTATTATATTTCATATAGTTACACTTATGTATCATAGTATTTCATTATATTTCATATAGTTATACTTATATACTATAGTATTTCATTAAACTTCATATAGTTACACTTATATACTATAGTATTTCATTAAATTTCATATAGTTATACTTATATACCATAGTATTTCATTAACTTTCATATAGTTACACTTATGTATCATAGTATTTCATTATATTTCATATAGTTATATTTATGTATCATAGTATTTCATTATATTTCATATAGTTACACTTATATACTATAGTATTTCATTATATTTCATGTAGTTACACTTATGTACCATAGTATTTCATTATATTTCATATAGTTACACTTATATACTATAGTATTTGATTAAATTTCATATAGTTACACTTATATACTATAGTATTTCATTATATTTCATATAGTTACACTTATATACTATAGTATTTCATTATATTTCATATAGTTATACTTATGTACCATAGTATTTCATTATATTTCATATAGTTATACTTATGTATTATAGTATTTCATTAGATCTAGTATACTTAGACTTATATACTATAGTATTTCATTATATTTCATATAGTAACACTTATATACTATAGTATTTCATTAAATCTAGTATACTTAGACTTATATACTATATCATTTCATTATATTTCACATAATTACAGTTATATATTATAGTATTTTATTATATTTCATATAGTTACACTTATATACGATCGCGGCTTTGCTTCTTGGCATCTTAACTGAGTTCTTCCAAGGCCGCACCCGCGGTTTTTTTCCTTTCTTTCAATTCACCTAAAATGCAACATGTAATTGAAATTTAATATAAATTCAATTTTTTTATAATTTAATATAAATGGTATATTTAGTAATTTAATATAAATGATATTTTGATAACTTAATATAATGACATAATTGTAATTTAATATAAATATAATTTGGGATCAAAAGTCCCTCCATTAAACCCCTCTTTTGAGTTGGGGCTTAAATGGACGCTTAAACTCAAAAAGCCTCCATTTAAGCCCCATCTTTAAGCCCTAACTCAAAAGAGGGGTTTAATAGAGGGGCTTTTTGGAGGGGAAAACGATATCCGTTTAAGCCCCAACTCAAAAGAGGGCTTTTTGGAGGGGAAAACGATATCCGTTTTGGATATCGTTTTTGGAGGGGAAAACGATATCCGTTTTGAATGAATTTTATATGTACGGACTCGTATTAAAATCTTATACAAAATTATAGTAGAAAAATTCAAAAAATACCAAAAAATTTCACTATAATGCGCTATATGTCGGACACCAAATAAAACAAATAGGTAGGAAAGCTTCGTGTTTTGGGCTTTTGGAGGGGCAAACGATGTCCGTTTTGGGCGAATTTTATATGTACGGACTCGTATTGAAATTCTCTACATGATTAAAAAGTTTTATTTTATTTTTTTATAATCTGTACGCCAGATTCTGGCGTACAGATTTATACTTATTTTTTTTTTTAAGTTCAAAATACATATAATCTTATAATTTATACATATTTTATTCTGTACGCTAGAATATGGCGTACGCCATATTGTAGCGTACAAATTTATACTTGTTTAAAAAAAAAATTCAAAATACATATAATCTTATAATTTATACATATTTTATTCTGTACGCTAGAATATGGCATACGCCATTTTCTAACGTACAGAATGTCGTGCGAGTAGGAAAATTTTGTCGGACATATAGCATCAGCCTAAAATAAGTACTTCTCTTACAAACACATTTTCCAAGATCCTCTCATATCACAATGCTGATTAAGCATGATTTTCAAAAAAAAACTATATTATTTATAATAATGCCTTTATAATATATCATGACAAACAAACCCTAGGGTAGAGGGGTAGTACCGTTTAAAATATAAAAATGGTGACATAAATGATAAGTTATGGTGATGTTTAGTATTTCTGTAAATAAAATGATAACTTGGACATCCAGCTAATGAGGGTAGAGTACCCTCTTGGATAGGAGAAACATTATCCGTAAAAGGGGGGGTGTGACATAAATGAGTGCAGGTGAACTATTACCAAGGAATACTGTGAAAATCAGAATAGTACAATAAAGACTCCAATCCATTTACTTCTCCACCGTACCTCCACAGCTATCTTTAATTACCCCCTTCGTCTCAAATGTATTCATTGATACAACTACCCACTCCTTTAGTTTTACTCATTTTTCACTCCTTTTTATAATCTTCTATTATTATTTTTTAATTCTTGTTTTTGGTTTGTCCTATTCAATCAAGTAGTATTGCTCTACGATCAAACTCAGGATTTTTTTTAATACACTGTAAGTACTAGGACTCGTTGAAAAAAAAAAAAAAACAATTCTAGATTATCGCATTCGATAATTTTTATAAACTTTGACATAAATTATCATAATAAAAGTTTAGGTTGACAAACTCATATCTAACAGTAGAAAGATCTCATCCAGCTATTGCAGATGTTACAGAAAGAAGTCGTTGAATTCTATAAAACACATATGGTGGTTGGTGGAATGATATGAGTAGCAAGAAAATCGATACATGATTGACTTCTCTAAAGTAGTGATAAACATGTATAGCATCAAAGGAATGAAGTAACATAATAATGTCTATTATAATGGAGTGTATATCCCAAGTGCCTCTAATTGAATTTCCAAATTATCCCCTTCTATAATTAAATGTTTAATCTGTAAATTAGCAACTCGGCGAATGTCAAAAAGTGCATGCTAGCTATATTTTAGTTTGTAGAGAAGTCGTGTTCGGTATACATTCTTAATGAATGGAAATAATGGTACCATTATTATTACGAAGTTATAAGTACCCAATGTGTGATATATTATCAAGTTTCTTAAAGCCATTAAAATTTAATTTAGCCCAATTAGTCAGGGAATTTTTCCAAGTCATGTTAGTGATACACGTTCTGCTACGTTTCATAGGTGAAAGATGAGGTATAGGACGGGAACATGTCGATGTAATCCAGTTTTGAAATTGAAAGTAAGCTTGATCTGAAGAAAATATTTTTTGTTGGTATCATTTCTTCAAAAAATTAAAGTATTACGATAAATTCAAATTGTCCATTATAAGAAGAACATTGGTATAGGTGAGCTATTGGATGTTCTGAAAAATTCTAAATTGAAGAAGTCTCACGTGAATTGTAGAGAAAAAGAATAATTTATTTTATTTTCTAAATTAGTGATCATATGTTATGTGAAGAGACACCTAAAAATTAGGTGATTAAAGTCTTCATAATCCTAGTTACAGAGACTGCAAACGATGTAACTTTTAAGAAATATCGATTTAATCTTTCGTAGTTGAGAGAACGTCGAACACTGCTTTTGAAATAAAATGTTGTATTTTTGGCAAATTCGGGATTTCGTAACCTTGTCTCCAAACAAACATTTTTAGTATTATTTTTTTCTTTGTCATTAGGAGGATTTGAACTCAAATTTCATAAACAATAGTGAAACTGTCTACTATCTAATATTCTATCAATTTCATTTTATTTGTTATTTGGGCTAATCTTAATGACCCAAATTATTTGTCGGTAATACAATGAATTTATATAAGTATATAAAGAGTTTTTTGTATTACGAACACTATTTTCACTAATCTACCTAAATTTAAAGTAATTAATTCAAGATACTCCATAGAGAATCCATAACTATATATTAAAGCTGTTCAATTTAGAGTTATCACAACATTTTTAGGAAAAAGTTGTTGATGTGTTATTTTTATAATTTTTATTTTATTATTATAATAAATAATTAACATAACCTATATATCTATATTAAATCAATTTATTTTCAAACCATCAAAACGATTCTAGACCCACACTACTTATGTGTCAAATTATGGATATCAACAAAGTTTGTTGTTAATCAACCAAGTATCTGAATTGTAAATCAATATATCTTACGCACATTATTTATGCTTTATTTACTTGACTATCAAATTTGATTTTAACAAACCAAACTTCTCAATTTAATGTACGGTATTAGTGAGGTTTTTTTATTGTTAAATTCAATAATTTTAACTTAATCTAATATTTATCTATTATTAAAAAATATATAAATCATAGTTTCACTATTTTTTTAGCAAAATTTATTTCTATGAACATGGCAATTTAATCTTATTTCTAAGAACATGGCAAATCTTATCATAGCTTCACTTTTCTTTCCGATATAAATCGTAGTATTAGCTACGTTATTACTCCAATGATAATTTTTACACCATACAATAATTAAGAACATGTTAAATACAAAAACAATTTTTCTAGCCTATGCCTAAGAGAAAATGTTAACCACTTAACTTTAGAAGGATTCTGTTAGGTGTAATTATATTTGGGCTTATAATATTTTGTAAAAGGGTTTAAGCATTCCTCTAGGGAACAATTTCTAAAACGATAATTCTTAACCATGTGCCTTAGGGCATAGGTTGGAAAAACCAATATTAATTTTTTTAGCATTAATTATTTAATATATATTTTAATTATTCCAAACATTTTTGCCTTAATTAATAACTTATTTCTTTTTTTCTCTAAATATAAATATATATCTAAATAAACTCATCATAACAAATATGAATAACCTTTGGTATATTCTAACTATTCCAAAAAAATTTACTTTAAATTTTTTGATGTTTACAGTATCATTGTCTATGGGTTATTTGTAATCACAAGTGACACCTATGATTATGTGTATAATAGAGTTTAGAAACTTAGTTAATAAAATTATATTTTTTTTCTTTGAAAAACAATACACACTATTTTTCATTAACATGAGAGAACTTCAAGAATTAATCATATATTTAAAATACTTTTACTTTTTCAATAAAATATTGATTACTGTATAACTAAGGATTAATTTTCGTGATCTTCATATTATCTTGATTTTCTTAACGTCCGTGTTATGAGAAGACTTTACAATATGATATATCAGGAAGCTTTGAATATGATTTATATATAAAATTGTTGGGTGAATCTAAAATCTTATGACTTCACTCTAGAAAAGCAAATTAAACATATTTTTAGTAATTTTCAACAATAAGTAGATATTTACGATCCTTTAATGAATTTTATGATTTTGGAATTGATGATATTACATGCTATATAATGAACAAGATTAACCTATGTATATACATTTTCAATATCTTCGTCCAAATTTCGAAATGCCTTATGCTTATTGCTCTTTATCTATTATGAGCTACACACATTTGTTTGCTCATTTGTTTAGTATTGTTTGTGATTTCCATGATGGTTGTAAAGACCAACTAAATAAAAGATAAGTTTTCAATCTACGTGTCGATATCTCATTCATTTGGCTTATTTGTCGGCCTCTAGATAATATCAAATCATCAAGTCTTAAAAAATTCAAATAGTGAGTCTCACCTTGATTATCATTTTAAAATAAAATTTAATTTTTAAACTTGATTTTTATAGAATAAAATACACATAATGTTAATATTATAACTTAATTGTTTAATAGTATTTTAAAGAATCATTTTTTTTATCGCAACACTAATTTAAGTATTTTATATTTAATTTTATTAACTCACTTAATTATATGTTCATCATAAAAAAAATTAAAATTAATAATTTATACTCTAAGGTTTTATTTATATCCAAAATAAGTTTTTCTTATTTTGTTTTATTCCATTTTTTGTTTGGATTATATAGATTTAGTAGTTTAATATTTTAATTTTAATCTATCTATATATATATATACAATAAATCTATCCCATTTCGAGATACCAGAACGCTTCTGGACCTACATTAACGAAGTGTCATTTTATGTTTTTGTACGTTTTTTTTTAAATCCTAACAACATCAATTATTTAGAAAATAAATAAATAAAAAACTCTTAAGATAAAAGATGTAAAGTTTAAAGTCCTTTGATGTTATGATTTATTATTATAATATTAAATTTTTATTTTGATTGATCTAAGTAAATTACTTTTGGTGAGTTAAAAAAACTAAATTTGACCGTAATTTGTTATTTTATCTTCCAAGTTATTACGTATTAATCACTTACGATTTATAAGATAATTTTTGTTAAGATTTTCTTTGGTCATACCGAACTATATTTATGACTTAACTAATTCAAGTTTAGTTTATTTTTTCACTAATTGTTGTTTGCTTAAGATTTCCAATTAAATAATAGTTCATTAATGCTTTACTTTAAATATAAGTTTATATATATATATATATATTTATTTATCTAATTTGACTAGATAAATAACAACTCACCAATTCGACTACATAGATAGTATGAATTATACCCATTATTTAAAATTTGAATTTTTGAAGCAAATTGCATTGCATTCTCTCTATATATATTGATTTTAAATTGGATGAGTATGTAATGTGTGTTAATTTATACTAAGACAACGTGTTTCCTCCAACTTGATTGAAGATTTGCATAATCAATATGGTAATTATGGGAGCCGTATTTAGCCCGACCCAAGTATGCGGCCCAAGCATGAGAAAAGCCCATTTGGCAAGACGGCCCAACTCGGAGCAAATTCCTAGCAACCCTTTTCTCGGCTTAATGCGGTTACGCGGTCCAAAGGCCCTCTTCCCGACCTGCCCGGATGGATCCTCCCGGCCAAGTCCGGCTACGCGGCTCAGGAACCCCCTCCCCGGTCTAGGCCGGCTACGCGGCAAAGGGCTTGTTGGCCTCAGGTATATAAGGAGGAGGCTGCAACTGGAAAATGGATTTTTTATCCTCTTTTGGTTCACCTCTCTCTCCCACCCCATCGGCTAGACACCGAAAGCTCCATCTTCCTCTACTCTCACACCCCCGTTGCTTTCACTGTTCATTGGCTTTATCTCTTTTTCTACACCATCTGCAAGTTTAGCAATGACTTGAGCATCAGAGTGGCAAGCCCGGGGCAACCTCAGGCCCCTCTTCTCTTTACAAGTCTGGACTTGAGGTTGAACGACGTCTGACGTGATCGGAGATAGCCGACAGGGAACGGGGAGGAAGGCAACTGAGGGAGACGAGACGAAGTTGGTTCTGTGTAGACCTTCAACTATTTCCTCTCGGAAAACCGGACGATCACACTGGCACCGACATGGGGACTCCTCACATAGCTAGTACACCTCCGACCATGTCAGATGCCGAGTCCACCACTCGCACCGGCCAGACTGGGTTCAACGAGTTCCCAACCCCAAGCGTGCAACACCCTTTCATGAACATGGAGGAAGAGCAGTTTCAGGGCTTCCAAGGGTTGCAGTATACATGCCCGGCATTTTAGGGGCTATACGCACCTCAGGGAGCGCATTCTCACCCACCAGCAGAGCCGTACCCTCAACACACGTTCCCACAAGAGCCTTACCCACCCTATGGGTACAGATACATGGAGCCACCTGGACCACCTATGCCAAACCCTCCTCTGTCCCCACGAGGAGTGAGACAGGCCAGACCAGCACCACAAGCTGGCCCCCACTGACCAGCTCCAGCGGCCAGCAAGCCCGGATGACACCACAATCGAGAAAGAATGCACAATGTTTTGCACGTAGAGCCCCATCATGCCGCGAACAGCCCCAAAGCGCGGCGAGATATCACCGACTTCCCGGCCCTGTACATCTCCATTGCTTTCACAAACGAAGTGCTAGTGGTAATCCATCAGCTCGATATCAGCGTCATTCCGACCATGGGGCAATATGTCGGCGAGGGAGATCCCAAAACCACATCTCTGTAACACCCCTCAATTTATAAGAATATTTTGGAATTTTTCTAACTCCTGAATTACTAGACGGATTAATTTCTGAAGAGTTTTGGACTTTCTGTAAGAGGTTTGAACTCTGTGAATTTTTCCGAGTATTATAAAACACAGTTGAAGTGTATTCGGGGTTAATTTGACATTTATGTACGAATATATTTAACCCGGAGTTAAGAAATTTAAACCAAGCCGAGTCCGGATAAGGATTAACGAAGTCGGCCTTAAAACTGTGACTCACCGCGATTGACCGCGATCAACCGCGATACACCGCGACCGGCCGAGCTCGCGGTAACGTCTTTTGCTGAGCAGTGTCGTCTTCCTCAAAGGCGGTTACTGTAGCTCTGTTCCTTTGATTTTTCTGGAAGGACAGGTGGCTCTCCAGCTGGCTTGGCTTGTGTTCCCTTGTTTCCTGCGTGTTTCCCTTGGTGAGTCTCAGATTTTCAGTATAAAAGGGGGTGGAACCAATCCGAGAGTTGCCTTCGTCTTCCTCCTTGAGCTCTCTCTTTTCTCTGGTTTTTGCCCACTGAAATTCGCCATTTTCGTGCCTTTCGAGCTCGATTCGAGTGATCCCAAGGATTGGTGAAGCTTGCCCAAGTGTTAGGGAAGGCTTACAAGTGTTTTGTGATCGATTTGAATGCAAAATGAGGCCTCCACGAATCGGGTAAATTCCCCTCCCCGCCATGGAAGCTGTCGAAGCTTTGCCACTGTTGATGAACCGCGACTGGCCACGACTTGCCGCGATCGCGGTAAGGGCGTCCGAGTCGTGTCTCTTGTGGTTTGGCTTTGGGCTTGTCTCGATTCCTTTGATTTCTTTTCCAATTCTTTTAGATTCATATGTAAGTGTATGGAATCTAACTTAGGGTCTCATTTTGGATCGTTCCAATGGGATTTTTATCCAGGTTTCGTTCCAGATTCAAGATTCAGGACCCGTTCTTAAGAAGTTGTCTTAGCAATCGTCTATTCTAAGGCAAGTGGCGGTTCGCTCTTGCTCATCATTCCATACTTCAATTAATTATCAATTGTTTGTTGTTAATTAATTTGGGATGGTTTCTTGTTTATGTTGGGAACAGTTTTGATCAATTATTTGATAAAAGAAGTGTTGTTATAATAGGTTGTATATTGCTAGATACAGCGCTATTATGTTCATAATGGTTTTGTTGTGGATTTTAAAGGTGAAATTCATATAAAAAGATTATAATAGGTTGTATATACTGTTAGTGGCAACGCTATTTTGATATATATATATATATAGATTGTTAGATCTATGATGTTGGCCATGTTGGCTTTGATGTGGATTATAATTGTGCTGAACTGTTAGTTAGCACGAGTATTCGTAGGAGCGCTTGGACTCTACGAGGTCCATTCGTTTCTTTATAACTGGAAAATAACAGGGCATTCAAGTCCCTATGCCAAACTTCTGGTCATGACCAACCGTGTTGTGGATTGAGGTTTGGACTCTGCGAGGTCCATTCCTTTGATGTATGTCCCTCATGACGACACATATATCTAAAAGCTTATAACGTGATGTGTGCTTTGGAATTTAATAAGATAAGTGCCGTTGTCGCACATAATTAATATACCTTGGGCGAGTAGTGCAGCTAAGCGCTAGTGCAGTTAGGAAAAACTCGTCTTAGTTGTAAATCGCTCGTATGCGATGCTGTGATGATGTGTCAGTATGTTTGTTTAAGTTCCCCAACATTTGTCATATTTTCCTATAAGGCTCATTTCATTTGGAGTCTTCTTTTGGGATTGATTGATGTGAGACTCGGTCTCCAGAATCTTCTCTTGTTCATGCTGTTTTATATATTCTAGTAGGAGTATGATGGTTGACTAGCGTACTCGGTTATTATTCGAGGGACGATGAGTCTAACCTAATACGACTGCTTCGAACCACTCTGCTTTGTACCCTTGCGTAGTCTTTCATTAGACTGACCAACCTTTATATTCCTTGCATGGTTGGCTGGTGTCATCCGTCCGATTCGGCACATCAGATAAATTAAGGATTTGAGAAGGCTAGAAGCGACTAGAAGAATGAACGATGTTTGATAAACTGTTTTGTTTAAGATTTCCGCTGTGTATTATTGTATTTTGTTAAGATTTCCGCTGTAAACTTTGATGTTATGCATTTTGTTGTACGTGGGAATGGTTGTATTCCCAGTACATTGACTTTGTAAAAGTTGTAATATATGGCAATATAAGCCGTGATTTGATTTTATATCAACTGTAAAAGCCTGGGGTGACTTCGTGATGTTGAATCCGGGGTCATCGGCGGTAATACTTTCAATTGTCAAAATCTTGCGATTTGGGGGTGTTACAGATTTGGTATCAGAGCTAAAATGTTTTCCAAGAGCTCTGAGCTTTCAAATAAAAAGTCGTTCATAGTCGTGCCTTTTCTAGAAGTCTGATATGGAAGTTGCTTCTATATCTAGAAAGACTAATTCTTTCTTGTTGTCCCGAAGGATGGGAGCTTGCTTGTCTTTGATTAGAGAGCTGGACGAGGCCGAGATGGCTTTTCCGTCTCCTGAGAGGCCGAGTTTTCCGACTCCTCCGAGGTGTTTTGAGATTGGTGAGTCCAGTAGTCCACCCGAGGAGGTGAAGCATGTGTTGCCTGAGTCAGTGGTGTTGAGAACCCATGCTGAGGTAGCACCAGTTGCAGAGCCAGTAGAGCCGTCGAGGTACGCGCTAGGCCACTACGACAACGACTATTCCATGGGAGTGATCCCAGAGGACGAGGAAGGTGGTGATGAGGAAGGATCACCTGATCACTACATCGACTATACCCTAGAGGTTGAGTCAGTACCGGGGTTAGATTCTGATGAGGATCCCGAGGAGGACCCTGAAGAAGACCCAGAGGAGGATCCAGAAGAAGATCCTGTAGAAGTCGAGGTACAGGTTCAGGTTCAGGAACCTGATAGGTTGAGGCATTTGTTGGTTCAGAGTGACGACTCGGGGATGCATTATATCTACCCGCGTTCGCCACCAAGACCTACAGGCCCATCCATGACAGATGCTGAGTGGAATGCAATCTTTGTTGAGTTTCGCAGCAGAGAGAGAGGCGACCCTCAGTCAGGTATTGTCCAGGACAGGAGGAGGTCGAGCCAAGAGGTCTCCGAGATCTTTCGTCAGGACCGAGAAGTCTCTGTTGAAGAGCATCGGTTGATGAGCGAGATGGATCAGGTTCGGAACAGGGCGAGGCCTAGCACTCCAGAGCAGAGGGACGAACCGTGTGTTCCAGGACCGAGTAGGGTTAGGAGTCCGTCTCCGGATTCCGAGGACCAACCCCGCTCGAAGAGATATTGTCTAGGGAGTCTGCTCTACAGGAAGCGTTTTCAGGACACCAAGTAGAGGGTCGACTTAGACAGTAGTAGTTCTTTCTTTTTGTGTGTTTGTTTTGTTGTATATACGGCACAGTGCAGAAATCTTCGGGCAATTTTGTTAGAAGCTCGGGAGATCTTTCTTGTATGATAGGTAGTTCTGTTAGAAGTTCACCATATATATAAAATTACCCAGTTGATCTATTCCAAGTGACTTTATCATGATAAGTATTATGGAAAAGATATTAATACTTGAGATTTGATCGGTAAACAGATGGTGAATACAAGGAATACCATACGCGCTGGTGCTGGGCCGAGCAATTCGAGGCCAATCATAAGGGACGACCTGGACCGTGTAGAAGAACACGAGTCAATGTCACAGAACAATCCTAGGGGCAATGACCAAGCTGAGGTCCAAGCTCTAGTAGTTTTTGATGCTGCGGTTGTTGCTGCTATTCAGGGAATCTTCATGCAGGCATTTGCTGATGTGATGCGACCTGTCGCACCGCAGGCACCTGAAGTGCCAGTTCCGCCAGTTGTACAAAGGGTTGAAGAACCTAATGTTCAGGTACACCATGTTGAACCGGTCAGAAACAGGGATAATTATGGTCGAGCTTTGAAGACCATTAACTCCATGAGGCCGGATAGTTATGACGGTAAAGGAGAGTCGGTCAGGGTAGCTCATTGGTTTTCCCATATGGAACGATTGTTCCGTAACATCGAGTGCACTGAGGCTGAGAAGGTGCACATAGCTTCTCTGCAGCTGAAAGGAGATGCTAGTGAATGGTGGGAGAACACGGGGCTAGCTGATAGGGCTGATCTAACTTGGGGGATGTTTAAGACGAAAATGAATGACCGTTTCTTTTCCTAAGCTATGAGGGATGAGAAGCTGAAGGAATTTCTCTACCCCAAGAACGACGGATTAAAAGTGACTGAGCTGGCAGCTAAGTTTAATCATTTACTACAATACGCTCGGTCGATAGTGTCCAGTGAAGATCAGAAGATTTGGCACTTCCACGAGTGGATGAGCCCAGACATCAAACCATTAATGTTGCGTCACGGATGCTCTACCTTGGAGCAATACGTTGATGCAGCATACAATATAGAGGTGACTTTGGAAGAGTCGACCAAGCGACGAAATCGCCAGAGATCGATGCAGGGTCAATCTCAGGCCAGTGGTTTTAAGCGTCCTGCGCCGCCATCCAACTTTGATAAGTCTGGTAAAGCGAGGACAGAAATGACTCAAGGTGGGTCAACACAACAGTCGGGTCAGGGCAAAGGCCGGATCCAATGTTTCAACTGTGGTGCCTATGGGCACAAGAATACTGAATGTACGAGGGAAAAGAAGCTATGTTATAGTTGTGGAAGAAGAGGGCATGTGCAGAAGTTCTGTCGTCCGGAAAAGCAGACAGGGACATAGTCACATCAAGGGTCAGTTAATCAGAATACTCGACCTAGGTTTAAACCGGCAGAGACTCCAAGTCATTCAATACAGACTGCCGCGCAGAACAAGGGCAAAACCCTAGCAGCTTCAGGAGGTCAAGGTCAACGCTTATACGAGATGCGTGAGGCTGATGGACCTAACGCTCCAGTTGCTCAAGGTACTCTATACCTCCATTCTACTTCTGTGAGCATTCTATTTGATTCGGGTGCTACCCATTCATTTATTTCGAAAATTGCGTTAGTAAGTTAGGATTAGTGTGCAACGAGGTTTGTGAACCCTTCGTTGTTAATCTTCCTAATGGTGACCGCTTAGTGGGCACCAAGAGTTTGTCAGAGTTTCCAGTTACCATTCAGGGTAAGGAGTTTGAAGCAGATTTAATCTGTATTGCTATGGCTCCATACGATATTATTCTCGGTATGGATTGGTTGACACGTCATGGGGCTGTGATTGATTTTAGCTCGAGGACGGTAATGGTGTCATCTGGGGGCCAGTTTGTGTGCAAGTTCAAGGGTCGGAATGACGCTGATAACGGTAAGCTTATCAATGCGATGGCTACGTTTAAGCTGCTTCGGCAAGGATGTGTTGGGTACCTTTGCTACCTGGATTCGCCCGAGAAAGATGGACCTACAGTTCTTGAGATTCCTGTGGTCAGGGAATTTTCTGATGTTTTTCCAGAAGAAATTCCTGGTCTACCCCCGAGTCGTGACGTTGAATTTTCTATTGATCTCGAGCCTGGTACTGTGCCGATTTCAAAAGCTCCGTATCGGATGGCTCCTGCTGAGATGCAAGAATTGAAGAAGCAACTTGAAGATCTTCTTGACAAGGGATACATAAGGCCGAGTGCATCGCCTTGGGGTGCTCAGGTATTGTTCGTCAAAAAGAAAGACGGATCGTTTCGACTTTGCATCGACTACCGTGAGTTGAATAGAGTTACGATAAAAAACAAATACCCTTTGCCAAGGGTAGATGATTTATTGGATCAGTTGCAAGGAGCAAAAGTCTTTTCCAAAATCGATCTGAGATCTGGCTATCATCAGCTCAGGATTCGTGAGGAAGATATTCCGAGGACTGCATTCCGGACAAGATATGGTCACTATGAGTTCGTGGTCATGCCATTTGGGCTTACGAATGCTCCAGCTGTTTTCATGGACCTGATGAACCGATGTTTTCACCAGTACTTGGACAAGTTCGTGGTGGTCTTCATCGACGACATTTTGATTTACTCTCCGAGCATGGAAGCTCATGAGTATCACTTGCAGATCATTTTGTCAGTCCTTAGGCAGAATCAACTTTATGCCAAGTTGTCTAAGTGCGACTTTTGGATCAAGGAAGTGGCTTTCTTAGGCCACATTATCAATGAGAATGGGGTGATGGTCGATCCCCAGAAGGTTGAAGTGATAGCTAATTGGAAACAGCCTCAGAATGTGAAAGAGGTGCGTAGTTTCCTAGGACTTGTTGGATACTATAGACGGTTTATGGAGGGATTTTCAAAGATCGCTCTACCGATGACCGGTTTGCTCTGCAAGATCCACACTCTGGAGTGACAAGTGTGAGGCCAGTTTTCAGAAGCTGAAGCAATGTCTGACCTCGACACCAGTGTTGATGCTGCCAGAAGGAAATGAAGATTATACGGTTTACAATGATGCTTCGAAAAATGGGTTAGGATGTGTGTTGATGCAAAGAGGCAAGGTGATTGCTTATGCATCGAGACAGCTGAAGACCTATGAAGAAAATTATCCGACGCATGATATGGAATTAGCAGCAGTTGTGTTCGCATTGAAGATTTGGAGGCACTATCTTTATGGCGTGAGATGTCAAGTCTTCACGGATCACAAGAGTATCAAGTACATATTTACTCAAAAGGAGCTGAATATGAGACAACGTCATTGGTTGGAGCTACTCAAAGACTATGATATCGAGTTGTTGTATCATCCAGGCAAGGCTAATGTTGTAGCAGATGCATTGAGCCGGAAGACACCGCACGAGACCGTAGTAGCTTTGCTTGTTGCTCAGACCAAGCTGAACCAAGAATTGTGCGAGATTGAAGTCTTGTACGATCAACGTCATGGATGCCTGAGTATGCTTGAGATACAAGCTATGCTTCTTGATCAGATTAGGGAGAAACAGGTCGATGATGTGATCTTGGTAAAGCTATGCAGCGAAGTGATGAACCGGAAAGCTCTCGGCTTCGTGATTCAAGATGATGGATCGCTTTGGTTTCAAGACCGGATTTGCGTGCATGACGTAGATGGTATTCACCAGTTGGTGATGAGAGAGGCCCATTCGTCAGCCTATTCTGTACATCCAGGCTCTAGCAAGATGTACAAGGACCTCAAAATGAAGTTCTGGTGGCCCAATATGAAGAGAGATGTGGCAGAGTTCGTGGCCAGATGCTTGACTTGTCAGAAGGTCAAGATAGAACACCGAAGACCCGGTGGAGAATTGTTACCTCTACCAATTCCTGAGTGGAAGTGGGAAGATATTGCTATGGATTTCGTCACGGGGTTACCCAAGACGCAAAGTCAGAAAGATGCTATATGGATTATCGTTGATAGGCTCATAAAGAGTGCTCATTTCGTGGCTATCAAGATAACATGGGGAATCCAGAAGCTATCAGAAGTGTTTTTACACGAAGTTATCCGTCTGCATGGTACTCCAAAAACCATTGTGTCAGATCGCGATGGCAGATTTATGTCCAGATTCTGGAAGGAGTTGCATAAGGCAATGGGAACCGAGCTAAGGTTCAGTACTGCGTTTCATCCTCAAACTGATGGACAGTCTGAAAGGACCATCTAGATCCTGGAGGATATGCTGAGAGCATGCGTGCTTGATCGTCCGACTAGCTGGAAAGACAGCTTGAGTCTGATTGAGTTCACGTACAACAATAGCTGGCATGCTACTATCAAGATGGCTCCATTCAAAGCTTTATATGGTTGCAAGTGCAGATCTCCGATTTGTTGGGATGAGAATGCCGACAAGATTCTGATCGGACCAGAGCTAGTCGAAAGGACTGCCTTAGACATTATGCTGATCAGACAAAGGTTGTTGACCGCTCAGAGTCGACAGAAGTCTTATGCCGATCCGAAGCGTAGAAAAGTGGAATTTGAGGTTGGCGACAAAGTGTTTGTCAAAGTATCGCCGACCAAGGGCGTGTTCAGATTTGGTAAGCGTGGGAAGCTTAACCCTCGCTACATGGGACCTTTTGAGATTCTGGATAGAGTGGGATCTCTAGCGTACCGTTTGGCATTACCGCCATCGGCACATCCAGTGCATAATGTGTTCCACGTATCCTTGCTAAGGAAGTATGTGCCAGACGAGTCTCATGTGCTGAGTTATGAAGACATTGAGATCCAGGCGAATGGTATGTACGAAGAGTTACCGGTGCGTATTCTTGAGCGCCGAGAGAAGCAGTTGCACAACAAGGTTGTACCTTTGGTACGGATTTTGTGGTCCAAGTCAGGTGCCGAAGAGGTTACCTGGGAGACTTGGGAGACTGAGGTGGATATGCTTAGACGCTTTCCCGATTTGTTTTCGGCCTAGAATAGTCAAGTTTCGGGGTCGAAACTTATTTTAAGGGGGAGGTAATGTAACACCCCTCAATTTATAAGAATATTTTGGAATTTTTCTAACTCCTGAATTACTAGACGGATTAATTTCTGAAGAGTTTTGGACTTTCTGTAAGAGGTTTGAACTCTGTGAATTTTTCCGAGTATTATAAAACACAGTTGAAGTGTATTCGGGGTTAATTTGACGTTTATGTACGAATATATTTAACTCGGAGTTAAGAAATTTAAACCAAGCCGAGTCCGGATAAGGATTAACGAAGTCGGCCTTAAAACCGCGACTCACCGCGATTGACCGCGATCAACCGCGATACACCGCGACCGGCCGCGCTCGCGGTAACGTCTTTTGCTGAGCAGTGTCGTCTTCCTCAAAGGCGGTTACTGTAGCTCTGTTCCTTTGATTTTTCTGGAAGGACAGGTGGCTCTCCAGCTGGCTTGGCTTGTGTTCCCTTGTTTCATGCGTGTTTCCCTTGGTGAGTCTCAGATTTTCAGTATAAAAGGGGGTGGAACCAATCCGAGAGTTGCCTTCGTCTTCCTCCTTGAGCTCTCTCTTTTCTCTAGTTTTTGCCCACTGAAATTTGCCATTTTCATGCCTTTTGAGCTCGATTCGAGTGATCCCAAGGATTGGTGAAGCTTGCCCAAGTGTTAGGGAAGGCTTACAAGTGTTTTGTGATCGATTTGAATGCAAAACGAGGCCTCCACGAATCGGGTAAATTCCCCTCCCCGCCATGGAAGCTGTCGAAGCTTTGCCACTGTTGATGAACCGCGACTGGCCGCGACTTGCCGCGATCGCGGTAAGGGCGTCCGAGTCGTGTCTCTTGTGGTTTGGCTTTGGGCTTGGCTCGATTCCTTTGATTTCTTTTCCTATTCTTTTAGATTCATATGTAAGTGTATGGAATCTAACTTAGGGTCTCATTTTGGATCGTTCCAATGGGATTTTTATCCAGGTTTCGTTCCAGATTCAAGATTCAGGACCCGTTCTTAAGAAGTTGTCTTAGCAATCGTCTATTCTAAGGCAAGTGTCGGTTCGCTCTTGCTCATCATTCCATACTTCAATTAATTATCAATTGTTTGTTGTTAATTAATTTGGGATGGTTTCTTGTTTATGTTGGGAACAGTTTTGATCAATTATTTGATAAAAGAAGTGATGTTATAATAGGTTGTATATTGCTAGATACAGCGCTATTATGTTCATAATGGTTTTGTTGTGGATTTTAAAGGTGAAATTCATATAAAAAGATTATAATAGGTTGCATATATTGTTAGTGGCAATGCTATTTTGATATATATATATATATATATATATATATATAGATTGTTAGATCTATGATGTTGGCCATGTTGGCTTTGATGTGGATTATAATTGTGCTGACTGTTAGTTAGCACGAGTATTCGTAGGAGCGCTTGGACTCTGCGAGGTCCATTCATTTCTTTATAACTGGCAAATAACAGGGCATTCAAGTCCCTATGCCAAACTTCTGGTCATGACCAACCGTGTTGTGGATTGAGGTTTGGACTCTGCGAGGTCCATTCCTTCGATGTATGTCCCTCATGACGACACATATATCTAAAAGCTTATAACGTGATGTGTGCTTTGGAATTTAATAAGATAAGTGCCGTTGTCACACATAATTAATATACCTTGGGCGAGTAGTGCAGCTAAGCGCTAGTGCAGTTAGGAAAAACTCGTCTTAGTTGTAAATCGCTCGTATGCGATGCTGTGATGATGTGTCAGTATGTTTGTTTAAGTTCCCCAACATTTGTCATATTTTCCTATAAGGCTCATTTCATTTGGAGTCTTCTTTTGGGATTGATTGTTGTGAGACTCGGTCTCCAGAATCTTCTCTTGTTCATGCTGTTTTATATATTCTAGTAGGAGTATGATGGTTGACTATTGTACTCCGTTATTATTCGAGGGACGATGAGTCTAACCTAATACGACTGCTTTGAACCACTCTGCTTTGTACCCTTGCGTAGTCTTTCATTAGACTGACCAACCTTTATATTCCTTGCATGGTTGGCTTGTGTCATCCGTCCGATTCGGCACATCAGATAAATTAAGGATTTGAGAAGGCTAGAAGTGACTAGAAGAATGAACGATGTTTGATAAACTATTTTGTTTAAGATTTCCGCTGTGTATTATTGTATTTTGTTAAGATTTCCGCTGTAAACTTTGCTGTTATGCATTTTGTTGTACGTGGGAATGGTTGTATTCCCAGTACATTAACTTTGTAAAAGTTGTAATATATGGCAATATAAGTCGTGATTTGATTTTATATCAACTGTAAAATCATGGGGTGACTTCGTGATGTTGAATCCGGGGTCATCGGCGGTAATACTTTCAATTGTCAAAATCTTGCGATTTCGGGGTGTTACAATCTCCAAGTACAAGTATGTGATACTGCTTGTCGGGTGGACGGTCCGACGATGTGCAAGTTGTTCCCCAACTCGCTTACCGGGGCAGCCCTGACGTGGATGATCAATCTCCCGACGGGAAGCATCGACAATTTCACCCAACTAGAGGAGTCGTTCCTAACACACTTCGGGAGTTCGTGGAGGAGGCGCCGTGGATTGCAAGAAATCTTTGCCCTAAAGCAATAGGAGGCCGAGAGCCTAGCTTCTTTTGTCAAAAGGTTCACGACCGAAGTCATACAGGCCTGCGATTTTGACGAGAAGGTAGCAAAGATTGCATTCATCCAAGGGCTAGCAAACTCAGATTTCAAGTTCTCGGTTACCAAGAAGGAGCCTGCAACCTACGCCAAGCTACTAGACAAGGCCAACACCCACATTGGAGCTGAAGAGATGGCAAGCCTATACCGCGGTCCCCTGAGTGCACCTCGGAATGAGCCTAAAGGGCGGTACCACGGGCCATGGGAACCAAGGAGGCCTCCCGCCGCAGACAAAGGGAAAGCCCCAGAACGCGTTCTAGTGCACACAGTGTCAATGGACCCGCCAACTCAGCAACCCAATCCCTATCTCAATCGCTCCCGATCTCATGCAGCACCCCAACAAGGCCAGCCCCCCAGAAATTCTGATCCTACCACCAGTCCAAAGAGCACGACACTCGCGAGTGCAGATGGTATGGGTCCCCAGCAAAAAAAGATGACCTTGGGCTCCCCGTTTGCCAGTGGCTACAAAGCCATGAGCCGCGGAGCCGGCATGAATCAAGGGCCACATCCTCTACCCCTACCGTGGAGGGACAACTTCTCTCCCCTAGACGGGTTCATGGGGACAATCGCAGGGGGTGTGAGCCCCTAGGGGGACAACATGAGAACAACACGAAGGTATGCATGTGGAGAAAGGCATAGCTCTACAATGCAGTGCTCAGCATAGCCAACAACGCGCCGATAGGGCACCAACTCTCATTCACAGAAAAAGACGTCGAGGCTATGGACGCCCCTCACTATGACCCATTGGTCATACATGCCCAATTCGGGACTAAGCTCGTTAAGAGGGTCCTCATTGATACAGAAAGCTCCATCGATATCCTGTACTGGGATGCCTTCTTGCAACTAGAGATCCCGCACGCAGAACTCCGGCCCACTGATTGCACACTAGTTGGTTTCTCGGGGGAGAGGGTCAACGTCTTTGGCATCATCACCTTGGACCTCATCCGAGGTGACGAGGGAAGCCCGCATAGGTCTGAATCGATGGATTTCATGGTCATGAGGATACCCTCTACGTACAATGCAATCTTGGGGCGAGTGTCCCTCAACAAATTCCAGGCAGTGGCATCAGTATACCACCTCAAGGTGAAATTTTCGTTCCATGGGGACGTAGAAGAATCAAAGGTCTAGCAAGCTGAAAGCCGGGCATTCTATTTAACCACCCTAAAGGGGAAGGGCCTCGCATAGCAAGTTTTGAAGGTCCACGAGCTCGGTTCAGGAGCAGGATCCTCGGAGGGAGTCCATGAGCAAGTCGACTTGGAAGTACATGAACAAGTCCACCCGATCGTCGAAGATGAGGAAACAAGGTCAATAACTCCTTTCGACAAAGAGAACGAGAGACTGTTCTTAGGGACCCGCCTGGGTGTGAACGACCAAAAGCAAATCAAGGAGCTATTGGGGAAGTCCAGAGACATGTTTGCATGGACACCGAAGGACCTAATTGGCATTCCCCGGACGCTGATGACCCATAGCTTGAATATCTTCCAGGGAACTAAGCCCATGGGGCAAAAGAAGCGAAAGCAAGCATTCGATAAGGCCGAGGGGGCCCATGAAGAAATTCTCAAGCTCTTGTTAGCCAGATTCATCTGTGAGGTGCAGTATCCTTCATGGCTAGCCAACGGGGCAAATGGCGAATGTGCGTAGACTTCACCGACCTGAATAAGGCTTGCCCCAAAGACAGCTACTCGCTTCCCTCTATTGACCGCATGGTAGACTCCACCGCGGGACATGAGGCCCTAAGCTTCCTCGATGCATATTCCGGCTACAACTAGATCAAAATGAACCCCCGTGATGAAGAGAAAACGACTTTAATTACAAAGGCGAGAACTTATTGCTATCGGGTCATGCCCTTCGGCCTTAGGAACGCGGGAGCTACTTCTAGAGGCTCGTAGACTGCATTTTTCGCGACCTGAGAGGCAAGACGGTAGAAGCCTATGTGGATGACATTGTCGTGAAGATTCGATACACTTCTGAGCATGCGACCGATCTTCGTGAGGTCTTTAGTACCCTAAGAAGCATTGGAATGAGTTTGAGTACCGAGAAGTGTGTTTTCAGAGTACAAGCATGCAAGTTTTTAGGCCTTTTGGTCAGCACTAGAGGAATTGATATTAACCCAGAGAGGGTTGAAGCTATCTTGGCTATGACTGCCCCGCGGAACGTTAAGGAGGTGCAATGTTTCCTGGGTGCGGTGAACTACTTAGGCATGTTTTGTGCCTGACTGTAAAAAAGAAGTCTCCCCTTCTTCAAGGCCCTTCGCAAGGTCCACAACTTTGAGTGGACATCGGAGTGCGCGGCAGCCTTCGAGGACTTGAAGAGCCACTTGAAGCGATTGCTTACCCTGGCGGCACCCGCGCCTAGAGAATAGCTCCAACTCTACATCGCGGCGGGGGATACTGTAGTCATCGCCGTCATTATGAAAGACGCTGGAGTGCCAGTCTACTTTATGAGCCCTTTCAGGCAGGATGACAAGGTGGGTAGTCGAGCTCTCTGAGTTTGACATTTCATATAAGAGTCACCCCGCTATCAAGGCGCAATCTCTTGCCGAATTCTTGGTCGAGGCCAGCTTGAGGGATGAGGCCATTGCGGAAGCAATATGGGCGCTGACTTGTTGGGTACTCTTCTCCGATGGAGCGGTGAATGAAGGAGGCCGTGGAGCCGGATTGGTGCTCACGTCCCCCGGAGGAGATGTACTGGAGTATGTATTGGCCCTAGAATTCGAGGTCACCAACAATGAAGCGGAGTATGAAGAGCTCTTGGCGGGTATCAAACTGGCCCTCGTGAATGGGACCCAGAGCCTGACTTGCTACAACAACTCTGAAGTGGTAGTCAAACCGGTGCAAGGAACCTACGAGGCAAGAGCCGGAACTTTACCTGAGTATTGTGAACGAGTGAAGACGCTGACTAAGGGTTTACGCCAGTTTGAGATACATTACATCCCGAGATCTGAAAATGCGGCAGCGGAAGCCGTGGCTAAGCTCGGTTCCCGGCCGGCCGGTTGTACTACTGGTGTGGCCCGTGTGGAAAGCAAGAGTTGGCCCGCCATTCAAATGCAAGTCATGTCGATCAACAAAACCCCCGATTGAAGGAAACCCTTGAATGAGTACTTGGAAAAGGGAGCATCCCCTTCCGACAAGGCCGAAAGGCGTAGATTGCAAGTATGAGCCTCACGCTTTTACATGAAAGGGGCAGGTTGTACAAGAAAGGCTATAACTCGTCGGGTCTCAAGTGTGTCTCACTGGAGCAAGGCCGCCAGCTCACGGAGGAGATTCATGACGACATATGCGGTCGCCATTTTGGGTGGAGGACCCTTACTCACAAAGCCCTACGTGCTGGACATTTTTGGCCCACCATGAGGGTAGATGCCATGGAGGTCTCCCGGTCATGGAACCCTTGTCAAGTCCATGCATATGCCATCTTGCAACCTGGACAAGAAATGAAGATATTGAGCGCCCCTTCTCCGTTCGCCATGTGGGGAATGGATCTCTTCGGCCTTTCCCCCGTGCCCCCGGGCAGCTGTAATACATCCTTGTGGCCATTGATTATTACACAAAGTGGATCGAGGTAGATGCCCTAGTGACCACTGCAGTCGAGAAGGTGAAGAAATTCCTTTGGCAAAACATCATATGTCATTTCGGGCTACCCCAAAACATTGTCACCGGCCGAGGGCCCCAATTCAACACAAAGAAGCTAAGAATGTTCTGCGATGACTTGGGCATCCGCTTTCGCTTCACCTCTGTAGCCCATCCCCGGACAAATGGCCAAGTAGAGAACGCGAACATGCAAATTTTATCCGGCTTGAAGAAAAGACCCGACAAAGCACAAGGGCGTTGGGCATAAGTCCTCCCGCTCGTCCTTTGGGCCAATCGAACCACACCAAGAAAAGGAACCGGCGGGACCCCGTTTTGCCTAGCATATGGAGTCGAGGCAGTTGTCCCGGTAAAGCACCTTTTCCCGAATGAGAGGATTTTGCATTACAATGAGGAGGGAAACAACGAGAGAATGTCCGCGGAGTTGCAATTAAGAGAGGAAATGCGAGAAATGGCCGAGATCTGCGAGGCCGAGTACAAGAGAAGAATTGTTGTGCACAACAACAAGAAAATCCTCCCCTGATGCTTCAAGAAGGCGGATATCGTCTTCAGAAGAATGGAAGGCGGGAAGCTAGACCCAAGATGGGAAGGCCCTTACATCATCTCGCACCAAGTGGCTGAAGAAGCCTACAAGCTCAAAAGAGAGGACGACAACCTGGTCCCAAACACAAGGAACGTTTTGCGTCTGAAGAGGTATTTCTCGTGAGCAAAAGAACGTCTAGAACGCCTGAGATAGAGCAACACCTATGTAAGCCCTAGCGGCATGTATAATTTAAGTGCACTAGCGAGGCCGATTTGTGGTCGGATCTTTTGTTAAAGCCCCACGAATATTAAGCACCAAAAGCGCGAGTCAGGAAAGCAATATTGAGCAATGCTAAACACTGATCAAGCAATAAAATGCAACATTAAGCCCGTGAGGGGGCAAGAGCAACAAAAAGCAACATTAAGCCAAGGAGGGGGCAAGGGCAACAAAAAGCAACACTAAGACCGGGAGGGGGCAAGAGCAATATAAAGCAACATTGAGCCCATGGAGGGGCGAGAGCAATACTAAAGCAAGATTGAGCAATATAAAGCAACATTGAGCCCATGAAGGGGTGATAGCAATACTAAAGCAAGATTGAGCAATATAAAGCAACATTGAGCCCGGGAAGGGGCGAGAGAAATATTAAAGCAAGACTGAGCAATATAAAGCAACATTGAGCCCGAGGAGGGGCGATAGCGATATTAAAGCAAGACTGAGCAATATAAAGCAACATTGAGCTGGTGAAGGGGCGAGAGCAATATTAAAGCAACAAAGAGCAATATAAAGCAACATTGAGCCCGAGGAGGGGCAAGAGCAATATTAAAGAAACAAAGAGCAATATAAAGCAACATTGAGCTCGTGGAGGGGCGAGAGCAATATTAAAGCAAAGAGCAATAAAAAGTAGGATCAAGACCGTAGAGAAAACAAGAGCAATGCCAAGCAATCAAACAACAAACGTTGAAGCCGTGAAGCAAGCGGGAGCAAAACTGAAGGATTAAGCGACGACCGAAAGCAACATGAATCAATACAAAGCAGCAAAACGGCAAGCGCGCAACACACAACCAGCGGGACAAGTCAAGTCGCACCTAGCAACATGCACGCAATAGGTATGCAACATGAGGACTTCAACGAGAGCAAGAAAACAAGTGGCGACAGCACCAAGGTCGTGGAGCCAGGTAAATGCAACAAAGAGGCAAAAGATCTACAATGATGCCCGAGCCCGCGGCGAGAACGGCGGCAAGCAACAAGGTAGTGGGAGGCTGCGAAGCCGATAAAACAAGGCAGTGATCACGGACAAGTACAGACAAACACGCAAGGGGCTTCACCTCGAAGCAACATGGAAGCCATAGTCGGGCACGCATGCCATGTAAGGCCAATCAAAGGAGAAGAGCAACACGAACAAGGGAACGTATGCAAGGGCCCGAGAAAATTAGCAACACAAAGAAAGGTCGACTACTCTAATAGCCCCACAGACTTCACTTGGTGCAACACTATAACACCCCCAAATTCTCCTTTGAAAGTATTACCGCCAGTGACCTCAAATTACACGTCTGGGGTCACCCAAGGCTAAATCATTTTATAACAACTATATAATAACACAAACTTTATTAAACGGTAATAAATCTGCCCCAAATAATATTCCGTCGCAAATTACATTTTACCGAATACGAAATATTTATCACAACGGAAGTCTTTGAAAATAAATAAAAACGCCACGACGGTCTTGATCATGCGACCTTCGCCAGGATCTCAACCTTTGAAATCACAAAACTTCAACCGCCTTCTCGTCGAGTCTATGCCTTCACTGATGCGGAAACTTACCTGATGTGTCGTATGAGACGGATGACACCAGACAACCATGCAAAGGAAAATAACCGGTTGGTTAGTCTAATGAAAGACTACGCAATGGTACAAATAAAAAGGTTCTAAGTAGTCGTATTAGGTTACACCCATCGCTTCTCGAATAATAGCCGATGACGACAGTGAACCTCAACACTTCTACAGAAACATAAGAAAAAGAATGATCAAGAGAAGACTCCAAAGGAATTGAGTCTTATGGGAAACGTATGAAGAGAAGACTCCAAAGAAGTTGAGTCTTATAGGAAATGTATGGCAAGTGTTTGGGAACGTTTATAGTTTTCACACAAGCTTTTAAAAATGACTTGATCATTTGGGTCCAAGACCAACCTCACCGCGCAATGCGAATCCAGAATAGAAAGAAGACTTACTCTAACCAAAGCCCGGGCGGGTTCCAAGTTTTACTTCTCGCCCGAAGGTTCATTAATTATGTGCATAACCGCACTTATCTTATTTAGTTGTGAAACGCATATTCACGTTAAAGCTTTTATTGCATATCATCTCGATACGAGAGATATTTTGGGAATTAATCCCGATTATTGGCACCAGTTGTGTGCACCTACCCTGAATAAGGGTACAGTCATGACCAGATAGTAATAGGGCAAAATCCTCCTAATACCAGTTATAAAGAAACGACTAGACCTCGCAAGGTACATAGCGTCCCTACGAATACTCGTTCTAACTACATATTTTAAGTTCATACATAAATCCACACCAACACCATCATGGTAATATCATGTATAATAGCGTTGTTTCTAGCAATATATACAACCTATTATAGAATCATATTTTAACACATTGTTTTATCAAATCTGTTCCCAAACGAAAACCACACTTCATTCCAATTTAATTAACAATCAAGTAATTGATAACTAAAGGAAATATGGAATGATAAGCAAGAGCGAACCGTCACTTGCCTTAATCTAGATGAATCGAAGAAGTCGGGTTCCAAGATCTGGAGACTGGAATCTGAGTACGGATTCCTACGACGACGACGAGATAAAAGACAGAACCCTAAGTCAGATACGATATGAACGAAACGAGGATACAAAACGAATAAACGATACGAACAAAAGGGAGCAAATGCCTAAGCCACGGCCGTGGTTGCCAAAGCCACGATCGCGCTTGCTGGGCAAGCCACGGCCGTGGTTGCCAAAGCCACGATCGCGCTTGCTGGGCAAGCCACGGCCGTGGTTGCCAAAGCCACGATCGCGCTTGCTGGGCAAGCCGCGGTCGCGGTTAGTATATCCGCGGTTGCGGAATTCTGGGCAGAGCCGCGGTCGCGGAATTTCATATCCACGGTCGCGGTTCTCCCTTCCGACGACGGATTTGGAAGCGGACTCGAGCTTACCCAAGACGACGACGACGACTTCCTAACTTGGACGAAAGCTCACAACGACCACCACTTCCCGACTTCCCACGACTGCCAGCTACTTCCTCCGGCAACACTCCGACGATCTCTAGAAACTCCGGCGACGACAAGAACGAGAGAGAGATGAAGATGGATGATGGATGAAGAAGAGGGCTGCCTTGAGCTCCTTTTATAGCCAAGGATCCGAAGACGTTCACCCCCACACCGGCAGACCAACCGATTCGAGTTCCCCCTACCGGCGAGCGTTGAAGAAAACGTGGGAAAATCGAGTGTCGGCGCTCGAAAACAGAGGAATAAGAAGACGAACCAGAGAGCCGCGGTCGCGGAACTGCCGCGGTCGCGTCCCTGGGTCTTTTGGTCGCGGTCTTGCTTCGAGTACATGCTAAATTTTATTATTTTAGCACTCCCAAATATTTTATGACCCAAAATCTTATTAAACATATAATATTTCATTCAAAAGATTATTACAGAGGTTACAGAAATTGCCCAACACGTCTTCCTTACAAAATGACAGTTTGGGACTTTTAGGGGTTATTACAATACCCCCCCCCCCCTTCAAAAAAAGTTTCGACCCCAAAACTAGGCCGAAAACAGCTCGGGAAAACGACTAAGCATATCAGACTCAGTCTCCCAGGTTTCCCAAGTTACCTCCTCAGATCCTGACTTGGACCAGAGGATCCGCACCAATGGTACCACCTTGTTCCTCAAGTGCTTCTCATGGCGTTCGAGAATACGCACAAGTCTCTCCTCGTAGGTACCATTTGCCTGAATCTCGATGTCCTCATAACTCAGCACATAAGACACATCTGGCACATACTTCCTTAGCAGAGACACGTGGAACACGTTATGCACTGGATGCGCCGACGGTGGCAATGTTAAACGGTACGCTAAAGATCCCACTCTATCAAGGATTTCAAACGGTCCCATATAGCGAGGGTTAAGCTTCCCACGCTTGCCGAACCTGAACACACCCTTAGGGATATGCTCTTTCATTGCCGGCTTGATTTCTGCGTTTAATTCCACAGCCGTTTCCATTGATCAAGCTTTTAATGCTCTTGGCGAGATCTTTAGAATAGGTCGGATCCTACGCGTCTGAGGGATGTGCGACGCCTCCTCCTGGTTTCTCATGGCTTCCGACTCCGTTTGGATCTTGGCCCAACTTGCTCGCTTGATCTTCTTGGAGAATGATGGGCCCAACAATAGCCCTAAGTTGTTTTGGGCTCGAGGCTGCTATAGGATGGAGTCCAAACAACTTCTCCTCACACGATCTCCACCTTCCGATTTTGGCGCGTCAGACGAGGGCTATGTGGCGGTAATCGTGCGACATGATGGGACGTTTATGCAACCTGCCATCTTCCTCCATAAATTCGAACCAGCCTTCTGATGATTTGACTTTGTCTTCTTCCTTTGTTTCTTCATCTGGTAGGTTTCTTTGGGTTCTCAAAAATTGCTCTTCGATTTCCTCCTCTCTCCGTTTTGGAAATGGTTTCCAGCGAGTCTTCTGAGTCGCCTACTACTCGCTCGATCTCGAGCAAGAACGAGGTTTCCCCCCCCCCCTTTCATTTTGAAGGAGGCAGACGCTCTGACGGGGACTTTGTCGGAGGAGGAGTTGGAGCAGATCCTCCAAGTCGGAGGCTTTCCTCCTGAGACGGTTGCGAGGTTGCCGTATCCGGACGAGAGGGCTGCCGCCCGTTATGAAGGATGGGTTTGTTTTCAAGCTTACCCGTTTAGGGTTGGCCATAAGTTTCCTTTCTCCCCCCTTGTTAGGGACTTCTTAGCGACTCTGGCGCTTGCGCCGTGTCAAGTCATGCCACAAGCGTGGTGAATTCTTAGGGTTCTGGACTTGTTGAACGTTCAGTTTGGGGCCGATTTTAACTTCGACGCCCTATGGTACAACTACTAGCTGGGGTCAAAGAGTTCTTCTCGCGTCCAGTTGCATATTCGCCCGGGTCGAAAGCCTCTGGTATTCAATTTGGATGTAAACGACCGTGGTTGGGGGTCGAAGTTTTTCTTTGTCGAGCGTTCGTCTCTGGAGAAGGGGGGTGACTGTTTGTTATTATTGTCGGAGTGGTGAGTCGAGAGTATGTTTTCGACCTCTCTTTGCCTGTCTTTTTATGTGTTTTAACCCATTGCTTTAACTCTTCTTTTTTGTAGTTCCTGAGGCTGAGGAGTTGGAGGTAGACATTCAATCGGAGGGTCTGACAAAGATCATTCTTAGCATCCCTGCGTCGGAACGGAAGTTTGTGAACGTCAATTTGTTGTCGACTTCTCCTACTACTCCGGACGTTATGTCGAATGTTTCGTCATCTAGGGTCAAGTGTGAGTTTTTGTTTGGCGCTTGTATATTCTTTTTCTGTTATTTTATCGTCTGCTTGTGATTCACGTATTGTCTGTCGTGTCATCGTCTCCGGCTGGTCGGTCGAGTGCCTGTTTGAAGGGAGTGTTTGGGAAGGGCCTGATTGAGCAAAGGATGGCGGCGGCCAGGGCCTCGTCGAGTAAATCGATGCCGGCGGAGTCGTCGCTCCCGACCAAAGTCGGCTCGAAAAGAAAGGCAAGCGTTTCTTCCGGCGACGTGAAGGTGATGGAGACTCCAAAGAAGAAGGGGATGGCTGCTCGTGGAGTCGAGAAGGTCGACGTGGTCGGTCGATCGATTGCTGACATTTTCCATGCCCAGGACCCGACTTTGAAGTCTGAAGTCGATGCCGTCTCTCCCCTGGACTGTATTGGTGAAGCGGGGTGCTCTGCGTGGAAGGTAAGTCATCTTGATGTGTCTTTATTTTCTTACAGTCGGATGAAACTTTGATTGGCTTTGTTTTCTTCTAGACTTTTCAGTACCTCTTGGGGGCGTATTCTGGTGTCAAGGTAATGGTCGCTAAGGCTGAGGATAGGGCTGCTAGGTCAGAGTCCGACCTAGCGTCTTTGAAGACCAAATTGGAGGGAGATGAGAGCCGTTGTAGGGACGTCGAGTGTCGCTTTACCAGAGAGCTAAAGAAGCGTGAAGATGATCTGGACGCTTGTCGAAAGGAGCTTAGTAAGATTCAATCGAGTGTCGAGGAGAAGGTGAAGCAGGCTAGGATCGAGGATGGTCGGGTAGCTGGCGATGTAGGCGCTTTTTATGCGCTAAAGTCGCATATTGAGATGATCGAAGAGTTTGAAGAGGGTAAGCACGGGGCCTGGGATTTGAAGGCGGAGAAGGAGACCATGGATTCCCTGTGTCCGAAGGGAAATCCGGGCTCGGAGCTCTTCCATTTGGCTGGCGTCGGAGAAGAATCCCTAGACGGCAGCGCTGGTGAGGATGAGGCCCACTCTGGTGACACCGTGCGGATTGAGCCCCAGCCTTCTCCTGGCCTGATCCCTGCTGAAGGTAATGTCACGAACCCTGACCCTTGACTGTTCTTCGTAATTTGATTTATGACCCCACCTGTGTGTGGGTAGGATATTTTCTATTTTGGCGACCCGTCTACCATTGTGGGTCGCAGAATGTGTTTATGGATAATTTGGAGTCCTACGCGTGTGTAGGCGGACGATGTGTTTTGGCGACCCGTCCACCATCGCGGGTCGTATGTATGTAAAAAATGCTTGGACTTTTATTTGATATAATTTGATGTGTTACAAAGGATCGTACATTCATGTGTTCGTATGTTCCGTCAGACTCTTCGAGAGGAGTTTGTTGTTGACGCCTTTTGTTTGTCTATCGAGTTCGCCCGTGTGCTCCGTCGAGTAGGGTTTGCCGTATGTATGTAAAGAAGGAGGCCTGCAAATGTATGTGTTTGTGTTTAGTCATGACTTTATGCCGAGGAGGAAAGCAATATGTCTTTATTGCGTAAACGTAACAAGGTGTCTTAACCTTATGTATTGTGTAAGGCAGGCGGTGTGCCGACGTGCCTGTGTTGTTCATCTCCCCGTGTTCCGATCGATCGTGTAGATGTAGTGCAAGCGCTTTCGTTTGTGACTGGATCCAGTGTGTATGTTGATGTCGTCTTGTACTTAGGTTTGCAAGGGAAATGTCCTTGCCAGATGTAAATGCTCAGTTTCAAGAAATAGAGTTATGCTTGTGACAACAAGTAATGTACGACAGGCGAAAGGATGTTAGCACCTTACCTTACTAGTTTAGAAGTGGTATAACTTTAGGTGTGTTGCGTTCCAACTTCTCGGGATTGGTCGTCCATCTTTGTCTTCTAATTGATATGCTCCTTGTCCGACTACTTCTTTGACTAGGTAGGGTCCTTCCCACTGAGGTGCGAGTTTTCCGTCGGTCGGATTCTTGGTATTCTGTAATGTTTTTCCGAGGATCCAGTCTCCAACTTTAAAGACCTTGGCTCGAACGTTCTTGTTGTAACTTCTTGTGACCTGTTGTTGGAACCTGACCATTCTAATCCTGGGTTTTTCTCTAGTCTCATCTGCCATGTCCAAGTTGTGTGCTAGTTCGACGTCGTTCTGCTTGTTCGTCTGAAGGTTGTAACGGGCAGTTGGAATCAATAACTCGGTGGGGATGACTGCTTCGCTTCCGTAGACGAGTAAAAATGGCGACTGTCCAGTCGCGTTCTTTGGAGTGGTCCTGTCGGACCAGAGAATGAATGGGAGTTTGTCTGCCCATTTGCCTTTAGCCCCTGTGAGGCGTTTCTTAAGGTTGTTGATGATGGTTTTGTTGCTGGACTCGGCTTGTCTGTTGGATTGTGGATACCGAGGGGTGGAGGTGACCAATTTGATGTTCCATTGGTCGCAAAAGGCTCGAATCTTATGACTGATGAACTGGGAGCCATTGTCGCATACGATTTCTGATGGGACGCCAAATCTGCACAAGATATTGCATTTTATAAATGAAATGACGTGCTGATCTTTTACCTCTTGGTAGGCTTCAGCTTCGATCCATTTAGAGAAGTAATCTGTCATGGCAAGGAAGAAGACTCGTTGACCCGATGCAGGTGGGAGTTTCCCGACGATGTCCAGTCCCTATCTCATGAAGGGCCACGGTGCCAAAGTCGGATGGAGGAGTTCTGAAGGTTGATGAGGAACGGGTGCGTGTCGTTGACAGGCGTCGCACTTCTTGGTGTACTCCATCGCGTCTCTATTCATCGTGGGCCAATAGTATCCGTTTCGCAAGGCTTTTCCCGAGAGGCTTCGTCCGCCGGTGTGGTTTCCGCATTCTCCTTCATGTAATGATTGTAAGATACGTCCGACTTCTAGAGTCTTGAGGCATCGTAGGAGTATCCCTGTGACAGATCTTTTGTACAAGATGTTATTTATGGTATCGAAAGAAAGTGTTTGTACCTTCAGCCTTTTGCTTCTGTTTTGTCGTTGGGTAGGATGCCGTCTCTTAGCCATTTGACGTAAGGTAGTGTCCAATCGTAATGAGCGCTGACGATGTCTTCTTCTGGTCGGTCGCCTATTTCCATCGTGACAAGTTCCTCTAATGGTGTGACCGACTCCTTGGGTGTTTCCGAGACAGCTAGTGTCATGACATGTGACAATGGGATGTTTGGAAATTCCTTTGGATCCAGGACGGACCCCAGGTTGGCTAGTGCGTCAGCTTGAGAGTTGAGATCTCTGGGTACCTGTCTGATGTCAAATGTTTGGAATTGGTCGATCAACCTTTTGGCCACTCCCAGGTAAGCTATTATCCTGACGTTCTTTGCACTGTACGACCCTTGTATTTGGTTTACGAGAGGGAGTCGCAAGTGACTTCAATTTCCTGGACTCCTAGGTCACGGGCCAGGATGAGCCCAAATATAAGTGCTTCGTATTTAGCTTTGTTGTTGGTCACGTCTCATTCGCATCTTACGGCCTGGGATATCTTGTCGCTTTGTGGCAATTTCAGCACGACCCCTAGCCCCGATCCTCTGGCGTTCGACGCACCATCTGTGTGGAGCTCCCATTTACCTATTTCCCCCGTCGTGAGTAACTGTGTTGCTTCTTTGGTGGCTTCTTGCTCTAGGGTTGGGTTGAAGTCTGCCACAAAGTCAGCCAGGGCTTGCGACTTGATCACTGTTCTGGGCTCGTACTCGATGTCATAGCCGCTGAGGTGTATGGCCCACTTGGCCATTCGTCCTGTGAACTCAGGTTTCCTCATGATTGCTCTCATGGGATGATTAGTGCGGACAATTATAGTATGGGATTTGAAATATGGTTTGAGTTTATTCGATGCCATCACCAGTGATAGTACAAGTTTTTCTAGGGACGAGTACCTTGTTTCTACTAGCAGTAATGTTCGACTGACATAATATATCGGCAATTGCTTGCCATCCTCTTCTCTGACCAGTACTGCACTTACGGCGGACTCCAATACTGCTAGATATAGCAATAGTGGCTCGTCGTCCTTGGGTTTGGTTAGCAGCATTGGACTGGCAAGGTATTGCTTTAAGTCTTGAAATGCGCCTTCATGCTCTTCCGTCCACTGAAAGGATTTGTTCTTCTTGAGAGCGTCGTGAAAGGGTTTGTACTTGTCGGATGACTTCGAGATGAATTTGTTCAGAGCTGCTATCCGACCTGTCAATTTTTGCACGGCCTTGATGCATCGGGGGGATTGGAGGTTGATGAGGGCTTTGACCTATTCTGGGCTGGCTTCTATTCCTCTTTGCGTCACCATGTACCCCAAGAATTTTCCTGACGACACCCTGAAAGAGCATTTCATAGGATTTAATTTCATGGTATATCTTTTTAGTACCTCGAAGCTTTTGCGGAGGTGGTCGATATGATCTTCCTTCTTCTTTGATTTGACCAGCATGTCGTCGATGTAGACTTCCATGGTATCCCCAATCTGATCTTTGAACATCTTGTTGACCAGTCGTTGGTAAGTAGCCCCTGCATTTTTTAGTCCGGAGGACATTACTTTATTACAGTTGATACCTTGGCTTGTGATGAATGCCGTTTTCTCTTGTTCTTCTGGTTCCATGAGGATTTGATTGTAGCCACTGAACGCATCCATGAAGGTTAACATCTCGTGCCCTGCCGTCGCGTCGACCATGGCGTGGATGTGAGGAAGTGGGAATGAATCTTTAGGGCAGGCCTTGTTGAGGTCGGTGAAGTCGATGCAGACTCTCCACTTGCCATTTTTCTTTTGGATTACGACCACGTTGGCTAGCCACTCGGGATAGTTGACTTCCCTGATCTTTCCTGTTTCCAACAAGCTTTTGACTTCGTCGTCGACAATCTTGTTCCGCTCTAGGGCGAATTTCCTGCGTTTTTGCTTTACAGGGGGGTGAGATGGATCGTTTGGATTGGCTTTGAGGGATCTAGTACGATCTCGTCGAGTTTTTCCATTTCGGGTTCGACGTATCGATTAGGTCTTTCGCCGATCTGTAATTGCTATGCGACCTTATGCTCGACGGCGCTTTTCAAGGAGGTGACGTAGCATTCCTTGGCTGCCCTCTGGTCTCCCTTGATTTCTTGAACTCCCCACTTGGTAGGGAACTTGATGATTTGGTGGTACGTCGAGGGTACTGCCTTCATAGCATGTATCCATGGCCTGCTAAGAATGCAATTATAGGGAGATGGGCAGTCTAGGACTATAAATTTCACCTGCTGGTTTACTCCCCCGGCGTATGTCGTAAGAACGATTTCGCCGATAGTGTGTTTGACTTCACCACTGAATCCAACTAGTGGAGTCGATTTCTTGATCAGGTCATCTTCGCCCAGACCCATCCCTTTGAGGGCATCGAAGGTCAAGAGATTGGTCGAACTTCCTGTATCGATTAGTACTCTACGTATCAAACAGTTCCCGATAGATAAAGAGATTACCAGACCGTCGTGATGGCTTTCCAATCCATCGGATTCGTCGAATGTGACCGTCGGAAGATCGGAGATCTTGTTTGGTCTGAACTTCGGCGCTTCGGGCTTACTGCCTTTGTTTTCATTTGCATGTCGTTTGACCGTGGAGTACATGTTTCCACATACGTCCGAACCACCTGAAATAGTATTGACAATTTTTTTGTGTACAGGAGACGGAGGTTTGTCTTGTTTTACCTGATCTTGTCGCTCCATGATGGCTTTGGCTCGTTCCGAGATTACGTCTCGCAGGAGCCCCTGCGCGAGCAACCTAGCGACCTCTTTACGCAAGGCGATGCACTCGTCCGTCGAGTGTCCGTGGTCACCGTGGAATTTGCACCATCGGCTCATGTCCTTTTTTACGTCTGGCCGGTCGCTCTTTCGGGGACATTGTTAGGAAACGGAACTCTGGAACTTCGGTTCCCCTGAGAGTTCCTTTCCTCAGTTTCTCTACTTTTGAAGATGACAAATATTTTAATACTAATGTTTTATCTCAAAGATGTGTTTAGAGGAACCACAGGACAGTTACTGAAACTATGGAAGCCAAACAAGATAAAGAAACCAAGCAGGCAAGCCAAAGGAACCCAGGTGTGCCCAGAAATGCAACACGTGACTTTGCGTTTCCCGAGAAATCTGGGAACACCAAACCTCGGACAAAAGGAGGTGGAAGCGACTTGAGAGAAGCTTCCAAAAGCCTGCCACCATCCAAGAGCAAGACTCCAAGATGCCTAGAACAATGAACCTCAGACAAAGGCACTGAAAGCGACAGCTCATAGAGATGTCACTATCCAGAAGACAGTTCTCAAGTGCCCAGATTGTTGAACCTCGGAAGAAGGAAGCTGGAGAATAACTTGGCTAAAGTAGTTGACTAACCTAGAAGGATTCTGAGCTGCCTAGGTTGTTTGCATATGTCAAATACAACGTGGACCAAGGAGAACCACACATCCTAGGGCAAGCTCGATCTGTGGGAACCAAGAGAAGTTTAAGCTGCGAAGAATCCTCTATAAAAGGAAGACTAACTCAAGGGTTATCTTAAAGCACTAAAATACGACTCACACACATTAGCAAATATCCAGTGTGAACCTTCAAACAAGATCATCAAAGCAAACCGAGATCAAGAGGAACCAGTCAAGGAATAGAAGAGCTGAGTGCTAAGTTCCAATGACTGTAAGTGATAGTTCCTAGATGCGAAGGTCTGTTTCTTGGATTGATTATTGATTGTGTTAAGTTATCTAGGATTGCCTAACTGTGTGTAAGGCAAAGAAACCGTGTGTTTGTTCCTAGGATAAGCTGTAACCAAAAGAGATAAGAAATCAAGAAGTAGACCTTGAGATCCTTTCGAAAGAAAGGTAGTGGTTTTTATCCTGGATTGCTAGTTGGCAATCAAAGGTTTCCACTATAAGGAACTTGTCATTTGTTTGATTATTTATTTCCGCTGCGAAGGGAACTTAGAATCGATATTCTGAGTTCCTTAAGTTATTATCTAACAATAACGATCCTACAATTGGTATCAGAGCGGGAAAAGCTCTAGATCTTTGTTAAGTTTGCAGATCATGTCTCAACCAATCAAGTTTGAGCTCGGAATCTCCACCAACAAGCCACATCTCTGAAAGAAAGGAGAAGAAACATGGTGGGAAAAGTGCATGGAAAGCCACATCAAGACCAACGACTACCAATGTTAGAGGATAGTCGAAAATAGAGATGGCTATGTCGATCTTACCATGAAGGAAGAAGATTGGAAACCAGAACACTATGTCATCATGGAGAAGAATGCCAAGGCCAGGCAGTTCATCCTCAATGGATTGGACAGAGAAGACATGGACAAGGTCATAGGCATCAAGATGGCGAAGGAGATGTGGAAAGCTCTCAAGGAGATGCATGAAGGAAGTGATGAACTAAAGCAAAGCAGAAAGTTTGCTTTGGAAGGAGAATACCACACCTTCAAAATGATGGAAACTGAGACCATCTCAGAATACTACTCCCGCTTCAACAGATTGATTGGAAAGCTAACAGCGGCGGGAGTCGACCTTGATGAAGTTTCCAAGTCCCTGGTGATCATCAATGGACTCAACTCCAAGTTCACCCTTCTCAAGGGAATCATGAAGAACACTCCAGGCATCCAATCCCTTCCCTTGACTCAAGTAATAGGGAAACTGGAGGTTGAAGAAGGAGAGCACACCAAAGCCAATGCCGATAAGAAACTGGAGAAAGGAATTGCCCTCAAGATCTCCAAAGCCTTTTCTAGGCTCGAGATGGAGCAAGAGAATTTAGACCTGGAAGAAGAAGAGGACGAGCTAACAGCCCTCTTCTCAAAGAATATCAAAAAATTCTTTGTGAAGGGAAGGTTCCAAAAGGGCAGTTCCTCCCACAATGGACCCAGAAGGGATCTCAGAGAAGTATCTTGTTACGAGTGCAAAGAAAAAGGACACTATGCTAAGAACTGTCCCAACAAGGAAGACTTCAAGGAAGAAGAAAGACCTCAGAAAAAGAAGGCTCTCGTAGCCTCATGGGGAGAAGACTCAGATGAGGAACTGGATCTGAGTGACTTCTCTGGAGGAAGATGTCTCATGGCAAAAGGAGACTCAAGCGACTCAGAAGACCTTGAGGTAACTTCTGACGATCTCTTAAAATCCCTAGCTGATTGTGATAAGAAACAACTTCTTAAGATCATAAAGAAACTAGGAAAGGAAACCAGTTCCCTTCAACAGAAACTTGATGATTGTGAAGATGAAATTGCTTGCTTGATTGTTGAGAATTCTGTTTGGAGTAAGAAACTTGATGAAACTGAGAAAGACCTAGCTGAAACTCAATCCAAACTCATTGATATTAGGAATGTGCATGCTAGTCACCTTAAAACTTGCAAATCTTGTGATGAAACTAGCATAGATTATGTCAAAGTTCCCTTGCATGCTAACTTACCTGGAAATGACATGCTTCAATCCATAATTGATAGATTGGACATTCTCACTGATTCTATTAATGAAAAAATGATAAATCAAACTGTTTTTGTGAGACAACGTCATGAAATAGGATATGTCAACAACAAAGGGAACAATGATGCTGAAAATGAAAAGGCTAGGCGAGAACTTGTTGAGATGAATGAGAACCTCAGTACTGCTCTTGCCACTTCTCGTGATAGGAATCAATTCCTATCAGAGAAGATCATGGTTCTTGAGAACAAGGCTGAGGTTGCCAAACGTCTAAATGAAAGTTCTCAAAGTCCTAAGAAGGAACCTAAGGGAAAAGAAAAGATGGTTCCTGAAAAACAATGGTTCACCAATTCCTTTGCTCACAAAAGATATATTGACATGGCCCATAGCAAGGTTAGAAACAATGTTGATTTTAACAAAAGGAAAACTGAAAAACCTTTTAGGCCAGGAAAAGGAAAATATGGACATGTTGTTTACAATCGTTTGTGTACCTACTGTGGTAAGAATGGTCATTACAACACTGATTGTGCTAAGAAAAGGAACTTTGAAAAGGAGAAAAGTACTCATTACCATGAAAGGAACCAGTTCCCTGGTTATTCACAGACTCGCAATGCTAATCCCCCCCAGTAAAGCCAAGCTTCGCTGGGTTCAGAAATCTTAGTTCCCTTATGTGCAGAAAGAAGAGAGGCAACCTCAACTATGGTACATCGACAGTGGTTGCTCATGCCATATGACTGGAAGAAGAAATCAAATGACCTCTCTTCAACCTATCCAAGGAGGGAACATATCCTTTGGAGACAAAAGCAATGGGAAAATCTGTGGAATAGGAACTGTGAAACTCAACGATCACATTCAGGTAAACAAAGTTCACCTTGTTGATAATCTTGGTTTTGACCTAATAAGTGTGTCACAGCTGTGTGATCAAGGAGACAATAAAGTTAGATTCAGATCAAACGAATGTCCAGTCCTTGACTCCTCGGGACAAATCATCCTAAAAGGAAAAAGATTCAACAATGTCTACATAATTGATACATCCTTTGTTCCCAAGGAGAAACTTTGTCTCTCAACTGTGAATGACCAAGCTGATTTGTGGCATCAATGCCTCGGTCATGCTAGCACCAAGCTGATTCAAAAGCTACACTCAAAGGAGCTAGTCAGAGGGCTGCCAAAGCTAAGTGGCACATCTAAGGAATTGTGCTCTCACTGTGTAAAAGGGAAACAGGCTCGTAGTTTCTTCAAGTCCAAAAATATGGTAAGCACCTCAAGGCCTCTTGAACTCATCCACATGGATCTGTGTGGACCCATGAGAGTTCAGAGCCTAGGAGGGAACATGTATATCTTTGTTCTTGTCGATGACTTCTCTCGCTTTACTTGGACCATCTTTATTAAATCTAAGAGTGAAGTTATTGACTGCTTTAAAGATCTGGTTCCCTTGTTAGAAAAATCTCTTGATTGTTCACTCAATGCTATTCGGTCTGACCATGGTACCGAATTCAAAAATGGAGAATTTCTAACCTTTTGCAGTGAGCATGGAATTGATCACAACTTCTCTGCACCATACACTCCTCAACAAAATGGAGTAGTGGAAAGGAAGATCAGAACTTTGGAAGACATGGCTCGGACTATGCTGATCTCAAGTGGACTCTCTCAATCATTTTGGGCTGAGGCGATCAACACAGCTTGCTACATCATCAATCGAGCCATGCTTCGCCCAATCACAGAAAAGACACCCTATGAGCTCCTAAGAGGAAGAGTTCCCAACATCTCACATCTGAGGGTGTTCGGATGCAAGTGCTTTGTGCACAACAATGGGAAGGACAATCTTGGCAAATTCGACCCAAGAAGTGATGAAGGAATCTTCATTGGATGCGCCTCGGGTAGCAAGGCGTACAAAGTCTTCAACAAAAAAGACTAAAAAGGTAGAAGAAAGTGTTCATGTTATTTTTAATGAAAAATCACTTGGAAAGATTGTGCAGAACACCACCAATTCCTTTGAAGACCCATTTCCCAAGTCATATCAAGAAGATCCAGATGAAGATGTCACTCCACCCAGTTCCTGTCCTGCTGCTCGGAACCCTCCAATGGCTCCTCCATCAGTTCCCATGAATAATGAACAACAATCCATTTCTGGGAACCATGAGCATGACGACAACATCTGTGGAGACTTCAATGACTCATCTTCCCACATGATCTTCAATGGAGAAGGTGATTCCAACCAGGAAGCTGAATGTTCAACTCAGAATGTCTCCACATCAAATGCTCTAGCTCCTAACAGAGAAAGAAGAGTCATCAAGCCTCCAGTCAGGTTCGATCATCTAACCTTCTTTGCCTTCAATGCCTTCCTGTCTATTGTGGAACCAAAAAACATAGGTGAGGCACTGAAGGATGCAGACTGGATCCAAGCTATGCAAGAAGAGCTCCATCAGTTTGAAAGGAACAAAGTGTGGCATCTAGTTCCCCGCCCCAAGGATAAGCACATCATAGGAACTAGATGGGTTTTCAGAAACAAGCTAGATGATACAGGAGCGGTGATAAGGAACAAAGCAAGACTTGTTGCTCAAGGATACAATCAACAAGAAGGCATTGACTATGATAAAACCTATGCTCTAGTGGCAAGGATTGAAGCAATAAGGTTGTTGATTGCTTTCGCATCACACAAAGGGTTCAAGTCGTTCCAAATGGATGTAAAGACGTCCTTCCTAAATGGAATTCTTCAAGAAGAAGTCTATGTCAAGCAACCACCTGGTTTTGAAGACGATGATCATCCAGACCATGTCTACTTCTTAGACAAAGCACTGTACGGCCTCAAGCAAGCTCCCAGAGCTTGGTATGATCGACTTGCCCAGTTCCTACTCTCAAATGGCTACAGGCGTGGAGTTATTGACAAAACTCTCTTCATCCTAGAAGAAAAAGGTAACATCTTAGTGGTTCAAATTTATGTAGATGATATTATTTTTGGTTCCACTGACCTGTCCCTTGTAGACAAGTTCAAAGACTTGATGAGCAGTGAATTCGAAATGAGCTTAATTGGGGAACTCACCTTCTTCCTCGGATTACAAATCACTCAAAAGGAAGATGGTATTTAAATTCACCAACAGAAGTATGTTAGGGAACTACTAAAGAAGTTCAAAATGGATTCAAGCAAGCCTCTCTCCACTCCCATCTCCACCATTGCTCATTTGGACAAGGACCACTCAAGTCCTCTAGTAGAAGAGAAACTCTATAGAGGTATGATAGGCTCACTCATGTACCTAACCGCTAGTCGCCCAGACATTGTTTTTGCTGTTGGCTTGTGTGCCAGGTTCCAATCTTGTCCAAGAGAGACCCACTTGGCTGTTGTGAAGAGAATACTCCGATATCTCAAGGGAACTAATTCACTCTGTATTTGGTACCCCAAAGAATGTCCCTTTGAGCTGATGGGTTTCACTGATGCTGATTATGCTGGATACCTGGTGGATAGGAAGAGCACCTCTGGAATGGCACAGTTCCTAGGCCCTTGCCTTGTGTCATGGGGTTCAAAGAAACAAGTCTCAGTCTCTCTCTCCACCACAGAATCCGAGTACATAGCTGCTGCCTCATGTTGTTCCCAACTTCTCTGGCTAAAGCAACAACTCGCGGACTTTGGTATGTCTTATGGTCCCCTCTCTATTCTTTGTGATAACACGAGTGCTATAAACATTTCAAAGAATCCTGTGCATCACACTAGGACCAAGCATATAGATATAAGACATCATTTTCTTAGAGATCATGTTGAGAAAGGAAACATCATTATGAATTTTTGTAGAACTGAAGATCAGGTTGCAGATATATTCACCAAAGCCTTGAATAGAGTTCCCTTCGAGAACCTTAGATTAGAACTGGGAATGATTCTTATAACCTAGTAGTGACTTTAGTTTAAAGGTTTCTTTCCAGTTCCCTTGATTGACTAGTTCAGATCTTTTTACTTGTCTTTGTCTTGGAATCTTCGTGTTATTTCTCTTGCGTTAAACCCTCATATCCATAATGGTTACTCAAAAGGCTTTGACAAAATTTTCTAGTTCTTCTCCTTGGATGTTCCTTTTTATTAAAATTCAATCATTGTCCAAGTTTCTTTGTTGGCCAAAAAGTCACAATCTGATCAAATTCTAACCCAACAATACAAGCCGAAATGATGATTGTGTACTATGACCCTCCTTGCCTCATTGCTCATTTTAATTCCCTAGGATCCATCTCTTAACCCTCTCTGGGAATTATTGTACAATGCGATAAATGGCCTCCTTGATTCCTTGTATGGGAACGTACTTTTCGGTTCCATGTTTTTAAACCCACATCAAAGTTCCCATATATTCCTCTAGTACACTGAAAATATCGCCAGAAAGGAACTAGGATGGGCTACCCCTTAAATGGCTAGTAAGAGAATTGCTCCTCCCAAGACAGTTTATGGCAAATCTCACAGCGTCAGAGACGTCTTCTCAGCCTTGAACAGTTGCCATTTTGAGCATCTAATCTTTGAATTTGTGACCGTTGCAAAGGCGTAAAAGCTTCAACAAAATTAGCCGTTTCAACTCTTCAGAGTTCCCAGAAATATCTCCAATGGCGTGATTCTCAACGACTCCAAAATTGCTCAAGGGTTATTTAAGGTTTCCTATTTGATTGAGCCGAGCACTCTGTTCTCTCACGCCTTCTCTCAATCTCATGTTCACCCGTCTCTCTCAAAACACAAAGCTCATCAAATGGCCAAGAAAAACTTCAATCTTAACCTTGCTCAATTGGAGGTAATTAGGCCGATAAGATAACAACAGGCCAAGATGAAGGAACTGCAGAAAAGAAGGAAACTGAAGAGGAGGCCACTACGCTGCCATAGGAACGTCTCTCCTAGTTCCCAGTGCTATAACATCACAGTGTGCTAGTAGTTCCCTAGGGTCCTACTCCCCTCTTCTATCCTTATTTTGTCTAATGTCAAGTTGGTTGTGCTCTTTTGTTTCTCTTTTCACTATGCATCTCTGGGCAATGTTCTTGACTTTAATGATTAATGAACTCTTATGGTAATGTTTCTAATGCATCATTTGTCTTTGCCTTAAGTTTCTATTATGTTCACTGTCATGGGTTTAACGCAAATTGTTTATTTCACATTGATATCCTATACTTGATAAGTAACTTGATCTTTTCGATGATGTCAAAAGGGGGAAGAATGGATATGAACCTTGAATTATTGGAACTACTGGACTTATAGGAACTCTGAACTCATTCTACTTCTAAAGGGGAACTTGAATAACTTAGTTCATTTGCTTAGGGGGAATTTGCAACTATTGAATGTTCTATCAATATTTTTTAAAGTTGAAAATCCCTTAGCTCAACTGTTCTCATGAATTTCATGTTCCTATTATACTGCCAGGTTCCTTATATTTGTCATCATCAAAAATGGGGAAATTGTTAGGAAATGGAACTCTGGAACTTCGATTCCCCTGAGAGTTCCTTTCCTCAGTTTCTCTACTTTTGAAGATGACAAATATTTTAATACTAATGTTTTATCTCAAAGATGTGTTTTGAGGAACCACAAGACAGTTACTGAAACTATGGAAGCCAAACAAGATAAAGAAATCAAGCAGGCAAGCCAAAGGAACCCATGTGTGCCCAGAAATGCAACACGTGACTTTGCGTTTCCCGAGAAATCTGGGAACACCAAACCTCGGACAAAAGGAGGTGAAAGCGACTTGAGAGAAGCTTCCAAAAGCCTGCCACCATCCAAGAGCAAGACTCCAAGATGCCTAGAACAATGAACCTCGGACAAAGGCACTGAAAGCGACGGCTCATAGAGATGTCACTATCCAGAAGACAGTTCCCAAGTGCCCAGATTGTTGAACCTCGGAAGAAGGAAGCTGGAGAACGACTTGGTTGAAGTAGTTGACTAACCTAGAAGGATTTTGAGCTGCCTAGGTTGTTTGCATATGTCAAAGACAACGTGGACCAAGGAGAACCACACATCCTAGGGCAAGCTCGATCTGTGGGAACCAAGAGAAGTTTAAGCTGCGAAGAATCCTCTATAAAAGGAAGACTAACTCAAGGGTTATCTTAAAGCACTAAAATACGACTCATACACATTAGCAAATATCCAGTGTGAACCTTCAAACAAGATCATCAAAGCAAACCGAGATCAAGAGGAACCAGTCAAGGAATAGAAGAGCTGAGTGCTAAGTTCCTGTGACTGTAAGTGATAGTTCCTAGATGCGAAGGTCTGTTTCTTGGATTGAATATTGATTGTGTTAAGTTATCTAGGATTGCCTAACTGTGTGTAAGGCACAGAAACTGTGTGTTTGTTCCTAGGATAAGTTGTAACCAAAAGAGATAAGAAATCAAGAAGTAGACCTTGAAATCCTTTCGAAAGAAAGGTAGTGGTTTTTATCCTGGATTGCTAGTTGGCAATCAAAGGTTTCCACTATAAGGAACTTGTCATTTGTTTGATTGTTTATTTCCGCTGCGAAGGGAACTTAGAATCGATATTCTGAGTTCCTTAAGTTATTATCTAACAATCACGATCCTACAGACATCTTACCTCTTTCCCGTATTTGTCGAAACTCTTGACGAGCTCTGACACAAAAATATTAAAGTTGTAATATTGAACCCTGGGAGGCAACGTCGGGCCATCTCTCCAGTCTTGAGACCTGTCTTGGAAAGAATTTACCTGATTTTTCTCATTTCGATTACGAGGATAGGGGTGATGGCGTCTGTCCCGACGGTTGTCGGAGGAGGATTTGCGATCGGATTGGTTAGGTCCATGGGAGGCTTTTCGTGACTCACGATCTTCTTCCAAACGTACCTCGGCCATGGTTTTGGCCTGAACATCTTTGAAGCTTCTGCACGGGTATTTGGTGATCTCGTTGTAGAGGTTGATGTCTTTGATCAAACCTTGGCGAAAGGCTTTGATGGAGGTAGTGACGTCGCAATGGGGGATCGCGACTTTTTCCTTATTGTACCTGTTAAGATAGCTTTGGAGAGGTTCATTATACCTTTGGGTGATTCGATAGAGGTCACTCGATTGTCTTTCGAGCCTCTGACTGCTAGCGATTTGGATCTGGAAGGAATTGACCAAGTCTGCGAACGATGTGATCACTCCCTGAGGCAAACGCATAAACCAGGTTAGTGCGGGACCCGCGAGAGTCGTGCCAAAGCTTTTGCACATGACAGCCTCGCGGCTCTCCTTGGGAACGGATGCAGTCATTAATTTTTGTTTATAGAGAGAAATGTGATCATCTCGGTCGTTGGTGCCGTCGAACGTCGCCATGGTGGGGAGACGGAATTTCTTTGGGATCTCGACCCTAGCGATCTCTTCGACGAACGGAGATTCTTTGAATCCGCCTGACGCTTCTTTCTCGATCGGATGCGGAACTCCGGGAATCCTGGCGATGCGATCGTCAAGCGTCTTCATATGTTGATTGAGCGTTTGCTGGACGAGAGCTAGGATGTCGGGAGGATTGGTACCCTGTGGTGCGTCGATTCGGGTCCTTGCTGACCCGATCGGTGTGGATAAAGTAACATTGTTAGTAAAAAATGGATTAACCAAAGGAGTTCGAGATGTACCCTCAGTATATCCGGGACGCCGTACGCTTGGAGGGGTCAGTTCGACGCCATCCATGTCAAGGCGCGTCTGGACGCTGCTATGGACGGGCATCCGCCTAGATCCAGAAGCCATTGATTGTACCTGCGACTTAAGAGACTCATTTTCACGGGTTAGTTGTGCAATTTCGACCTCGGATTGGGTGGATAAGGTAGCCAATGCTTCAGTCTTTTGGCATTGCTGGGCAAGTTCCTCTTGTAGGGCAGTCATTTTTTGGGCAAGCTCTTGGAATTGGGTTGGGGTAGGATTTTCGGTCGTGTTTCCTTGAGCTTGGGTGTCATCTTCGAGGCGTGGCTCCTCGGTACTGGTAGATGGGTTGATAGTCATGTTTGGAAGGTTTTGAGATGGTGATCGGCAAGTTGCCCCACGGTGGGCGCCAAATTGTTTTGGGGCGAAAATATCGGACGACCTAAATCGCCTTAGACGGGATAACGAGTCGATCGGGTAATAGAAATCAATCCAAACCAAACAAAACGATCAACAAATAAAGAATATACACGAAATAGCAAGGTAATTTTATTGATCTATCGATGATTGAATCAGATCAAAGTACAACTTATCCTTGAGGGACAAAAGATCGGATCTGGTTTGACCGGCGATTCTGTGACTCGACCGGTGATGACTGAGTGATATTCCGAGGGGAGTGAGCTAGACTGGGTGCACTCTCAAGTTCTTTTCGGAGCCAGTACTTGAATGCCGGATTTCGATGTGTGTGTATCGCTTGCCTTATCGTGATCTATATACGGTAATTCCCCTTTTCTGACCGTTATTCTCTTCTTGCAAATATCTCTTATTAACTCTAGGTGAGATCTTAGGGATATGCTCTTTGATTGCCGGCTTGATTTATGCGTTTAATGCCACAGTTGTTGCCATTGATCAAGCTTTTAATGCTCTTGGCGAGATCTTCGGAATAGGTTGGATCATACGCGTCTGAGGGATGTGTGACGCCTCCTCCTGGTTTCTCTTGGCTTCCGACTCCGTTTGGATCTTGGCCCAACTTGCTCGCTTGATCTTCTTGGAGAATGATGGGCCCAATAGTAACCAGATCTCATATCGATCTTGGAAAAGATTTTTGCTCCCTGCAGTTGATCCAACAAATCATCTATCCTAGGTAATGGATACTTATTCTTGATAGTGACCTTGTTCAACTCTCGATAGTCGATGCAAAGTCTGAACGATCCATCTTTCTTCTTGACAAACAAGACTGGAGCGCCCCAAGACGATGCACTCGGCCTTATATACCCTTTCTCAAGAAGCTCCTCAAGTTGCTTCTTCAACTCCTTCATATATGTTGGAGCCATCTAATACGGTGCCTTAGAAATCGGCACGGTTCCAGGCTCGAGATCAATAGTGAACTCCACGTCATGATTTGGGGGTAAATCGGGAATCTCATCAGGAAAAACATCCGGATACTCGCATATGACAAGATCATCATGAATTGAAGTCTCATCCTTCTTGGGCTTATCCAGATAGCACAGGTACCCGACACAACCTTGTCGAAGTAGCTTACATGCAGTCATCGCATTGATGAGCTTTCCGTTATCAGTGTCATTACGACCCTTCAACTTGCACACAAACTGGCTCCCATATGAAATTGTCACTGTCCTTGAGCTAAAATCGATTACCGCCCCATGACGCGTCAACCAGTCCATCCCGAGAATGATGTCGTATGGAGCCATGGCTATACAGATTAAGTCGACATTGAACTTCCGACCTTGAATGGTAATCGGAAATTCCGACAGCCGCTTGGTCCCTACTAATTATTCACCATTGGGAAGGTTTACCACAAATGGTTCGCAAGTCTCATTGCACATTAAGCCTAGCTTACTCACACAGTTCACCGAAATAAAAGAATGAGTGGCACCTGAATCAAACAATATGCACACAAATGTAGAATGGAGGTATAGAGTACCTTGAGCAATTGGAGCATTTGGTCCGTCAGCCTCACGCATCTCATATAGCCGCTGACCTTGACCTACGAAAGCAACTGGGGCTTTCCCTTTATTCATAGCAGTCATCTGCGTCGAAGGGCTAGGAGTCTCTACATGCTTGAATCGGGGTCGGTTGTTATGGCTAACTGACCCTTGCTGCGACTCAGCCCCCTTCTGCCTCCTTTGAGGACAAAACGTCTGCAAGTGCCACTCCTTTCCGCATGCAAAACACATCCTCTTGTCCTTCGTACACTCGTTGCTCTTATGTCCCAGCGTTCCGCAGTTCTAGCCCGGCCAGACTTGGCAAAATGCGACGGTGGTGTGGGTCGTTTAAACCCACTAGCCTGAGGCTGGCTTTGTGCCGGTCTCTGGCGATTGCGCTTCTTTGCTGACTCTTCCAGAGTCACCTCCAATTTATAGGCGGCATCCACATACTGCTCCAGAGTAGAGCAGCCGTGGCACACCATTAACGGCTTGATGTCTGGGTTCATCCACTCGTGAAAATGCCAGATCTTCTGCTCCTCACTCGACACTTTCGAACCAGCACATTGCAACAGATGATTAAACTTAGCTGCAAGCTCAGTCACCTTCAACCCATCAGTCTTAGGGTAAAGGAACTCCTTATGCTTCTCTTCCCTCATAGCACGGGAAAAGAAACGGTCGGTCATCTTCGTTTTAAACATACCCCAGTTCAACCCAGGATGATCAGCTAAACCAGTGTTCTCCCACCATTCGCTAGCCACATCCTTAAGTTGAAGGGAGGCGATGTGCAGTTTCTTAGCCTCAGTGCAATCGACATTCCTAAACAACCGCTCCATGTGCAAGAACCAATACGCCACTCTGACTGGTTCTCCAGTACCATCATAGCTGTCAGGCCTTATTGAGCTTATGGCCTTCAAGGCTCGACCATAGTTTCCTATGTTCCTGACGGCATCGACCTGAGGTACATGAACAGCTGGCTCCTCAAATTCAGGGATAACCTGAGGAACCGGAACACCTTGTGCTTGTGGTACAACTGGCCGAATTATCTCGGTGACCGCTTGCATAACGTTCCCACGAATGGCCTCTATGACCGCAACATCGAACACCACCTGAGGGTTAGCCTGAACTTGGCCATTGTCTACGGGATTATTGTGAGAGACAGACTCACTCTCATCCCCCTTATTAGCGGCGTTCCTCAGATTCAGCCTTGGATTGTTACTCGGCCCAGCACCATCACGGATTCTGTTTCTTGTGTTCACCATCTGTTTGCCGATCAATTTTCCAAGTATTTCACAACATTAATATCACACTTTTTAAGACGCGCAATATATGTAATTGATTCGGAGTAGATCAAACTGACAAACTTTATTGATGAAATGAACTGAAACCAAGTTGATAAGTTTACAATAGCCTTCCTAAACGAAAAGACAAAAATTTGTTAGGAGGCTAAGGCTCTAAGACAACAAAACAGAATAACTAGAAAAGAGAATCACTAAGACATGCTAATGTCCTCCCCTCAAGGTGCCTTGAAGAGATTCCTGTACACGTCATACCTTTGACACCTTCTCTTTGGAGGTGGACCGTGCTCGGGTTCCGGTGTCGGCCTCCTCGAGTTACTAGGACCCAGAACACTCGGCTCCTCCCTAGGCATTGGAACACTTGGCCCCGCTCCGGGTACAGGAACACTCGGCCCTTCCCCGTGTATAGGTGGGTAGCAAAACTCCTCTAGGAATCCTGGGCAAAAATCCGCCCTATTCACCTCGTAATGTGGGTTGAGTAGCAGCTTGGCCTGCCTGATGTTCTCCTAGAGCTCGCGGACATCATCCAACATACGAGAGAGATCGAGCTCAGCATCGTAAGTCTGCTCCTCCATATCGTACAATGATTCCGTCCACTCCTCCATGTGCTCTACTAGCACTAGGGGCCTAGGCCTGGCCTGTTGGGTCGGAACCTCCCTTGGAGCATCCATCGATTCCCATGGCCTTGCCCGCATACGAGCTCGCTCAGTCATCATCTCCACATGGTGACGAGCCTCGGCGGAGATAGGTAATATCATGTATAATAGCGTTGTTTCTAGCAATATATACAACCTATTATAGAATCATATTTTAACACATTGTTTTATCAAATCTGTTCCCAAACGAAAACCACACTTCATTCCAATTTAATTAACAATCAAGTAATTGATAACTAAAGAAAATATGGAATGATAAGCAAGAGCGAATCGCCACTTGTCTTAATCTAGACGAATCGAAGATGTCGGGTCCGAGATCTGGAGACTGGAATCTGAGTACGGATTCCTACGACGACGACGAGATAAAAGACGGAACCCTAAGTCAGATACGATACGAACGAAATGATGATACGAAATGAATAAATGATACAAACAAAAGGGAACAAATGCCTAAGCTGCGGCCGTGGTTGCCAAAGCCACGATCGCGCTTGCTGAGCAAGCCGCGGTCGCGGTTAGCATATCCACAGTCTCGGAATTCTGGGCAGAGCCGCGGTCGCGGAATTTCATATCCGCGGTCGCGGTTCTCCCTTCCGACGACGGCTTTGGAGGTGGACTCGAGCTTACCCAAGACAACGACAATGACTTCCTAACTTGGACGAAAGCTCACAACGACCACCACTTCCCGGCTTCCCACGACTGCCAACTACTTCCTCCGGCGACACTCCGGCGATGATGCGCCCCTGCCCACCATGAATGCCTCTGAGGAAGAAGAGGCTATGAGCATTAGCTCAGACGGGCCAATCACAAGAGCACGCGCTAAAGCCATTGCCAACGCGACGCAATCCTTGGTCGCTCGCGTCGTCCAGAGCCAAGGCACCCAAGAGATCGCGTTCTCTTTGAAGCGTCTTCAACCAAGCCCAGAGAACGCGTTCTCTGTCTGTCTTCTCTCCATCATCCAATGAACGCGTTCTTTTTGAACAGAATGTAATCTCTTGAGACATTAATGTTTTTATTTCTTTTTGGGGTGTGTGCTCCACGCATGTCGCGTGGGACAGCCCACTAATTGAGACTCGGCCCATCCGAGTCCCGCGACCTAGCATAAAAGGACAACTCATTCTTCTATATTAGGTTACGTTCATTTTAATCAAAGCCTGAGTGTTAAGAGCCATTTGCCTCCTCCCCTTTGATCGAACGTCAAACACTCTCTGTCTTCTCAACTCCTTCCTCCGCCGCCGACGCTACGGCCACCACTCGTTCTTTATCGAGATTATCCAACCCGCTGCCGACGCTATGGCCAAAGAACTCGATCTCTTTTGAGTCACTCTCCTCCGCTGCCGCCTTCTACACCACGCGTTCCATGCTATCAACCTCCAACAAAACGCGTGCGACTTCCCAAACAAGATCATCGATCCTTCACCACTAGTAGGAACGCATCAGCTGGCATCAGAGCCTTTGATCTTGTAAGTCGCTTATCAAGTTCTCAATTGTTCACGATTTTTTTTTAATCACCCATCATCCTTGCTTCCGCCATAATCACTGGATTTTTTTCTCTCTCATACACATGCCTGTCCCATCGGTGTCTACAAGAGAATCTCTTGGCCGATAATTGTTTGATCACCTAGCGAAAATTGTGTGATTTGTTTGCATGAAATCTGCGTAATTAATTCGAAAATTGCCTTAATTGATCGCGTGAATCTCGCATTCATATCTTGCCATATTTTCTTGTGTGACCGTCATAAATCTGCATTACATTTTCTCTCTCCTATCGCGTAAATCTAGCGATTTCTTTCCTTAAGTTACTTAGCCGTTTATTTTTATTTTATTTAATTTAATTCTTATCCGATCTTCATTTAAGACTAAGATCTCGGATTTGAATTTCAAATTCAAAAAAAAAAAACAAGTCGCATATAAAAAAAAACGCGACTTTCAGAAACAAGAGAAGTAAAGCCAAAATAAGGCAACCTTCTCCCCTCAACGGCTAGGCTCATCTTCTTCACCTCTCCACCGTCTAGTGTCACGCGTGTAAGTGTGTCTTGTGTGTACGCGTTCTTTACACAAGAGGTTAAGACTTCTTTCCTTTGGTTTCGTTGCTTTTGTGCTTGCATATCACACTTGCTTTGCTTGCCTACTGGCCTCCCTCAAGGCCAAAAGAACGCGCTATCCTACGTGAATACTTGCTACTTGCTGAGTGCTTACTTGTTCATTGGTTTTATATTGTCTTTTGTGCATTTTTACTCGCGATGGATGGACATATTGTTATAGGTAGCCTTATGGAACCCACTGGTGGGAATGTTCAAGGAGACAGCAACAATCATCCCCCACAACAACAACAGCTCGGCCAACATGAAGTGGTACCACTCGTAAATTCTCCAACGGAACCCATTCTGGAGCTCTCGGAGGAACAACGCGAGATCCAAGCCCTTCGGCGCCAACTTGCCGAATTCCAGGAAAGGGAACGCGCTGCAATGGTACAACCAACACCAACTTTGCAAATACCCATGGATCCTCTAGTCGCACCGCGACAAACAGAAGTCGGGCTAAGCAAACAACGCATCGACAAGGGCAAAGGATTGATGCCCTCATCCTCCAACTTGCAACCACGTCTTCAATGGATCCAATCCATGATAGAAAGCCGCCAAGGCTACGTCTCGCATCGCGACCGCTATGCACCACAGGCAACACCAGTCCGCGATGAAACCGACTCCGACCGCGAAGAGGTTTCCCATGGTGAGTTTTCTGAACCTTATGATTTCAATGACAGGTACGAAGTCAGAGTAACAAGGCGCCAATGCGAGATTGCCTCTATACCGCTAGCCGGCAGAGCCAGACGAGCAGAACGCGATGAAGGCAGACCGCGATGATCCAATCGCGCCCAAGACGCAGTGCCGCGTCAACGTCGCCATGCTCCCACCCCAGTCCCATTCAACGTGGAGGACCATCTGGTCCACCAAAGTACGTGGACGCCTCACTATGGATCAGATGGCTACTTCTCCCACACTCTTCTCCACCAAGACAAGTTCGAGGAGTTTGATGATGAAGAGATGGAGGACTCAGGGATGATCAATCCTGGGAATTTCCACCTCCCTCTCGGTGATCCCATGGAGTTACAAGACCGCCCAGCCGATTGGATCCCTCCAGCTAGGCTCAACCAAGTCCCAGCCATGGCCAACGCGTACTTCGACAGGCGCGATGAAATGCAGAGGAGGCAAGACATGCCTTATGCTGTTCACCGCGACGCGCCATCCCAAGGACACCAGCGTCGTAGACGCGCCGAGGGGAGGGAGCAACATGCTCCATTTGACAATCATCCCGGCAATGTTGACGCACAAAGGCACCAACAAGGACATGCCCAGTTCCCTCAAGCCCAAGGCCACGCGTATGCCCCCTTGGACATCCCAGTGCTGCGATTACAACATAGGCCTCAAGCCAATGTGCCCAGGCTCAATCGCCACGATATCAAGGTAAAAATTGAATTTTTTATTGGTGAATACAACCCTGTAGTATTTCTTGAATGGTTGCAGGTCACAGAGTACACCTTGATCTACTGCCAAGTTCCAAAAGAGGACTACGTGGCCGCCGCCACTGTCCACTTCCGAGGTGCCGCGAGAGTTTGGTGGCACCGATTTGTGGATGATCGCATCAGGAGAAATTTGGTGCCTCTCACTGAATGGCACCAGCTCAAGTTCGTGATGACCCTCAAGTACGTGCCACAAGACTACAAGAACCAAATGCGCCTCGACATTGCCATGGCGAAACAGGGTTTGAAGACACCTCTTAAGTTCTTCTCGCAACTCGAGGACATGTATTACAAGGCGTCCATTAGCGTGGCTCCCTCCACGATACGGACGAAGTTTTTGAGTGGTCTCAACACCAACATCCGAGACCAATTGGAGATCCTCCCGATCAAGGACCTCAACACGCTCACGCACACGACAATGCAACTCCATAACCAGATAGTGCAAAAGCGTCAAGGACCCTACCAACCCTATGGTCAAAAAAGGTATGACTCTCAAACTAGTCAAGTTCCTTCTACTAATGTGCGCGGTCCTCCCCCAGGAACCACCGCGTCAAATCACAACAGACTAGGAAAGACCGCGACAATACCCAGCATTGTTCCACGTGCCCAACCACCAAAGGGTACATCACCAATCCAGGACCGCGCGCGTGATATAGAATGCTTCAAGTGTGGAGGCAGAGGGCACATCATGAGGAGTTGCCCCAACAACAAAAAAGTTCTCTTCTCCACAACCTCCGCGGGTTATGAATCTTTTGAGGAGGACGACACCGCGCTTGAGACAATCGATGAAGGGTTCGAAGATGACGAGGAGGCTTACACCTGTGAAGCCACCGCGTTACATGAAGGCACAGCTCTCAGCCTTGTCACGCGATGTTTGCTCACTGTCAAGGAAGCAACGTTGGGTGATCAACGCGAGAATCTTTTCCACACCCGTTGCTTGGTCAAGACCGCGACCTTAAGCGTCATCATTGATGGAGGCAGCTGTTGCAACATCATTAATGAGAAGGTGGTAACTCATTTCAACCTGCAAACCACTCCTCACCCACAACCATACGGCCTCCAATGGATTTCATCGAGTGCTGGTAACACTGTAACTCGTCAATGTCTAATTTCCTTTTCCATTAGTCAATATACAAACTCTGTTCTATGTGATGTCATTACCATGGACGCGACACATCTTTTGTCGGGCCGCCCATGGCAATTTGACAGGCGCGTTCTTCACGATGGGTATTTAAACACTTATGTGTTTACTTACCACGGGAAGCGCGTCACACTCTTACCTATGACGCCTCATGAGATTTTACAGGACTAGGTTGAACGTGATAGACAGAAGGCAATTGAAGCCTCAAAGAACCAGACTCCCAGTAGCACGCGTTCTTCACCTGGGAACAAAGACGCTGCCAAAGACAACAATTCAATGGAAAGAACGTGCACCAAAGAAGGGTCAAAAACCGCGCCGAGCAACAGCACCTTGAAAGGCACCTGTGAGCACAGGCTGCTCCTGGCGCAGCCAAGTGACCTCACTGCCCCTTTGAGTGGCAAGGCACCCTGCTTCCTCCTCGTACCAACGCCTTGTACCCAAGCCGCCCCCATACTGGAAGCCATGCCGAGCGAGATCGTTGAGTTGCTTGAAGAGTTCAACGACTTGTTCCCAGAAGAGCTTCCCCAAGGCCTCCCCACTTTGCGAGGCATTGAGCACCAAATTGACTTGGTGCCTGGTGCCTTCCTCCCCAATCGAGCTGCTTATCGCGCTAGCCCAGATGAAACAAAGGAGCTCCAACGCCAAGTCCAAGAACTTCTGGATTGCGGCTACATGAGGGAATCCTTAAGCCCTTGCGCGGTCCCAGTGATCCTCGTTCCGAAGAAGGATGGCTCGTGGCGAATGTGTGTGGACTGCCGCGCCATCAATCAGATCATAGTCAAGTACATGCACCCCTTACCGCGCCTTGATGACATGCTAGATGAGTTGCATGGCACGACCCTATTCACCAAGATTGACTTGAAGAGCGGATATCACCAGATTCGCATGAACGAGGGTGATGAATGGAAGACCGCGTTCAAGACAAAATATGGTCTCTATGAATGGCTAGTCATGCCTTTCGGCCTCACCAACGCACCAAGTACTTTCATGAGGCTCATGAACCATGTTTTGAGGGACTTTCTGGGGAAATTCGTTGTAGTGTACTTTGATGACATTTTGGTCTATTCGCGTAGTCTTGAGACTCATGTACAACACCTTAGGCTTGTGTTAGAGTGCTTGAAACGCGAACATTTGTATGCCAACCTTGGCAAGTGTCGATTTGCCTCTGACACTACAAACTTCCTCGGCTACGTGGTCTCCAAGGACGGACTATGCGTTGATGAGGAGAAAGTGAAGGCCATCAGAGATTGGCCAACACCCACAACGCCAACAATGGTTAGAAGCTTCCTTGGCTTGGCTGGCTTCTACAGGCGTTTTGTTCGCGACTTCAGCTCCATCGCCGCGCCATTACATGAACTCACAAAGAAGGGCGCCGTGGTGATTTGGAAGGAAACACACAACAACGCGTTCAACGCGTTAAAAACAGCCCTATGCAACGCGCCATTGCTACAACTTCCCGACTTCAACAAACACTTTGAAGTGGAATGTGACGCGTCAAATGTGGGGATTGGTGGAGTGCTCCACCAAGAGAAACGGCCCATCGCGTTCTTTAGCGAGAAGCTCACTGGGGCCACCTTGAATTACCCCATATACGACAAGGAGCTCTATGCGCTAGTTCGCGTCCTGAAGACATGGCAGCACTACCTGTGGCCACGCGAGTTCGTGATCCACTCGGACCACGCGGCCATCAGCTATCTGAAGAGTCAAGCACACATGAGCCACCGCCATGCTCGCTGGGTGGAATTTATGGAAACCTTTCCTTACGTGGTGGTGCATAAAAAAGGTAAGGAGAATGTGGTCGTCGACGCCCTTTCTCGCAGGTATGTTCTCCTTACTCATCTTCAATCTAAACTTCTTGGCTTTGCACTGATTAAGGATTTATATCTGCTTGATCCTTTCTTTAAGCCCATTGTTGAACAATGCCTTAGGGACCGCGAGTTCGAAACCTACTTCTTCCATGAGGGTTACCTTTACAAAGCAGGCCGTTTGTGCATTCCTAGCTCACCAATTAGGAAACTCCTCATCCAAGAAGCCCATGAAGGACGCGGTCATTTTGGGGTCACCAAGACATTAGCTGCTCTTCGCGAGCATTTCTTTTGGCCGCGTATGACCACCCAGGTGATGCGCTATTGCACCAGTTGTGTCACATATCAACGCGCCAAAGCCACTTCCCATCCCTATGGTCTCTACACGCCTCTACCTATCCCCTTAGGCCCTTGGGAAGATTTGTCTATGGACTTCATCACAGGTTTACCTCTCTCTCGCCGGGGTAAGGATTCTATCTTTGTAGTTGTAGACCGGTTTTCCAAAATGGCCCATTTCATCGCGTGCAAGACCACACACACTGCCTGTGAGATCGCCGCGTTGTTCTTTGACAACATGGTTCGTTTACATGGGATACCGCACACTGTAGTGAGTGATCGCGATACAAAATTTGTAGGAATTTTCTGGAGAACACTTTGGGGGAAGTTGGGAACCAAACTTTTATACTCCACTAGCTACAACCCCCAAATTGATGGTCAAACTAAGGTGACCAATCGAACCTTAGGAGCCTTGCTTAGGACCATGCTCAAATCCAACCCAAAACGTTGGGAGGACTTACTTGTCATTGTTGAGTTTTCTTACAACAGGTCCATGCACTCAGCAACAAAGCTCACTCCATTTGAAGTGGTGTATGGAAGCAACCCATTGACTCCGCTGGACATGCTACCGCGTCCACTAAATAATACTGAGCACCCCACCGCGGCCAACCGCGCCGCGATGATCCAGGAGTTGCACCAAAGAACGCGGGCACAACTAGAGCGTCGCGCTGAACAGTATGCCACACAGCACAATCGTGGGCGCCGCCGCATTATATTTGCCCCAGGAGACTTTGTGTGGGTGCACCTTCGCAAAGGCCGCTTCCCCACAAAACACAAATCCAAGCTGGTCCCCCGTGGTGATGGCCCTTTTCAAGTTGTGAAGGCCATTGGGGACAACGCATACGAGATCGCGCTGCCACCAGACTACGGTGTCCACGCGACCTTCAATGTCGCCGACTTGGAGCCTTATGTGGAGCCTGAGTTCGATGAAGGTGAAGCGGGGACGCTTCACAGCCAAGTGGGGGAGGGTGATGCGCCCCTGCCCACCATGAATGCCTCTGAGGAAGAAGAGGCTATGAGCATTCGCTCAAACGGGCCAATCACAAGATCACGCGCTAAAGCCATCGCCAATGCGACGCAATCCTTGGTCGCTCGCGTCGTCCAGATCCAAGGCACCCAAGAGATCGCGTTCTCTTTAAAGCGTCTTCAACCAAGCCCAGAGAACGCGTTCTCTGTCTGTCTTCTCTCCACCATCCAATGAACGCGTTCTTTTTGAACAGAATGTAATCTCTTGAGACATTAATGTTTTTATTTCTTTTTGGGGTGTGTGCTCCACGCATGTCGCGTGGCCCAGCCCACTAATCGAGACTCGGCCCATCCGAGTCCCGCGACCTAGCATAAAAGGACAACTCGTTCTTCTGTATTAGGTTACGTTCATTTTAATCAAAGCCTGAGTATTGAGAGCCATTTGCCTCCTCCCCTTTGGTCGAATGTCAAACACTCTCTGTCTTCTCAACTCCTTCCTCCGCCGCCGACGCTACGGCCACCACTCGATCTTTATCGAGATTATCCAACCCGCTGCCGATGCTACGGCCAAAGAACTCGATCTCTTTCGAGTCACTCTCCTCCGCTGCCGCCTTCTACACCACGCATTCCACGCTATCAACCTCCAACAAAACGCGTGCGACTTCCCAAACAAGATCATCGATCCTTCACCACTAGTAGGAACGCATCAGGCGATCTCTAGAAACTCCGGCGACGACAAGAACGAGAGAAAGATGAAGATGGATGATGGATGAAGAAGAGGTCTGCCTTGAGCTCCTTTTATAGCCAAGGATCCGAAGACGTTCACCCCCACACCGGCATACCAACCGATTCGAGTTCCCCCTACCGACGAGCGTTGAAGAAAAAGTGGGAAAATCGAGCGTCGACGCTCGAAAATAGAGGAAGAAGAAGACGAACCAGAGATCCACGGTCGCAAAACTGCCGCGGTCGCGTCCCTGGGTCTTTTGGTCGCGGTCTTGCTTCGAGTACATGCTAAATTTTATTATTTTAGCACTCCCAAATATTTTATGACCCAAAATCTTATTAAACGTATAATATTTCGTTCAAAAGATTATTACAGAGGTTACAGAAATTGTCCAACACGTCTTCCTTATAAAACGACAGTTTGAGACTTTTAGGGGTTATTACAAACACACTCAAGGGAAGCCCACGGGCCAAGGGGATGAGAGTATCACAGCGACATCAAAAGGATGCAAGAAGAAAAAAAGACAAGAAGAAAGATGACGGCAAGATGTTTTATTCATTGAAAGAAGAGAGCGAGCTATTACAAAGGTATCATACAGAGCCACATCTGGTTGAGAGCTACTAAGCCTAAAAAATAGAAGACCTAGAGAGCCCCCCTCACAGGGATAGTCAAGGGATGCCCCTAACCCGCCCGCGGAGTAGCCAAAAGGAAAATTGGGCCGGCTACACATGTTAGGCTACATAACCTAGCATCGTAACTCGCGGCCCTCGTACAACATGGCAACGTAACTCGCAAAGAAGCCCTAAATACCCGGAGGCTCTAAGCGGTCCCCAACCACGAACAACGACACCGGCTCGCACCGGCTAAGGGCATAGATCACGTCAGCATCCTACTGATCTTCCTGTCGATGAAGGACGCAAGGGAGTTCATATGAGTAAGGGAAGTAATGAACCTCTAGGACCCTATAGTTGGGATCCCACACGTCAGCTATGTCCATGAGCTCCTCGTACGTAAAGCCACTGATGGACACCGAGAGTGACCACCGTTGCTCGCCAATGTAACGATGGGAGGCCGCTACAGCCCAATCGCCCCGTCGCTTGGCTAAACGCCCTCCCTAGTGGATTTTTATAATCGCCACGGTGAGAGGACCGGCCGTAGGAAAAGGGCCCGGTGTCGGACTAGATGAAGACATCGCCTTGGGAACCCTTAGCACCACCGTAGGAGAACGACCTGACAAGGGAGGAAAGCCGGGAGGATGGTCCATCCGCGGTAAGCTGCAAAGACACACAAGGAAAGCAAGACAAACAAGAGAGCGTGAGAGAAGATAAGTGGAAATACGCAGATGAAGCAAATAAACAAAAAGAAATGGGCGCCAATATATAGCAAAATTTGGCCATAACCGCCCCACCCGAAGCAGAATCGCCTGACGGTGACCCCGAGGGAGCGTCAGACCCGTCGTCAGCATCCCGTCCAACCTTCGCTTGGGGTTCCACTGCCTGGGGCTCCACCGTCTAGGACTCCATTGCTTGGGGCTCCATTGGAGGCCCCACACTAACCACTGAGACCCTCCGACCATCGGGCCCTATCAAAAGATCATCTCTATCGCTGGAACTTGAAGACATCTCTTCTCGAGGTTTGGACTTTGGGGAGGAAAGCGAGACCTGCTTGAAAGGAAATGCGCAGGAAGAAGAAAGGAGGAAAGACAACCCACCTCAGCCACGAGCGAGCTCGTCGGCGCTAGGGTGAAGGAAAAAAGGGGGGAATTTCCGCAAAGCAAGAGGAAGAGAGGCGATGACAACGGAGCACTAGTAGCAAAGTCGTGTTTCCCTAAGCGAGAGTTTTTTCGATTGGCAAGCAAAGAGAGAATGCAAAAAGAAGGGAATAAAAGGCGAAAGAGGGCTTCGTACCTACCTAATTAAAGACAAGAAGCCCTAGTCCACCTTGTACCTTCCACGAAGAAGCTCGAACAGAGGGAATGACAATGGCTATGTGAAGAGGAAGTGGGGAGAGAAAGAAACAAGACACCGGAGAGAAGGTGGAGGGCCCCTTTTATACCGGTGATGTGACTAGACAGTTATGATTACTGGAGCAGGAAAACTGTCACAAATCAACCGCTTTGAAAACCGCTCAGGCGACGTTCAAACTATCATCGTATACCTAGTAACCAGTCCGTGGACGATGAAGGAAACCGGCAAGCCATGGGCGAGTACAAACCAAGAGGATCTAGGGCAATCTTTCGGACCTAGTGATCGGTCTGCGGGCAATAAAATAGCAACTAGCACGAGCAAAGTTATATCACGCAAGACGGATTTGTAAAGTCCGCGGGCACTACCCGCGGCCCATAGCAAAGCACTGAGAAGAAAAGCCAATACAACTGCAAGCAAAAGAGAAGCAAGCAATGGGCAAAGGTCTTATTCTTTATTCATGTCAATCAAGATACAAGGGAAGATTACAAGTAGCCAGCCCTTTTCGGCCGCACGTATACAAGAAGGAATCTAGCAAAAGAGGAGAACGAAGACGAGAAGGAAGGCGAGCGTCGTCGCGAGCCGGGAGTTCTAAGGCCTCCGCGGAAGTTACAAGCCTGGATCAGAGGCCAACGTGAACATGACTCACGTTCCTCCCGACTCCACCCCAAGCTCTAAAAGCGTGCAAAACCCGCAGAGGGAAATATGCAAGGGGATCACGTCGCAAGAAAGAATAGGCCAGCTTGACTCCCTCTGACTGGGAGCATCCGAGAATCATCTTCTCCTCGCCATCCGCCCGACATCGCTAGTGCGCGCTCTTCGTCCGCGGCCTCGGGCGCCACACACCCAATGCACCACGGCCTAGAAGTCGACAAGACAAAGAATGGCCCATCCATTCGAAGGGAAGCAAAACGTTGCCCTCACGACCCCTGCTCCACTTCGCCCTGCATCCCCTGGACCGAGAGGCAATTTCTCCTTCTCGTCCAGGTGGCCGCGAGGCTCCAAAGCCAAGAGCATCCTAAGGGACGTCAGCCACATCCTACCTCCCTTGAAGCACCTCTACCTGAGGCATTCCCGTCCCTCATGGAGGAGGGATTAAGGAGGAGAATCAAAGGCAACGACCCGCAAGTGCTCAGAGCCACATTCATACAGACTTCATACGCTGCTATCGGTGTAACCTGACATCGCAATCTGCGGACGACAAGTAGCAACGCCCTCCCAGCTCGAAAGGAACTCTCTCCCTCCGGTGATCACACGGTGTAGTCATTTGCAAAGAGAAAGAGGTGAAGCAAGTAAATATACGTTTAAGCCAAAGAGCCCGGGCAAGCGAGGAATTGCAAGGAAAGAAGCGAGTGTTCAGAGCAAGTGTTAGTGAAAGTGTTCAGAGCAAGTATTCAGAGCAAGTGTTAGAGCAAGTGTTTAGAGCAATCTAGGCAAGGAAGGATAATAGATCTGAGCAAGAAGTGAAACAACACCGCCCTTTTTTTAGCCATCCTTCCATGAGAGACGTGAGGGACCCACCAGTTGTCCTGTAATAATGACAAGAAAACAGTCTCTTCCTTCAAGGCCAGCTTATAAGGTCCACGACCATGCCAGGCCAGCCGACTCCTTTAAAGATCAAGCCCCCCGGCCGGATAGAACCTCGTTCGCGTGGCTTGAGGGGCAGTGTGGGAGCCGTATTTCTCCCGGAGCAACCCCAGAGCAAAGCCGTAGCAACCCTTTCTTGGCTTATCCGGTTACGCGGTTCAGAGGCCCTCTTTCCGACTTGCCCGGACGACTCCTCCCGACCAAGTCCGGCTACGCGGCTCAGGAACCCCCTCCCAGGCTTAGGCCGGCTATGCGGCAAAGGGCCTGTTGGCCTCAGGTATATAAGGAGGAGGCTGCAACTGGAAAAGGGATTCTCGTTCCTCTTTCGGTTCGCCTCTCTCTCCCACCCTATCGGCTAGACACCGAAAGCTTCATCTTCCTCTACTCTCACACCCCCGTTTCTTTCACTGTTCATTGGCTTTATCTCTTTTTCTGCACCATCTGCGAGTTGAGCACTGACTTGAGTGTCGGAGTGACAAGCCCGGGGCAACCTCGGGCCCCTCTTTTCTTTTCAGGTCTGGACTCGAGGTCGGACGATGTATCATGTGACCGGAGGAAGCCGACGGGGAACGGGGAGGAAGGCAATCGAGGGAGACGAGCCGAAGTTGGTTCTATGTGGACCGCCAACTATTTCCTCTCAGAAAACCGAACGATCACAGTAATGGTAAGGATCAGAGGAAAAGTATAATTGTATGGATGAAGCCGACATACATTATGGAGTCAATATTTTTTGTTCCAAATAACTTTGTAAATAACTCATTAAGGAATTAATACATTGTAGTCAATAAATTAATTTTTTCTTTTTTAATCTTCATCGAATTTATTTTGTATTAAGTTTATTGATTAAACGATATCACATTTGTTATTGATTTTGCGGGTAGGTAACACTTTACCAACTTTGTCAAATTTAAATAAAAAATTATTATAAATCTCAAATCAAATTTTATTTTGAACCTTAAAATTTTATCAGGTCTTAACCAATTTGCAACTTTCCAAATGTTATGATAATTTTGTATAAACAACTTTTTACTAAATTTCAACATATTTTTAATTCAAAAGAAATTAAAACCTAAGATTATTTGGTTTGAGTGTATTTGAGCTTAAACTAATTTTGTACATTGCATTTTCTATTATGTTTAAATCTTGAACTTAGTCGACCAAAAAATAATAATCTTGAACCAAAATTTAGAATAAACTATTTTATAATTTGTATATATCAATCTTTATCACAATAAGTATCATCATCCCTTAACCATTAAGTCTATCAATTCGATAATTTATTATCGTAATTTCTGTATATATTTTTGTATGTTTTTTAATTTTATTATATATGAAGTTTAAATAATTTTTTGTATAGATATAAAATGAATTATTACTTTTGCTTCTTATACATTACATATCGATGGATATGAAATCTCTTAGATTATTAATTGTATAGAGGATGTTTTATTATTGATTATTTTATATAATATAACAAGAAAATGTATATTTGTTGACGTTGATTTGAGTATAGTGAGTTATGATATATAATATATAGCTTGAATTTGAGTTGTGGTGTTTTTGAAATAAAGGCAACACCTTTGATTTTTGAGACAAAGATAATGCAAATTAGAAGCCTTTGTGATATTATGTTTAGTTAAATTTGGAGAGTAGAGTTTTTAGACTCCTACATACTTCTATGGGATTTAATCAAAATAAATTTTATATAATTTAATGCAGAATTTTGTCTAACATTCTTTTTCAAAGTACCAAAATGAATTATTTTTTTTAACATTGACCTTCATTATAAAATCAACATAATTTTGTCACATAATATAATATTATGAAGTTGATACATGTCAATTTATGGTTTCTATATCAATCATTGAGCAAAATATAACTACCCAATCTTAACACAATTTAAAAAGTAAATGTTTTTTTGACTAATAATTTACAAATAGTCATTATATTGTTTCTATTATTCTTATTTTTATTTTTGAGTTAATATGATTGTTATTTTCATATTTTTGAATAATAAATATTAAAATAATATCTATTTTAATATAGCATTTCAACATATCACTTTTAAACCTAAAATTTTGTTATAAGTACACATATTTATGTTTAACTAATATTGTGACTTATATTTTTTAATATTAAAATATTGACATAATTTTAATATTTTATGTCAATATAATATAGTTTATTGAAAATACACGATAAATGACTCTTTAGCAAAAATATCTCATGCATGACAACAATTACATGATTAAAAATAAAACGAATAACTGTATGAGAATATGTATGAATATAATATAATATATATATATACAAGTTATGTAATTAACAATAATATGTTGAACATATTGCTTTTAAATAACAAATATATGTTATTTTAACATTCCATTTATATAATTTTTAATCAATATCAATGAAATATATTTTTCTTAAACTACTTAAATATAACATAATTTAATTCAATCATGAATAATTATTGATGATTTTATAACTTTACATTCAGCCGTACAGGAATATTGCACTAGTTAAGAATTTAAGATACACACTTTACAATATACAATCATCAAGGTGAATTTGAATTCATTTAATTTACTCTTTAACTCTTTTACATTTAACCCAAATCATATCTAAAAGGAAATCGAGGGAGTACCATTAATCCTATAATTAATCTATCCGATGATTCAATTTCCTTGGTTAATATGGATACGAATACATATATGAATAATTTTGTCTGCATAAATTGACAAGTTTTAGCGATTCTACAGTGTACCTGCCCGCTCAAGATTGTAATCCAAAGATCTTATGCATCAGGTAAATTGCTCAGAGATTTTATTAAACCGAAAACAAGTTAAGGCCGATCAATTTGTACACGGTAGACTATCACTATGGAGTCATGGACAAAAAGTTATGGCCGATCAATTTGTGCCAAAAAAGTTGATAAAGTGAAGTGATGCTAGGAAGTAAATCAGGCCATGACTCGGTGAGTCAGTGATGAATATTGGGAATCCATAAAGGCACTGAATCCAATTTAAATCCAACTAGTGTAGTATCCGTGTCTTGTACGAGATTTGTTTATTTTTTCTTATATTTGTAAAAATAGTATATTAAAATTATATATTTCATTCATATAGAATTATTTAGTTAATGACTGTTATAAAAGTAGAGAAATTCTTATATAAAAAATGACTAACTGAATACTAATATTGAAGATATTAAAAAATTATATTATATAAAAAGAGTCGAAATTCTCCATAACTTTATTAATAGTAAAATTTGGCTAAGTAGTTTTTCATATGAGGATAGACAAAATAAATAAATAAACAAACTAATCATTTATTTTAAGTAATACAACTTTGTACACACTAAATATTTATTTTAATATTAAAAATAAATTTATAAATAATAAATGGACATATGGGCCAAAATAATATTGGACTAGGCTGAAAATAATAACACATACATCGAATTGGGTTAATAATAGGCTTCATATTTTTAAATCAAGCCCAGTTACATGTCCGACTTCAATTAGCCCGTTTAAATAATAAATGGACTTACAACCCAATTAGTTTCAGCCGATCATTGCAGATCAAGCCTAGTTCTTTAGCCCATTTTCCATTTATTTTGTATTTTTAAAAAAAAAAATACAAAAGCCACCAATTAGACAAACCCTAACCATTTTTCTTCCGCCTCCTTTCCGTTTCGGTGTCCCTCTCTCTTTTATGTTCAATAGGGAAGAACATTCTTTCCTTTTTGCTTCTTTCAAATCCCATCTTCATTTCTCATTACAAATTAAAATTTTTTGGATTTTTTTCATATTTCCTTTTCTGGAAATTTCGTCCACAATCTGCTTCTCTTTCTTTTTTGTAAATCTTCTAGATTCAAGTTTTTTTTTCTCAAAAAACACTCTGATCTAAATATTACAGATCTGAGTTTTTTGTGACCCAATGATGGATATATATCCTAAACAAACTCCAGAAGGAGATCTAGAGCTCACAGATCCGAAAAAAAAGAGCTTAATCTCCTTTGCATGTTCAAATCCACCGACTATCTCTGTTAGATCCAAAGAAAAACATCTCTTCTACTTTTTTTTTCTGTAACATGCAAAGGAAAAAACGGCTTGATGAGTAGATCTGGAGTTGCTACTGGAAGGTTTCCAAAACCCTAATTTTCTCGGAGAAAGAAGATATGGATCGCAAGTTCCCAAGCCCATCTGGAGTTTTTCTCTGAACTCAAAGTCCGAAGTTGTCTGAACCAAGCATGGTTTATTTTCGTGAGTCTCTCTATCTCAATTTGTCTCTGTGTTTATATATTTATCTATAACTCTAGTCATTCTTTCCGTTTGAAATCATGGAATGAATTTATTCAATAAAACGTGAACAAATAGAAATCAGGGGGAGTTTGGATATAACTGGTGCTAATTCTTAAGTAAACATTGATATTTTGGTTTTTGATATGAATCACTTGTATTCTGTGATTTAATTGTTCAACAATATTATACATTTAGCTACATAAATTTGAGAAGTATAGTATGATTGCTTGGCTATAATGAAAAATTGATTCGTATAAAAAATTGATTGAAAGAAGACAGATTAAAAAATTGCATAGTAAAAAAATTTAACATTTCAGATTACTAAAAAATCAATGGGCTATCTGGTCCATAAAATAAGTATATATATTTATGATGCTAACATTTAATGTGTTAATTGGCCCAATAGGTATATTTACAATTTCATAAAATCAAATCGACATATTTAAAAATATGAATACAAAAAATAGATATTAATTGTAACGTGCTTTTCTAGATAAACTTACTATATATCTCATATTCTTTGCAATTGTTTACTCTCTCTGATTGCATGTGAGCACACGAGCTGTCCCTGATAACAAAAAAAAAATATTACATTGGGAATGTCATGTTCAATATGATCATAGTATGCAATGTAGTCCTTCTGTCATTTCAATTTAGATTATTTCTTTTTGCTTCTTAACTTTTAATATAATTACTGACTTTCAAATTGTTCCTTATAGATATGAAAATATACCCTACACTTTTAAATGGTTTTGAATTAGAAATCAGATTGCCAGAATGTGAAGTTCACTTTGAATCATATTCTGCAAGGTAGTGCTTGTACCATATAAATTTAGCCTATCTTTATCATAATTAACTGGTAGTGTGATTACTGATTTTAAATAATTTCCAATTACAAGTTTCAACATATGAAATCCAAGATACATCTCTTATTCTGATTCAAGATATACTTCCAAGTCATGGTTATTTATCTTTAAAATTAACATCATACTATGTTAATTTAATTTTTAAATCTATTATGTACTTAACTTATTTATTTTGTTATAGGAATTCCATGTGGGATTGGACTCGACACATAAGCCAAGAGCTAAACCCTAACCTAAACTGAAAGATCTAAAGGTATGCCTCCTATACTAAATGAAGACTATCTTTTATTACTCATTAACTTGTATTCTAATTACTGAATTATAAAAAATTGCAATTACAGGTTTGAGCATTTTTCCTCCAAGATGCACCTCTTACTATGATTGAAGATATACAATAAGGTCATGGTTCTATCTATTTACACTTAACATGACTATTTTAATATATTTTTTTAATCTATTCACTAATTAAAATGATTTATTCATGGTATAGGAATGCCATGTGGGAGCTCGGATTGGACTCAGAAATTACAAATTTTGGATTGGTATTGCTTAAGCTGTTTGAAAGACATAAAGGTATGTCTAGAAGTTAGTAGTTTAGCTTTAAACTCTGATTAATTTTTGCATAGAGTAGTCAGTAGATTAGCTTTATTACATAGTTTCAGTAACCTGGAACTAAATCCGTAGAAGTTAAGTATAAACAATAGGATTTTATTAAATCAGTTAGAGAGTTAACCTAAATCATACAACTGAAGACTAATGATTTAGTTGTAAATAAACACAATCAAACATTACAAATCGAACTAGATAAACATAAACAATACCTTTTAGTTTTGATGCCTCCTAGGATTGAACAACTTCTTAGTTTTTTTCTCTGCTATCATAACCATCAACTTAATCAAAAAATCAGAAAGTACAATAAAAAAGATACAATGTTATTACAATATTTGTGCCTTATCCAGTGTAGTAAGTATTAGAATGTCAAACATTATTTCATGCTAAATAATCTTTTGTAACCGTAGTTTTGTCAAACATTAGAATCTTTCAGTTTATTCTAATATTTGTGCCTTATCCAGTGTAGTAAATAAATTCAGTTTAGTAGTTTAGCTTTAATAAACTGTTATTACATGCTAAAGAATAGCTAAATTGACCAGAAGAATAATTATATAAACTTATTATTACATGCTAAAGAGTAACTAAAGAGTAGCTAATATGACTAAAAGACGTCAGTCACTCTGAAAGGCACAACACTTAACTATCTAGCAATTATCAAACTAAATCAATAAGTAATGAGATTATGCTAGAAATGGGGACATCATTTAACAGATCCTCGGTCATTTAAAAATATGTGTTCATAAACTCATCTCTGTGTATTTCAGACTTAGGAAATAAAATTAGTTTGTAATCAGTTTTCTAATAACTACTTAATATTAACAAAAACCTAAATCGTATAGAGTGTATACATAATATTATAATCAATATTCAGTTTGGCTATTTTCATCAATCAGTGCATAATAATCAATATATAATATCTCTGCAAACAAATTAGTTTAGTTCTTTGCACATACATGCTAAATGCTGAACAACCGATTGTGTAACCGTAATTTTGATATGGTTCAACTGTTTTGTACTGATATTGTGGGAGGAGTTGTAGTTTTATAACCCCTAAAAGCATTGAATTTATGCTGCAAGATCGTGCTGAAAGGATCAAAATATTTGGTTCTACACTTATGGAAAACATGAATATGTAGTATATTGCTGACTTTAGGGTATCCTTTATTACATTTTTGAAATCTGCAGTATATTTGGAATATCATTTATTAATGTTGACTTTAGGGTTTTGATTTTATTGTGCAGATATTGCAGTTGGATTTTTTGTAATCAAATCTGCACGATTGTTTTTGGAAATTGTAGATTTGTTATATTTTTGAGGCATTTAAGAAAGTGTATTGTTATTTTTTGGGCAATCCAGTTTATTTGATTAGGAAAGTATAGCAGATTTATTTTTTGGGACAGGTTCATTTGTGGTTCAATCAGCAGTCTTGTTTTGGTTCAATCCAGCAGATTTAAATTTGTCGGAATTTTCTTGGTTTAGAAATGTGTATCAGGCAAAGTTTTTGCAGCAGGTTCATTTTTTATTCATTCCAGCAGATTAAATTTTGCATCATTTGTTTTGGTTACAAAAGTGTATTTGTCATCAAGTTTAGTTTGTGTGCTATTTGTCATAGCACAACAGGTTGGGTTTTTTATGCCAAATCTTGCATATATTAGGTACATTGCATCTGTTTCACGGTTTTATAACCAACCGTGCATATGCAAATCTCTATATATTATGTACATTGCACATTTGTGTTGGTTTTGTATGAGATATGCATGTTTAGTATTTTTGCACAAAATCATACACTTGGTTAGTATTTTTATTTCATATCAAATCTGCATATATTAGTTTATCGAAAATAAAGTAGAAATATATTAATTAAGAAAATAAAGTAATATAAATTTATTCTGACTGATTTTTAATTTAAGGTAACTGTAGGATATTCCAAATTTATGATTTTTAATTTAAATCTAAAAAAATCATAGACTGTCACGTGTTAAATTTAGTACTATGATGCCATGCGGCGAATTATTTTTTGGATTATTATAGAAACGCCACGTGATTTAATAGATATTTATATTTAGTAGTTATATAGTAGATTTTGGAGAGGGTACACTAACTACTGAGCGGAGAAAAGATTGGGCTCCACCGTTTTGCGCATTTACTAGGTAGAAGATATTTTAGGCACTTGTCGAACTCTGCTGAATACGTTTTCCCATATTTACTTGCTAGCTTGTTTAATTTGGTCCCGATAGGATAGATCGCTTGAAGGAGAAACGGGCCGGGAAATCTTACAGCAATGTGCAGTCGGGGATGGTGGATTGTGCTCTTGCAGCTCTTTGCAATGGCAGTTGCATTTGACACGAAGAAGAGTACTTACATTGTCCACATGGACGCCTCGGCCATGCCCACCTCCCTCTTCTCTTCCCACTCCCACTGGTACTCCTCCAAACTCACTTCCATCCTCCCTCATCCTGAGCCCGCGAAGCAGCGGATTCTCTACACCTACCGCACCGCCTTCCACGGCTTCGCGGCTCAGCTCACCCCCCAAGAAGCGCACCACCTCCAGTCCCAGCACGGCGTCGTTTCGGTCTCCCCTGAAGCCGTCTACCACCTCCACACCACCAGGAGCCCTTCTTTCCTCGGCCTCGCCCAACCCGGCTCCCTCCCCGGCGCCTTCACCGCCACCCCCTCCGACCACGACGTCGTCGTCGGCATCCTCGACACCGGCATCTGGCCCGAGAGCCAGAGCTTCAACGACACCGGCCTCTCTCCGCCACCCCCTCGTTGGCGCGGCGCCTGCCAGACCGGCCGCGGGTTCACGCGCCGCCACTGCAACCAAAAGATCGTCGGAGCCCGGATCTTCTACCGCGGCTACGAGGCCACCGCCGGCAAGATCGACGAGTCCACCGAGTACAAGTCCCCCAGGGACCAGGACGGACACGGGACCCACACCGCCGCCACCGTCGCCGGGTCCCCGGTCAGCGGCGCCAGCCTCCTAGGGTACGCGCCGGGCACCGCGCGTGGGATGGCCTTCGGCGCCCGGATCGCAGCCTACAAGGTCTGCTGGGCCGGAGGCTGCTTCAGCTCCGACATCCTCTCGGCGGTCGACAGGGCGGTGGCCGACGGCGTCGACGTCCTCTCCATCTCCCTCGGCGGCGGCGTCTCCTCCTACTACAGGGACTCCCTCTCCGTCGCCACCTTCGGAGCCATGGAGATGGGCGTCTTCGTCTCCTGCTCCGCCGGCAACGGCGGACCCGACCTGGCTAGCCTCACAAACGTCGCCCCGTGGGTTACGACGGTCGGAGCGTCCACCATGGACAGGGACTTCCCAGCCATGGTGGATCTCGGATCGGGTCGGGTCGTAAACGGAGTATCCATCTACAGAGGGAGGAGGGTCCTGACGCCGGGTAAGAAGTATCCGCTAATATATCCGGGCAACGCCACCTCCACAATCCCGGAGGCAAGCTCGCTGTGCCTGGAGGGCACCTTGGACCCCAAATCGGTCAGGGGCAAAATCGTAATTTGCGACAGGGGAGTCAGCCCTAGGGTCCAGAAGGGGCAGGTCGTCAAAGATTCCGGCGGCGTCGGGATGATTCTCGCCAACACGGCCGCCAACGGAGAGGAGCTCGTCGCCGACTCCCACCTCCTCCCGGCCGTGGCAGTGGGGGAGCAGGGAGCTTCTCTCATCAAGAAATACGCCGCCGCCGGCCGACGCGGCAGCCCCTCAACGGCGACGTTTCGGTTCATGGGGACGCGGCTTGGGGCGAAGCCGTCACCGGCGGTGGCGGCCTTCTCATCGCGTGGCCCCAGCATCCTGACGGCGGAGATCCTGAAGCCCGATGTGGTGGCCCCCGGGGTCAACATCCTTGCCGCCTGGACGGGGCTGGCTGGCCCGTCGGGACTCGCAACCGACAAGCGGCGCGTGCTGTTCAACATTCTTTCAGGGACGTCGATGTCGTGCCCGCACGTGAGCGGGGTTGCGGCGCTGCTCCGGGCCCGGCATCCGGACTGGAGCCCGGCTGCGGTCAAGTCGGCTCTGATGACCACCGCCTACGTCCACGAGCGTGCCGGTGGGCCTTCGTTGGCGGATGCGGCCACAGGGAGGCCATCGGGCCCTTACGAGCACGGGTCGGGGCATATCAACCCGGCCAAGGCCCTGGACCCGGGCCTTGTCTACGACATCGACGCGCAAGAGTACTACGAGTTCCTCTGCTCGACAAAACTAACCCCTGCGCAGCTCAAGGTGTTCTCCAAATCCACGAAAAGGGCGTGCAAGAACACGCTGCGGAGCCCCGGGGAGCTGAACTACCCGGCCATCTCGGCGGTTTTCCGGGAGAGCTCAGGCAACTCCTCGTCCTCGCTGGCGTTGAGCTATCGGCGGACGGTGACGAACGTGGGGCCTGCAGCATCAAGCTACCGCGTAAGAGTGTCGAAACTGAAAGGGGTGGGCGTGGGCGTGGAGCCAAGGAAGCTGCATTTCACGGCCAAGAATCAGAAGTTGACGTATAAGGTTACGTTCCGCAGCGTGAGGAGGCAGGCGGAGCCGCTAGACGGCTACTTGGTGTGGAAGGATGGGGTTCACAGGGTGAGGAGTCCCATTCTGGTCACTTGGCTCACACCCGCAATTTGACCATCCAATGTAATAATTAGTGGGAACTTGTGTTGTATGAAGAGCTGCCCTGGCCGTTTTGTTGACATATAGAAATTGTGTGCTTATATATGAGAAATAAACCCTGAGCTCAATCGAGTCTCTGCCCGGATTACACGTACAGGCAATACGTCTATCTGACTTGTACATATTTTTTTGAATGAAAGGTAAGAATTTTATTCAAAGGAAGTAAAACAACTTATAAAATCCTAGGAAAGTCTAGGTATTATAAGGATTGATCATAATCCTTACTCTCTCTAAATATGTTTTAGTTTTTCTATTAACTTTGCTCCATCTAAAACTAGCACAGTTTCTAATATGATTAACAGTCATCATATAACATTCATTAGTACTAATGTTCTTCTCTTGGAATACAATGAGATTCCTACATCTCCAGGTAAAGTACATGATGGCAGTATAACTACACATCCAGAAGGAAAATCTCATGTTGTTTTTCCTTCTCATCTTGCTCATGCAATTGATCCAGTCCTGAATGTTTTTGTGTCTTCTTCCAATTTTCCCCCAGTTGAGCACTCGATTCCTCACTTCAGAGGTATACCTGCATTCGAACCAGAGATGATCAGTGGTTTCTGGTGCCAAGCTGCAAAAAAGGCAGAGATCATCCTGAATGATGCCCATAGTCTTGAGTTTGCTTTTGACAGAGAGCCCTCCTTGTATAGCCATCCAGCACATGAAGGAGATTCTTGGTGTGATAAGTTTGCCCCAAATGCAAATATTCCAATCATTAGAATTGGTTCTGTGTCTGTAATCATCATAGATGGATTTCCAGTCATATCTCCCTCCTCTAGACATGAGAATAGGTGCTTGCCCAGAATCCAGTCTTTGTGTGATTTCATCCCTGAGGTTGAGTAGCATAGTCCATAAAGCACTATCTGTGCCTTTCTTCCTGATGCTTCAGAAATCTCTGTTTCTGATCAGATTGACATTGCCCCATGTGTGCCAAATAGAGGAGCTATCCTTGATAAGATCATAGATGAGTTCAATGACAGAAGCTTTGTTCCAAGAGAGAATTTCCTTTAGCCCCAGTCCTCCTTCATCTTTTGGTCTGCAAACCTTACTTCAGGCAATGGGCGATTTCATGCCTTCCCTTCTGCCACTCTATAGGAAGTTCCTCATGAGGGCAGTGATTACAGTAACAATTTTCTTGGGTATAATAAAGACCTTGCACCAGTAATTGAGCACTCCATAAAGCACATAAGAGATAAGTTGAAGTCTGCCAGAATAAGACAAATTCCTTGAGGCCCAGGAGTTGATTTTGTTGGAGATTTTGGTTAGCAGTGGTTTGAAGTCTTCTATGAGTGCACACCTATTACAAAGAGGGACACCAAGGTAGGTAACTGGCAATTCTCCTTTGGTCATATTAAGAAGGGTCATGGCTTCTTCTTCCATCTGAACACCAGTTCCAGCAAAGTAGATTTTAGATTTGGTATTGTTGATGCCAAGACCTGAGCATGAGCAGAATTCATCAAGAGAGTCTTTCACTATCTGCAAGGAGTTGATGCTACCATGTGAAAAGAGAAACAAATCATTAGCAAAGCAGACATGGGTAAGTCCAATTCTAGAGCATTGAGGATGATACTTGAAGGCTCTTTGTCTGCATTTAATCTTGAAAAGTCTAGAGAAATATTCCATAATGATAACAAAGAGATAGGGGGCTAAGGGGTCCCCCTGTCTGAGCCCTCTTTTGCTTTTGACGAAACCAACCAATTCCCCTTCCATATTGAAGGTGAATGAGCTGCTCCTGACACATTCTTGGATCCAAGTGATCATTCTCGGATGGAAGCCAAACTCATGAAGAATAAGAAAGAGGAAGTCCCAGTTGACAGTGTCATAGGCCTTTCTGAGATCAATCTTGATTGCACATCTTGGACTCGTATGCTTTCTTGCATAGCCCTTGACTAAATCCTGGCAAACATCAATATTATGTCGAATTGACCTGCCTTTGATGAAGGCTCCTTGTGTATTGTCAATGAGCTTGGGAAGCACAGTTTGCAATCTTGGACATTGCTTGTTTTGCATTGCATTTCTATGATCAAGCTTACCATGAATGCACTCTAGCTTCTCACGTACTTTATTTTCACTTTGTGCATGTTAATTAATTAACAAGTTTACATGCATGGCTACGTGCGTTAGTTTTATACATATCATGTAAGCAACTATATCATTACATAGGAACGCTTCGATAAAACGGAAATTGTGGTAAAACAGAGGTATTAATCTGGGATGTTGGATGTAGGATGATGAACGGATGAATGATTGAGTCATATAGTAGATATGGTATGAGTGAAACTACCAGATCTTCTCAAATAAGATAGTTAATAGATATTTTAATTAAAAAAATAATTAAGGATATGGTTAGATGAGAGAGAAAATCATATCTTTCTTCTAAAACCGCTCCATTATGCTGATTCATTTTCTTCTTGTTCAACGATTTTTAGCGTTCATGAATATCAATCACGTCTTTATGAATATCGTTCATGCATTTATGAATATCAATGGACGTGAATATCTCCACTTAAAACATTAATATCACCACTTGATTTTTTCAGTGTCCTAATGCTTTGCAAATTCGTAGATTTGTAAATTTGTTCTTGTTGCTTTTGTCATTGTTTCTTGAATATCGTGGGTTTGTATGAATATCTTTGTTTAATATGTGGATATCACCAATTACTGACATGAATACCATAACTTAAAATATGAATATCACCACTTAATAATATATGAATAACATAATCAATTACACGAATATCATAATCAATTACATGAATATCACACTCAAGTATGATGAATAACATAACTCAATTCATGAATATCGATCACTGTGATACCCCGTATTTTTGTAAGGTTATTTTAGGAATTTTGGAATTTTCCCGAGTACCCGTTTAGTACGTCGGATTTAATTCAGGTAGCTTGAGACATTCTGTAATGTGCTCTGTATCTGTAATATTTTTCTCAGTGAAACAAAATACAGACAACGTGCTTCGAATGTTTATACGCGTTCGCGTACGATAATTTTATCCCGGGTTAATGTCTTGCTCATCCAAAAGCTGAATGGGCGGGAAAAGGCGAAACGGCGACCGCCGTACAGTCACGGCGCCCGCCGTCGCTGGGCCCGATGTGTCAGGCCGTCGTCTCCTATGCTGGACTCGCCAGAGCTAGGAACGGCGACCGTCGTAATTACGGTGCCCGCCGTATGCCTGCCGTAGGCAAAGTCACGGCGCCCGCCGTGATTACCCAGAGGTCTTTAACCGATGGTCGCCGGCGTGATTCTGGCAAGCGCCGAGCTAGTTCGTAGGCCCATCTTCGTGCTCCAGATGCTTTGGCTATAAAAGGAGGTGTTGGGGAAGGGATTTGAGCCATCCCAAACACCGAACCTCTACCAAATTTTTGTGTCGTCGGAGTTGTGTTTCGCCGGAGTTCGGAAGCTCTCATCGGTGTCGTTTGGTGGTGTTTCCAGAAGCCCTTTAGAAGCCTTTTGGTTGCCTTTAGAGGTCAGAACCCAGGCAAGGCATAAAGGGGTCGAAACGCGCATCATTTGGGTGAGTTTTCTCGCCGCTTCTGTCGTCTGAGTTCTTCACGGCAACCGCCGTGTTCTTCACGGCGACCGCCGTGATGAACTGCGGCGACCGCCGCCAGTGCCCAGAATGCCTTCGTGGCTTTGGCTTGGTTGGTTGTGGTCGTGGCGTCTTTCCTTTTGTTCTCTTTTGTCGTTTTTAGATTCGTACTGTGGTTATGTCGGATCTAACTTAGGGTTCCTTTTATGGGTCGACTCGAAGGTGTTTGTGCTAGCGGAGCTAAACCCGTGTCGAGCCCGGAATCCCATCGTTGTCGTAAGGCTTGTTTCTATTCTGCGGATTAAGGCAAGTGGCGGTTCGCTCTTGCTCATTCGTTCCATATTTACATTAATTATCAGTAGTTTATCTGAGTAATTAATTTGGAATGAATACTCTGTTTGTCTGGAAACGGTTTTGATAAACTGTTTTGAAAATTATATAATAGGTTATATATATGTTAGAACAATGCTATTATCTGTGATCGCCTTTCGGGCCTTTATGTGGATTTATCCTGTAACTGTTATTGTGTTGTAACTGTTTAGTTAGCACTGTTAGATAGGAACGTTACTCGGACTCTGTCCAGTCGTTTCTTTATAATCTAGTATCGGGGTGGCTCGTCTCCATCTGGTACTATTCTAAGATCATGATCGGTCTCTTTCACAAGTGTGTAGAGACAGGACACTTAGCTGGTGTCATAAACCTTTCGGTGTACGTCACTCTCGACGAAACGTATATTAAGATGTGTCGTCCCATTGGTGGGGTACACATGTAAAAGTCTAATAACGTGATACGTGGTTTGTAATATAAATCAGATAAGTGCTACTCTGACGCATATAATTAATAAACCTTCGGCGAGTAGTGCAGCTAAGTTATAGTGCAGCTAGGAAAACTCGTCTCGACTTTGATCATAGTACGTTCTCTTTCCAATCTGGATTCGATGTATGCGATGAGGTTGGTCGTGAACCGAAGCATCTCAGTCAACTTTTAAATCATTGTTGTTTGATGCTGTAAACATTCGAGATTTGTCATACTTCCTTAAAGACTCATTTTCGTTGGAGTCTTCTTTTCGAGTCAATTTCTGTGAAGGTTCAGTCTTCCAGAATCTTCTCTTGTGCATACCTCTTGTCTATTCCAGTAGGAGTATGATGGTTGACTATCGTCATCGATTATTATTCGAGAAGCGATGAGTCTAACCTAATACGACTGCTTCGAACCATTCTGCTTTGTACCCTTGCTAGTCTATTCAAGTAGACTAACCCACGAACTTTGTTCTCTACATGTGGGCTGGTGTCATCCGTTCGATTCGGCACATCAGATCGAAAGTAGCTCAGAAGAATAGAAGGACTATGGAGTCGGCGGTGGTTTTTGAACGTTTTAATTATTTCTTTAATCAGGTTGAGATCTTTTGGACAATGACTTTGGTTGTAATGTACTTTCTAAGACTTTCGCTGTTTTTGGTTTAAACTCTGTGTTAGCCTATTCGGGATTGGGTTGTAATCCCGTAACTCTTGTTTCCTTGACAATGTTATGTTTTGGAATTGAATGCTTTGATCATTATGTATCATTTGTATTTCATAAATTGTGTTTAAATGGTAAAGCCTTGGGTGATCTCGGTAAGGAACACTGGGGTCACTGGCGGTAATACCTTTCCAAAAGGGTTAAGTTTTGGGGGTGTTACAGTTGTGGTATCAGAGCCAAAGGTTTTAAAACGGGTTTGGGATTTTTATAAACCATTTATCCGTTTTCGAAAATGCTTTAAAAAGGGCTCTGAGTTTTCAAAGTAAAAAGAATTTAAAAACATCATTCATAGTCATGTCTTCTGGATAGTCTGATATAATAAGCTTGCTTCTATGTCTAGAAAGACTAATTCCTTCATCGTTATCCTATAGGAGATGGGTGCATGTCTCTCTCAGAAGAAGGGGTCGGAAGATGCCGAGATGGATTCACCGTCTACCGAGAGGCTAGACTTCCCTATACCCCAGAGGTGCTTCGAGGTTGGAGGCTCGAGCAGCCCATCTGAGGAGATCAAGCATGTGCTTCCTGAGTCGGTAGTTCTGGTGTTAAGGAATGCTGTAGTTCCTGTGACAGCGCCAGTGGAGCCACCAAGGGAGGAAGCAATGCAAGATGATGAATCGTCTAGGTACGCGAGAGGGTACTACAATGACGATTACCTGATGGATATGATTATTGAAGGGAGCGAGGAGGAAGATGAAGAAGAGGACCCCATAGAGGATGACCCCGAAGAGGAAGAGGACCCCATCGAGGATGATCCCGAGGAGGATACCGAGATGGACCTCAACGGACAAAACCAGGAGTCCGATGACTTGACGCACTTGCTGGTGGATAGTCAGGAAACGGGGATGCAATTTATTCACCCCAGTACAGAGTTACCACCTATGCAAGAGTTGCCACCAGTTCCAGAGTACGCACCCATGTCAGAAGCTGATTGGGAGGCATTGTATACCGAGTACGGTATTAGGAGAAGTGACATGGAATCTCAGCCTATCCCTACTCCAAGAAGAAGGAGGTCAGAATCCGAGCTACAAGAGATCCTCTGCTAGAGCGAGGTAATCTCTGCAGAACAGCAGCGTCGGAGGGATGAGCTGATCGCCAGTACTCAGAGGAGGGCTGGGATAGAATGACCAGTCATGGACGACCCATACCTTATCATGACTGAGATAGGACCATGTGCTTCAGGGTCAAACCGGGTGCGAAACCCATCGCCTGAGCTCGATGGTGAGCCTAGTCCGAAGAGACCTTGTACGAGTAGCTAGTCTTATGGGAGACATTTTGGAACGCCTTGATGAGAATTGGCGTTGTCTATCGCAGTAGTTTCGTTTCTTAGTATTCCAAGTTTGTACTATGTGTAATATTTTAGTATTGCGGCAAGTACTCTGGGAAACACTTTTATCTTCGAGCAATGTTGTCCTAGCGCTCGGATGATAGACTTATGTGTAGCTTGTGTAACAGTTCGAAGGTTCATCTATAAAATGCCAAGTTGATCTATTCTGAGTAATTTCTTTACGTTGGTATATTGCATAAGTATATTGCATAATATTAATGTATTGAATGCTTGGAATTGGATCGGTAAACAGATGGTGAACCCAAGAAGCACGAGAAACTCGATTCGAGCCGGTGCTGGGACTAGCCAAGATCCCAGGCCAACAGGAAGAGGTGTTCAGGATGAGCACGAGTCAGAGTCTCGCGTCCAGCATATGCGTGAAGGTCAAGATCAGACCCAAGTGCAGGCACTGTTTGATGTCGCAGCTGTTGAGGCGATTCGCGGGATTGTGATGCAGGCAATTGCAGACGTATTGAGACCCAGTGTGCCTCAAGCGCAAGAAGTGCCTACTCACCCAGCGGTTCCTGATGTTGTGGAGCCCATAAACCCTGTGGTTCAGGAGAATGCCGTCAGGGCTAGAGACAGCTATGGTCGCGCTCTTAAGACCATCACTTCCATGAGGCCCGATTGCTATAACGGAAAAGGGGAGCCAGTAGCAGTGACTCAGTGGTTCTCCCATATGGAAAGGCTGTTTCGGAACGTGGAGTGTACTAAGGCCGAGAAGGTCCATATCGCTTCTCTTCAGCTGAAGGAGGAGGCTAGCGAGTGGTGGGAGAACACAGGTTTGGCTGAGAGCCCAGTGTTGACTTGGTCGATGTTCAAGACCAAGATGGTTGATCGCTTTTTCTCTCGTGCTATGAGAAAGAAGAAGCATAAAGAGTTCTTGTACCCAAAGACGGATGGTCTGAAAGTGACCGAGTTGGCATCTAAGTTCAATAATCTTTTACAGTACGCCCCTGCCGAGATCACCAGCTAGGCCCAAAAGATCTGGTACTTCCACGAGTGGATGAGCCCGGATATCAAGCCGTTAATGGTGAACCACACATGCTCTACCTTGGAGCAGTATGTGGATTGTGCCTATAAGCTGGAGATAACTCTAGAGGAGTCGACCAAAAGACATAACCGACAGAAGTCGATGCAGAACCAGAACCAGGGAGGTGGTTTTAAGCGCCCTGCGCCACCGACTAACTTTGCCAAGTCCGGCCGAGCTAAGACGGAGATGACGCAAGGAGGATCGACTCAGCAGTCAGGGCAGACCAGGAGTTCAGTTCAGTGTTATAACTGTGATACGACTGGGCATAAGAGCAATGAGTGTCAGAAGGAGAAGAGGTCGTGCTTTGGGTGTGGACGTGATGGTCATCTGCAAAAGTTCTGCAAGCAGGGGAAGCATAAGGGAGTAGAGTCGGTGCAAAGGTCAGTTCATCAGAGCAACCGACCTAGGTTTAAGCCTGCCGAGACTCCTAGCCCGTCAGTGCAGACGACTGCGCAGAACAGGGGAAAAACCCCAGCTGTTTCTGGAAGTCAGGGCCAACGCTTGTACGAGATGCGTGAAGCAGATGGACCCAATGCTCCAATTGCTCAAGGTACTCTATACCTTCACTCTACTTCAGTGTGCATTCTGTTTGATTCTGGTGCTACGCATTCCTTTATTTCGGATAGCTGTGTTAGCAAGTTAGATTTAGTGTGCAACGATTCGTGCGGCCCTTTCGTCGTTAATCTTCCTAATGGAGAACGTTTGGTGGGAACCAAGCATCTGTCCGACTTTCCGATTACCATTCAGGGTAAGGAATTCGAGGCAGATTTAATCTGCATAGCCATGGCTCCATACGACATTATCCTCGGTATGGATTGGCTGACGCGTCACAAGGCGGTGATCGACTTCAGTTCAAGAATGGTGACGGTGTCATCTGGGAGCCAGTTCGTGTGCAAGTTCAAAGGTCGAAATGACGCTGATAACGGCAAGCTAATCAATGCGATGGCTGCGTTTAAGCTACTACGACAAGGATGTGTCGGGTACCTTTGCTACTTGGATTCGCCTGTGAAGGATGGACCTGAGGTTCTTGATATTCCTGTAGTTAGGGAGTTTTCGGATGTCTTTCCGGAAGAAATACCTGGATTACCCCCGAACCGTGACGTAGAGTTTTCAATTGATCTTGAGCCTGGTACGGCGCCGATTTCCAAATCATCGTATCGGATGGCTCCAGCTGAGATGCAAGAATTGAAGAATCAACTTGAAGATCTTCTTGACAAAGGTTATGTCAGGCCGAGTGCATCGTCGTGGAGTGCTCCGGTATTGTTCGTCAAAAAGAAGGACGGATCGTTCCGACTTTGTATCGACTACGGAGAGTTGAACAAGGTGACGATCAAGAACAAGTATCCTTTGCCAAGGATTGATGACTTGTTGGACCAGTTGCAGGGAGCAAAGGTTTTCTCCAAGATCGACTTGAGATCTGGATATCACCAGCTCAGAATTCATGAGCAAGACATTCCTAGAACTGCGTTCAGGACCAGATATGGTCATTACGAGTTCGTAGTGATGCCTTTTGGGCTTACAAATGCTCCAGTTGTCTTTATGGATTTGACGAACCGATGTTTTCACCAGTACTTGGATAAGTTTGTGGTGGTCTTCATCGACGACATTCTGATCTATTCTCCGAATGAAGAAGTCCACGAGGAACATCTGCGGATTGCCTTGTCAATCCTTAGACAACATCATCTTTTTGCTAAATTGTCTAAATGTGAATTCTGGATGGAGGAAGTGGCTTTCTTAGGCCACGTAATCAATAAAAATGGGGTTATGATTGATCCCCAAAATATTGAAGCGGTGACTAATTGGACACAGCCCCAGAACGTGAAGGAGGTGCGCAGTTTTCTTGGACTCGCCGGGTATTACAGAAGGTTCGTAGAAGGATTTTCAAAGATCGCTCTACCTATGACCAATCTACTCCGCAAGGTTCACAAGAAGTTTGTCTGGAATGACAAGTGCGAGGCCAGTTTCCAGGAGTTGAAGCGACGGCTGACCTCGGCACCCGTGTTAGCACTCCCAGAAGGGAATGACGATTATTTGGTCTATAGTGATGCTTCAAAGTGTGGTCTTGGTTGTGTTTTGATGCAGAGGGGCAAAGTCATTGCTTATGCATCCAAGCAACTCAAGACGTACGAAGAAAACTATCCGACCCATGATCTTGAGTTAGCAGCGGTTGTCTTTGCGCTAAAGATTTAGATGCATTATCTCTACGGTATAAGATGCCAAGTCTTCACTGACCACAAAAGTCTCAAGTATATATTTACTCAAAAGGAGTTAAATATGATACAACTCCGCTGGCTAGAGTTGCTCAAAGACTACAACATGGAGTTGTTGTATCATCCGGGCAAGGCTAATGTAGTAGCTGATGCACTAAGCCGGAAGACAACACACGAGACTGTAGTTGCTCTACTTACTGCTCAGACCAAGCTAAACCAAGAGTCATGCGACATTGAAGTCTTGTATGACCAGCGTAGAGGGTACCTGAGTATGATGGAAATTCAGGCTACACTGCTGGATCAGATCAAAGAAAAACAAGTCGATGACATCATCTTGGTGAAGTTAAGCAGTGAAGTGATGGATGGGAAAACTCCCAGTTTTGTGGTTCAGGATGATGGATCACTTTGGTTTCAGGATCGGATATGTGTGCCTGACACAGAAGGTCTTCGTCAGTTGGTGATGAGAGAAGCTCATTCATCTGCTTATTCTGTGCATCCTGGCTCCAGCAAGATGTACAAGGACCTCAAGAAGAAGTTTTGGTGGCCAAACATGAAGTGAGACGTAGCAGACTTTGTGGCAAAGTGCTTAACTTGCCAGAAGGTCAAGATCGAACACCGCAGGCCAGGTGGTGAGTTGCTACCTCTCCCAGTACCAGAATGGAAATGGGAGGACATCGCCATGGACTTCGTCACTGGGCTACCAAAGACTCGAAGTCAGAGGGATGCTATCTGGGTAATTGTGGATAGACTTACGAAGAGTGCTCATTTCATAGCCATCAAGACCACATGGGAAACCCAGAAGTTAGCAGAAGTCTACCAGAAGGAGATTGTCCGCTTACATGACATTCCTAAGACCATTGTATCGGATCGAGATGGCCGTTTCATGTCAAGGTTCTGGCAGGAACTTCATAAGGATATGGGAACCGAGTTGAGGTTCAACACCGCGTTTCATCCTCAGACAGATGGCCAGTCTGAAAGGACCATCCAAACCCTGGAGGATATGCTTAGAGCTTGTGTACTCGATCGTCCGACTAGCTGGGAGGACAGCTTGAGTCTGATTGAGTTCACGTACAATAATAGCTGGCATGCTACAATCAAGATGGCTCCGTTTGAAGCTTTATATGGTCGCAGATGCAGATCTCCGATTTGTTGGGATGATAATACCGACAAAATTCTGCTTGGACCAGAGTTGGTCGAAAGGACGGCCTCAGACATTGCTTTGATCAGACAAAGGATGTTGACCGCTCAGAGTCGACAGAAGTCCTACGCAGATCGAAAGCGCAGGACTGTCGAGTTCGAGGTCGGTGATAAGGTTTTTGTCAAGGTATCGCCATCCAAAGGAGTTTTCAGATTTGGTAAGCGTGAGAAGCTTAACCCTCGCTACGTGGGACCATTCGAGATTCTGGATAGAGTAGGATCTCTAGCGTACCGCTTGGCGTTGCCGCCATCGGCTCACCCGGTGCGTAACGTGTTCCACGTATCTTTGCTCAGAAAGTATGTACCAGATGAGTCTCATGTGCTTAGTTATGAGGACATCGAGATTCAAGCTAATGGTACTTATGAAGAGTTGCCCGTGCGCAGTTTGGAGCGTCGGGAGAAGCGTTTGCGCAACAAGATCGTGCCGTTGGTACGAGTGCTGTGGTCCAAGTCAGGGACCGAAGAAGTTACTTGGGAGACGTGGGAAACCGAGTCAGATATGCTCAGACGTTTTCCGAGTTATTTTCGACCTAAGTTTCGGGGTCGAAACTTCTTTTAAGGGGGAGGAGATGTGATACCCCGTATTTTTGTAAGGTTATTTTGGGAATTTTGGAATTTTCCCGAGTACCCGTTTAGTACGTCGGATTTAATTCAGGTAGCTTGAGACATTCTGTAATGTGCTCTGTATCTGTAATATTTTTCTCAGTGAAACAAAATACAGACAACGTGCTTCGAATGTTTATACGCATTCTCGTACGATAATTTTATCCCGGGTTAATGTCTTGCTCATCCAAAAGCTGAATGGGCGGGAAAAGGCGAAACGGCGACCATCGTACAGTCACGGCGCCCGCCGTCGCTGGGCCCGATGTGTCAGGCCGTCGTCTCCTACGCTGGGCTCGCCAGAGCTTGGAACGGCGATCGCCGTAATTACGGCGCCCGCCGTATGCCCGCCGTAGGCAAAGTCGCGACGCCCGCCGTGATTACCCAGAGGTCTTTAACCGATGGTCGCCGGCGTGATTCTGGCAAGCGCAAAGCTAGTTTGTAGGCCCATATTCGTGCTCCAGATGTTTTGGCTATAAAAGGAGGTGTTGGGGAAGGGATTTGAGCCATCCCAAACACCGAACCTCTGCCAAATTTTCGTGTCATCGGAGTTGTGTTTCGCCGGAGTTCGGAAGCTCTCGTCGGTGTCGTTTGGTGGTGTTTCCAGAAGCCCTTTGGTTGCCTTTGGAGGTCAGAACCCAGGCAAGGCATAAAGGGGTCGAAACGCGCATCATTTGGGTGAGTTTTCTAGCCGCTTCTGTCGTCTGAGTTCTTCACGGCGACCGCCGCCAAGAACGGAGACCGCCGCCAAGAACAGCGACCGCCGCCAGTGCCCAGAATGCCTTCATGGCTTTGGCTTGGTTGGTTGTGGTCGTGGCATCTTTCCTTTTGTTCTCTTTCATCGATTTTAGATTCGTACTGTGGTTATGTCAGATCTAACTTAGGGTTCCTTTTATGGGTCGACTCGAAGGTGTTTGTGCTAGCGGAGCTATACCCGTGTCGAGCCCGGAATCCCTTCGTTGTCATAAGGCTTGTTTCTATTCTGCGGATTAAGGCAAGTGGCGGTTCGCTCTTGCTCATTCGTTCCATATTTACATTAATTATCAGTAGTTTATCTGAGTAATTAATTTGGAATGAATACTCTGTTTGTCTGGAAACGGTTTTGATAAACTGTTTTGAAAATTATATAATAGGTTATATATCTGTTAGAACAACGCTATTATCTGTGATCGCCTTTCGGGCCTTTATGTGGATTTATCCTATAACTGTTATTGTGCTGTAACTGTTTAGTTAGCACCGTTAGATAGGAACGTTACTCGGACTCTGTCCAGTCGTTTCTTTATAATCTGGTATCGGGGTGGCTCGTCTCCATCTGGTACAATTCTAAGATCATGATCGGTCTCTTTCACAAGTGTGTAGAGACAGGACACTTAGCTGATGTCACAAACCTTCCGGTGTACGTCACTCTCGACGAAACGTATACTAAGATGTGTCGTCCCATTGGTGGGGTACACATGTAAAAGTCTAATAACGTGATGTGTGGTTTGTAAAATAAATCAGATAAGTGCTACTCTGACGTATATAATTAATAAACCTTCGGCGAGTAGTGCAGCTAAGTTATAGTGCAGCTAGGAAAACTCGTCTCGACTTTGATCATAGTACGTTCTCTTTCCAAACTAGATTCGCTGTATGCGATGAGGTTGGTCGTGAACCGAAGCATCTCAGTCAACTTTTAAATCATTGTTGTTTGATGCTGTAAACATTCCAGATTTGTCATACTTCCTTAAAGACTCATTTCCGTTGGAGTCTTCTTTTCGAGTCGATTTCTGTGAAGGTTCAGTCTTCCAGAATCTTCTCTTGTGCATACCTCTTGTCTATTCCAGTAGGAGTATGATGGTTGACTATCGTCATCGATTATTATTCGAGAAGTGATGAGTCTAACCTAATACGACTGCTTCGAACCATTCTGCTTTGTACCATTGCTAGTCTATTCAAGTAGACTAACCCACGAACTTTGTTCTCTGCATGTGGGCTGGTGTCATCCGTTCGATTCGGCACATCAGATCGAAAGTAGCTCAGAAGAATAGAAGGACTATGGAGTCGACGGTAGTTTTTGAACGTTTTAATTATTTCTTTAATCAGGTTGAGATCTTTTGGACAATGACTTTGGTTGTAATGTACTTTCTAAGACTTCCGCTGTTTTTGGTTTAAACTTTGTGTTAGCCTATTCGGGATTGGGTTGTAATCCCGTAACTCTTGTTTCCTTGACAATGTTATATTTTGGAATTGAATGCTTTGATCATTTTGTATCATTTGTATTTCATAAATTGTGTTTAAATGGTAAAGCCTTGGGTGATCTCGGTAAGGAACACTGGGGTCACTGGCGGTAATACCTTTCCAAAAGGGTTAAGTTTTGGGGGTGTTACAGTACCAATTGCATTAATATTACCACTCAATTACATGAATATTAACACATATTATACGAACATCACCCCCGATATCGTGAATATTACATGAATATCACCATTCAATTCTTGAATATTGATCACTAGCCAATTATTAATATTATCATCCAATTACATGAATATCAACACATATTGCTCGAATATCACCACCCGAAACGAAGTCGGTATGCTTAGATGAATTAAACGTGGTATAATTCACCTAGTTCAGGATTTATGAGATAGCAGTGGTTTATGATAAGCAATCAAATCGATCAAATTAAAAGATACATGTGAAGGAGGAGGAAAAGCAGAGCGAGGAGAAAAATAAGCGGACGATTTACGCCGGTAGAAGAACTGGTGGAATCATCTCCGATGAGGACGTTGACGGCGAGCTTGACGCCTTGAGAGCAGAAACTGTGGCCGGAGACGAAGAAGTAAGGCCTCGACTCCGTCAAGTTGAAGACGTCACAACCTCCCCTGGTGATGTTCGTGATGAATCTTTCTTCACGCAGTGATCGTATCCCGTTCTGTTCACCTCCAGAACGTTGTAATTGTGCTTGTCGAATCCGAAATCTAATACAAAAAACACTCGTCAAATTTGTTATCGCACGGGATAGATCAACAAGAGCATGAAAATATAATTATTCAAAATTTGAAACCTAAAATCAGAGTTCAGATTATTTCGAATCAGACCATGAAAGTTGAAAACTCGATAGATTTTTCAACAGGAGAGAGGAATTGAGGAGTCAGAGAGAGTACGGAGCTTCTCGGATTCATCGGCCGCCGACAGAAAGGATTCATCACGAACGTCACCAGGGTCTTAGGGAGGCCGCCTGTAACACCATCGGCGAGCTTCTCGTCACCGACCCCAGGTTCGACCGCCTCATTGCGAGGGTCTTGGGGAGGAGGCAGCCGGAGAATGGGGGAGGGCGCCGGAGGAGGGAAGAAGATGAGGAGGAAACCGCTCCACTGCCAGAGAGTAATGCAAGAGAGAGATTCGTGAGAGAGGTGAAGCAAATGCGGAAATCATCTTTTGCTTCTGTTATGGAAAGATTTGAGAGTAAAACAAATCCCACAAATCATGCTAATGGAGAAATCGTGTGTAGGTGAATCCACCAGCGTATTTTGCAACCCTCTAGATTAAATCATGACCATTAATTCTTTTCTCATCTAACGCTCTATATTAGTATACTTGTTTTATCATAACTATCGTTTCACTAAAGCCTAATTCTATCACTACATGTGGATATATAAGGGAGTAATCAATATGTTGCTCATTTTCAGTTTTGTGATTACAGATCCTTTTTATTCTCAACTTGTAACAGGCCACTAATGTATCTTCCTCACAGTTTGATTACTGAAAAAACATTTAAATATATACATGTTTCTACTAGGCGGGTACGTTAAACCAAGTATCTCTACGAATAAGGAGAACAGATCAACTAAAAATTATCCTAAAAAACAACGAGACTTCGTGTGTTTGGGCGTACAAATTATTTATCTAGTTAGAGTTGAAGCTATAGTTATAATTAGATAACTAGGTATTATATGAATTGAAGGTTAAATAATTACTAAACTGCGTTTGGATATCAAAAACTAATTTTAACTAGTTACAATTTCAATAATCAAGTTTGGAAAAAAATAATTATATATTTCTTGTTGTAAATCTCTTTAATGTTGGATATTCACATTTTCTTGAAGTCTCTCAAGTTACTAGTTTTGGCTCATTTAGTATGTTTATGTTATGTAGCAATTTACTATTTGTATTAAGTTTAGTCTTGTAACAATTTGTCTCTCTAGCCTATAAATAGAGGCTTTTGTCAAAGACAAAAACACACACAAGAAGAATACAAAGATAAACACTTCTTTCCTCCTAAACTCTCTCTAGTTTTCTATTACATTGTTAACTAATCTTATAACACGTTATCGGCACGAGTTTGCTCAAGGAAAGAGAGATGTCGAACCTTGCAAGATTGGAATTCAATGCCCTAGATGTTTCCGGGAGAAACTATCTCACATGGGTATTGGATGCTGAACTCCATTTGTCAAGTAACAACTTGGGAGAAACGGTAAAAGAAAACTCTGACGCATCCCCGCAGGATTGTGCCAAAGCGATGATACTACTTCGTCATCATCTCCACGAGAGCTTAAAAGCTCAATATTTGACAATCAATGACCCCTTTTGAACTATCGAAGAGTTTAAAGGACCGATTTGATCACCAAAGAATTGTCATATTACCTCGTGCGAGGTTTGAGTGGATGCATCTAAGGTTGCAAGATTTTAAGAAAGTTTCTGAATATAACTCTGAAATGTTTCGTATAGTCTCCACACTAAGATTATGTGGAGAAACTATAAGAGACGAAGATATGCTAGAGAAAACTTTCTCAACATTTCATGCAACTAATCTTGTACTCCAGCAGCAGTACATGGAACGTGGGTTCAAAACATATGCAGAACTACTCTATTGTCTAATTTTAGCAGAAGAGAACAATCAATTGATTTTAAACAACCATCAGACTCGACCTACTGGTTCAACACCACTTCCCAACCAGTCTCAAACATTGCCTGAAGCAAATTCTACCTCCTCTCGTAGAGGGCGTGGAAAAGGACGTGGTCGTGGTCATGGTGGTCGTGGACAAGGACGTAATTATACATGGTTAATCCTGATGTCTAGAAGAACAATGAGAACAAATCCAATAAGCAAGTCCAACAAGAAAAGACCAAACCATGAGCTGACAGTCTTTGTCATAGATGTGGAATGGATGGACATTGGTCTCGTACTTGTCGTATGCCATCACACCTTGTGGCCTTACAATCAAGCTTCTTTGAAGGGCAAGTGAAAAGGTGCAGAGACCAATCTTATTAAAGTTGGGAGTTCTGGTAACACTCACTTATAGGCATCTGATTTTTTTGAGCAAGTTGGAAATGACAAGGATGTGTCTGATATGGAATCATAATCTGGTGATCTCTAAATAAGGGCAACTATTTAAAAAATTATTTTTATGTCTATCTTGATCTATTTTATCGAATACCTATTAGTTCCTATTTCCATTCATGTTCCAAATAAAGTTTCCATTATGAATAAAATTATAAATATATTATTATTATTATTTATACATTTTTTTTATTTTTTTATATAAAATGGATCAAACAAATGGAAATTTCAATGGTGGAGAGTTTTGCCTTGTTGATAGTGCGACGACTCACACTATTTTGAGAAACTCGAAGTTTTTCTCAAACATGCAAATGATAAAAACAAGTGTGAATACCATTTTTGGGAAAAGTGATCTCATAGAAGGCTCTGGAAGAGCCTCTATCTTGTTACTCGAAGGAACAAAGATACGTATAAGAGATGCTTTATATTCAAGTAAATCGCAAAGAAACTTGCTTAGTTTCAAAGATATTCGACAAAATGGTTATTATATAGAAACTATGAATGAAAATTGTATTGACTATCTATTTCTTAAGACTAGCCAGAAGCAAGTCATAGAGAAAATGAGAACATGCACATCTGGTTTATATGGCACGATTATTCACCCCATTGAATCTTATAATGTTACTAATCAGAAGTTAGCTGATCATAAAATGTTTTCTTTATGGCATGATAGACTCGGTCACCCAGGTGAATCAATGATGCGAAGAATCATTGAGAGTTCACATGGACACCCACTTAAGGACCTGAAGTTCCTCTCAACAGGTGACCTGACATGCACAGCTTGTTCTCTTAGCAAATTAATAACAAGGCCGTCAGTAACAAAAGTAAACGCAAAATCTCTTATGTTCCTTGAAAGAATTCAAGGTGACATATGTGGACCTATAACACCGCCATGTGGACCATTTAGATACTTTATGGTGTTGATAGATGCATCAACACGTTGGTCACATGTAAGCTTGCTTTCAACACGGAATGTTGCATTTGCAAGGCTTTTAGCCCAAATTATAAAGTTAAGAGCTCATTTTTATGATCATACGATTAAGAGAATCAAGTTAGACAATACGGGAGAATTCTCATCATAGTCTTTCAATGACTATTGCCAATCAATTGGCATAGTCGTTGAGCATCCAATAGCTCATACACATACACAAAACGGCCTGGCAAAGTCGTTAATTAAGCGGTTACAAATGATAGCTAGACCGATACTTATGAGGTCTAGGTTACCCTCCTCAGGATGGGGACATGCAATTTTGCATGTTGTGACACTAATTTGACTTAGACCAACCGCTAGTAACAAACTCTCTCCATTGCATCTTGTCTTCAGAAGAGCACCTGATATTTCCTATATGAGAATTTTCGGATGTGCGGTGTATGTCCCTATTGCTCCCCCACAGCGAACCAAAATGGGGCCACAAAGAAGGTTGGGAATATATGTGGGGTTTGAGTCCCCATCAATTATTAAGTACTTAGAGCCTATGACTGGTGATCAATATACAGCTCAGTATCTAGATTGTCATTTTGACGAGACAAAATTTCCAACTCTAGGGGGAGAAGAAATGGAGAAAATTAAGAAAGCGATTGCATGAAATGCGACTTCCTTATCGTTTTTAGATCCAAGGACAAATGAAAGTGAACTTGAAGTTCAAGGGATCATACATATGCCAAGAAAATGACTAAGTCACACATACCAGCCAAAAATGCACCAGCTCATTTGGAAGTTCCAGTAGTAACACCAAACCAACAAATAGGAAGCGATTCTCAAATACGCCGAAAGCATGGGAGACCACTAGGATCTAAGGATACAATTCCTCGAAAGAGGAAAGATCCGATAATAACTCCAAAAGTTGTTGACATGTCAATCAACATCTATGAAGATGAAATTCCTGAAGAGAATTTATTTGAAAGCAAAGACAAGGATATTGAGGATAATTTTGAGATGTCAATCAATTATGCAAATATTGGTTTAGGGTGGCATCAAAACGATGTAAACCTTGATGATATCTTTGCTTATTCGGTTAAATTAGAGATCATGGATGAGGATGATAATGATCCTCAAACTATGGAGGAATGTCGACATCGAAATGATTGGAGAAGTTGGAAGGAAGCAATTCAAGTAGAGCTGGATTCTTTAAATAAACGTGATGTATTTGGACCAGTAGCTTCGACACCCGAAGGTGTAAAAGCAGTTGGCTACAAGTGGGTGTTCGTACGCAAACGCAATGAGCGTGATGAAATTGTGAGGTATAAAGCCAGATTGGTTGCACAAGGCTTTTCACAAAAGTCAGGGCAAGACTATATAGAGACATATTCACCCGTAGTGGATGCGACAACACTTAGATTCCTAGTTGCTTTGGTCATTGTTGAACAACTCCAAATGCAACTTATGGATGTAGTAATTGCATATTTGTATGGGTCATTAGATACAAATATATACATACAAGTCTCTGAAGGATTAAAAATGCCGGAAGCATTAAAATCAAAACCTCATCATATGTTCTCTATAAAGTTAAAGAGATCATTATATGGGTTGAAACAATCAAGTCGTATGTGGTATAATCGTCTTAGTGAGTATCTATTAAGACAAGGATTTACGAGTAATCAAATAAGCCCATGTGTATATATAAAGAGGACAGAGTCGGGTTATGTAGTCATAGTTGTTTATGTAGATGATTTAAACATCATCGGAACTCCAGATGAGATCCAACAAGCAGCTGATTACGTGAAAAATGAATTTGAGATGAAAGATTTGGGAATAACCAAATATTGTCTCGGCCTGCAGTTCGAACATACAAAGAATGGAATTTTTATCCATCAATCAAATTACATAGAAAAGGTCCTAAAATGCTTTAATATGGATAAAGCACACCCATTGAGTACACCAATGGTAGTTAGGTCACTCAATGTGGATAAAGACCCTTTTCATCCTCGATCAAACAATGAAGAGATATTAGGTCCCGAAGTACCATATATAAGTGCAATTGGTGCCTTAATGTATCTTTCTAGTAATACCCGACCAAATATAGCTTTTGTAGTAAATCTGTTAGCAAGATATAGCTCAACACCAACGAAAAGACATTGGAGTGGTGTTAAGCATATTCTACGTTATTTACGTGGAATTAGTGATATGGGATTATTTTTCAAAAGATCAGATGGAGTACAAAATAAAGAATTGGTTGGCTATTCTGATGCAGGTTATTTATCTGACCCGCACAAAGCCATTTCACAAACAGGATACTTGTTCATCTATGGAGGAACCACTATTTCATGGCGTTCAACAAAACAGACCCTAATAGCCACTTCATCAAATCATGCAGAATTGATTGCGTTATATGAAACAAGAAGAAAATGTGTGTGGCTCAGATCTTTTATTCACCATGTCCAAGAATCTTGCGGATTAGAATCAATTGCAAAACAACCAACGGTTATATATGAAGATAATGCAACATGCATCGCCTAGATAAAAGAAGGATATATTAAGGGAGATAGAACTAAACATATATCCCCGAAATTTTTCTCCACTCATGAGCTTCAAATGGAAGGCAAGGTTGATGTCCAACAAATTCAGTCAAGCAGGAACTTAGCGGGTTTTATTTACCAAATCCTTGCCCACTAGAGTGTTTAACAAACTCATACACAATATTGGCATGCGTCGTTTGAAAGATATTTGCTAAATTGAGGGGGAGTTACAACTACACTTTTTTTCCCTTTTCCTTGGTTTTATCCCATTGGGTTTTTCCAAGTAAAGGTTTTTAACAAGGCAGTGTGTAGACTACAAGGTGTACATCCAAAGGGGGAGTGTTGTAAATCTCTTTAATGTTGGATGTTCACATTTCCTTGAAGCCTTCCAAGTTACTAGTTTTGACTCATTTAGTATATATGTTTATGTTATGTAGCAATTTACTATTTGTATTAAGTTTAGTCTTGTAACAATTTGCCTCTCTAGCCTATAAATAGAGGCTTTTGTTAAAGACAAAAACACACACAAGAAGAATACAAAGATAAACACTTCTTTTCTCCTAAAATCTCTCTAGTTTTCTATTGCATTGTTAACTAATCTTATAACATTTCTCCATTTATGATAATTTATCCAAAACAAATCCAACTAATTATCCAAACTCCTCCTTTTTTCATTTAAACTAGTTTCCCTTGTCAAATACACTTTTTTATATTTTTCAACTAGTGACTAGTTAAAAAGCTAGTTTAAATGACCATTCAAACACACCCTAAGAACAAGTTTATCCAAAGAGTACGAGGGGTCCTTGGGCAAAAATAAAACGATGTATAAGAGTTGAAGGATGGACGTTAACGATCCTCTAAAACATAAAACAAATCACCGGAGGTTGGGAGATTCTTCCAGGGCAGTGTTGGGTTTCTTTTTCTAATTTTTGGCCCATCATAGACAAAATGTAGCGTTTTGGGCCAAAAACACTACCTTTTAGGCAAGAAGCCAAACACTACTTTTAACCTGGCGCCACACATCAAGTGTTGAAGTGCTCCGCGTTCACACGCACGATGCATGGCACACCCACAAATGGCCATGATTTATTCTTGGCCATTTGTATATATATATTTATATAATCAATTTTCACCCTTTAAACATAAAAATATTACCATAATTCTAGATTTATTTTTCTTTATCCATAAACACCCATTTTTAGTATATACCATATTGTTTTTTTTTATGGTAGTTTAAAATATAAATGTGTAATAATTTAATTTCTTTATATATAAATGACATGGAAGAGTCATTATATCTCATTTTGGCATTAAGTTTGACCAATTTTTGTATCTAAATGTTGTTATTAAGGTTTTTTAATATTTGTGTATATTTCACCTATTTTTTTATAAGACTTTGAATTGATCATCTTAAATGATGCATAGAGTAGTCATATCATCTGCAAAAAAAATAAAGTTTTATGTTTTTGCATGCATGTCATGGTAGGTAAGATTATGACAATTGATTATAGCTTTTATTTTGAATTTTTTGTTATTATTTTAACAAATTAGAGAAAAAAAACATTAAAGGATTCCTATGTGCTATAAATATGATGTGATGGTTTATTGCAGAACTCACACATTTCTCTCTTCTCAATCTCCAATTTCTTTCTTCTCAATCTCACACTTCTTTCTTCTCAATCTTGTTCACCATGAATCCAAACCAAGGTGACTACCCTAGCTTTCAAGATTTGTCCTTATATCCGTATAATATCAAATATTATATGTATACCCCCCCTCAAGATTTAGCTCCAGCTACAATTGGAGTTACAACTGCACAAAATTCTAAATCCATGGATATCCCAAGCTGCAACGCCCAACTATATGATGTTGACGAATCACTCTATCAACAAAGCGTATTTGTCATGGTAGTGGTTGTGGACATGGTCGTGTTGGTGGAAAAAGTCTACAGGACTGAGGAGGACAATTTGCTCATCATCGGTGGGTTTATAACACCACCACTGACCTAATTGTAAACACCGATCAAACTTCAATGGCGGGTTAAAGAGTACTACATGCGATGGAGAAAACCACACCAGGTCGAGCGAACTTTGAAAAAATGTAAGTTTCAATGATAGAAAGTGAATTGGGGTGTTACTAAGTTATTTTCTTGTTATTAGCAGACATCAAAACAAAAAACTAGTGGCGAGGCAGAGAAAGATGTTCTCCAAAGGGCACATGAGATGCTTGTTATGGATACGAGGAAGAAGTTTCACGATATGAATTCATGGGAAGCTCTTCGTAATGATCCAAAATGGAGTGTTGATTTTTTTTTGCAAAAAATCAATCGGATGAACCCAAGCTCAGAAAGTGTCACAAGGTAAAAAAGATCAGGGTTCGATATGGAAGGTGATACTCCTAATCTAGATACTCTGACAAGTATTTTTGCTGAGCATCTTAATGAGCATCCATAGGGTATCAAGGCTGCTAAAAGGAAAGGAAAAAAGTGGCATCTACAAGTTATGATGATGATGATGATGAAGTTGTTAGCGAGACGGTGAAAGAAAAAAGGTCAAATTTGAGTTAACGCATGATTAGATATGGAAAAGGAGGTGCGTAAGAGAGAGAAGCAAGAGCGGTATGAAAGAGTGAAAAAAATGGAGATGCTCCAATATCTGATAAAGAAGATGTAGTAGTTGGTTTTCATGTAGTAGTGTTTTTTTCTACCTTACATGTTTGGATTTCCGAATGCATGTTTGAATCTTTGTAATGCACTTTTTTTTTAATGTAATGCATGTTTATGTAGTTGTAGAGACTACTATTTTCACCTACACAAGTAATTAATGGTATAAAATTATGCACAAAAAAATCATTTCATATGCAAAGATAGCATGTGATAGCTTTTGCAAAGTAATTTCATCTGCACAAGAATCTCTTTTAGGATGTAATAGCTTCTGGAAAGTGATTCCATCTGTATAAGTAATTTTTAGCATGTGATAGCTTTTGCGAAAATCATTTCATGTGCACAAATAATTGATGGCATGTGATAACTTTAATGGGTTGACATGTGACAACTTTTAGCTTTTGCATGCATGTTAGAGATAACACGTGGTATCTTTTTCGTCTTGCTAGCTTGCCAATACTTTTTCAGAGATAGTTTGTGAATTCAGTATTTTAACTTTGGGAGGCATTTGATATTGCATAGGTACCATGTGAAAGATGTTTGTCTTATATTGTAATGGGTAGAGATACATGTCTTGTCTATATAAGTGAGGATAAACAAGAGTTTATTCACTCCTCAAACTTCTTCAAGTATTCAATCTCTAAAAATATATAGTTCATCCTCAAACTCCAACACTCTCCTTTCTAGCAGTAAATTTGAAAATGGTGAGTTGCTAGCTTTTATCGTGAGTGGGAAGTTGTGACTGATGAACTTCAACAACGAGTTCAACAAAGCAAAAACAACGCACAACTAGAAAGCTTGCAAAAGCAAAGTCCTCGAACCCACATTGAAAGAGGAGGGGAACAAGGCTATGAGCAGATAAACAAATATTATTTCTCTAATGTGGAAACTTATCCAGATGATGTCTTTTGACGTAGGTTCAGAATGCGCAAATAAGTTTTCAAGCGCATTGTGGAACAACTGGAGAATGGAATGAAGTACTTCCACCAAAGAACAGATGCACCGGGTAGGCTTGGTATATCTACATTACAAAAATGTAGTAGACATACAACGCCTACTAAGCATAGGAGAGTCTCGTGGATTTCTTGGTATGTTGGATAACATCGATTGTATGCATTGGGGAGTGGAAAAATTGTCCAACTGCATGGAAATGTCAATTTGCTCGTGGAGATCATTTCCATCCGACAATCATTTTGGAGGCCGTCGCATCAAATGACCTATTGTTCTAGCATACATTTATTGGGGTACTAGGTACGTGTAATGATATAAATGTTCTTGATTGACTTTATGCTTTTGATAACGTTTTGCAAGGTAAAGCTCCAAATGTAAATTTTACAGTTAATGGACATGAATACAACATGAGATATTATCTCATTGATTGTATCTACCCACCTTGGGTGACATTTGTCTAATCAATTCGGCTCCCTCAAGGGCCTAAAGTAAAGTTGTTTGCCCAACACCAAGAGTCTTTTCGTAAAGATGTGGAAAGGGCGTTTGGAATGTTGCAAGCTCAATTTGCAATAGTTTGTAACACATCTCTCTCTTGGGATCCTTGAAGGTTAGAAAAATAATGAGGGATTGCATCATTCTACATAATATAATCGTAAAAGATGAGCGATATTTTTACACTTATCAATTTATCATGGATACAAAATCCCTTAATTTGATGCAGAAGTAAGTGGAAAAACTACATCGGTTGATAAGGATTGGACATACTCCATCTATATACTGGCAACTATGAGCAAATTCATATGAAGAGGGTTCAACTTCAGAATACAAGTACACTGATCCAGCTTAAGAAAGATTTAAAGGAACATATTTGAAAAGATTTGGCTAAAATTAGGTTATTCGAGTGTCATGTGTTGTTTTTAATTATTAAGTTACGTAGTGTCTAATGAATTTTTTTGTTATTTTCAAATATTAATTATGTATTATGCTATTCCAATGTCATGTATTTTTCTTCAATTTAGTGTAATGAAGTTTGTTGTTTTTAATATTCTTTCTTTATTTTTGATTAATAATATAAAAATACTTGTATTAAAATAAATTTAAGAGGGAGCATATTGGTAATTTCATATAAAGAGCGTATTTATAATTTCATATAAAAGGTAAATTTGTAATTTAATATAAATGGTACATAAGTGATTAATGTGGAAGAAAAATATGCTTTTTGGAATCCTTAAAAAATCATTGATAAAATAGTAGATTTGTATATATGAGCAAGTTTATGGATCCCGAAAACATACTTTTTCATCAATTTTTCAATTTATCTCTTCAGATAGATCTTATACCCATATTTACCATTTTATCAATGAATTCTCAAAGATCCCAAAAAATATCTTTTTCTTCTAAGTCAAATTACAAATATAACATTTATATTAAATTACAAATTATGATAAATTTATAAAATGTAGGTGAAATATAAATAAATGTAAAAAAATTATATAAGAACATTTTGATATAAAACTTCGTCAAAATTTATACCAAAAGAAGATAACATGACTATTTCTTATTACTTTGATATTAAAAAAATAGAATTTCAAAAAAAAGTATGAATTATTAAGCATTAATAACACCCAATATAACAACAATTATGAGTGTCTAATGAATAGAGAAAAAAGAATTTAAAATTATGGTATTTTTTAAATTACTAACTTTTAGGTTTAACTAGACCTGTCAACTGGGGCGGGCGGGTCGGGTTCGGGTCATGTCGAATTCGGGTCAAATCGGGTTCGGGTCGATTGGGTTGATAAAATTTTCGGGTCGGGCGGGTCGGATTCGGGTTGACCCAGCGGGTCGAACATGCCCTTTTTTTATGATTATTATTATGATTTTTAACTTTAATAAAATAATTATAATAATATAATTAATATTATATTATTATTTAATAAAGTATATTAAAATATTTAATATAAATGAAATAAAATATACAAAATAAAGGGGACCCGCGAGCTCGGATTTGCGTTCGGGTCGAGTCGGGTCGGATCGGGTCGGGTTTGGGTTCGGATCCTTCGGATTCGGGTCCTTCTTGACCCAGTGACGTTCGGGTCGGGTTCGGGTCCTTTTGGATCGGGTCGAATCGGGTTTTCGGGTTGGATCGGTTTTTGACAGGTCTAGGTTTAACCCCCCGAATTGATTCCCAAAAGGGATGTTTGTTTTGCCAAAACTATACGGTTTTGGTGTATAATTGAGCAAAACAAAAATAGCAAACCAAACATTCAATTATGTTGTCTAGTTTCACAAGTATTATTCGGGGAAATGTTGAGAGAACTTAGCAAAATGGAAGAGAGAGAGTCTCATGCTTCTCTCCTCCTTTTGGTCTTTGCTTCTGCGATTTTTCGTTTTGTCGGCGACTACTCCTGGTGGTTGCTGAAGATGGCCTCTCCCTTGTAGATGCCAAACCCCAAACCTTAATTGCACAACCTACCCATTGTAGGAACCCTAATACGAAACGTATAAACAATATGGAAATAGTTAGAACAGAATTAAGAAATGGAATTATACCGAAATCGATTGAAGCGCAGAGTCGAGATTAGATCTCTGTCCTTAATTCTGAAACGTCCTGTATTGTGACGGTTACCGGCGTTGAGAATCCCAGGATACAAATGCGGAGTTCTTCTGATTCGCACAATCAAAACCAGAAGCTGACGAACCAGCGTAACTGCGGGTACTCTCAGACTCAGAAAAACTGGGAAGAAGAAGAAGACGACGACGTAGGAGGAGTTCTGTGTATATCGAATGAGACTCTAGAACTGCTTTTAACCACGTTCTGAACTGTTCCAAGGTGGAGAGAATCGTGGACTGGTTCAAACGTTCTGAACTATTCAAACTAGCTTGAATTCCGGAAGCCCAACAGTCTCCAGATCGGCTCAGCTTCGCTCCAAAAAGAAGCTTAGCTGCTGCTTGGACCGAAGGCCCATTCCACAAGCCCGACCCGACCCGACCGGATCGGACCGACGGACGGCGCGCGTGTGTGGTCAAGGTCTTCTCTCCATACTCACCAAGTTCTTACCTTGGCTTGGATGATAGTGGTTTATAAACCACTCAATCCTACTCCCACATTTCCAATATGGGAGGTAGAATTGCACCCCAAACCTCAAATTTGGTGTTGCAAGTAATCATCTTTGAGACCTCATTTCTCATTCAAACGGAACCTGAATTTATCGTTTGAGCACACTACGGTGATGAGCTCGCGGAGACGAAGCCAACGCTACCATAATCCAGCACAACCGGTGGCCGGAGCCCACCGGAAAAGTGCCCGGAAGTTTCGCATAAATTCAGTTCCAACACCCACAATCAGCGAAGGTTCTCTTCCCCCCGCGATGATCTTTCCCTCTAAAATGTGGTTGAATCTTCCCACAAACCCTCACCAGAAAATCTTCGCGTATCACAAATTTCACTCTTTGAACACTAAACCTAACCAGATCTATCTGTGTTACCAAATTCCTATTCGAAGATCTTCCTCGTTTTGGCCCTCTAGGTTTCCTATTCAGAGAGCGATTATGAACCCTAATCCTCAAATTCATCTTCTGAATGCTTTAAACCTTAAATTAGGGCTTGGCCTAGCCTCTTGACACTACTTATCTAGTAAAGCCCCATACGAATTTCCCCATATTGGCATATCTTCGAATTCTTTGGAATTTCCAACCTAATCGATCATTTTCTCGTCGGAGCAAGTATCCAGTTGGTGGGGTTACTTTTGCTGATGGGCATATCACCCCTTGTCAATAAAGATTTGAGCTATATGTTGGGCCCGGGAAATTGGTAGAAGCCCAATTGTATCTAGCCCACGGACGCGACCAGCAGGAAGATCGAATCAGTTCGTTGGAGCGACGCGTGATGGGTTGAGCACACAAACCCACTCCGCTAAGATCTCGGGAAGAATCCAACTGATCTCCCACGAAATCCGATAGTGCCGGATTAGGTTCCAACGTTATTATCTGCATTGTATAAATGTATAGAAAAGAAGAAATTATGTAGACACACATTCTGAATCAATACGAACTACTACTATCATTTCCTCTCAATCTTGCTCTCGAATTCGGTTCTCGTAATCAGAAGTATTCTAGATTCACTCAAGCGACTGACGTCTAAAATCTCACTCGATAGATCATCAATTTGAGGGAGATAAGCTCTTCAATCGCTCGTTCAGGTTCAATTTCATCCATTCTATTGATTTGATTTGGATTTATTATATATATTCGTCTAACAAATTGTCTAGTTGCCCTCTCAAAGGCGATTAGGATCGGTAAGGTCTTTTCGCCCCAAAACAATTTGGCGCCCACCGTGGGGCATCTAGCCAATCAAGGATCCAATTCAATCATGGACGCCGCCGGAAACCCCGCAATCACCACTGAAGAGCAAAATCAGGTCGACCCTATGGTCGAAGCCCTGACCGAGAACGCCAACGCTCAACCAACTGGAAATCCTCAAATCCAGGAACTCACAAAAGCCATAGAAATCCTTCAAGAGGAATTGGTCCAACAACGCACCAGGACCGAAAAGCTAAGTACTCAATCTGAATCTGAAATTACTCGACTAACCCGTGAGAACGAAATGCTGAAATCTCAGGTACAATCGGTTGCATCAAACCCTGGGGGATCCAGACGTGTAGTCAATACTAAAGGACTACCCATCAGACTCGATATGGACGGAGCAGACGTGACTCCTATCGCACCAACCCAGGCTTCTATGCCCGCTGGAATGTTTCAGACACCCCAAATCTCTGCTGGTATAACTAACAATCTCGTAGCCGGACTCCCAGAAGTCTGAGCAACTGCTCCACAGGTACCGGCTCCAACCGATATCCAAGCTTTTATCCAACAAGCTATCGGGGAGCACCTCAAGGCCCTGGATGATCGTATCGCGCGAATCCTGGGGGTTCCTCAACCGATCGAGAAAGAAGCGGTCGATGGATACGAAGACTCGCCCTTCACGGAAGCGATTGCACGCGTGGAAATTCCCAAGAAATTCCATGTCCCCAACATGCTCAACTACGATGGGACCGGGGATCCAGATGACCACGTTTCAATTTATAAGCAAAAATTAATGACGATTTCGATCCCTAGGGGGAACCGTGAGGCCGTCATGTGCAAAAGCTTCGGCACGACCCTCACGAGACCTGCACTAACCTGGCTTATGCACTTACCGCAGGGATCTGTCGCCTCTTTCGCTGACTTGGTCAACTCATTCAAAATCCAATTCGCCAGCAGCCGGAGGCTGGAAAAGCAATCAAGCGATTTGTATCGAATCGTGCAAAGGTATGGCGAACCCTTAAGAGATTATCTTAACAGGTACAACAAGGAAAAGGTCGCTATCCCGCATTGCGACATTCCCATGTCAATCGAGGCATTCCGCCGGGGTCTGGTCAGGGGCAGCGAGCTTTACCGCGAAGTGACCAAATGCCCGTGCAGAAGCTTCGAAGACGTCCAGGCTAAAACCATGGCACAGGTTAGGCTCGAAGAGGACGAAGAACCTTTCAAGACAAGCAAGAGTCCCGATCGCATCGATCGGAAAGGACCGTCGGATCATCGACGCGACCGACGACACCAACCATACCCTAAGGGGCGGAACGACTTCGGTCAGGTAAACAATTCTTATGATAGGAACCAAGACTGGCGAACCAACCCCGCTCTCCCTCCGAAACTCCATTCTTACAACTTTAACATATCCGTGTCGGAACTTGTGAAGAGTTTCGACAAATACGGAAAGGAAGTAAGATGGCCTCGGAAGAGCGACAAGCCAGACGCCAGAAAGGACATGAACCGATGGTGTGAATTCCACGGAGACCATGGACACTCAACCGACGAGTGCATAGCCCTTCGCAAAGAAGTCGCCAGACTCCTTGCATAGGGGCTATTGCGCGACGTAATATCAGACAGAGCCAAGGCGACTCTCGACCGAAAGGACCAGGTATCCTCGGATAAACCATCCTCTCTGATTCCAACTAAAATTGTTAACACTATCTCAGGAGGGTCGGACGTATATGGAAACACGTACTCCGCTGCAAAAAGGGATGCCCGAGAAAGTCGCAGCGACAGAACTACTCCATCAGGGGCGAAGCGATCGCAGAGTCCAAACGATCCAACCATTACATTCGACGACTCAGAAGCCCAAGATTTGGGCGATCATCACGATGGTTTGGTAATCTCTTTATCAATTAGCAATTGTTTGATTCGTCGTGTACTAATCGACACAGGAAGCTCCACCAACTTGTTAACACTCGACGCCCTAAAAGGCATGGGTTTAAGCGAGGATGACCTAACCCGAAATTCGACCCCTCTGGTCGGGTTCAGCGGAGAGGTTAAATACACCTTGGGCGAAGTCGTGTTAACAACGTATGCGGGTGGAGTAAACCAACAAGTAAAGTTTTTAATTCTCGACTGCCCGTCCCCATACAATGCGATCCTTGGCAGACCTTGGATCCACGCCATGAAAGTTGTACCTTCCACTTATCACCAAACGATAAAATTTCCGACCAAGTGGGGGGTACAGGAAATCAAAGGCGACCAAAGGGCTGCCAAGGAATGCTACGTGACCTCAATGAAAAGGGCAGTCGACAGAACTACAGCGTAGCAATTACAGCACGACGAAGGGACCATTCGATACGTCGAGCCAGAAATGGAGTCACTCGACAAAGTCGCATTGGATCCTTCTAAGCCGACGCAAACAGTAAGAGTCGGATCGGACCTAAACGATTCCACCAGGGCAGACTTAATTTCCTTTTTACGTACTCACGCTAATTGCTTTGCTTGGTCCCATGAAGATATGATAGGAATTTCCCCAGACATTATCACTCATAAACTGAACGTAGATCCATCACATCCTCCCGTCAAGCAGAAAAGGAGAAAGTTTGCGCCAGAACGCAATAAAATTGTAGACGACGAGGTAAAGAATTTACTTGAAACAGGTAAGATCAAAGAAGTCAAGTACCCAGACTGGTTGGCAAACGTGGTGGTGGTACAAAAGAAGAACGGAAAATGGAGAGTATGCATCGACTTCACAGACCTAAACAAGGCCTGTCCAAAGGACTCTTTCCCTCTACCACACATCGATGCCATGGTCGACGCGACCGCAGGGCACGAAATGCTAACATTCATGGACGCGTTCAGTGGCTACAACCAGATCCTCATGGATCCAAGCGACTAAGAAAAAACAGCCTTCATAACAAGCCAAGGTACGTACTGTTATAAAGTGATGCCCTTCGGGCTAAAAAATGCAGGAGTCACGTACCAGAGATTGGTAAACAAGATGTTCAAAGATCAAATAGGCGACACGATGGAAGTCTATATCGACGATATGCTCGTCAAGTCCAAGAAAGCAGCCGACCACATCGAGCACTTGAAAGAAGCCTTCGAAATACTTGAGAGGTACGATATGAAATTGAATCCAACTAAATGCTCTTTCGAAGTGTCTTCAGGGAAGTTCCTGGGATACATGGTCACTCAAAGGGGGATCGAAGCCAGTCCCGATCAAATAAAAGCAATCGTCGACCTCAGATCTCCTCGGTGCGTCAAAGACGTCTAAAAGCTGACAGGACGGATAGCCGCATTAAACCGATTTATATCCAAGTCGTCCGACAAGTGCAAACTCTTCTACGAGGCGCTTAAGAAAAATAAGTCGTTCGACTGGACAGCCACACACGAGAAAGCTTTCCAAGACTTAAAGGCATACCTATCAAGTCCACTACTGTTATCCAAACCAAAGGACGACGAACCGTTACCGCTATACCTAGCAGTCTCCGAGTCGTCCGTCAGCGCAGTCCTTACCAGGGAAGAAGACGGCAAACAATCACCCGTCTACTACGTAAGTCGATCCTTACTTCCAGCAGAAACAAGGTACACGTTGCTTGAGAAATTAGTTTTAGCATTAGTCATGGCATCTAATAAACTACGACCTTACTTTGAATCTCATACTATTATTGTGAGAACTAACCATCCCATGAAAGCCATCATGAGGAAGCCAGAATTTACAGGACGAATGGCCAAATGGGCCATACACCTAAGCGGGTTTGACATTGAATACGAGCCCCGGACAGCGATCAAATCTCAGGCTTTAGCCGACTTTGTGGCTGATTTTAGTCCGACGCTAGAACAAGAAGCCGCAAAGGAAGCGGAACACCTGAAAACAGAAGACGACAGGGGCACGTGGCAACTACACACAGACGGTGCTTCGAACGTAAGAGGAGTCGGCCTAGGCGTCGTGCTAAAATCACCACAGGGGGATCACATAGCCCAAGCCGTGAGATGCGAGTGGGACGCGACCAACAACGAAGCGGAATACGAAGCCCTCGTGTTCGGACTTACCCTAGCGCTCGACCTCGAAATATCAAACATAGAGGTAACATGTGATTCACTCCTAATCGTCAACCAATTGCAGGGATCCTACGCCGCAAAAGACGATAGAATGATGGCATATCTGGACGTCGTCAAGAGGCTAGCAAAACAATTCCACAGCTTCGCTATCCGACAAGTTCCACGCGACCTCAACACACAAGCTGACACTTTGGCAAACCTCGGATCAAACCTACACCCTCGCGACTTCCGCAGTATTCCTCTGGCACACATCACCACTCCAGCAGTGCCCAGAACTCTCAAAACGGCTAATCCAAGCGACATTCAAGCCATAGCCGACCTGACCCCAGAAGAGAACGTCCACCCATAAGAGGATTGGACTACTCCCTACATCAAGTGGCTCAAAGACGGAATACTTCCTCCAGACAGAGCAGAAGCCAAAAGACTCAAGGTACAAGCGATAACCTTTGATTTAAAAGATAATGTACTATTTAAGCGATCTGTCACAGGCCTACTACTGCGCTGCCTTGAAACGACGGAAGTCCCCCGAATTTTACAATCTTTACACGACGGTGAATGTGGAAACCACACCGGGGGACGCAGCCTGTCCGGTAAAGCCCATAGGGCAGGTTACTACTGGCCCACAATGAACAGAGACACGGCGAAATACGTCAAGAAGTGCGACGCTTGTCAGCGACACGCACCCGTCCCCCACCAGCCATCCGAGCTACTCCATCCGACCTTGGCACCATGGCCCTTCATGCGATGGGGGATGGACATAGTCGGGAAATTACCTCCTGCGTCGGGACAACGTGTTTTCTTCTTGGCCATGACCGATTACTTCTCCAAATGGATAGAAGCCGAAGCGTACCGTGAGGTAAAAGAAAAACACATCGTCTCGTTTATAAAACGTAACATCTTATGCAGGTTTGGCGTCCCATCAGAAATCGTATGCGACAATGGCTCCCAATTCATCGGTAAACAGACGCGATCCTTCTGCAAACAATGGAACATCTCACTGATCACATCTACACTGAGATATCCACAGTCGAACGGACAAGCGGAGTCAAGCAACAAGATCATCATCAATAACCTAAAGAAACGCCTCACTGGGGCAAAAGGAAAATGGGCCGACGAGCTTCCTTTGATCTTATGGTCCGACAGGACGACGCCCAAAAATGCCACAGGACAAAGTCCCTTCTCGCTCGTATACGGGTCTGAAGCAGTCATTCCCGCCGAGATACTTATTCTGACTGCTCGATACGGACTCCAAACACCGGAACAAAATGACGTCGAGTTAGCCCACAATCTCGACACTGTCGACGAAGCAAGGGAAAAGGCTCGAGTCCGGATGGTCCGATACCAACAGCAAGTCGCTCGAAGCTACAACAAGAATGTCATAATCAAAGTCTTCAAGGTAGGGGATTGGGTCCTGAGGAAAACATTTCAAAATACCAGAGACCCAGCCGACGGGAAACTTGCACCTCAATGGGAAGGGCCTTACCTTATCAAAGAAATAGTTGGGCAAGGAGCATATCAACTAGAAACCAAAGACGGAAAACCCATCCCCCGAAGCTGGAATGCGACTCATCTAAAGTTGTACCATTTCTAAACCCTTACTTACATATCTTTTTATATCTCTGTGCATTCTTTTATCTATATGACGACTACTAACTTAAGCATCGGAGGGCCGTTGGGTCTCCCCCCCCCCAACGGTCGTTTCAAAGCTTATCTCCTTTTAAAGACATGTTTCGAAAACAGGAAAACAAGAGGCCTCGGGACGAGATCTGCAAAGGATATCCACAACAACTACACAAAAGCGCTTACACAAACACAAACACGATCGATCTACACACAGGGAGACGAACAACAAAAGGCACTTCGGCACACCGCCTGCCTTATTACAAAATAAGGTATACAACGCCTTATATACATTACGCAAAATACATTTGCTTACCTCCCTAAAATACAACTGTCATGACTAACATCTAACACGACATATAGGCCTCCCCCTAAAAGACGTGATCACGCAAACAAGTCCACAACATGATCGCTGCCCGACCAGTGACGAACCACCTGCAAAAGCAAATTCACAACAAAAACGAATCAAGGTACGAAACATAAAAACTTCCTACGATTAATATGCGACCCGCGATGGTAGACGGGTCGCCAAAAGAACTACGTTGTCCATCTCGTCTCCACGACGGGGCATACACTGTCATCCACACACAGAAGTCTTAAAAAAAATGGTGTTCACATAAAAGTCACTCCTAAATGCTCTAAGATTCACCGGATTTTTCCGCAGGAACGATCTCCCTGCCAGAAATTACTTCTTGGTCGACTTGGGGCGTGCCTTCGACGGCCTCGACACCATCTTGGTCGGCCTCCTCCTTGTCATCCTCGACGCCCAAACCTACCAGTTTGAAAAGCTCGGCCCCTGGGTTGCCATCAGGATACATCATTTCCATGTCCGCCTTCGCATCATCAACCTTCCAGTCGACATGGGAGCCAGCAGCAAATTCCTCCATCATTTCAATGCGAGATTTCAAGCAATAATACACCCCAACATCTCCAGCAGTACGGGCATCGTCCTCACGAAGTCTCTCAGCCTTAGCCCGCACCTCCGCCTTCACTCCTTCCAGACGAGCATCATAGTCTCGCTTGATTGAAGACAGTTCGCGATCCGAAGCCTTCAAGCGATCTTCGGTCTTCAACTGCTCCTCCAGGCGAGTCACTTTTATGTCGGCTTGATCACTCAGTTCTTGAACGGTTGTAGACGCCACAAGTGAATACTGAAAAATCTTCAGAAAAAGCATACACGATAGCAATGTAAAAAAGAAAACAGAGAAATAAGACATGCTCGAATAAAAGAAGAGTTTTTTCGAACCTTCCAAGCACCCACTACAGCTTCGTTTATACAATCTATAGGATGGAGGTCACCAATCTCCTTCTTGGCCTCAGCATCACCGAAACTGAGCAGATCCTCAACCGATCTTTCTTTCAACATTCCAGCGGAGAAACTCGGAGCAGTTATTGCCTTCCTCTTGACACCCGACACCTTCGACGGTGGCGAATCCAGGGAAGTAACCCCAACAGAGGGCCCAACCTTGCTTGGACCTCTAGCGGAAGAAGACGCCATAGCCGCCGATCGCCTTTGATCCAAGAGGCTCTTCTCAGACAAGCGAGCGCTGGACCTTCCGCCCTTAGATGCTGATAACATAACACAGCAGCATAAGCACAGGAAAACCACGAAAACCAGCCAGATGCATACCTGGAAGAACGAACATGTGCCTTTAGTTACTAAGGCAACAGGAGTCGACATCTCTTTGATTTCTGAGAGGAGAAAGTTGGTATTTTTGAATGATCTTTCGTTTTCGGGGAGTGCCAACAGAGAAGCAATTACTTTTTCAAAACCAGTAGGATCGCCAGGTTCAGGGGCTGCAAAGAAGAACAGGTAAGAAGGAATTTAGAAGACGATCGATTAAAACAAAGAAGCGGAAAAACACGATACCTGAGATCCTCCAGTCGGATAAAAGAAAAGTGCAATCAGAAACGCTTTCAAGGCTTTTACGCTCAACAAAAAAGAATCGAGATCTCCATCCTCGATCGTTAACATCTAGATTCAGTGCAAGGGGGCTTTTTTCTTTACGGAGACATAACTGGAACCTATAGGAACCCCGAGTACTCAGGTAATAGGATCGCCACAAGGCATCGAAGTCAAAATCTATGTTTTTTACTGCAGAAACAGAATCAATCGTCTGGAGCAACCGCCATGTATGAGGCATGACTTGGCAAGGAGCCAACTTTAACGCGGCCAGAAAGTTTTGGACCAAACGAGAGAAGGGGAAGACATGACCGATTCTGAAAGGATACTCAAAGAAGCACACCCACCCTTCTTTGAACCAGTCTGCTCGTTCGTCCGGAGATGAAAGGCGTGCGACAATACCTACGGGGAAACCTCCTATTTCTAAAATCCTATCAAGTTCGGACTGGACTAAAGTCCCTGGTGCAGAATCGCTAGCGCTAAGAAGGCCTAGGGAACGAAAGGGAACATCCTCCTCATCCACACTTCTGATGAGGGCTCGGGTCTTCTTCAACTTAGGAGACGCCATGGAAGAACAAAAGGAAGAAACGGTAAGAATTCGAAAAAGAGAGAGAAGTTACCTTGACAAGACGTGGGACTTGCAGAAGATTGAAGCCTTCGAGGGTTATTAAAGGAAGTAAATCAAGTGCCTCTGCGGTTAAATCGTCTCATCCACTCACCCGCTGCCACATCGCCTCAGAAGGATCGAGATCATGGAAGATCAAATTGATCCAAAAACCGCTCTCTGGCCCAATTGGATCTTGGGGCAATTGTTGGGCCCGGGAAATTGGTAGAAGCCCAATTGTATCTAGCCCACGGACGCGACCAGCAGGAAGATCGAATCAGTTCGTTGGAGCGACGCGTGATGGGTTGAGCACACAAACCCACTCCGCTAAGATCTCGGGAAGAATCCAACTGATCTCCCACGAAATCCGATAGTGCCGGATTAGGTTCCAACGTTATTATCTGCATTGTATAAATGTATAGAAAAGAAGAAATTATGTAGACACACATTCTGAATCAATACGAACTACTACTATCATTTCCTCTCAATCTTGCTCTCGAATTCGGTTCTCGTAATCAGAAGTATTCTAGATTCACTCAAGCGACTAACGTCTAAAATCTCACTCGATAGATCATCAATTCGAGGGAGATAAGCTCTTCAATCGCTCGTTCAGTTTCAATTTCATCCATTCTATTGATTTGATTTGGATTTATTAGATATATTCGTCTAACAAATTGTCTAGTTGCCCTCTCAAAGGCGATTAGGATCGGTAAGGTCTTTTCGCCCCAAAACACTATACAATAATTTGACAGGTATGATCATCCAACCTTATCTTCAAAACCTAGTTGTGGGATGTTTAGGGAGGAGGCTTTCTCACCAGATCGAGATCTTCTCTTGCTTATTCTGTGAGATTGAGGGACCTCCCAACAAACTCCATGTGAACAAACAACAAACCCAACACAAAACTCTACCCAGAAGCTTCTACTTCTTACAAAAAACAGTTCAGACAAATACAATTGCTCATATCATTATATGTCTTACTTTAAAAAAGGGATATACTACATCAAGGTATTACTTTGCATTTAACCCTTGTTACTCACAAAGATCTTGCTGTCTTAATGGTCTCCAATTCCTTATACATTGCATGCTTAAAATTAATATACGTGACTCTTGCCTCTGCATGCCTAAATTTATTCATTGTGCTACTCTTTTAATTTCTTTACGCATGCTATGTCATTTACTTGATACCTGTGTAATCTCATTCTCTGTTAAGGTGTACTACTCTTATAGCCCTATTTACAGAATTACATTTAATTATAACTTGGGTTACATAAACACAATGATTAACTTAGACCCGACTACCATTATGATTTATGTGTCTCTAGGCTTAACGTGTGTTACATGTAATATTATCTGCATGCATTCCTATTAGAGTTTCTGTGTGGCTATCATTACTTTTCTGCTAAGCTCCCTTTAAATTGCCCTGCTGATCTTCCTGCTTATCACCACATCTCCAGTTCTCCTATCCTGATCACTTCCTTGCCTGAATCCTCCACTTCCTACTGTTTGTGTCATTCCATGTGCTCAATGGATTCTTCCAAAAGCTAGAAGTCATCTCTAGTTCATAACAAAGCTAATCCCTCCTCTTTTGATCACTCTTCCAACCTCCCACACATGCTGCCCATGCCATGCATTCAACCTGTGCACTTGACTGCCCCTCTCCACCCCAAGAACCATGCTGACCCCAACCACCACTCTTCCACTGCTACCCAAGCACACACCTCCTCCCAAACTGATGAGGATCCCCATGCCATCCCTGCTACTCTTAATGACCTCCCTACTGTTAGGAGAGAGAGAATTGCCTTGCTCACTTCGGCATTCTTGCCAAAATGGTTGAGGACCCCATTGACCCCAAAGTGATCATAGGAAAGATGAAGATTGATTGGAAAAACACCAAGGGTGTTATCCAGTTCTAAGAACTTGCAAATAACTAGCTCCTCTACAGGTTTGCTAACAAAGAAGACAGAGACTTGGTTTGGAACAACAGACCTTACCATGTTCAAGGTAAACTCCTTGCTATCTTTTCTTGGATTGATTCCTTTCAACCTTTTAAAGAAGAGGTCACTAGAGCTGACCTCTGGATCAAAATCCCTTTCCTGCATGCTCACTGTCATAACCAAACTTCCATTGACTTTATCCTTCTTGATAACAATGTTGGCCATTTCATTAAGCTTGATCATGCCTCCACTTTGAGAAACAAAATGAAGTTTGCTAGGATCTGTATAAATGTTGACTTGATTGCACCCATTGTCTTTGTTATTACCATGAATGCTCAAGATGGCTCTGTCATGGCACTAAGAGTATGGTATGAGGATTTCTCCACATGTTGTGGCTGTTGTGGAGAGCCTGACTATGTCTATGATGCTTGTCCCCTTAATTCTGTCCAGACCAGGAGGTTTGCAATTACTATTGCCTCTGTTCCTGATCATGATGCTCTTGAGCAAGAAACCGGGAGAAGAATTCTTGGCTCTGATGGGCCTTCAAATGACAGATCCCCTAGCTCTAGAGGCCCCACTTTTATGAGGACAAATCCCTAATCTGATGAAGGTACTAGCAGCAACAAGGGTAAATGTATTGTTACTAAGGCTGATCCAAGCTATACCGCACCTCCTGCCTCACTCTTTGGCATCATCCAAGACCAAATGCTTCCCCCTCAACGTAAGTCCCTGCTGAATAACGAGGCGCTTGCCCAACTTGAGCTCACTAGGCTCTTCTCTATGACCCCAACTCCCTCCTACACTACTTGTCCTATGCCTCACAACCCAAATGAGACAGTGATAACCTTACATGTTGTCTATGTCCCCTGCTCCTCCTAGGCTAGATGGTACCATAGCTGATATGGTGTCATTTGCTATGGTGTAACCCTTAGAGAGAATTGGGGAGTTGGCTGTAAAAAGGGGTTTTGAGTCTTCAAATTCCACCATTGTCAGACAGATTGAAAGCATAGCCCTTCACCCCAGTATGGACGATGTCTCCTCATTCTCTGAGACCCCCAAGTGCAAGGATGATGAACCTGGACCCTCCACCACCCCCAAGAGGAACAACAAGAAGAAAATTGCTTATTAATGATCAGTCATTTCAAGTTCATGGATGTTGTGTGTTCTCTTACCCCTATCCCCAATTATGCTATGACATATACATTTGTTGTCTTTGTATTTCCTGTACTACTTTTGAGCATGATGTTCTCTTACCCCTATCCCTAATTAGTTGGCTAGTGGCAACATTTTGTAAACACCTTGGTTCCATTAGGTGTGTGCCCTGCCTCTCTACCTGCTCTAAGTCCTATCTTTGTAATCACTCTCCCAATTGCTATAATAACTGGGACTATTATAATGGTATGCTCTATATTCAGTCTTATTATAAATGCTATAATCCTCTTGTGAACTTGCTGATGTCAACTCACAAGGTCCTCCCTGAGCATCAACATTCTCAGTGTTGGTTTTGTGCATACATAATTATCAACAAAATGTTATAAGCTAAGTCCATGTTCTCAAACAAACCATGTACTTACTTACTCAGTAATTTTTTAATTGTATATGATTTACTAACCCATATCACTAATGTTTGACAGGCTCCTAGGTGCTTGATCTTGTGGAGATTGGGCTCTCTATGGACTGTTGCATGTGAACCCTCAGGGACCCCATATATTTACCTAAAGCATTGTGGTTGTTCATTAGTATTATCTAGCACTTATGCTTGTCCCCCAAATGGCATTCATAGTAACCTAGTTTATTGCATTTGGTCTCGTATGCTTATGTGCAATGCTTATTACATTGTAATTGCCTTCCTAGCACCCACTTTAGTCACTTCTGTAAGCCTTGTTCCTATATTAGGCATGGCTGTCATTATCTTTATTTCCTTTGTAACCCATTTTGTGCTTCTCACTCTAGCTGCCCACAACCTCATCTGGACTATTGGAACCAAATGGTTTGTTTACAGCTTAATGATGGCTCTTCCCCTCTCTTTTATTAAGGCCTATAAGCTGCTGCATTATACTCACCTCGGTCTAGAGGTGTCAAAACCTACATTTACCATTACACTAAACCAACAAGAATAAACTTTCTTACTAGTGCTTATTTCAAAGTATTACAGCTAACTGCATGACAAACATATAAAGGATTAACTAAATTAGAACACAATGATACTTCCAGATCTTTTAATTTAAAAATATCTTTATGAATATCGGATATTGGAATGTTAGAGGAACACGTTGCCCAGGCTTCTTGGAAGAAATTAAATTTATAAAAAAAATCAAATAACCTGAACATCCTAAATCTCGCAAGAACAAAATGTAATAAAGCTACAACTGATAGCTCAATTCGGAAGCTTGGATTCCAAGAGCTGCTTTTCATTCCATCTCTTGACACTAAAGGAGGCTTATGGATCCTTCGGAATCACAACCAAGAGACAAAACAATTACATCTGTAATAACTCTTAATTTTAGTAGGGGTATTTGTGTAATTTTCAAACTCTCGTTTTGTAAGCAAGACGTGTTAGGCATAATCTGTAACCCTGTAAGAACCATATGAATGTGTAGATACACATTTAATGAAATATATGAGTTTTAATAAAAATATATGGATTGTGAAAAATAGTAACTCTATCTCTAGTATGTTTCCGAATAAGGAAAGTCAATCTGTAATCGGGTAAGAAAATTTTGAGTCCAAAAATATAATTTGATAACTTAGACTCTTTGTGTTTGATGTGAACGAGCTAAAAACATTTGTGGATATCTTTAACATTTATCCAAACAAGCCCTAGTTAGTATTGGAATGAAATAAATCAAAGTGACGGATAAAAACTAGGTGTTTTGATTAATGATGGACCGATTTGATTTAATTTTATAATTTTCGTAGACAATCCCGCAAGAATATTTGTGTTCAAGACAGCTTTGTAGAACGGGCATATCTTTTTCCACAAATCTCGGATTTCGATGATTCAAGATGCATTCGAAACTAGACTCGGAGATCTACAATTCTCTAGTTTGCATGGAGACGTAATTTCAATAGTAAGTGGTTCGAAATTATCCACCAATATGGGTCGATAAACCATTTTATCCCACATTGCTCATCTTAAAAATATTGATAAAACTCCCATCCCACATCTGAAAGAGAGAAGAAGAAGGGTTGGGGAAACAACTATATATATAGGTCTAGACACTCTCTACCATTCATCCAAATGTAATAATTTGTAAGATGTTTCAATATCGGCGGACCCAGTCTTTTGGCGGGTCCACAAAAGCGAAACTCTTCAAATTTAAAAAGTATTCGCTACGGCAGGCCCAATCTTTTTGACGGACCCACAACTGCGAAATAGTTTAATTTTTGAGACTCCTCTTACATTTTCTCATCAATCTCAGCGTTATCTCTTCTAGGGTGGGAGATGAAGCTTGGTGTCCTCTTCATAGTCGTAAGTTTATGAGTTTATTACTTTCCAGCTTAGTTCTTTCAGTTATTTCAATTCTTAGAGCATAGTTTAATTTAGGGTAATGTTGGTCTTATACCGCAAAACCTTAATTGGTTTCGTGAAGATTGGTGGAGCGCTGGCATTGCCTCGGCGCTCAACAAACTAATCTTTGTCTTGGTCTAGCGCGCATGATGGCCAACCGTCATCACTAGGGTGGTTGATTATGATGTGAGCGTCGTGTGCTTAGAAGGGATCCATGGTGGTCGACGCATGCATGGTGTATACGTATGATCTTCAAAAGGCAAGTGGCGGTTCGCTCTTGCTATGTTATTCCATAGTTTTCTTAATTGACAATTAATCTATTGTCTTAATTAAGTTGGGATAATAATTTTCTTAATTGTTGTTTGGGAACTTGTGTGTGTTAAATAATGTGATTAATTGAACCTTATTATTAGGTTGTACAATATGCTAGCTACGACCCTTATATATATTATTATTATAGGGTACTAGTTATAATTGGTGTGGACTTGTTGTGCATTGGTGTGGACATATAAATGCTAGTTTAGCACGAGTATTCGTAGGAACGCTATTTCCTTGCGAGGTCTAGCCGTTTCTTTATAACTTTGTGTTAGGAGGTTAAATGCCCTAACGCTTTTGGTCATGACCTACCCCTATCCGAATATAGGTGGTGGTGCACTTAGCTAGTGCCAACATTCAAGATTCATCCCAAAGATATCTCTCGTATCGAGATGATGTGAATTAAAAGCCTTAACGTGAATGTACGTTTTGAAAGTAAATAAGATAAGTGCTTTTACGCACATAATTAATATACCCTCGGGCGAGAAGTATAACGTGGAACCCGCCCAGACTCTTGTTAGAGTAAGTCCTCTTTCCAATCTGGATTCGCAGTACGCAGTGAGATTGGTCGTGGACCCAAATAAACAAGTTCGTTTTTATAAACTTGTGTGAAAACTTAACGTTCCCAAACAATTGTCATACGTTTCCTATAAGTCTCAATTCCGTTGGAGTCTTCTTTTCAATGCATATCTTCTTCTATCATTCTGTGAAAGTTTCGGGTTATGTATCGTTCCTTCGGTTATTATTTGAGGAACAATGATAGTAAACGATTACGATCACTAGAACCATTCTGCTTGTACCCTTGCTTAGTCTTTCATTAGACTAACCAACCGGATTTATTCCTTGCATGGTTGGCTAGTGTCATCCGTCCTATACGGCACATCAGAGGTTGGTCCTCGACGATTGAAGTAACTAGTCGAAGAGAAGGCTTGCAGTTGAAGTTTGCGTTTTAAGGAGTAATATTTCCAAGGCGTGTATGTTCAATTTGAAATAAATATAATACATAGTCATGTAATTAATACTATTTTAAAAGAGTCTTCCGTTGTAATTTAAAAGTCTTCCGCTATCACTGTACTTTGTTGTAAAACCGTCCTTCTCATTTTACGAGAGAAATCTTAATAAAAGGTTGAGTTTATTCATTTAAATTGTCTTCCGCTGATTATTCTTTCGTTATTTAATATTTATGTATTTGTTTAAGCTTAATTGTTCCGATTAAAGCCTGGGGTGACTTTGGACATTAACGTATGAGGTCACTGGCGTGTGACACTACCGACATAAGTCGGGGGTGTTACAGTTATGGTATCAGAGCAATGGTTTTAAATATCTTGGCCTATTGTTAGGTTTGAGAATTTTCAAAAATTAATTTCGAAACTATTTTCTTTTAAAAGGGAATTTCGAAGGTCTAAATGTTGGTATCAAACTTAAAGTTCAATGATTTCTTAAAGTTTAAACTTAAAAATAATGGTTTAACTATTAGGAATTTAATAGTTATTTATAGTTGTTTTATAAATGGTGTGTTATAAACGATCAAATTTAAGTTTTTGGTTATAACCTTAAAAGTGTGATTTTTTTTGGTCTTAGTAAGGGTTTTAGGTGATAACTGTGTCGTTAGTTTGAGAAACTAACTTTATAAATAATTATTTTATTAAGTTAAATATATAAGGTTTAAAAGTATAAAGTATAAAGTTTGAAAGCATAGGGTTTAAGTGATTTTTTTTCAAACTTCTGCAAGTTTCGGGTTGTTATTTATTCCTTAGATCCATTCTTAAGGATATCGTCTTTTATTAGGTTTAATGTCATTTAAAGGTTGATATTTCTCCTAATTGATCCATTCTCAAGTAAGAGAAGAAGATCGTTTTAAGGTTAATGGTGGAGGGTCAGTCAAACTGATATAAAGTTATCGGTTTGGACCCTTACAATTCGTATCATAACGTAATTGATTAAGTATCGTGTACAAGTTGGAAAAGTTCTAAACTGACGTTATAGTTCGTCAACAGATGGTGAATGCCCGATCCACCAACCAAGCAGTTAATGAAGGTCCTAACAACGGTTCCCGAATTCAGTTGAGGAGTGATACTCAGCAAGGGGAAGACGCGGGGTCTGTCTTGCATAATAATGACCCGACCTTGTGGCAAGATGTTCATCATGGACAAGTGGACCCTTAAGATGCGAGGGAAATTCCACCTCATGCCCCGATCGTGTTGGATGCGACGGTCATTGGGCAAATAGTGAGGCAGGTGGTCGAGGTACTAACGGCCCAAGGGATACCGCGAGCTCAAGCGGCTCCCACTCCTCAAGTTGCAACTAATGTGGTGGAACATGAAGGTCTTGCACATCCGGTGGTTCCTGAGAGAAATGGCGGGAATTACAACCGAGCATTAAAGACGATCAATTCGATGCGCCCGGATAGCTACGATGGGATTGGGGAACTAGTCAAGGTTGCCTATTGGTTTTCCCATATGGAACAACTATTCCGAAATGTGGTATGCACTGAGGCTGAACAGGTGCACATTGCTTCGTTACATCTGAAAGACGGAGCAAGTGAGTGGTGGGAAGGAACTGGTTTGGATGACCACCCAAATCTAAGTTGGGCAATGTTCAAGGCCAAGCTCACTGACTGCTTCTTCTCTCGTGCTATGAGGGAAGGGAAGCTGAAAGAGTTCCTCTACCCAGAGACTAAAGGACTGAAAATATCTGAGCTGACGGCAAAGTTTAATCACTTACTGCATTATGCTGGTTCGGAAGTGCATACTGAAGAACAAAAGATCTGGTACTTCCATGGATGGATGAATCCAGAAATCAAACCTCTGATGGTGCATCGCGGATGCTCTACTTTGGAGCAATATGTTGATGCGGCCTACAGAATAGAGGTCACGCTGGAGGAATCCACCCGAAAGCGAGAGGAACGGAATAAGGCGAAGGGTAGGCAACAAGACCGGAAGGCTAATACCTTCAGGCGGCCGTCATCGCCCACCAAGTTTGAGAAGTCTGGTCGTGCTAAGACCGAGATAACTCAGTCTGACTCCGCCAAAGGTTCAGGTTGGAGTAGCGGTGTGATTCAATGCCACAATTGTGGTGAAGTTGGGCATAAAAGTGTTAATTGCCAAAAGAAGAAGCGGGTATGTTATAATTGTGGGAAAGAAGGCCACATGCAAACATACTGTAGGCAGAAGGGTCAAGGGCCAACACAATCATACCAGGCCTCAAATGTTGGCAGTAGACAGAATCCAAAGTCGAAAGTGTCCGCTCCTGAGCAATCTGTTGCTCGTGATAAAGGCAAGGCGCCTATGGAATCTTCGGGTCAAGGGCAGCGACTCTTTGTGATACGTCACCCCGACGGGAAGAAAACTGACAGGTAGCTTTAGTTGAGGGGGAACTAACATGGTTTCATATGTTGCTAGACTGAGTGGGAACTATTATGCCTAAGTGTGGAAAACTTTCTCTTCACAACTGTCTTTATCTCATGTATATGTTTTATTGTCAAGGATGTTTGTCACCATCAAAAAGGGGGAATTTGTTGAATTCCTTAGGTTTTGATAGTAACAAACATTCAGCTAATCTGGTAACTAAGTGTTTCAGGAACAAAGACAGATGTCACAGGGAACCATTGCAACAAAGGATCGCAGAGGGAATAAAGATCTGTCCATATGCTTTGTTACCTCTCAAGGAACATCAATGACGAACAAGACGAAGCTGCGAATGGAGTGAAGGGTTTCCAGTGTGAAGATTATGGAAACAATCTTGGAAGATCACGCGGTCAAGGAAAAGGATTTCGGCTGGAAGGATCTCGCCGAAGAGAAGATTTGGAGAGAGAATCTGAATGTGTTATCTTAGGAAATCTTTCCTAAGATAATATATTTGGAGAGAGAAGGATTCTATCTTTATCCGTTTATGTTATCTTAGGAAAATTCTTCCTTAGATAATATCGGCTGATAAGATATTATTCTTCAAATCATTTAAATATTTTCTTGTTACCAAGTTTAGAAAAGATTTCTATCTTGTTACAATTAGGGTTTAGTCGAGTTGTATTTATAGATGTGTGGATTCATTTCTATGTAAGCATCGACGACGAAGAACGAAGAGCATTAAACTGAGAAAAGAAAAAGGAGAGTGAAGTTGTGTGTGAGTCTTAGAGGGTTGAGTTCGTATTCATCGTTGTAGGAGTGATCTTCGAATCTAGTTGGGTAGTCTAGGGTTTGGAGTCCATGCTACAAGTGTAATCGAACAAGAAATCAATAAGACGAGTAGACGCTTCAAAATCCTCTCAAGCGAGAAGCTTGAAGGTAGTGGTTTTTCTTTGATTAGCTAGTTGGCTAATTAGGGTTTCCACTATACATCGTGAGTTCGTTTCTTATCTTTCTTGCTATATTATTCCGTTGCACCTTTTGTGGGAACAAAGCCTTTGTTCCCTCAGACGTAACTCTAGCGATCCAACAGAAACCCTGTACGAGTAGTGGTATTTTTGTAAAGCTTTTTAAGAATAAGGAAGGATGACTTGTGTCGATAGTCTCCATAGTTTAGTAATCTGTTAGTTCGACATTTTGTCAATTGTTTTAGTGTAATGTTTCGAATAATAAAGAAGTGTTTTCTTGTTCCGGAAATTACTAAATTCGTTACTATTGCAAGTTGTTCGTTCATACGAGAATCCTTGAGTGCCAAAAGTAGTACATGTCATGTGTTGATAAAGACTGTCTGGACTCATAAAGGATAGTGTGGGTTGGGAAATGTGTGATTGTTCCCTACCTTGTTAGTGCTAGTTTCGAGGTCGAAACTATTTGTAAGAACCCCTCTATTTTCTTGAAATAATGACAAGTTGGGCATTGACATTATTTGTTCCCTTCGCTCGAATTCATGAGCATTATCTCGCGAGGTTAAGGTTGTAAGGATTTCTTGCTATAAGGATTTGGTGTGTGTAGTAATGCTCTATGGAGTTTGAGGTTATTCCTCATGTGCATACTCGGAGCATTAGATGGGGTAGTGAGCCAATATGAAGCTCAAAATACTTAATTGTGAGTCTTATAAATTATTCATTTAAGTGAATAAACTTATAAGAGAGGTATTTCTTAAGAAGTGATTTTTCTCTGAAAATATCATACTCTATTACGATCATGAGTAAACTTTAAAACTCAAGGGTTATAGTTATGGGGTTTATAAACGAGTGTGTTCGCTGTGTGACCAGTGGTTAAAACTTTTGGAAAAGCTAAGTGTGTGAAATCATAAGTATTATTTTGAAAAACCTATTTGAGATTTCGTTATGAGGCTTTCTTAAAGAAATGATATAATGATATGAGGAGTACTAAGATAATTAAGTCTTGGGTAACTATTAAATTTCGGCAAAGCATAAGGTGTGCTTAATATAGGATGATGAAATTGTGTGAGGACAATTAAGTGTTTAAGGATTTACGAGTGAGTAACAAACTCAGTCGGTAAAAGTTTGTTTTAATTTCTAGGGATTAACAGTATGGGATAACGTAAGTGTATGGATTTTATCAAATGGACTTGGTGAAAAAGTGACATATGTCTATTAAGGCGATCTTATGACACGTGTTGGATAAATAAGGTGATTGATTATAATCGTGTTAAACGGATTATTAAAATCATGTTTGAGGAAAACATGAATAAGATGTTGTATGATTAATTGAGGAAAATTTAGGATTCTAAGGGTCTTATGTTAGAGCCTGATTAATGGAACGATTTTGGGTTAAGAGATGGCATAAGGGCCAAATTTAAGTAAGGTAAATAATGAAATAGATGAGGTGCATATGTAAGGAGTAAGCTGATATTACAATTGGGGGTACTAAGTTAGGTCATAAGGAAGATAAAGTATGAACTTTGAGAGTCGTTTATAAAGAGAAAAGTTGAAAGAAAAGGTGTGTTCTCAAGTTTAAGGTGTATTAAGATCGTGTGATGATTTTGGAGACTATGATTCTAAGGTAATCATGACTTTGTGAGTATATTAAGAGTTGGCACATGAGATCATATATGGAAACGAGACATATGATGGATGTCATGGCCGAGGAAACAGATCGATTTTCCTAGGATTAATTTTTTAGTACGAAATAATTGAGGATACTAAACTCAAGTGGAGAGATTAATGTGGAAACCGATACCTCTACCTTAGTAGTGTTAGTTTCGGGGTCGAAACTATTTTTAAGGGGGTAGTAATGTAATAACCCTCAATTTTAGTAGGGGTATTTGTGTAATTTTCAAACTCTCGTTTTGTAAGCAAGACGTGTTAGGCATAATCTGTAATCCTGTAAGAACCATATGAATATGTAGATACACATTTAATGAAATATATCAGTTTTAATAAAAATATATGGATTGCTAAAAATAGTAACTCTATCTCTAGTATGTTTCCGAATAAGGAAAGTCAATCTATAATCGGGTAAGATAATTTTGAGTCCAAAAATATAATTTGATAACTTAGACTCTTTGTGTTTGATGTGAATGAGCTAAAAACATTTGTGGATATCTTTAACATTTATCCAAACAAGCCCTAGTTAGTATTGAAATGAAATAAATCAAAGTGACGGATAAAAACTAGGTGTTTTGATTAATGATGGACCAATTTGATTTAAGTTTAGAATTTTCGTAGGCAATCCCGCAGGAATATTTGTGTTCAAGGCAGCTTCGTAGAACGGGCATATCTTTTTCCACAAATCTCGGATTTCGATGATTCAAGATGCATTCGAAACTAGACTCGGAGATCTACAATTCTCTAGTTTGCATGGAGACGTAATTTCAATAGTAAGTGGTTCACAATTATCCACCAATATGGGTCGATAAACCGTTTTACCCCACATTGCTCATCTTAGAAATATTGATAAAACTCTCATCCCACATTTGAAATAGAGAAGAAGAAGGGTTGGGGAAACAACTATATAAATAGGTCTAGACACTCTCTATCATTCATCCAAAGTTAATAATTTGTAAGATGTTTCGATATCAGCGGACCCAGTCTTTTGGCGGGTCCACAAAAGCGAAACTCTTCAAATTTGAAAAGTATTTGCTACGGCAGGCCCAATCTTTTTGACGGGCCCACAACTGCGAAATAGTTTAATTTTTGGGACTCCTCTTACATTTCCTCATCAATCTCAGCGTTATCTCTTCTAGGGTGGGAGATGAAACTTGGTGTTCTCTTCATAGTCGTAAGTTTATGAGTTTATTACTTTCCAGCTTAGTTCTTTCAGTTATTTCAATTCTTAGAGCATAGTTTAATTTAGGGTAATGTTGGTCTTATACCGCAAAACCTTAATTGGTTTCGTGAGAATTGGTGGAGCGCTGGCATTGCCTCGGCGCTCAACAAACCAAGCTTTGTCTTGGTCTAGCGCGCATGATGGCCAACCGTCATCACTAGGGTGGTTGATTATGATGTGAGCGTCGTGTGCTTAGAAGAGATCCATGGTGGTCGACGCATGCATGGTGTATACGTATGATCTTCAAAAGGCAAGTGACGGTTCGCTCTTGCTATGTTATTCCATAGTTTTCTTAATTGACAATTAATCTATTGTCTTAATTAAGTTGGGATAATAATCTTCTTAATTATCGTTTGGGAACTTGTGTGTGTTAAATAATGTGATTAACTGAACCTTATTTTTAGGTTGTACAATATGCTAGCTACGACCCTTATATATATATTATTATTATAGGGTGCTAGTTATAATTGGTGTGGACTTGTTGTGCATTGGTATGGACATATAAATGCTAGTTTAGCACGAGTATTCGTAGGAACGCTATTTCCTTGCGAGGTCTAGCCGTTTCTTTATAACTTTGTGTTAGGAGGTTAAATGCCCTAACGCTTTTGGTCATGACCTACCCCTATCCGAATATAGGTGGTGGTGCACTTAGCTAGTGCCAACATTCGGGATTCATCCCAAAGATATCTCTCGTATCAAGATGATGTGAATTAAAAGCCTTAACGTGAATGTACGTTTTGAAAGTAAATAAGATAAGTGCTTTTACGCACATAATTAATATACCTTCGGGCGAGAAGTACAACGTGGAACCCGCCCAGACTCTTGTTAGAGTAAGTCCTCTTTCCAATCTGGATTCACAGTACGCGGTGAGATTGGTCGTGGACCCAAATAATCAAGGCCGTTTTTATAAACTTGTGTGAAAACTTAACGTTCCCAAACAATTGTCATACGTTTCCTATAAGACTCAATTTCATTGGAGTCTTCTTTTCAATGCATATCTTCTTCTATCATTCCGTGAAAGTTCCGGGTTATGTATCGTTCATTCGGTTATTATTTGAGGGACAATGATAGTAAACGGTTACGATCACTAGAACAATTCTGCTTGTACCCTTGCATAGTCTTTCATTAGACTAACCAACCGGATTTTATTCCTTGCATGGTTGGCTGGTGTCATCCGTCCTATACGGCAAATCAGAGGTTGGTCCCCGACGATTGAAGTAACCAGTCGAAGAGAAGGCTTGTAGTTGAAGTTTGCGTTTTAAGGAGTAATATTTCCAAGGCATGTATGTTCAATTTGAAATAAATGTAATACATAGTCATGTAATTAGGACTATTTTAAAAGAGTCTTCCGCTGTAATTTAAAAGTCTTCCATTGTCACTACACTTTGTTGTAAAACCGTCATTCTCATTTTACGAGAGGAATCTTAATAAAAGGGTGAGTTTATTCATTTAAAATGTATTCCGCTGATTATTCTTTCGTTATTTAATATTTATGTATTTGTTTAAGCTTAATTGTTCCGATTAAAGCCTGGGGTGACTTTGGACATTAACGTCTGAGGTCACTGGCGTGTGGCACTACCGACATAAGTCGGGGGTGTTACAACATCTCCTAAAAAACGATGCAAATATGGCTATATATAAGTATGATCATGAAACTAATCCATATTTATGTATTTTTGTCTATGCGTCATCCAGAGAAGAAAATAAACATGATTTCTGGTACAAACTCGAACAAGAAATAGTGAATCACGGACTACCAGTAATGCTGAATGAGCAAAACCAACATATATCGATTTAGGAGACTGACAATACTAGAACTTTTACTCCATTTACATGGAGGAAAAAAACAAATGGTGTTAACACCCTATATGAAAAATCGGATAGAGTCGTAATCCATCCAGATATACTAGATATTGCACCCGATTTAATCATAAAACACCACCCATTTACAACATCAGATCATTGCCTAATCACATTTAGTCTTGGAAAACCGCTTCAAAAAAATAAATTCGCCCTTTAGATTGGAAAATGCATGGACTGACTTCAAAGATTATGAGAAACTAGTTCAAAAAATATGGAAATATAAACTTCAAGGTTCCTATATGTACAAACCACAAAATAAACTAAATTTGCTAAAAAATACTCTAAAACATGGGCGAAAGAGACTTTTAGCCATAATTTTCAATCAATTGAAAATGTCTGAAGAAAAATTTGAAGAAGTACAAAGACAATTAGCATTAACGCCAACCTGCAACAGAACCATAAGACGACTGTAACTTTTAACAAACAAACATCAACGCATTCATAAGTTTCAACATAAGTATTGGAAACAACGAGCCAAAGCAACTCATATTAAATTGGCGGACCGAAACACAAAATACTATCAGACAATAGCAAATGTTCGATTTACAAAATAATCTATTATTAAATTCTAAAATAAGGATGGGCTTATGAGTTTTTATCCGAATCAAATAAAAAATGAAATCTCAAAGGAAATGGGATCCAAATTTGCATATCAATGCACAAATACTATACCGCCACTACATATAATATAAAAAGAAATAACAGATGACGACAATAATAAGTTATTAAGATTACCAACATCAACAAAGATAGAATCAACAATAAATGATATGCCTACAGATAAAACACCAGGTCCCAATGGCTTCCCTATTGACTTCTATAAGAAATACTGGAACACTGTTGGAAGCTCTATCATAAATGCAACAAGAGCTTTTTTTCACTTGAAAAAAATGCTAAAAGAAACAAATCATGCATATATCGTGCTAATACCAAATGTAGATACTCCTCTGAACATAAACCATTTCAGACCTATATGTCTTTGCAATAAAACATATAAAATTATCACAAAAATACTAGCAAATAAATTAAAACCACTACTACCTCGTTTGATCCATCCTCTTTTAGGTGCTTTTGTGGAAGGCAGACTAATTCAAGACAACATACTAATAGCACATGAAATATTCCACTCTTTTCACAAGAAAAAATCAGGGAAACAGAGTTGGATGGCAATATAACTAGATTTAGAAAAATCTTATGAAAAAATTCGATGGGAATTCATTAAACATATTCTCTTATCATTTGGATTTCATGAGAAATTTATCAGACTGATTATGGCATGTATCACAATGACATCCTTCTCAATGATTGTAAATAATGAACCAGGATACATACAAACACCCTCATGCGGTATTAGACAAGGAGACCCAATGACATCCTACATTTTTGTTCTTGCAATGGAACTTCTAACCAGAACTCTAAATGTTGTATCTGAAAAAACCATACGCTAAGATTGGAATCAAAATAGTTAGAAATGGAAAATCAATCCCGTTCCTAACTTTTGCTGATGATACACTGATATTTGCAGAGGCTAATGCTACCTCTGCAATGTACATTAAAACTTTTCTACAAGTTTTCTCGAAAAAACAAGTCTAATTGTCAACTTCCACAAAAGCTTAGTACAATTCTTGTCTAATGCATCACCACAATTATCAGCCGCTATGGCAAGAATTCTAGAAGTACCCATAACTAGGAATTTGGAAAAATATCTCGACATACCAATTATCCGTGGTCGTGTTAAGAATGCCACTTTCCAAGATGCCACTAACTCACTTAAAAAACAACTCTCTAAATGGAAGACGAATTCACTTTCACAAGCTGGCAGAGGTGTCTTAGTTCAAGCAAACCTAATATTAAAAGTAAATTTCATTATGTAGAGTTTCCTACTTCCCAAAGGAACTTTAGAAGAAATAGACAAAATAAACAAAACATTCTTCTGGAACAAAATGGACACATCAGGATATCACCCACTTATTAGTTGGGAATGCATTTGTACCCCTAAAAGGGATGGTGGCTTGGGCTTTCGTACAGTTGAAGTCAACAATAAATCATTACAAATGAAATTACTATGGAAATTAATAGAACCTAATAATTCCTGGGGTTGAATAATAAAGGAGAAGTATATCAAGGAGAATAACATTTTCTCAATTAACACAAATAACTCTTCGTGGCAATTAACGAGATTACTTAGTCTTAGAAAGGAATTTCAAGACCAACTAAGATGGCAAATGATAAGTCAATTGATTTCTGAAATGATGATGTGGCTAAAACCTACCCGCAAGTGTACGGGATCAGTTGTAGTAGCCAAATGTCAATCCCAGAGAGACCAATGTAATATTAATTGAAACACTATTAGTGAAAAAGGTCACAAAAATGAGGAATTGATGAAATCTGTAACTAAACTAATAACTAATAAAACAAATAAAAGAGATGGAAATCAATGGAATAAATATGTCTAAGGTTAAGGGTCACCACATCAATGCTTCTATAAATAAAATTATACTTCACCTGAATCTAGTCCAAATTATTTGAAGGTAAGCTATATAAGGTAATCTACTAACTCATTTCAGACGATAGTAAATGTGTCTGGACTAAACTAACAATCGATGTCGCGCAGAGCTAATCTCATCCAAACCCTTTAACGCACTTAGAGTCTAGGGATAAAGTGAAATAACATTCGTTGTCGCGCTCCGCTAATCCAACTCAAACCTATAACATCTATGATAGCCTAATAATCCTCAAGAGTAATTAAGTTGTTGTCGCACAAATAACACTCATGTTCAATTCACAGGATTCCAATAGAAGTTATTACCTCTCAGTCTCAAACCCTATCTGACTACCTATTAACGTTATCACCTCTCAGTCTCAAACCCTAATAGGATCCAATTCACAAAAGCTACAATGGGCATAAAGCATCTAGGAATGAATCAAGTACTATTTCAATTCAAGCAAATAAATAATTCTAATTACATACGCATCATCGGGATCACCCTAACCTTAGAACTAGGAATTTAACCAAGCATAATTGAAGAAATATTCAATAGATTTAAATAGTCATCAATATATATAAAATTATTCAATAAAAGCGGGAGATAAGAAAACTTAGTCTCAATGTCGAAATAATTGAAATTGACAAAGGCTAGAACAATAATACCCAAATCTTCAAATGCAAAAGGCCAAAATTCCCTTTTTTTTTTGATAAGGTAAAAATTAGAATGGAAACCACAGAAGAGTCGGTTTCTCAATCTATAGCATCCTTACGGATGAGAATTACAAATTCTAGACTATCTCTAAAATCTTCCAAGAAAACCTGATGAACCTTCTTCGCAATGAAATCAGCTATGACGTTGGTTTCTCAAAAGACGTGAGAAAACTACACTGAAGAAAACAATTGTAAAATACACAGGATATCAGAAATTAGCATTTCAATATCACATGGACAATGCCAGATTTGGTTAAGGACGTTCACGATGGTAAGGTTGTCACATTCAAGATGAATGTTGGTAAAGCCTAATTCATAAGCCTTTACCAGGGCATTCCTAACTGCCAGTGTTTCTGTTTTAAGCGGGGTTGAAATACCACATTTATCCCCATAGAGGAAAAGTGGTTTTCCCGTGTTGTTTCTGAAAATGTAGCCAAAACTAGATTCACCATTGGTTTTGGTGGATCCATCTGTGTTGATTTTAATTATGTTATCCGGAGGTTTTTTTCCATTTTCTTATTGGTCGTCTTACAATGTTTATTTTATGAGTTTTTTTATTGTCTTCTGTTAGACAGTCAGGGTTCTAGTTTTTCGTTTTATTCCAGTTCTCCATTTGTTTCTTAATGTAATTTGGTACATCCTTAATGGGTTCAACATCATCATTTGTTCTACCAAAGCTTTGTTGGTTTCTATAGAACCAAATGCTCCACCAAGAGACCATTAATTCTAAGAATTGTGATCTATCAGCTTTTTGTCGAATTTTCTTCAATGATTTCATGAATTTTTTTGTTTCCTATGTTTAGGGAAGTGATTATGCCAAAAGTGTCATGATTCAAATTTGCGATTGTTTTTAAGGTATGTTTGCATTGGAAGAGGAGGTGGTTCAAATCTTCCAACTGAGCATTGCAGCGTATACACCCCGGGGGGGTTGCAACGCCTTTTTCTGCCAATCTAGCTTTAGTTGGGATTCCGTTTTTCATTATTTTCCAAACAAAGTTTTTAACTTTGGGATACATGTCCATTTTCCAGATCCAAGAGGAATCATAAGCAGTATAACTCTTATTTTTGTTAATTAGTTCCATAGCAGAATTAGTAGAAAATCAGCCGTTTTTGCTCGTTTTCCAGTACATTCTATCATGGATCTCATTTAAGGGTATTGGGATCGAGGTTAATTTTTCGGTTAAATCATTTGGTAAGTATTGTTCAAGTAAGTCCTTATTCCAGGTTTTATTTGGTAGTATGAAATCAGCTACCAGGGCATCCTTATTCAGGATTGACTGTGGTTTATGTTATCACATAAGGGGATGTTTAGAGCCAGTTATCCGTCCAGAATTTGATAGTTTTTCCATTACCAACTTGCCAAATAAGTCCAAATTTGAACTCAGGCATAAGTTCAATCATTTTGGACCATTGCCAGGAGCAGTTTCCTTTTTTATCGTAGTGAAGTATATGTTGTGTTTTCAGGTATTTATCCGTAATAACTCTAACCCAGAAGTTGTTTGGTTCGGCTAGGATTTTCCATAGTAATTTGAACTGAAGAGCTTTGTTCATGTCTTTAGCTTTTCTCAAGCCAAGACCTCCTTAATGAGTTGGTTTACAAATTTTTTCTCAGCCTATAAGAGGTTTATAGGAGTTGTCTTTGTTTCAAAAAAAGGATCTGTTTAGCTTATCAAGTTCATTGTGTGTAGGTAACATGAAACTTTGCATAAGATAATTGGGTCTTGAAGCTAGATTGGTTTTTATTGAACATTACTATTATTATTTAATTAATTATTTTTGTACGTATAAATTTGATAGCAACTTCCTTTTTATAATACAAAATCTGATTTGATCACATAACCAAAATTTGAATTCAATTCTCCACTATAAAATCCTAACTAATTTTCATCCTTAAACGACAATATCTAATTAAATTTAGATATCTTGACAACTATAACTACGAGCCCTTTATAAATTGATTTAGTTTGAAATTAATTGTAATTTCTATTAAGAAAATAACTAATTTTACAACCCTAGAGATTTTATTGTTATCTTTTCAAGAAATCTTCATATGTTATCAAATTTGGTTAATATAAATGTATTGGTAGAAAAGTAGTTATATGTGTAAATCAAATAGTACTAAAGTGAATTACCATAGGATTATAAAAATAAAGTTTAGGAAATAGTTTTAAAAAAAATTGAAACATTCAAAAATATATCTTAAATGTTTCATAATATAATTAAGATAAGCTAAAACCATTTGATATTAATAATATGACATATAATTATAGATATATACTCTTTAGTAATTTCATTGGACACCCTTATCTTAAAAGATTTTAAAAAAGTTCCATGAATGTAGTGTTAGAAAAAGATTGATATGTAAATAAATTATAATAAAACAAACGAACATATGATTATAAAAAACAAAGTTTATGAAATAGTTTAAGAAAAGTTTGAAATATACTTATCTAAAATGATTTATAATGGCAATTGAATTTCCATAAATTAGAATATCTTAGGAAGCATGATAAAAAAAACATGTGTTTGATTGGAAAATATCAGACAAAAAATTACAAGAAGTTTACTTCTTAGCTCAATAAAACCTTAACAACCTATGAAACTTTCGGATAAATATATTTACTGATAAAAATAATATGATTAGCTCAATGTTTTTTAATTAAAGAACTTTGAGTTTAGTTTTTTATAAGTTACAATTTAATTAATTTTAAAATCTCATATGTAAAATGAATTTTGTGTTCAAATGAATTTAAATATGTTGTGAATTATAATTTATAAAACTGGGAAATTTTTGGAATGAAACTAATTCTATATAAATAGATTTTAATTTAATCAAAAAAATATGTTGGTTGAAATATTCTTCCGGTCCTGATTTTAGGCCCATCCCATATAGATAGTTTTGTTTTACTTACTATGCATTTCACTTCATTTTCTTTAATATTGGTCCTCATTTGGTATGATTTTATATTTTTCTGGATTAACATTGTTTAAATTATCATTAAATGATAATTAATTTTAATTATATTTTTTAAAATATATTAATAGATTTTATATAATAAATGTATATTCCAATTTACAAATATCCTTATTGAGTATATCTAATTCTAAAAAACTAATAAAACCGTATCATATTAAATTATAAATTCGTAGTTAGTATATCATGAGTTGATAGATATATATTCGTAGTTAGTATCTATCAAATGAGTTGTAAATTATGATTAGATTTTATCATATTAAATGCATTAGCTATTCTAACTTTGATTATACTTTTTACAATAAAATACATATTAATCTATAAGAAAATAAACTTAGTATGACAAATCATATACGGAAAAAAATTTAATTTGGAAAAATGCTTAATAACTATTCATATAATTGACAAATTTATCAATAACGAGAAAAATTGATAATGATAAAAAATTATCAATTGCAGCCAGATTTATTGTAGTATGACATTTGTGAGAATTGATAAATAAAAATGAATCATCTTTTAATAGCATAAAATATAATTATATTATTATAAATATTTAATAAATTCGACCCCGTGCAGGGCACGGACACGACACGAACACTATGCTAATTAAAACGTAAACCTAAAGCTAACCTCCTTCTAATAAAATTAAAGCTACGTAAAAATAAAATAAGGCTTTCCAAAATCCCCTAACGTAACAAATCTCCCCTCAAAGGCAACCACGCAATGACATTGACGTTTACTTGACACCTTTAGTTGAAGATTTGAGGTTATTGTGGGAGGAGGGTGTTGAAGTTTTTGATGCACATAAGCAAGAAACATTCAGCTTGAGAGCAATTTTGTTTTGCACGATAAATGATTTTCCAGCTTATGAAAATCTCTCTGGTTGTAGTACCAAAGGTCATAATGCTTGCCCTATTTGTGGGACGAATACTTACTTTGATCAACTTACATACAAGACAGTCTACATGGGCAATCACACATTTCTAGATGCTTGTCATCGTTGTCGTAGGTAGAAAAAGAATTTCAGTGGAGCTGTAGAGGAAAAGATTGTTCCAACTCCTTTGATTGGTGAGCAAGTTTATGAAAGAGTGAAAGATATAAATTGCAATTTTGGCAAGAAGGATGAATTTGGCAAGGAGAAGGAACCCAAAGCTGTCAATGGTTGGAAAAAATCAATATTTTTCTCCCTTCTATATTGGAGATGTTTATTCGTGCGACATAGCCTTGATGTGATGCATATCGAAAAGAATGTTTGTGATAGTATAATTGGCACATTGCTTAATATTCCAAGAAAGACAAAAGATGGCGTCCAAGCTAGACATGATTTAGTGAAAATGGGAATTAGGCCAGAATCGCATTCAGACGAGGGGGGGGGGACACTTATTTGCCTCATGCATGCCACACTCTATCTAGAGATGAAAAGTTAAAGTTTTGTGATTTTTTGGCTAAAGTTAAAGTTCCTGATGGATATTCTTCTAACATTAGAAGTCTTGTTTCGATGAAGGATTTGAAGTTAGTTGGCCTAAAGTCTCATGATTGCCATATTTTAATGCAAGAGATCTTGCCGATAGCTCTACGTGGAATTTTGCCGAGAGGTGTTCGACTAGCAATCACCAGGTTATATGTTTTCTTCAAATCAATTTGCAGCAAAGTAATTGACCCTGCTCGTTTGAATTCCCTACAGAATGATGTTATTATTACTTTGTGTGAGCTTGAAATGTATTTTCCACCAACTTTCTTTGACATCATGGTCCATTTGGTCATTCACTTGGTAAGAGATGTGAGATTATGTGGTCTGGTTTTTCTGAGATGGATGTACCCTTTTGAACGATATATGAAAGTGTTGAAGGGGTATGTGAAGAACAAAAACCGTCCCGAGGGATCGATTGTTGAACGGTATATAGTTGAAGAGGCAGTGGAATTTTGTTGTGAGTATTTATCTAATGTTGAGCCTATCGGTCTCCCTAAAGCTCAACGAGTAGATACAATAGAAGGGCGTGGGATTTTAAGAGCCAAACTAATTAGCATGTGTCCTCGTATGCGTCAACAAGCACACCTCTTTGTCCTTTATAATGTTGATGAAGTTGAGCCGTATGTAGAGGAGCACAAGTGCATTTTGAGCCGCCAAAACCGGGGTAGCAGTGAAAGGTGGATTCTAAACGAGCACAACTGCACATTTACTACATGGTTTGAACAAAAGATTGCTGCAGAATTAGTTAAGTCGCCAAATTCCGTGTCTGAAAATTGAAGTAGTTATCCTATGGGCCTAAGATGGAAGTCTTTCATTACACTTCATACATAATTAATGGCTGTACATTCTATACAAAGGATCGTGATGATAAAAGCCCAATGCAGAGTGGGGTCACTCTTGTAGCACAAGCCCTCTATGTTGCAAGCGCTACAGATCAAAATCCAATTTATGCATCCATGCAATATTATGGGTTGATTGAGAAGATTTTGGAATTGGAATACACCAACTTCAAAGTTCCATTGGTTGGTTGCAAATGGGTTGACAACAATAGTGCAGTCAAAGTTGATAAGTTAGGTTTTAACCTTGTGGACCTCAGCAAATTAGGTCATAAAGAAGATCTGTTCATATTTGCATCACAAGCAAAACAAGTGTTTTATGTTTCAGATCCATCAAACAATAAATGGTCAATTGTTCTATCAGCGAGAAAAAGATTTACTAGTGATGAACTTGAAAATGATGTTGAGGATAATACTGAAGGAAATATTTGCTCTATGGTTCCAGCACTCAATGATGAAGACATTTATAGAGAGTTCTACGTAAGAGATGATCATGATGAAGGGTTATATATTCAAGAAGCGAATGAAGTAGGTAATGGTGCATCAAAAAGACGTCGTCGTATAGTAATGGATAACTAATAACATGACTTGATCAGGGAGCTTAAAGGTTCCGGTGAGTCCCTGGCGCTTGGTTTTTTTGAGTGATTTATTTGGTGCATTATGTTTGTTTTGTGTTGTTAATCTGTTGTTCCTTGTTCTTTTTTCGAGTGTTGTGATTAAAATTTCATGGTTGTTTTGTGACTCAGGTGACTTGCTGATCTTCTGCATCGAGGTAGTTGTTTTGACGTCTCGACTGGCTTCTTTTACTAGTGATCGTCATCATCTTCAAGTTGTTGTTGGGGATTTTTTTGGCGAGCTGTTTGTCCCTATTGCAACTAGGAAATTACTGATTTCTTTCGCGGACTTGTTTTGCTATTTTCTTTCTAAGTTTTGAAGTTGGATATTCTCATTGTCACTCTTTCTTAACTTTCTTGTTTTTAGCTGATTTGGATGGGTTTGTTCAGCAACATGTTCAACACTTTGTTTGTTTAGCATTGTTTTATGTATATAATTAAACATATATGATCTGATGCCATAGATTACTGAACAACTGAAGGTCCTTATTACATCCTTTTTAGCTTTATATCAAATTATTCATGAATTTATGTGTGAAGGATTTTCGAAGGTGTGTTGTCTGCTCCTTCTGATATTCTTGATGATGGCCTTATGTCTGCTTTATGTCTGTTGTTTGTCTGTTGTCTGCCCTTCTGTCTCTGCTGAATTGGGTTGTGGTGTTGGTTTCCTCGCTCGCGATTCACATCTGTTGGTGTCGCCTTATTCTTGTAGGGCTCTTGTTGCATTCAAGACACCTCTGATTTTGATCTTTAATAAAGGATTTTTCATGTTAAGTAGCACCATGGGATTCCAAAATTCAAGGACTGGAACATCAAGAATTTTTTGCACCATACAGTCGAGGCGTGTACAGATTTTTCAGCACGAAATCGACTTCCTTCTTGCATTCAAGATCAGATGCTATCACACGTATGCCTGAGGTTCAGAACTAAAGGACTGAAATAGCAAGAGACACTCGCCTAAAGCTATTCGTTTGAGTTGGCAATTTTTTGGTGAGAAGCAAAATCTTCAAAACTGGTGATTTGCTTTTCTCCCTTGTTGTCTTAGCACTTTTTGGTGCCAATCTTTTCACTTTAACTTTAGAAACTTTTTCATAATTAGGTTTACAATAATCAAATAAAGACAAACATTCACCATGATTAATCCATATTCAGTGGCACCAGTAGCTTTGAACTTTTATGAAACCAATAATCACCAATCAAGAACCTCCAATTCTGTGTTCACTTTTCAATATAACAAGGCCCATAGTACATATTCAAAGGAAGAAAAGCACATACTTACAACAAGCATTAAAAATTAAATTACAAGGATTATTACAGCAAAGTAAACTAACTGACATTTGTGTATATATATAAATTACAGAAGATTTACAGTTTGCATAATCACCACTCAACAAGGGATCTGCCTTTGTTTTGGATCTGCAGAGCATTGATGTGTAAGCAATCAAGGGAATCTGAGATGGGTCTTGAAGGCAAAAGAGAAGCACAAAACGGATAATCGATTCACCAAAACTATCCACCTCTGACATTGGCTGATATAGCTTAATCCAAATTCTGTTGATTCTGTGGTGTAGAGGAATGCAATGCATCAGACCTATAGAAGACATCAACATGGTCAAAATTCAGCTGAAAGTAAAAGATCAATACAATGTAGATTCTATAGTACAGAGGAAAGATGATATCATGGCATTATAACAAGCAATAAACGAGACATTAGATCAGCAAACCATGAAAGCAACATTAATTCATAAGACAACCAAATGATCAAAACTAATGCAACAAAAATCTGCAGACAAGCAAGAGAGTCACCATTCATATGCAGTATTAAACAGAAGGTTTACACCACGCTTTTGCTGGTTGGTTTCGGCATCCCCAAATTTTGTGCCCACAGAGAGTTCATTTCTTCACATATTGCCTTCATTAGTCTGCGCAATGTCGAGCGGTCAAGCATCTGAACTGGTTTCGCAAGAGGCGTTGTCAAGCGTCTAAACTGGTTTAACTGGCTTCGCTCCCGAAGGCCGGCGGCATAGACTTCTTTCATAGGAGAACGAAGGTCGCCGATGTTGACTGGTTCAGAGGAGGCGAGAACGAGGAGTCGCCAACGTCAACTGGTTCAGAGAAGGCGAGATTGAGGGGTCGTCGGCGTCGTCTTTTCTCACACCGCTCGCATCAAGAATGAACACAGAGAGAGATGAGTGACTCGATCGCTAGAGATAACGCGCGTAGGACTGCTGAATTTTGTTCTCAGGTAATGTGCACGGACCGTGCACTTGTGCACAACACAGTGCACGAACCATGCACTCAAGTGCATGGTCCGTGCACATTACATGAGATCAAATTGCTCAGCATATACACAGTGCACGAACCGTGCACTCAGGTGCATGGTCCATGCACCTTAGCTTAGGCCTCCCTCTGAAAATTACATGAATTTTTCTTGGTTAATTACAGGAAATTAATTATTTTAATACAAGAAACTTTGCCTAAACCAATCATTTATAAAACTAAGAAAAAAATAATTATTTTAATGTATTTTGTTTACTAAACACCAATCAATTTAAAGGCCTCCCTATATGTACTCTTGATTTTCAATCAGTATCAATAAATGATAACCTACATAGATCGATTGAAACTTACCAAAGATACAAGTGAGGATGGAAATAATGATAACTTAAATGATTTCAAACACACTAGCCGTAGACAGATACCAAAGAATATCAGGTGGATCAGACCTAGACCTACTTATTTTAAACTTAATTTTGATGGTTCATGCAATGACGAGGGTGAAAGTACATTTGACTACGTTATTCGAAATTCTAATGCTGAGGTGATCCTCATAGACTCGGGACATTGTCATTCTTCCTCTATTTTAGAAGCAAAAGCGATGAGGCTTAGAAAAGGAATACTAGCTGCAAAACATTTGGGTTTAAAGAAATTGGAAATTGAAGGGGACAATATGTGCGTCATTAATGCCATTAATGGAAAATAGAGTTGTCCTTGAGAAATTGAATTAATAATTTCAGACTCCAAATTGGATCTTTTTTTGTTCGAAGATTTTCATAGCTGGCATATTTCTAGGAAAATTAACTGTGTGGCTGACAGAATCGCTAAGTTGGGCCACTCAGTCCCTGCCGCTGGATTCTCTGAGGATCATTTATTGCTTCGGCTCATCCGTTAGGATGCTCTAGGATGGTCTACTATCTGTTTCACGGATAGTCGACCATGCTAATTACTTTCCTATAATAAAAAAAATTATTTAAAGGCCTCCCTCTACTGACTTCTTAAGAATTATTATAGCTTTATTTTATATAAAATTTCTAAAATGGATAGTTTTGCTCATTTTTAAAATTTTTCTAAGTGATTTTATTAAAGGGTTAATTACCGGAAACCACCCGTACAATAGGCCATATTGTCAGAAACCACCCGGATAACGACTATTTACCGTAAACTACACATATATCCATCTTCGTCCAACACGTACCACCCTACCCCACTCTCCGTCCATTAGATCGTTAACGTAATTACAGATTTAAGCCGAATTTTTTATTTTCATTCAATTTCTCCACAATTTCAAAACTTGGGTAAAAATTGTAATTAATCCAAAAATAGTGTCATCTTCAACCTCCAGCCAAGCCATCCTCACGCGCAAGCTCGGCCGAGCTCCATCAATGGCGGATTCGGACCAAATTCGAGCTCGAATTCGACAATTAACCATTGGGACTTTTAGATAAGATTCAGACGCGTCATATCTCTGTGAAATCGGGAAGAATAAACCTGGGACAAGATCGTATTTGCCCCAGAAGGAAAGAAAATCTGGGGGTTGGCACCGGCCGGAAACTGGGCAAATTGGGGCATGTCGGAGCATATCCGAAGTCGGGGACAAGAGTATTTTGAAGAGGGATTAAGGGTGGTGCTAGTGGTGGCGGCAATTTCAGAGGTGGAGTCGGTGGTGGGTGGAATTTGACGAAGAACAGTCACGACAATATTTCTAGGGTTCGGGGCTTTGAGGATGAAATTGGATGCCGAAATCTCTGTGAAATCGGGAAGAATAAACCCGGGATGAGATCGTATTTGCCCCAGAAGGAAAGTCCCAATGTTTAATTGTCGAATTCGAGCTCGAATTCGGCGGAAAACCGCCATTGGAGAGCTTGAGGAGCTCACGGCTGGCTGGAGGAAGAAGCTGATGAATAGTGCCAGTTGGGGCCCCTCACTTTTGGCTTAATTGCATTTTGGCCCCAACTTTCCAAGTTGGGGCAAAAATGCCCTTGCATAATTCTTGAAAAATTACAAAAAATTATCCAAACTTTCCCAAACTTAATTATTTTAATAATTTTTAGCTTAATTACAATTTTTACTCAAGTTTTGAAATTGTGGAGAAATTGAATGAAAATAAAAAGTTCGGCTTAAATCTGTAATTACGTTAACGATCTAATGGACGGAGAGTGGGGTAGGGTGGTATGTGTTGGACGGAGATGGATATACGGATGATTTACGGTAAATAGTCATTATCCGGGTAGTTTCTGGTAATATGACCTATTGTACGGGTGATTTCCGATAATTAACCCTTTATTAAAACCCTAACTCAATTCCTCCCCGCACGTCCAAGTTCTGCCTTTTTTTTTTTTGCTTCGCGCTCGATTGTTTCTTGTAGAGAACCTGGCTTGTTCAAGTTCCGCTCGTTCGTTCTTCAAGAGGCTGTGATTTCGGTTGCCCTTGCTTCTTCTACTTTCGATCTCCCTCCGCTTGCTGTTCTCTTTTAGACGATCAAAGCCAGACACCTTGGTTGGTAAGTTTCATGTTGAAACCTTTCTTGTTTCAATTATGATATGAGAATTTCCAGAAGTTAAGGTTCTTAGAATTGCAATTTGCAGTTTGAAATATTGTTTGGACAAATTTGCATCTTGAGCAGCGTAGTTATTTTTATACCAATCCCTCATCAGAGTTGAAATCGAAGCTAATATTGTTCGTCCTGATCACTTTTACCTTTATTTGGCGATACATTAAGGAACTCGTGTGTATTAGCTCAAATTAATGGCATCAGCATTGCTGTTTTCGATCAAATTAGTCTAAGAATGACGAGTCGACTTGTACCATTAGACCTTGCTTGGTTTTAATCCTTCACGTGTATCGGATCAGAAAGGTTTAATTAAGTGACACCCACTTGCAAACGAATCACCCAAGGGATTTGCTTTGTTGTTGTCTTTGAAACTAAAAGCTTAATTTCTCTCTTTGATAAGGATTAATTCATACATTGTGCAGAAATTGGGAGGGCTTGTTTCTAAGATTTCAGGGAGATTGAGCTTTCTGAATGATTATTTGCCCGAGGATCGAGATCTCGTTCACGCTTGGCATGTCATACTATGTGTTTCATTCTTTCCTTGCCTGGTAAATCGATGAATATGAAAGAGTACTGCTACTGCTTGTTAGTGACTATTTCTAGCCGCACTAATCTGGTTATGATCGTGAATGAGGTAGATCAAAGCTCCTAATTAGTAGAAGAAATCCAAAAAAGACAACAAAATTCTAACCTATTGTTAGTGACTATTGCTAATGCTTGGATTCAAATTGCTACTGCTTTGGTAATTGATTTCAAGTTCATGGAAACCTTGTAGGAGGCTATGAATATTGTGTAATGTATATGTTTGCAGCAAGCTACCAACTAACCGCAAGCTGGCATTTAATCCTTGTTCTTTAATTGATCTAATCTAGTCTTAATGCTTGATTTCCAATTCTGTGAAGACTTGTACAGTTGTTACTTGTGTACTTTGTGGTAAATATATGCAGCTAAAACAAAGTAGGATAGGGGAAGATAGAGCAATATTTACTTTAAGCTGTATACCTAGATTAGGGACTTGATATGTCTGGCACTCTGTTTTCTCTTGTCGATACTGTTGCCTCTCTAACTTCTGTTGTGTTGCTAAACAGTTTTGGAATATCTAGTGGCTGTGAGTTGCTTCTTTTCATTTCAAGAATGCTTTTACAGTAGGGAAAATCTTTTAACATTGAATCCTAAATTCCAAATTTTGTATTGATTGCAAGCAGTTGCATTGAACCCTAGGCTTTTTAACTGCCCTTATAGATTTAAAAGGAGAAAATAGAGAATTAATAAGTAAATTATTTGCTGGTAGATTAAGCTTTTCTTAGTGTAATAATGTATAGAATAAACAATAATGGAAGTTTTTATATTATTAACTTGCACGTGATTTGGAACCAAATGATTGATCTCCATCTTGAATTTTTTTTTGGTCAGGATCTCCATCTTGAATTTATTGAACCGAAGTCTCAAACTAAATCTACTATGGTTGTGTGTTTATAAGCTCTCAACAATTATGTTCTCTCTAGAATGGCTACTTCATAGTAGCATTCATAGGTATTTTTCTATAGAAACATATCTACTTCTATTTTATACCCAAGTGTGAGCTATTGCACAATCACTCTTATAATATTTAGTTATATATTTAGCAATATTTTTATATAGAAACATATATACTTCTATTTTATGTCGTGTAGTCATTTTCTTTTATGTTTTTTTTCATATATTCGTATTAACATCTATTGCCACTTCATGCTATTATATTTATAGTATTTATTTTTATGTTTTATAGGCATGTCCTCCTCAAGTGATCATGAAGATGAAACGACTGAAGAAAATAACAATAACATCTCTTCACCTCCTAAGAAAGACACGAAAATCACACAAGGACGCACTCTTCTAGCAAAGGTTACAAGGCATAAAGATAAGAATATGAAATTTAAGGTGAAATGGGGTTGGAATGGCAACGCTGTAGGGAATACAAGTGCAAACTTTAAGAGTTACCTTGGGATGTGTAGTTGTTCTCGTGTGAATATCAATATTCCTCGATGGAATCAAATCCCAGAGCATATTAAAGAAGCTATATGGATAGATGTCTCGGTAAAAAAACATTTTGCTTAATTTTTTTCTTGTTTCAATGAAAGATTACTTATATTTTATATTCAAATTGATTTACAGGGTGCGTTTGATGTTCTTGAACACAAGCGACTTTGGCTTATGTCTCAAGTTGTCGAGCGATTGAAGAAGATTAGATATAACTTGAAGAACATATTTATGTACTTAGATAAAGAGAAAAAAACAATAGTCAACCCTCACCCTCCACCCGAATATACATTCATTGATAAAAAAATGTGGGACAAATTTATTGCTACTTGACAAAGTCCAGAGTTTAAGGTAGTTTTTTGTTAATTGTTATTTCATTTTAAACGTATTTGACTATCTATAAATTGCTTTTTGTATCAACAGACAGAAAGTGAAAAACATCGAAAGGTTGCCAAGATGAATCTCAATCCTCATAGATTGTCTTGTAAGGGATATGTGCGCCTTGAAGAGGAAATGGTAAGCAAGCAACTAACGACTATATGTCATCGACTTTAATATTCTAACCTAATGTACCATGTATGTGTTGCAGTTTTTACAAGTTCAAAACGAACTACCAGATTCCGACGCATATCTTTCACATGCATCCTCAATTAAAATACCACGACATGAATTGTGGATAACAGCTAGGAAGGGTCGAGATGGAAATTTGGATGAGCCCGTTCAGAAAATTGTAGCCCAGATGGTAAGTATGTTATTTCGATACAATGAAACATTTTTTTTCACTACTTTATATTATACTTTTCAGGTTTTGTAATATGTGAAGTTCTACTATAAGGAGGTGCTATCACAACAAGCATCTCAAGGTGAAATTACACTTTCTGGACGAGAAGACTTGTTAGCTATAGTACTAGGAAGGAAGGAGAATACGGGTCGTGTTTTGGCCGCAGGAAAAGGCGTGACTATTACCCAATACTTTGGAAGAAAGAATGATAAAGATCTCCAAGAGAATGAAATCATTGAAAAAAATGAAAGCTGAGATTGATTCTTAACGAGGCAGAATGCAGAATTAGCAGGTCAAAGTAAAAGGCATCAAAACCATAAAGGACAAGCTAAAGTTCAAATCGAAAAAGAAAGTGGTCCAAACATAAATTTTCTAGAGGTAAAATCTAAGTTAACTTCATGTTTCTTTATTGTGTATATGCATATTCTTTTTTTCTAATTACCTAATGTGTCTTTACTACTTCAATGCTTCATAGGGCTGGACTGAATGTCAATTGGCTTCTCCGGATCCTGGACATCCAATAATGGCCATAAGGGAGGTCTTTAATGCCATTGACATGCAAGATATTGTGATTCATCATATACCATTACGGCCCGGACACATGAAAGTTAGTATAATTGACCCTAAGATACCAGAAGTGCCTCTTCCAGTACCTAGAGAGGAAGTCCGTGTTGTATTTGAAGCATTGGGTTCTTATGTTCAATGGCCAAAAGATTTTATTTTCCTAGAGAAGGTAAAAAATAAATTAAATTTAAGAAATTGTCATTTTAGCATTATCTAACTATTTTTATATGATTTATTAATGTTGAAGGGACTACAACAACCAAATGGTAAAAATAAGAAGATAAAGAGTGCCAACTTGAATGTATATTCAGAATCGTCTAACACAACCAACAAGGGTCGCCCAAGGAAGGCACAAAGCGATGAATTGGTCACAACAAAACAACTTTCGAAACTTTCAACGATTACTATGCATATGATGTATAAGATTGCTCGAAAAATGGAAACCCTCTCCATTACAATTCATAAAGATTTCGGCTTTCATGGTGAATTGTGGGTTACTAAGGATGAGATCTTTGAGTGGATATTTTAGGAAGAAATTCAAGCAACGCGTATATCCTTGTACATTAGGTGAGTTGTATTGATCATCAATTCATACATGTCTATTTTATTTTATTTCAAAATTGTACAGCTTTGTGTTTACTGAAGCTGTCCATTTTTTTGCACTGAGTGGACTTCAGAACTAGTTAGCTGGTTGTGTATCCATTTTGATTTTACTTGTAGTTGATATATTGGGTAAGGTATTTATGTTAATCTAATTTTGATTTTACAAAATTCATGTGATAGGTATTTGTTGTACACTTATCAAGATAAGAACCAACTAGATTGGTTTGGTTTTTCGTGTCCGCACAAAATAGCTAAAATTCATGTGCTATTTAATCAAGAGCGAGCAAATAATGAGCAACCAGCTGGGGTACTTAAAGAAGAGCGTGCAACAGAACTAGCACAATTTATTGCAAAGGCAATGGGAAATGCAAAGAGAAATCAGATTTTTTTCGCTCCATATAATTCCAAGTAAGTTAAACTTATTCATTTTCTTATTTGAATGCATAATATGTTTATCATAAATTAGTTTATTGTAAACTTATTCTTATCATGTAGGAGACACTGGATGCTATGTGTTATTCATCATTTTAAGCAAACTGTATTTTGGCTTGACCCAATTGGAGGAAAAGTATGGGATGATATAAAACGTGTAGTTGAAATGTAAGTATTTATGTATTTATATTTCATACAATTACTAGTTATTAATATCATTTACTTGTATCTACATAGGTCTTTGAAAATATGGATTGTTGGAAAATGCAAACAAACCTAACAGGCCGACAAAGTGGGTTGAGATAAAGGTTAGTTTCATATGAATTTCTACAACAAATAATACATTGCTCTTTGCAGCACGCCTGATATATTTAATGATTGTTTGCTTTGTAGTGCCCTAAGCAGACCAATAATATAGATTGTGGATATTATGTTCTTCTATTTATACACGAGATCATCCGTAAATGACAATACTCTATCCATGAAAAGGTATATCTAATTTTTAATAATTAACTTATATTAATCTTTTAAATCATTTCTGATCTAAGTTTATATATCACAGTACTATTCAGAGTTCGGTGGGTCCATGCCATATTCCGAGGACAAGATAGATGAGATTCGAGATCAATGGGCAATGTTTGTGCAAAGCTTCATAGATTAGCTAGTACGTAGAATATTCATACTTTACTTGCAACATTTTGCACTTAATTAACTTAGTAGAACATATGACTAGGTTTTCCAACTTATACATGTTTGTGAGACTTTAACCTTTTGAATTTATGACTATATATTGATGTATGATATTTTGACATTATTTGATCTATTTTAATTATTGGCGATTATGTGTATGATATAATATACATTATAAAGTAGGAACTAAGTAAAAGAGGTGCACATTTACCTCGATTTATGCGGTTCGATCAAATTTAGTACGATTTATCACGGTTCGATCAAATTTACTACGATTCCATTTTACCACGGTTATACATTTTTACCACGGTGGAGAAAATTTACCACGGTTACAATTTTACCATGGTTTGTGAACCTTGGTAAACTTACAACCGTGGTAAACGTGACACCGTGGTAAACGTGCAATCATGGTAAACGTGCAACCGTGGTAAACGTGACACCATGGTAAACATGGTTACCACGTTTCACGTTTACCAAAGTTGCACGGTTTGTGACCGTGGTAAATGGGACAACCATGGTAAAATTGTAATGGTAAACATATTTACCATAACCAAGTTTACCACGGTTCACAACCGTGGTAACATTTGCAAAATAAGTGTGGTAAAAAGTCTTTTTTTCACTAGTGTAAAGAGGATAATAAAGAGGTTGAGGAGGATGAAAGTGTGGAGAGTGATGATGAACCAAACATTCAAGAACACTAGAAGAGCTTGATGATGAAGATGAAGTCAAAAGATGAGGGTGAAGAGTCAGAGTCTGAAGATGCATGATCTGAAGAGGTATGTCTTTCAGTATAAACTTAAAATTTTGCACCTGGCGGTGAAACACAATTCAGTCCACATTTACTCATTTCAGACCACATGTTATGTTTTCCAAGACGATGTTAATGAAGATGACGAAGAGGAAGAGTCACAAGAGGGAGTCTGAAGAGGTATGTCCTTCAGTATAGATTTGAATTTTTGCAAAAGATGGTCCAACACATTTCAGTCCATAAATACACATTTCAGTCCATATATGCACATTTTACTCCATATATGAACATTTCAGACCATATGTCATCATTTTCAGGACACTAATGATAAAGATCAAGAAGTTGGTGCAATGGAGGACAAAGGTGGACAATGGTTGATGAAGATGGTTACATCACCATCGAGAAGAACAATGGACAATGAGGATGTTCAAGATGATCTTGGTTGTCAAGAGAAGGCCGATGAATGGTCTCTTTTGAAAAGAATATTATGGTTTCAGATGAGCAACAAGTTGTAGAGGGAGATCAGCAGAAGCTGGAAGTGGCAGACATTGTCCACTTCAAAGAAGGGGATGCAACAGAGCAAGACAATGCATTGTCAATTCTTATTGAGACGGCTACAATACTACAAGGGGAGCGTGAAGCTGATCTAAATCTTGCAACATATGAAGATGCTATGGCAATTGGATGGACGGATGCAAAAGGAGGTTGTGAGGATTTACAAGTTGAAGAGGTAACACTTAAGGTGGTGAAACAACCTGAGGTGGTGACAAAAGCAAATGAGGAGGGTGTGAATGAGGTAACACTTGAGGTGGTGACAAAAGCAAATGAGGAGGGTGTAGATAAGGTACAACCTGAGGTAGTGACACAACCACATGGTGCAAGTGAGGTACAAGTTGATGAGGTAACATAGGGAGATGGTGTGGAGGGAGAAAGTAAGACTGATCAAAGAGGTGTTGAGGATGGAACTGAGTTACAAGATGAGAAGGTATCACAGACAGAGTCTGCTTCTCTTCAAAAAGCAAATTGAGATGAGGGAGGAAGTCAAGAAAGGGACGAGGAGTCATCACAAGTGATTAATACAATCGTGGCTACAAGTAAAGGGAAAAGGCCGAGGAAAGGGATAAAGGTCAAGGGTACTCAAGAACAGAAGAGCAAATATCCAACTCGCACTCGCAAGGTAGCTGTGGCGGCAAAATCACCCTTCTGCAATTTGGATGAGCAAAAATTGGCGAAAAAGATTACCAAAAATAGCAAGGTGGAAGGGATGGCAGACCTGGTGAAATGATTGCATAGTGAGAGGTTAGTAAGTCAAACCAATCTACTTAATATGTGTTATGAAGTCATTAATAATGACTTAAAAACTCTTCTTTGTGGATTGAAAAACTGATATGTGACCCGAGTAACAATATAATGGCCTGAAAATATTTTAGTCTGCCTAGAATGAGTTTCCGTGTAATTCCTCCTGTATATGTATCATGCTGACTTAAAAATTTGCAGTGTGGCCTGAAAAAGTCTAAAATTTATTGAAAACCTGATTGCCTTATTTTTTTATTCAAATGAATGTATGTTTGAATATTTCTACGTATATCACGCAATACTGAATCCCGAATTGGACCCACTGGGCATGAATTGGATAAGGAATTCTTTGAAAAAATGTTTTCCCCTAAGGAATGGTTGCAGGGTGAGGTAATATTCCAATGCATCCTTTGAAAATATTTTGCAATTATAATATCGTTTTCATTGGATACATTAACATTGTTGCACTATTTCAGCATCTGTAGCAAATGATGTTCCTTTATCATAAAAGGATTTCAGGGGATTCAGTGCGGTTCTTGAAGGTGGTAGTGTTATACACCTTTTGGACACCCTTTGTCATTGTTGAGTACAATCGTTTCAAGAACGGCTATCCATTTGTAGGTGAGGATGTACTGATGAAGTACATGAAAGGTGAACATCTGGTAGATTTTGGCAAGAGATGGGATGATGTCGAACGCATATATGTGCCCTTTAACATCTCAGAATACCACTTGCCTTAGAGATTGAACTATCTGATTGGTGTATGACCATGTATGACTGCAATGTAGATTTGTACTCAGATAAGGAGATTTTTGAGTTCATTCAGCATGTGATTGAGACTGTTCCAAGGTATATCAAGCTGTATGAGCCACTGACCAAGAGAGGTGAAACATTTTTTGACAAGCCACTTTATGTGACTTGTCAGGACAACCTTATGCATAATAAGCGCGGGTAAGTATATATGTATACATGCAATGAAAATTCCTTTATCACTACATTTGATATACATTCTAACTTCTTTTGTTCATCTTGCAGAGGAGATTGTGGGGTGTACAAACGCAAGCACATTGAATTGTTGATACTTGGGATGACAAACCTCGATATTGTGTCTGACAAATTCATAGATGGCCTTAGAAACCAAATCGCTCATAGTATTTTTAGATGTTCTTGGGATAGTGTTTGAACGACTGTAGTTGATGTCCTGTGATCAAATGGGTTCTTCTCAATCCATTTCCTCTACATTTTTAGATGTTCTTGATCAAATGGGTTCTTCTCAATCCATTTACTCTACAGTGTAGCCAAGTTGATGTCCTGTGAAATCACCATGGCTCTTAATGTTCTATCACCATCGTAAAACCAACTTTTCCCAATAAGTTTCCATTGTCCACAGCTTATGAACTTTACGTAGACCAACTTTGTACCTACAAATAAACAAGGATATGAAAAGATGAATAAAAACCTGAGCATAAACCTAAGTAAAAAACAGAGGCAAAAAGAATAAAGCTTTGTCAGGAGGAGTTACTTATCAATGGCATTAATGGAGATTACTAGATGCAAACTTAAAAATTTTGGAAGTAAAGAACAAACTTTGTCAAGACAAGTTACTGCCTCTTGAGGGATGAGGTGCAAACGTTGTCAGGTATTTCTTATGGAGAAGGATACGGTGAAAAGTGTGATTATCTCTAACTTTTTCTTGTACAGGAGGTCAAAGCTTTGGAGGCAAAAAGAAGCTCCTTGCCCGCCAAATTTTGTTTCCGTACAATAGCAAGTCATTAGCAGATGATAGCTTTGGGTTAGGGGAGGATAAAACGATGGTGATTAAGGAAGGACTGAGATTACTGTAGAGGGTTAGGATTTTATTTTACCTTTTTCCAACAAAGATTTGACACATTTTCAGATTTTTTTATTTAAAAGAAAATAAAAAATCAAGCCATATTCATAACAAGATACCCAAAAAAGTACAAAAATCACACAATTTTTCCATTGTTTCAAAACCTTGACATTTTTTTGCCAGCAGCCTTCTTTTTAATGGTATTTGTGCAATTACGCCAATAGAAAAAATGGTGTCTTATTTCACAACAAAAATCTAGACAATTCAACTGTTAATGTTGTATGCATTGGCTTTCGAGGTTTAAAAATAGCTTAATCAGAATTCCAAAAACCAAAAACACGTAGAGAAAACTTTCATGTGGCTTGGAAGTAAAAGGGGTTTTCTCAAGCTTAACTTTGAGGCATCTAGAAATAGAACGGAGAGTGTGTTATAGGGTATATCATTAGAGATAGCAATAGTAAACCTATCTTTATAGATAAAAGGGACATCTGTTCAACCTCAGTTAAGCAGGAGGAGGCCACGACCATATGAAATGGGGTGGCATAGGCATGTAGGTTGGGGGTAAGTAAATTAATCATTGAAGGAGACAACTTAGTAGTCATTAACTCCCTACTTGGAACCTGGGACACGCCTTGGGAGATTCAAATGATGGTTGACGACACGAGGAAATTAATTTCTCACTTATTTTGAAGACATCAAAATTCAACATTGTTTCGTGAAGCAAATTAAGTTGTTGACTTCCTTACCTCTAGAAACCTCGATGTAGGTTTAGTCAAATCGTTCCTTATGAACAAACCCGAATCTGTATCAGGGAACCTTCACCCTATATTGAAGGATTTTCTTAAGATCATCTGTATGGATGATTTAGGTTGGATCTTCCTCAGGAAGGCAGCCTAGTTATTGACTATATAAATAAAAAACTTAAAATTAATTTATTAACCAAACTAAATTATAAAATAATTAGTAGAACCAACTAATTAATAGAACCAATCATCTTAAAATTAGTTAAGTAAATCTTTACATACCTAGTTTAATTAAAAAAACAAATCTATAATGACACGTAAGAATTATAAGTCCAAAATTGTTTTAATGGCTTGAAAGGGGCATTTTTATTAAAACTATATTTTAGTATAGTGTAATAAATTTTATGGTGTGTTTCTAATAAAAAGATATTATTATAAGATATAATATTTATTTGTGTAAATACTTCAATATAAGAAATACTAGTAAAGAAAAGAAAATATAGTCAGCATGATTTACACGTACTATAATAAATTCTAGTATAAAAAAATAATATGCTAGAGTGTCATATTTTAAAATATTACATCAACATATATTATCAAAAAATACACAATTGAACCTACAAAAGAAAATCAATAAAAATAATTACTAATATTTGATATCTGACAAATCGTATAGGCAAAATGTTTTGTTAGGGGAATTTCATGTGAATTTATAGGATTAGCTAAAAAAAATTAGATGAAACATTCTTAAACCTATAATTACAAATTAATGGATTGACAATAGTATTTTATAGAGAAGGTTTTAAAAAATGAATTCACTAACTAATATTTTCAAAATTCGTAGCATATAAAAGTATAATTTAAATCGAAATTAGCATTAAAAGATATACTTACTTCTAACAAAGAAATAAAAATCGATTATGCTACTCTTTGTATACATATCATAATTAACATTGAGTTTTATTAAGTTTTTTGCTATCTATTTGGCTAGATTATTGATATTTTATGTTTCATATTTGCTTCAATATTTGATTATAGATCATAATTAAATATAAAATAGATAATTTAATAAAATATGAAAATAAATAAAATATAGTAATATATTAGAATTCACATAAAAATGTTAATGCTCCTAATGGGATAACTAGTTAAGATCTTGTTAAGATCTCTTTGTTTTTGTATATTTTACTAATTATTTAACGGTTTTTCTAGTGTGTGCTCATGGGCACACTCTAACAAGTTAAAGTAAGAAATTATCTACAAAATATTTTCTAATAGAGAATGGATAAACCATAAAAAAAAAAGATTAAACTAGTGGCTAAAAAAATTATTGCTAAAAATGGGCTTGTTAGAGTGTGCCCATGAGCACACTAGAAAAAATCATTATTTAATATAATAATAATTTTAAAAAAAATCAAAAAATAATACCACAACAACATGGGCCTAAAAACGCTCTAATAACTTGAAAATTGTAAGCTTTTTCTTTTATAGAATTTTCTCTAACCTTTGCTAGACGAGCTAGATAGGATCAAATATCAAGGTTAAGCTTGCCATTTCCTTTGTTCTTTTGGAATGATGGATTAGAAGCATTAGGGATTGCGCCTAAAGTGTTGTTGTTAGTTGATGAATCTTCTAGAGAAGATGGAGTGTGAGTTTTGTTGATAACAACAGAGGAACTAGTAGAGGCATTAGGTTGTGAAGCTTTCACTTTGGGATTTTCAAAACATAGAACAACAGAGTAAGGTTTCTTACCTTTATCCATAGCAGATGAAGAAGGAAACAAATAAACAAAGAAACAAAGGATTGCAGTACCACGAAGTACACATACACTTGAAAGCAAGTAATGCAAGCACACACACTTTGATGTAGAGAAGTAGATATGCAAACTTTCGATCATGCAATTACTCAGTAAGCACCACCAATATTTATAGGCAGATGAAGTAATCTAGTAAAATGATGGTTTGTAAATTTAAGAGTTGGAAACAAACACTTGTTCAAAGGGAGAGAACCCTTTGTATAGAGGGATGCACGATTTTGACACCGGAGTCCAAGAACGTCAAACAGCTTCACTCCAAGCCACCAAAGGGAAGACTCACATGCGAGCTCTGAAGACTCACACCCCTAGATAGACGATTATTACAAACCCTAGCTTTTCTAAGAGAGAGAGAGAGAGGAGGGAAGAGGTCGTTAACCAAACCAAGAAGAGTAACCAACACACTTGATGAGAGAGTAAGTAAGAAATTGGATCTGTAAACTAGGAGAAGCTCTGGAGCAATGCACAACTCCAAGCAACATGTAAGGTTTACTTTTACATAGAAGACTAATCACACAAGCAATTAAGGGGAAAAGCCATAAGATTAACAATCTTGTAAGAGAGGAGAGTAAGGGATGATCAAAACATTCCATCTCAAAGCTAGATTTAGTTAGATCAGAGAAAATAACTGTAGAATTTAGGCGAGTTCGACGACACAAGAACAGAGAAGGAAAATAGGAAAAGAGAAAATAGAGCGTTTTCTCCTATAGGATTTTTGTGTTTTTACTGAAAAATATCTTCGGTCCTCTAATTTATTCTCTTATAGGAAAAAACAACAGCAATCGTGACAATTCTCTAGACTCTTGCATCTCCGCTCTGACTTTCAGAAAGGGTTAGGCTGGGAAATCGAAAATGGCAAAACGATGATATTTTGGTTTGACTCTTGGATCCCTAACTGCGAACTCTATCCTTACTTTAATAACAATACAGATCCTCTAGTTACAGTTTGTAATTTCATTACACCCAATAATGAATGAGATACAACATCTTCAAACTCTCTTACCCTCTCATATTATTTCAAAAATTATGGGTATTCATATTTCGTCTGCTCCTTTAGAGGACCAGATTATTTGGAAACCTAACTCTGATGGCAATTTCACAGTATGATCTACTCATAAACTTACTCAAAACATTATGCCGAATCCTCAATCGCATTTCCTCTCCTGGCTTTGGAAGCTCAAAATTCCGCCAAAAATGCGGAACTTCATTTGAAAATGTATGGTGGATGCCCTGCCTACTACTGAACGTTTAAATTGACATTTTTCTAGAGTTCCATCCACTTGTACTCTTTGCAATCTCAATGATGAAGACCGCAATCACCTCATTTTTACCTGCCCATTCACTCATTCTATGATTTTAAATTGGAATCTAAAATGAATTGTTCTTTCGCACTTCAAACTACAAACGATTTTGACTTCAACTTCGAGTTTCTTAGAAACACAAATTCAAACCCCATACCCATTCTTTTTTTTTGGTGGAGTATTTGCAATCACCGCAATACTCTCTTATCTTTAGACGTCAGAGTGATACTAATCTCCCCTATCCATTAAACCTGGCTTTCTACCATTTTCAAGATTGGATGACATTAACTTCTACATCTGTCAGGGTGCCCGTTAAGCGTAATCGTCTACGCCCAAGCAACTGTACCTGGAAGAAACCGCCAGTTCATTGAACCAAATTGAATTTTGATGGTTCGAAGAAAATCGACTCAACCACTCACATTGGCTATTTAATTCCTAACCATAATGGAGCTATTCTTTCTTTCCACCGTGAAATAATACCGACTACTTCTGTCTTGAAAAGTGAGGAACTTGCATCACTCTCTGGTATTCAACGAGCAGCCAAGATGCATTTAACTAACTTAATTGTTGAGGGCGAGAATCTAGTTGTAATCAACTCCATCAGAGGAATTTGAAAAATTTCATGGGAAATCCATTCGATGATTCAAGACCTGATTTCACTTCTTTCGTCATTTGTTGTTTTTCAGGTATATCACTACTTCCGCAAAGCCAACCGTACAACATATTTTCTTGTTGTACATGATATCCCATTTCAAGCGCTTCACAGCTTTCAGCGAACCATCAGTTCTTCTAATTCCATTACTACTACTTTTATGACATATACAACTACATATGAGTTTGCAAGTCTGAACTCTAATTTTGATTATTTTTAGATAAAGTTTATAAAGATCATTCAGTGAAATTATTATGTTTGTCATCCGATTTTGCCCGTAATAAAAAAAAAAAAAAAGCCAAAAACAAACCTAGAAATATTTTTGCAAAATACAATTATAAAAGTTAAAAAAAGAACATAAAAAATCGGAGATAAATTTTCAGATCTCCGGATTTGTCGTCCGACAAGGCTGCACCCTCACGGTTCACGCGGAGATTGTGACTTGTGAGTGAGAAATCCCAATTTCGGAGCGGTGGTTTTCATCTTCTGGCGCTGATTTGCAATGTCGAATCTCAACCTGATTGCTATAAGGGATGGCGCCACCGGCGGGGAGAACAATGGCGGATTCTACTCGCCGGCCAAGGAGAAGGCAGCAAATAGGTCTGCTTACAGCACCCGTTCGACACTTCTCCGCCGGTTTCGGAAGCTCATCGTCTCTGCTGCTAAGGTTAAATTCTTACTCATCGTCGGCGTTCTGCTCGCTCTTGTTCTATTCGCTTCCAGAATCGATTCCATGATGGGATGGAATCTTGATGATTCCTCTTCCGTTTCTTCTCGGTCCAGGTAACTCACAGATTTCGTAGTTTCCCTTTCCGTTTTGCATTTTCCTATTTCTTAGATTTCGTAGCTCTATATTTGGAATCTGGTTTATTAGTTTATGGAGTCCATGTTTGGGTTTTGCTTTCCTAATTGCAATTGATGTTAATTATTAGTGCGATTTTGCATCCTAAAAAACTGAGGACTTCAGCTGTCATGTATTTATTGATTTTTACTGCAATTGGGATTGTTATATTTTGTGTTCAGGTTGATTATTTATTCCTAGCTCGAAGCCTTGATTCCAAATGATTGCTGCAGAAATGGAAAGATTTGCAAAATTTCAACTTTCTATATATTGCTTTCGAATTCTTTCACTAGGGAGATGTTATAGGGTGGGCATTGTTGAGCATAATACATTTCAAGAAAGTTCAATGCAACAGGATAGACATGGCATATCTGCTCAATTTTCCACGGGTTAGCCTTTAGTAGTTTTTTTGTATTGAGAGTTAGTTAATTAAATGGTCAATATCAATTTTGACAAAAAAAAGTCCATTAGCAACATCATTACTTGGCTTTATATGCATTTGATGGTTCTGGTCGATGAAAAGTTAAACAGAGTTGTGAAAGAGTGATTTTGGTAGTTGTTGGTAAAATTCAACTCCCTTCTTTATTCCATAAGAGGGTGAATATTATACCTCTTCTGGATGAATAAAAATGGATTAGGAATATGCATTTTAACGAGTTGAAAGTTCAGGTTATAATGTTTTTATATTTTTTGCCTTGTGCAACTATTGGTGTTAGACAATAAAATGTTTTGTAACATGACTATTCTTCTTCATCCGGCCTCTAGATTATCCCTTCAGTTCCTTTAAACCTGTCGGGCCTTGTTTACAAATTAGGGATTTAGACCTCCACGTCCACCCATCAACCACTACCCCCCTCGTATCCTCCGACCATGGCAGAAGACCTATGTGGATGAAACCAAGGCAGAGGAGAACAGCCACTCTAAATGCAGTTCTCTTCTCCATCACTCATCTCCTTTTCCTTTGGTCTTTACACCAAATAAGTAACTAGAAAAAAAATAAAGCAGTTTGAGGGACGACTAGCACAAGAATGGACGAGGAGAAGGAACAAAGCGGGTGGAGATTGAAGAAGTGGGTTGGAATGAGAGATACCCGAGGGGAGGGGGGTTGATTTTGAGGTATGGGGATTTGGAATATGAGTGAGGTATGCAAAATGTGCTTTATAAATTCCAAAAAGTATCAAATGCTCAACTCAGATTGGAGTTCCAACCAGAACCATGATACCCTATGTATGGTACCCTACGGGGCTCGATGCATCTTGGTATATTTTTCATTTTAGTTGTCAACTTGTCATATGAATCATTATGTGCCAGATTTTGAGTGCAGAAACAGATGAGATGTAATGTCATTTAATGCTGACTGATTGTCATAAAAAAGTTAAAGCGGGGATATATTTGTTATAATGTTTGTGTTATTTTGCAGAGGTGGATACACAGTACTCATTAACACATGGAAACGAAATTCTCTTCTAAAGAAATCAGTTGCTTATTATGCGTCGTGCAGTGGTACTGATGCTATACATGTCGTATGGAGTGAAAACGATCCACCACCAGACAGCTTGAGAGCTTATCTCAGAAAAGTTGTGTTATCAAAGTCTCAAATGGCCCATAAACCCAACTTGAGATTTGATATCAATGAGGAGGATAATTTGAACAACAGATTTAAGCCAATCAAGGACCTAAGAACAGATGCTATCTTCTCCGTTGATGATGATGTTATTGTTCCTTGTGATACCTTGGACTTTGCTTTCTCTGTCTGGCAGTCTGCCCCATCAACAATGGTTGGCTTTGTTCCTCGCCTTGTTTGGTTATCCAAACAGGTTGGTATGAATGAGAATATTTTAACTTTGTCCTTTGCTCATGGTAGTTAAAAGGATTATTCATTAAGTACCACTACTTGCACGAACCACTTGTTAGTGTTGGTAATTCCTTAACAAACAAGGATTTTAGCCAAGGTCATAAATTATCTGCCCCCCCAAACTTTGCATTTGCAGGATATTCCAGCTGGTGTTCTTATTTGTTGAACTTTTATATCTTTATTACTAGAAAAAATAGCATATGAATCTAAAAGAAAAGAAATTTGTACGATTTATGTTAAGAAAATGTATTGATGACTTTAGATGTGAGGAAAATATTGATTCAAGTTATCAAGAATTCCATATTGATTCAAGCTTGCGTGCTAGAATACAAATTTTGATCAGTGTTTTTACTAAGAACAGAATATGAAACCACGGTAAATGATTCTCACATGCTTAAGAATTTTTATGCTGGCATATCAGTTTGTAGTAGCTATCACTGAAGCAGCAAAAGGATTTTGCTAGTAAAGAGATTGAGAAATTGGTACCGACAGAACTTGCGAGTTGTGACTATTATTCTTTATAGAGAAATATTGGAGGGAGAAACAGGTTTATACTTTTGATTGCTTGACAGTTCTCTTTCTTACCTCTTTTCGCTGTTAACAACAGCAAAATGGAGCTACTTCCTATGAGTATGGTGGATGGTGGTCAGTTTGGTGGACAGGTGAATACAGTATGGTCCTATCAAAAGCAGCATTCTTTCACCGGAAGTATTTGGATATGTATACCCACGAAATGCCAACATCCATTCGCGACTATGTAACTTGGGGGAGGTAGAATATAAATCCTATTCATGATCTACGTGAGCTAAAGCTCTCATTATTTCACCATTCCTATGTTGCTTTGGCAGAAACTGTGAAGATATTGCAATGTCCCTTCTTGTTGCAAATGCCACCGGAGCTCCTCCAATTTGGGTGAAAGGTAACTGCTCTTTCTTTTTGATATGTGAATGCTACAAACATCGAAATATCTAATATAAGAAACTAGGAAGATTTTTGTGCTCTTGAGTCCTCCTATGGCAAAAAAACTACTTTTCCAAGTATGTTGCCGTGATCAAATGAACATTAAGCTTTTCCACACAGCTAGTGGTTCCTATGTTGAAGAAGGAATTTCTTCAACTATTAGATATTGCCATATTTTACTAACTGATTTATGTTACTCAAATAATTGTTTTGCTGTGGTGTGATACTGTGATGGAAGAGGATCATTGGTCAGGTTAGTGACACTGATTGTTGGGAACCGGGTATTTCTTTGTTACTCAAAACAAATTAACTTGATTCACTCCTGGTCCTAAAATCTATACTACCCCTTAAAAGAGGAAATGAAATGGAGGTGAATGACTAATATGGCTTAGAAAAGTGAGCTGAGAAAGAGTCAAACAGAGAAGCTCACTGAATGACACATATTTATACCATATTAAATGGACAGTGATACAGTGACACTGAGTGTAAGGTATTGTAGACTAATCCTCCATTAAGAAGTGTCCATGTGTCATATATAATATAAAATACAAAAAGTAAAAATGATACATTAAATTAGTTTTATGTCTTCTTTAGTCTTTTTACCTTTATTAGTTAATTAATTCAATACATCTCAAAAAAGAAGTCCAACAGTCTCTCGACTCTCTCCCCCATAGCTCTCCTTCCTCTGAGACATCATCTTCTTCCCCGTAAACTTCTCATACTTGAAATTTTTTGCTTAACCAGTTATATTACCAAATTATGCATTATTTTAATAAAAAAAAAGTGTATTTGTGTTTATCACTTTACACAAACTCCCAATTCCCCCAAAATACACCTAAATAACGCTCTGAATGCCTCTCCATCCTTGACCGCATCAAGCATCCCTCTCCGACCGTCAGCGCTGCCGCTGCTCCTCTTTGACTGTTTTCGGTGCCTCATACAAACAGATCCAGCGAATTTAGGAATTTTATTGCCTTATACCAACAGATCTAGCCAATTTAGGAATTTTATTTCATCTCTTGTTGTATGTTTGACGAAGAAACCCATATCTGAACAAAAATTGTTAGGAAAATCTCCATAGAAAAAACAAGTCGGTGGATGGTGGCGCTAGGGTTAGGGGCACCAGGTGGTGTGAGTGCTTTGTCACCGGAGATAGAAAGCGGTGAGAAAAGGGAGCGATTGTGATGTTGGTGGTTGGAGTAGCCCTGCCCGTCGACGAGAAGGATGCAGTGTCGGCGACTTGCCTAGGCAATAGCAAAGAAAAAGTAAGATGAAGAAGGCAGAAATGAAATTACTGTTACGCCCTTCTACTTTTTTGAGGTGTAAGATTAGTTTTTCTACACGCAGTGTAGATGTAGTTTTCTCCATATTAAATAGTAGTTGTTAGTAATCAGAGAGAGGAAAATGAAAATCCTTAGTATTGCCAAGACAAAAGCTACAGAATAAATACAGGGAAAAAGCAACAAAAGAAACCCTAAAGCAATCAGAAAGAAAGCTTAGGAAATATACACCTATTAATTACAGCTGAATAATTATATCTAAAGTAGACTAAGAAAAAGACAGCCAGCAACACATTTTACAAGAAAAATACAACTATCAGCTTTTGTGTCAAAGAATTTAAGTATTTTATCCAACACTCCCCCTCAAGCTGGGTTTGTAAAGATCTTCCATTCCCAGCTTGGAAATAAGCTCTTGAAAACTGCTACTGTGATGACTTTTAGTAAGCACATCTGCAAGCTGTTGTTGTTGAGTTGGTGTGTAGGCTATTTTGATTATTCCAGCTTCAATCTTCTCTTTAATGAAGTGTCTGTCCACTTCAACATGCTTGGTTCTATCATGTTGAATTGGATCATGAGCTATACTGATAGCAGATTTGTTGTCACAAAATAGTCTCATAGCAGATTTGTTGTCACAAAATAGTTTTCATACATATGTTCACCTTTTTCTGCTATGATCCCCTCCATATATAAAATTCTAAGGGAAAGTCCAATGTGGAGCATAACTTGCTGTATACATTCATTCTTAGCTCATTTTCTGTAAATCAAGATTTGCAAGGAAACCCTTTCCTCATTATACTTTCTAAATTGTCTAACACTTCCTGCATTATACATGGACACAGAAACAGACACTGGAGGATAAAACATAGGATACAGAAACGACATGGAAAGTCAATGTATATTATATCTTAATTTAGAAGTCTACATTAAAACCATAAATTTACATCAAATAAACATTAAAGTCTAATCTATAACTTCAATAACAATGTAGAGAAGAAAATATGCAAACTAAATTACTACAAGAACTGGAAAGTCAATCAGTAGTGTCTATTATCGACCCCACATTATAGAAATATATGAAAAGGGGGAAATTTCCGATGAAAGTGTCCCATGTGTCCTCCAAGTGTCCGACTTGGGAAACGGCACCCACAGAGGTGTATGTGGTTCATAGGCTATTACTACCATATGTGAATATGACTATATCAATATCGGCATTCTTCCCCTTTTATTGTGATACATAATCCTTTGATATCACTCTTCATGCAATGCTCTTTAAATAAATATGTATGTTCTAATAGTGCCATTATGTATCATCCTTAGTAATTGTCATCCACCCCAAACAAAAAAAAACTTTTAACATCTTGATCATATGTAATAAAATCTACTTTCAAATGTTTACAGCTCTAATCTGCAGATAGCGTTGTATGTCTACCTTTATTTCAATTTTCTAATCTCAATATTGTTAGTTATGACTGTTCATTCTGGAAAGCTGATTTTATGTTGAATCATCCTTTAGTTGCTGAATCAATTTTGTCGCAGGGAAGATATATGAAATTGGTTCCTCTGGTATAAGTAGCCTGAATGGTCACAATGAAAAGAGAGAGAAGTGTCTGAATGACTTTGTTTCGCTCTATGGTACTCTCCCTCTTGTTTCCTCAAAGATGAAAGCCGTGGATGCAAAGCGTGAATGGTTCTGGTAGACTTTGAATGACGTGTGTTGTAGGCAGATGAAACGTGGCTGGTCTTTCTCCAGAGATTACAGTACCAGTTACTTGTACCTTGTATTACGGGGATGTACATTCATCATTTGTAACTTTCACCCATATATTATTGTACTAATTGTGTTCAATCCTACTTGTATGATTTGGGTTGACTGCATATATCAAAGTTATATTTGGAAACGGCATGCTATAAGGTGAATCAGAGTAGTCTTGTGGGGCTCGGTTTGGGGAATAGTTCTTGTACAGGCAAAACAGTCGAGGAAAGTCGTGAGTTTCTGGCATTCGGGTTGTAGACAACCAGCCGCTGGTGCAAGGTGAGTATCTATGAAGTATGTGACCCAGTTGAAGCTCAGTTCGAGTGTATGAAATCCTGAATCTGACCAAGTTGTTGCAGGGAAGTGAACTGGCGGTATAGTTTGATGCAAGTTGTTATACTTTAGGCTGCTCTGTTGCTACCAAGTTGTGGGCTAGTACTAAGACTGCGTTTGCTTGTCCATTCAAACTAGTTTAAATACAAGTTTTTTTTTTTTGATTGGTTTATCAAGTTTAAATACAAGTTGAATTTATTGAAAAATGATTTTATTTGATTGGGTTATTAAATTTTTTCCCAGAGACAAGAGAAAGAAAAAACTAACTCAAGACAAGTCGGACCCTAAATTTGGTTATTCCCTTTTCCTTGATATCTACATGGGGTTCCAAGGATACATGGGCCTTAGGTGAAAAACAGAGAAATTTTACGCCATTAAATCTAGTGGAGAGATGACTATGACTAGAAGAGACAAATGACGGTTGGCAACGGGGCAGGGAGTATCCTCCCCATTCCATTCCCGTTTAGAATTATATTTCCTGTGTCCCCGTTTCCAACCCAGTTTCTTATGTAAAATTTTTCCTGTCCCTATTCCCGCTCCGTCCCTGTATCCATCGGGGAATCTCCATCCCATTAATTTTTTCCATTTAAATTCTCTAACGGGGATTTTCCATCCTTGCTAATTTTTCTCATGCGTAATATAGCTTTAATTAGAAAATAGTTCATTAACAAATCACAAAACTAGCAATATAACTCTAATTAGAAAATAGACCAACTAACTAACAATATATCCAACCAAATACAAACGTAGAAAATATAGTTTAATATCAAGTACTCATTCAGTATGTAAACAACTCCAAATAGTAAATACTCTTAATTATTAAAAAACCAACAAGTAATACTAGTAGCAAAGTTGAAATTCTAGTCCAAATTAAACAATGGTGGATAGTGAATTTAGCTCATCCGGTCCTTCCGACGGGGACATGGGTGGGGATCCCCGAAGAGGACGGGGGCGGGGCGGGAACCGGGGCAGGGAACCCTATCCCCAACCCCGTCCCCATCCCCGCGGCGGAGATATAAATCCCCCATCCCCGTTCCCGTATAAAATCCCTGTCCCCACTCCAGTGGCAGAGAATCCCCACGGGTGACGGACTGACGGAGATTCCCTGCCCCACTGCCATCCCTAGCCCTTAGGTGAAAAATAGAGAGAAATTTTACGCCATTAAATCTAGGGGAGAGATGACTATGACTAGAAGAGACAAATGACGAGTGGTATAACGGTAATTTGGGCTCTTTTTTTTGCTTGTTTACGTAGGTTCATATCTAAGCTTTATAGATGCATGTTTAAATTTATTATATACCAAAATACATGTTTATTCTGTTTATTAATTGTAACTTTTAGTGTGTTAAATATGAAATTCTAGGGTGTATTAACTCTGATCTTCAATCATAGTTTATGGTTATTAATATGCACCTTTTATGTTTATTATATTAAAATGTATATTTATAAAATATGAACTTTTATCATACAAAATATCATATTAACCTGTGTCCTGTGCTAGTTTGGTTAAACATATATAAACTATATATTTTTATTTATAAATATATAAATCAAATTTGTACAATAAGTAAAATAAAATAAAAATATATTTATATAAACTAAATAAATTCATAAACTATATTAAGCTAAACAAAGTTTAGTTATTAGTACGTCACAACTATATCAAATTCAATATTTTTTTATTGGGACCCAAGTACCCAACTACGAAGTGATAAATGTGTAAGTAAATAATTTTAAAACGGAAATAAATATAAATAATATAAAGTTTGTTAGCAAAATGGAACAAAATTAAGTAGTGAGCTTTAATATATATATATATAATTAAGATCTAGTGAAACAACCTCTTAAGGTAAAACGGAAGTATAAATAATGACCTTTAGATTAGAATCAAATCAATAGTCCCGATTGAAACTAAAATGGTGTAAATTTTTATATTAAATTGCACACACCATATCCCCCCCCCCCCCCCCCCCCGTGATTTTAGGGATACCAAAATCCCTCAAAATCTTCACCTTCCTATTTGAAAAACCGTACCCTCTCTCTCAGTTACTCATCTCTCTCTTTCCATTCGAAGATGAACCCGATGAGGCTTCCGATCAACCTCCTCCAACGCCCAGTTCCGAGCTCGCCGGTGGTCGCGAACATCAACAAGGGACGGTGGTCTCGAGCAGCATCAGTGGATGGTGGTCGCGAGCAGCAGCAGGGGACGGGAAGTCGCCAGCCCTGCGTGTAACACCCCCAAATAATCTCTTGAAAGTATTACCGCCAGTGACCTCAGACGTACTGTCCGATGTCACCCAAGGCTTTTCCAGTTGACATAAATCATTAAACCACAGTTATAATACAACACATCATAACTTTCATTAAAACCAAGTCTCGGAATTTCAGCATAATTCCAAATACATCAAAATACATAATCAGAATCATTACAGCGGAAGTCTTTGAAATAACAACAAAAGGGATCTTGATCACTATGATCACCCACCATGGATCTTAACCTGAATAAACTTGTCAAAACACCGTTCGCCTCTATAGTCGTTCTAATCTTCACGGGATGACAACTTATCTGATGTGCCGAATCGAACGGATGACACCAGCCAACCATGCAGAGAACAATTACGGTTGGTTAGTCTAATGAAAGACTAAGCAAGGGTACAAAGCAGAGTGGTTCGAAGTAGACGTATTAGGTTAGACTCATCGCTCCTCGAATCTAAACCGATAACGATAGTCAACCACCATACTCTACTGAAACACATGAAAAGACATGATCAAGAGAAGATTCTGGAGACCGAGTCTCACAACAATCAATCCCAAAAGAAGACTCCAACGAGATGAGTCTTATCGGAAACATGACAAATGCTGGGGAACATAAATAATCATACAAGCGTTCAAAAACGACTTGATGTTTCGGCTCACGACCAACCTCACCGCTCAAAGCGAATCCAGATTGGAAAGAGAACTTTACTCTGATCAAAGTCAAGACGAGCTTTCCTAGCTGCACTATTCCCTAGCTGCACTACTCGCCGAAGGGTATATTAATCATGTGCACTAAAGCACTTATCTCATTTAATTACAAAACACACATCACGTTATAAGCTTTTAGATATATGTTTCGTCATGAGGGACATATATCGAAGGGAATCCTTCCCAAGGTTTGTGACACTAGCTAAGTGCACCACCTCTATACTCGGATAGAGGACGATCATGATCCGCCAATTGGTGTCAGGGTCTCCGATGCCCTCTCAACCAATAATTATCAAGAAATGACTGGACCTCAACGAGTCCAACGTTCCTAACTACTAGTGCTAACTAAACAATTCAACACAGTAATAATCCACATCAAAGCCATCACGGCCCGTAACAGATAAAATAACGTTGTTCTAACGATATACAACCTATCATAATATCTGTAATTAATCACATATAAATATATATATAATAGCGTTGTTCTAGCAGATATACAACCTATTATAATATCTTTTAAAATCACAAACAGTTATCAAAACTGTTCCCAACGAAAACAGTAAATCATCCCAAATTAATTAACAATTAAACAATTGATAATTAATTGAAATATGGAATGATGAGCAAGAGCGAACCGCCACTTGCCTTAGATTAGTTGAGCTTGAACAAAGTTTAGAAACGTCGGGTTCCTGGATCTGAAACTGGGGCAGATCTTGGATAACAAATCCCTATGAAACGACCCATAACGAGACCCTAAGTTAGATTCAATATCCTCATATATGAATCTAAAAGAATACGGAAAGAATCGAAGGAGCCAAGCCTCGCTCAAGACCACAACTCCCAAGAACACACACACACGGACAGCTCGCCGCGGGTGCGGTGGAGCTCTTACCGCGGGTGCGGTGGGGTCACAGTGGTGAAGGCTTCGACAACAAAGTGGAGAAAACTCACCCCAAATTGATTCGTTTTCCCTCGATTCGACTATGGTTCAATCTCCAAACACTTTAGACCTTCTAAGACCACTTGAGAGTACCTTCTCCACTCAATAAAACTTCGGCGATGCTCCGGCGAGAGCTTGGAATTCCGGCGTTAATGGAGAAAAACAGAGGAGGAAGATGAAGCTTTGGATGGCTTCTTCTCAGTCCATCTCCCCTCCTTTTATAGGCCAACAATGAGCTCCCCCCGAAGGGACAAGCAGGAGACCAGAAGGGAAAGGCTAGGCGGCCTGACAACCGGCGTCACTTGCAGGGGAAGAGGATAACGCTGCCGAAGAAAAATATCCCACCGCGGGGTGCGGCAGGGTGTGGTTGCGCCCAGTGACCGCCTCACCTATTTGGCCTTCGCCGCGGGTGCGGCCACTTGACCGCGGGGTGCGGTCAAGGCCATTTTTCACCCTTTTGTCCATTTTAAACTTGGGTTAATTATATTTAACCCCGGGTTAAATATATTCATACACGAACGACTATTTAACCCCGAAAATACGTCAACTGTATTTTATATTACTCGGAAAAATATTACAGAGATCAAACATGATACAAAATGTCCGAACTTCTGTGAATTTAATCCGACTTGTAATATGGGAGTTGGAAAAATTCCAAAATATCCTTATAAAATGAGGGATATTACACTACGGTGGACCTGGGTTCGGATCTGGCGGTCGCACAACAGCAGGGGACGATGGTCGCCAACCCCACGGTGGATTTGGGTAGAATCGGAGCCCCTCTGCTGCTGTCGTTGCCTCTCGTAGCGGTGGATCTGGGTTCGTGGGTTGCACCTCCTTCGGCACTGGCGGTACTGTTGTTATGGGTCACGGCTACGTGGGTTGTATGACTCTTTCTCGTCCTCGTCGACATCCTCGTGGTCAAGCTTGGTTGGTTTGGTGGATCTAGTGTGGGCTCGGTGTGTGGTTCGATGTGGGTTGGAGCTGGTGGGGTGTGGGTTTGTTTGTGTGTGCAAGAGGTTTCCGACGTAGAAAGAGGCGTCGGTGGCGAGGAGGGTGGCTCTAGTGGCCTCATTAGAGGATCCCTAATTCAAAAAACCCTAAATCCTTTTGGTTTTTTAGTCTAATATTGATGTTCATATTTCGCGTTATGATATTCATGATAACAGTATTGTTATTCACAGTGTTATAGTTTGTGTGTTTTGATATTTATGTTTCGGATATTGCATATTTGATATTCAATTTTTCTTTGGTGTTATTCATTATAATAATATTGATATTCATGTGGGTTCAAATTCTGCTTGATGATGGTGTTGTATGAGTTACTGGTCATTGATATTCATGAATTGAATGGTGATATTCATGTAATATTCACAATATCGGAGGTGATGTTCGTGTAATATGTGTTAATATTCATGTAATTGGGTGGTACTATTAATGTAATTGGTAGTGATCGATATTCATGAATTGAGATATGATATTCATGTACTTGAGTGTGATATTCATGTAATTGATTAAATTCTGCTTGATGATTGTGTTGTATGAGTTGTTAGTCATTGATATTCATGAATTGAATGGTGATATTCTTGTAATATTCACAATATCGGGGGTGATGTTCGTGTAATATGTGTTAATATTCATGTAATTGTGTGGTACTATTAATGTAATTGGTAGTGATCGATATTCATGTAATTGATTATGATATTCGTGTAATTGATTGTATTATTCGTGTAATTGATTGTATTATTCATATATTATTAAGTGGTGATATTCATATTTTAAGTTGTGGTATTCATGTCTTTAATTAGTGATATTCACATATTAAACAAAGATATTCAAACAAATATGAACGATATTCAAGAAACAATGACAAAAGCAACAAGAACAAATTTACAAATCTACGAATTTGCAAAGCATTAGGACGCTGGAAAAAATCAAGTGGTGATATTCATGTTTTAAGTGGAGATATTCACATCCATCGATATTCATAAACGCATGAACGATATTCATAAAGACGTGATCGATATTCATGAACGCTGAAAAATCGTTAAAGAAGAATAAAACGTATCAGCAGAATCTAGCGGTTTTAGGAAAGAGAAAATATTGTGTTTTCTCTCTCATCTAACAACCTCATTTATTAAAATTTTCTAATTAAAAATTAAATAATTACCTTATTTGTGTTTTCTCTCTGTCCAATCTCTTTCCAAATCATATAACAACTTCCTATTTTGTAGGAGCTTATTTTCGGTAATTCAAGAAATCCTGTAGGATATTCAAATCAGATGAGAACCGTCCCCATGTGGCTTCTTTGTACCCTCAAATCCAGCCATTCAAATTCTTCAATCCAACGCTCCTTAATTGTACTTCCGTTTTACCATAATTGTCGTTTTACCAGAGCGCCCCCCTATATATATATATATATAAATCTATGCTCTAGTGAAACGGAGAGTTATGGTAAAACGAGTGTACTAATCTAGAGCGTTGGATTATAATAGAATTGATGGCCATGATTTAATCTAGAGGATTGCAAAATAGGATGGTGGATTCTCCCATACACGAATTCCTCCATTAGCATGATTTGTGGGATTTGTTTTAATACCAAATCTTTCCATAACAGAAGCAAGCAAATGCTTTTCGCATTTGCTTC